>JAKSZU010000019.1:6123579-7323579 GCA_026018925.1 Tupaia tana | reverse complement strand
AAATCACCCCCCAAGGGGGATGGCCATGCTGCAAATCCTTCTCCTCCATTCTCCTCTCGGGATCTTAGGCACGCACGCACACGCGCCCGCCATGAGTTTAAGCCACCGGGTCCGGGACTCGAACCGCGGTCGACTACGTGGGAGTCCAGCGACATAGCCATTACACTAACTGCTGGTCCCTCGGCTTTTTTACTCTTTGAGCAATGGCAATGTACCACATCAGCCTTCCTGTTTTGTTTACTGATACGCAGTTAAACGGTCTTAAATGATGCTAGGTTAATGTGTTAACTGTGTATAGTGCTATACACGAGTGTAATATACATGGTAAATATATATTCAATAAACCTAAGGATTTATATCCCAAAAGGGGATAACAGCGGAAACAGCTTTTCTTTTTAAGCTTATATAATTTTCTAAAGAGCTTTCTTCCAAGATTTTGGAGAAGTTATTTATAGAAGTAGGTTGGAAGGAGTACGTGTGTTAATGTATTTTAATTTTATAGCTAAGACTCTCTTTAGATGTAGGAGAAAACGTTGATAATACTGCTGGCAACAAGGAAACCTGGTTTCTAATATAAGTCTCGCTCCCACCTAGCTATTAAGTTATTTTCTACAGCTGTTTCAGTTCTTAAGTAAAATGCATGCTTATAAGGACTTGCAGGTGGTGTAACGGCTATGTCGCTGGGCTACCATGTAGTCGACCGCGGTTCGAGTCTCAGACCCAGTGGCTTAAACTCATGCCAGGGGTGTGTGTATGCATGCCCAGGATCCCGAAAGAAGAATGGAAAAGGGATTGCGGCATGGCCATCCCCCCTGGGGGGTGATTTCTCGCTTTCTGTTTCTGTCTTTCTGGGGAGCACATGCACCCTGTAGCAAAAACCTCTAAAAAAAGAAAAATGCATGCTTATAAAAACTGGTAAGATAGTAAAGTACAAAATAATGGTTTCCAGCAAGGCTTTCATCCTTAGTAAGAACACACAACAGCACACATGGCTTATCTGGAAATTCTATCACTATAATAAATCTAATTATGGCACGGAAATACTCGTTTTGCCACCAGTGCTACTCCACTCCTACCCACCTTCTCCATTCTGCTCTATCAGTATCAGCTCAGTGGGGTTTGCCATAAATAGCTCATGTCTATGATACAAGGTATCAATGGCTTTTTTTTTTTTTTTGAGAGGTTTTTTCGCTATAGGGCGCGTGCACTCGCCAGACAGACAGAGAGAGACATAGAGACAGAAAGCGAGAAATCACCCCCCAGAGGGGATGGTCACGCCGCAATCCCTTCTCCTCCATTCTCCTCTCAGGATCTTGGGCACGCACGCACATGCGCCCGGCGTGAGTTTTAAGCCACCGGGTCCGGGACATGAACCGCGGTCGACTACGTGGGAGTCCAGCGATATAGCCATTACGCTAACTGCTGGTTCCCAATGGCTCCTTTTTTTTTTTTTTTTTTTTTTTACAAATATCCATTATTTTTCCCATAAGGAAGACAAGTGGGGAAAAAAAAAAACACAATGAGAGAACAAAAAGGTATTTACTACCTACTCATTCTACAACCACTTTAAAACTATTTTCCTCCGTTTACATTCATGTGTTTTTACAGTAAAAGAAGTATATATGACTTTAAACTTACCTACTAATAATTACTTTAATAAAGATTCTTTCAGCACTGTGCTAGAAAGATACAGACATATGAACGAAAAGGACTGAAAAGTAGATGCAAAAAAAATGAAAACATGTACATCATGTCTTTATCGTATTTGCTGACTTCTGTTATTTGGTGGGAGAAGTCAGGGCTGCCACCCAGTGGCAACGTAAGTTTTAAATACTTTTAAGATTTAAATAATAATAAAAAAAATTTTAATAAAATAATGAAGTAAAAAAAAGACCTCGTAAGTTACACAACTTCGATTTTACCAACGGTACTTCTGGTGTATTAAATTATAACACAGCAAACCATGGAAACACTGAAATGCTTAGGCAGAACTGGGGAAATATTTGAAACTATCATATGACTTTCTACTGTTTACTAAGTTACATGGCTTTAATAAGTATTTTTGGTTAAAATATTGATGGTTACTTTGCTTAAATTTAATCTCCAGAATTAATCATGGGGAGGAAGCTGTGACTATAAAACACATCTGATTTTCTTCTGAGGTCTGGAGAAGTAGACTCAATACATTAGGCTCTCATGCATATACTCAACTCCTACTTGGTAAACAAAAAATAAGCTTTTGGAAATAAATATGAGCACATTGCACTCTCCCCTCAGGTTATGTATCAACTTTAGTGTCTCAGTCAACCAAACCCAAAACTGAAAGGAAGAAATGAAAACAGAAAATAATATCCCTGACAATTACAGATGTTTATGGAGAAAAAATTCAAGTACCTCATTGCCTCCTATGTCCTCAAAACTTAGCCATGACTGGGAACCAGCAGTTGGCGTAATGGCTATGTCGCTGGACTCCCACATAGTCGACCGCGGTTCGCGTCTCGGACCCGGTGGCTTACAACTCACGCCGGGCGCGTGTGCGTGCGTGCCCAAGATCCCGAGAGGAGAATGGAGGAGAAGGGATTGCGGCGTGACCATCCCCCCTGGGGGGTGATTTCTCGCTTTCTGTCTCTCTGTCTCTCTCTGTCTGTCTGGCGAGCGCACGCACCCTATAGCGAAAAACCTCCTATGTCCTCAAAACTTAGCCATAACTGGGAACCAGCAGTTAGCGTAATGGTTATGTCGCTGGACTCCCACGTAGTCGACCGCAGTTCGCGTCCCGGACCCGGTGGCTTAAAACTCACGCCGGGCGCGTGTGCGTGCGTGCCCAAGATCCCGAGAGGAGAATGGAGGAGAAGGGATTGTGGCATGACCATCCCCCCTGGGGGGTGATTTCTCGCTTTCTGTCTCTATGTCTCTCTCTCTGTCTGTCTGGCGAGCGCACACACCCTATAGTGAAAACCTCTCAAAAAAAAAAAAAAAAAAGAAAACAAACTTAGCCATAACTTACTTCACACCGGTATAAAGAGAACATATCCTAGTTCTAAGATGTTTTGGTAAAATAATACCAGGAAGAAAAATTATATTAGAGTATCCATTTGTTCTCGTGAGTAAACAGATAAAAGAAACAAAAAAAATTCTTAATGATTTAGTGATTTTTTTTGTTTCCAATAGCTGCAAATTAAAATCGTACAAGATGTTTTCTAACCTTTGTCCCACCTGTTTTGTTGCACATCGAAGATAATCAATGAATTTTAAAATAATGACAGACACAATAACATACTTGGTATTTACAATGGCTTGTGACAAATATAATACCTTAAAATAATGCCTAATTTTCATTTATTATTGCTATTTAGTCACAGAAAAGATTAACACTTTCCAAGAAATTTATTTTAGCATATGCCATATGTAGATATAATAATTTTATACGAAAAGAAACCATGGTAGAACTAACAGTATGCCTTTACAAGGAAATAAGGAAAGGCAATAAGACATTCTTCCATATAAGGACTTCTGATTTGCATTATTTGATTTTCTTTTCGAAATACAAAACTTTAATATTAGAAGCAAAGAGAAAAACAGCAAAGAAGAAAACAATAAAACAGGAGACCAAAAATAAGAAACTGTTCTATGCAGGTGCATTGCATACGTAGTATATATGTATGGGCTGAGTTATAATAAAAATACGTATGTATTACAGTCAATGCTCATATAGAGTTAGAAACAATTTCCAACCATGCACGATTGGACCAACACCTTCTCAGTCTTCAATTACATGGCGGATTAAAGCTGTGTTGTAGTCACTTCTGGCCAGCAGTATCATGATAAATGCTTGACAAGATATAATTTTTCTCCTTGTTCACTTGTAAAAATTGGTGCCTTTTTGTAATGTTCTACAAGTTCTTCCATGGTGCTGAATTTACGCTGCCCAATGCAGTAGACAGTCTCTTTTAGTTGAACTTTAAAATGCTTGTTTTTCCCCTGTGCTTTTAGTGATACTGAGAAATCATTTGGCTAAAAGAGGAAAAAACACATATAGTCAAGATTCTGAAAACCATTCATCAACATTTTCATATGGAGAACTTAAGTACTAGATAGATACCATGCTAAATCATTTACACAGATTTTTCTCCTTTATGCATCAAAACAAACCCTTTTCACAGAGGAGAAAACTGAGACTCAGAGAAGCTAACTTGCCCAACATCATCCACCTAGGTAACAAGAAAGCCAAGACTCAAACCCAAGGCATACTGCTTCTTCCTTTAGTTTAATAAACAAAGCACAAGAGCTAGCCTTCCAGTCAGACTCCTAAAAAAACACAGGATTTTTTTCACCATACCTTTTCAGTGTAGCTAACAGTAGCTATCTTAGAGACAATATTCTGAGTTCTTAAAAACGAACACAAAAATGGCAACTGATTTAAACTCATTTAATGTAAGGCCACAAACTGAAATGCCTAGAAGGGCCAAAGGAGTAATGTAAACCAGAGTCAGAGTGGAAGGGCAGATAAAGGGAATGACAGTGTATGGCCAATCTAAAGGAGGTGGCCACTTCTCAGCTGGGATTGTTGTACTACAGGAACGGGGGCTCAATGTGGGCAGATCTTTCCATTTTAAAGCCCTGAGATCTCAATTTTTTTTTTTTTTTTTTTTAATTTTAGATTTGTCATAGGGTGCATGCACTTACCAGAGAGAGACAAGAGAGGGAAAGTGAAAAGTCACCTCCCAGGGGGATGGCCACACCACAATCCCTTCTCCATTCTCCTTCCAGGAGTTTGAGTACATGTGCATACATGCCTGGTGTGTTTTTCAAGTGCCAGATGCAGGACTTGAACTGCAGAGTCAGCCATGTGGGATCCAGCACCTTAACCACTATGCCACCTGCTGGCCCTGAAGTCTCAGGAGGGAAGCAATCTCCACAGGGCTCAGTCACACTGCAATCCCTCCCTTCAGGCCTCTTGCCTGCCAGGATCCTGGGCATGTGCAGATGTGCTCAGAACATGCAGTGTGTCTTTAGGTCTACTGGACCAAGAATGCATGGGACTTCAGCTCTGCAGTTCAATGCACTACTGACCATACCCCAGAGGTGGGGCATGAAGTCTAAATCTTTGTAATAAAATCTTTCAGTATTTAAATGTTGGCAATTAATTCAAATGTTTAAAAAAATTGTGCAGGGCAACAAAACATGCCTCACTGAGACCTCTACCTTAAAAATTATATTGCTAAAAATAATAATATATTTTGGCTAATATCTACATTCAATTGCCTACAAGAAAATACATGGTATTCTGCATTTAAGCTATTGGGTTGTCAGAAAAGTCATGATATATCAATGCAAAAATACGTCATGACTTTCCCAACAACTCAATACTTTCTTAGTTTTTTTTTTTTTTTTAAACCTAACACTCTTCTGAATAGTCCATATCAATTATAGAGGCCTCTTCTTATACAGTTAATCCCAAAGTTTTAAACAGTGGGCCAGATCAGGCATCTAATGGAAAATGATCACAGTGTTACTCCCTACTACCAAATATCTGGCTCTTCTGAGGGGTTTAGTACAGATTCCATTTTCCTGAAGTTTGCCTTGGGAAGTTCAATTTATCTCAATCATTCTCCCTCTCCCTGCCTCCTCTCTCTCACATATACATACTTTTTTCTGACTTATAACCTTCTGTACAATTACACATTCACTTTTGTACAACTACAGTCATATAAAGTCAATACTAACCATCCCTGGGTAAATGGAAAAGTAAGTGATAGCCTTTATCAAGGAAGAATGGTCAATTTTAAGGAATATCAAAGTCAATGAAGTCTAACATTCTAAGCAGTACCCAAAAGAGACAATGTAACTATATTCTTTGTCCACTTTTATAGCCATTTATATAAGCCTTTGTTTCATGGCTTAATATTGCAATATAATTTACCTTTGATTGAAAATGTACTTCAAACACATGAAGCATTAAAAGAGATATCTAAGGTACACAATAGAAGTGTATTCCAATTTCCAAATAATACATTTATAAAGAAACTTATATATTGATATATTTCCTATTTTATAATCAATGTTGAGTATCATCTAACATACTGCATATCTAATAGCAATTTAAGAAATGCTTTCCTGGGACCAGCAGTTAGCATAATGGCTATGTCGCTGAACTCCCATGTAGTCGACCGTGGTTCAAGTCCTGGACCCAGCATCTTAAACTCACACCAGGTGCATGTGCATGCATGCCCAGGATCCCAAGAGGAGAATGGAGGAGAAGGGATTATGGTGTGGCCATCCCCCCTGGAGGGTGATTTCTCGCTTTCTTGCTTTCTGTCTCTCTGTCTTTCTGGCAAGCACACACGCCCTTTAGCAAAAACCTCTTAAAAAAAAAAAAAAAGAAAAGAAAAAGAAATATTTTCCCAATTTTATTTTCTGCGTTATTCTACTCTCGACAAAATACCAATGTTCAATATTCTCTATTTATCAGTTTAGCAATATGAAATACTGAGGAATACAGAACCCACAGAAGTAGAAAAGCCATGTAATTCAGTGCAGTATCTCCTGCTACAGCCGTCTTTCTTTTTTTTTTCTTTTTTTTTCTTTTTTTCTTTCTTTCTTTATTTATTTACATTCATTCACTGTACATCATTATACCATACAAAATGAGATTTTTCCATTCACAGTGCACTGTATATTGGCTCAATCAAGCACATCAAGATGTGTGTTATTGTCAGCACATAATTTTCCATTTCTTGTTTTCTGTATATTTTGCCTTTTTTCCCATTCTTGATTCCCTATCTCACCCTCTGCCATCTCCCACCCACCTCCCACATTGTGTCTGGTATCTATTGTTGCTTTCTCTGCCTCCCCTATTTTATTGTTTCACTAAATATCTTAATAAATCTAAATATTTTCAATAGCAAGCACAGCCTACAGCCGTCTTTCATTCAGAATAGACAGAGCTGAAATAACACTGACTTCTGCTTCAAAGCATTATGTTTATGTCTCAGTTTACTACCTGGTTAACTTTAGGGAAGCCACTTAACCTCTCTAATCCTTTTTAAAAAATACCTAGAGTACTATTTCCATTTACCTTTGAAAATCAACTTACCGAAGATTCACTATCACGAATGAGGAAATCCCCTTCATGCCCTCTTTCATTTAATGCCATTTCTGCCTGATGCCTGGTGACTTTGCCATAATACCAAGGATTGCCGGCAAACTTTCCAGTGAGTGAAGGTCTAATGTAATCACACTGTGGAGGTGATGGTTCCAAACTTGAAGTTAATGGATTATTCTGCATAATGGTAACATAGTTTTTTGGCACCAGACCAACCATTCCATTAATCTTCCGGCATTTCCACCACTCTGGGTCATTTTCAGGTTTTTCAATAACATCCATTACATCTCCTTTCTCAAAATTAAGTTCTTCATCATTGGACGAGCTGAATGGGTAAAGAGCTTGTACCACATGCAACACTTGCCCAGTGTTCAGATTATTGACAACTGCTGCTAATTTCTCTGACAGAGAACCCACATGGTCACCCAAAGGACTGTCACCTTCTTCAGTCACATAGTTTGAAGGGAACCATCCGACCTGTCCATTGTAGCTACCTCGCCACCACCCATCACTGCATTTCTCCATGACGGTCACCTTCGTCCCTTTTATCAATGATAACTCATCTTCTCTTTCAGCCATGTAGTTAAATTTCACATAAGCAGGCATGTTGAGATCATACAGACGTTCCCCCGGGTCAACAAAGCTGTCATCAGCAGGAGACGCAGAGTCTGGCACGCTAGGTTTTCTTTTCACTTTTCCAATACCTATTTAAATAAAAAGGGATGAGAACAGAATATTTTTTAAAATATTATTTAAAAGGTAGCTTCAACTCCATATAATTGTAAATTTCTATGTGGTACAGTCTTCTTTTTAGAAAGGAAATGAAAATCCTCTTTTCATAACCAAATAGACTTAATTTTAGTAATTACATGACAGCTTACCTTATTAAAAAAAAAAAAACCTTTTGATAAAGTCCCTAAAATAACTATATTCTAATCATAAAGTCCTTAGTTCAAAAATTTTCTCTTACTATGTAAATACAGATGATCTCTCTCATAGCAACAATCCAGTACAAAGAGGCTCCACCAATCCTGTGATTCTTCATTTTAGTTTATTAACCTAAATTCTACATTAGCTGTATACAAATAAAACTTAAATTAGGACTTGAAATACAGTATAGAACTGTAATTATCTCTTGGTACTCTTCCTATTTCCTTTCTTAGTTCCCTGACTCAGGTAACTCTATTTAAATCAGATATTTATTTAATATAATACAAACGGGCTAGCAGATGATGTGAGGGTTGGATCCCATATAACCAACTCTGAGATTCACATCCCAGACTGAGTGACTTGAAAAATCACAACAGGTGTTTATGCATACATTCCCAAAATCCCAAGAAGAGAATGGAGGAGGAGGGACTGTAGGACGATCATCCCTCCTGGGGGTGATTTCTCTCTTTCCCCCCACCTCTCCCTCTCTGAATCTCTCATGAGTACATGCACCCTACGGCAAAAACTAAAAAACAAAACAAAAAATTAGTGTGTATTTGTCTCTCCTCACCCCTTAAACATGTAACTTCCATACAATCATGGATTTTTGTTTATTTTGTTCATGGAATAAGGAATGGTATAGTTTTTTTGTTTATTTTCTTTTTTTAAGAGAGATTTTTACTAAAGGGCACATATGTTCACTGGAGAGACAGAGAGAAAGTGAGAAATCACCCCCTAGGGTGATTTCCATATAAAATTAATATCTGAATAAAATCTCAAGGAGCTTTTATATTACGGAACTTAGAAATCAGTAGATGCTTAATACATATTAGTTGAAAGAAATGAGAAAATCACCAGCTGGTATTATCATCATCACAAATGTATGTTACATTAACTTTCACTGATGCTTATTTCTCTCGCTCACTCTCTCTCTCTTTTTTTTTTTAGAGAGAGATTTTTTCTCTAGGGTATGTGTGCTCACCGGAGAGACAGACAGAGGCAGAGAAAGACAGAAAGTGAAAAGTCATAACCCAGGGGAGATGGCCACACTGCAATCCCTTCTCCTCCAGTCTCCTCTCAGAATTTTGGGCACGCAAGCACACATACCTGGTATGAGTTTTAAACTGCTAGGTTTGGGACTTGAACCATGGCCAACAACATGGGAGTCCAGCATCATAACTGTTACATCATCTGCTGGTCCTGAGGCTCATTTCTTAATATATAATTTTGTGTTCTGCTTTACCTAGAAAACTGAGACTTTCTTAGGTAAAACTTCTCAAATTCCTCCAATCGCAAAAACCATTCCAATTATTCTTTCTTTTTTCACCCAAGTCCCTAAACTCTGGACCTTCTGAGTTATTAATACTATCTTTTCTGACTCTTCTGGAACTTTACCATTCTTATTCTTGTTTCCCTCCTACTCAGTCACTTCAATAGTATAAAAACACTCAAATCTCTTTAACTCTGCTACTCTTTTAAGGACTCCCGCATGAACAACCACAGTTTGAGTCCTGGACCCACTGGTTTGCAATTCACACCGGGCACCTGTGTATGCATGTCCAAAATCCCAAGAGGAGAATGAAGGAGAAGGGACTGCAGTGCGGCTATCCCCCCTGGGGGGTGATTTCTCACTTTCTCTCTCTGTCTCTCCAGCGAACATATGTGCCCCTTAGCAAAAATCTCTCTTAAAAAAAGAAAATAAACAAAAAACTATACCATTCCTTAAAAAGTCACCTTTTGAGTCCAAGAGGTGACATAGTGGTTAAGGTGCTCAACTTCTACATGGTCAACCACGGTTTGAGTCCTGGCCCAACAACTTGAAACTTGCACCACATGCATGTGTGCACAAGCTCAAAATTTCAAGAGAATGTGGCTATCCCCCTGGGGGGGTGATTTCTCACTTTCTGTCTGTCTCTCTCCATTGAGCACACATGCCCTATAGCAAAAATCTCTTTAAAAAAAAGTCACTTTTCCCTTTCTGCCAACTTTTCCAACACTCGTTGCTCTAACTCTTTAAAATCTGATTCACTACCTCCACCATTCTACTCAATTTAAACCATCCTTATGAAAACTGTGCCATGTCCTCATTGCCAAATTAGTACCTTCTGGAGTCCTCAGCCTTCTCAAACTCTGTGCAGCAGCAACCAGGCTCACAGTTCACTGTCTTTACTATGTTTTTTCCTCCTCTGACTCTACGACTTCTGTGTAGAAGGTTCTCAGATCTCTTTTCTGCTCTAAGTTCTTGCTGGAATTCAAGTCCTACAACTGTAACTGTCACTAAACGTCAACAAATTACGCTATCAGCACCTCAAACCAACGCCTATGTCCAAATAAAAATAATCTTTTCTATACCCATAAATCGACTTCCTCCCTCCAAAAAGAAAAAAAAAAATTAACAAGATGGCAAATACTGTCAGAATAAATTTCTGGAGAACTCTGGAATCTAAGGAAAAAAAACCCTATAAAAACTAGGTCAAGGCTTGGTAAAGAAAAAAGTGGCTGCTTTGTAGTAATAAAGAGAGCGCTACACTAAGCCAGGCACAGTTGTGTGCTTTGAAGGCTGAGGCAGGAGAATCCTGAGTTCGGGGCTAGCCTGAAGACCCTGTCTCAAAAAAAAAAAAAAAAAAAAAGGAGAAAGGAAGGAAACAAGTGAGCTGCAGCATTTTAAACCATTCCTCTCACCCAGAGGAAGCAATGCAGACCTTGTTCTTAAAGAATTATGATCGTGGGTTTCAACTTAATTAGCAGTTCTCTGAAGACCAGGGAAATGGCTTGCCTTGGGCCCTGACAGAGCATTCCCAGACCTGGGATAGATCGCTGGGTGGCAAGGGACAATTAAATGGGACAACAGATAGATAGAAAAGCCTGGGGAGGCCAAGAATTGGAAAAGATATATGAGGGGTAAAACTTTTAAAAGCTGCTGTAACATATCAGGAAATAAAGAAAGCTACACACATGGTCAGGGCTGGATGCAACCACAGGATAAGCCCAAGAAGATCATAAGCTTTCATCTTTGGCTGACCTTCAGGTTCTGAACAAACAGTAGGTGAGAACCAAGGCAGAATTGTAAATGGGTTGATAAACATGAAATTAATGACCCCACATAGAGCAAACATTTAAGTTGGAAAGAGCAGTTATTTTGTTCTTCTGGCTCCAGGTGTTTAAGGAAACTATCAAACACTAAGCTACTATTAACCAAATGAAACACAGTCGCATAGTGTAGCACTTAAGTACTCTGCAGAGGAAACTGGATTCCACATGGCTGACCAGGGTTTCAGTCTCTGCCCCACAGCTTGGAAAACACAGTGGGCATGTTCGCACATGTGCCCAGAATCCTGATGGGATAAATTACTGGAAAAAGGAAGATTACAGCATGAACAGGTCCCATCCCCATTAGGAGGTGCTTGCTTTCTCTCTTTCTTTCATGCATGCATGTGCCCTCCAGCATTAAAAAAAAAAAAAAAAAAAAAAAGAACTCAAATTACTAAAATCAGAAGTGAAGCAGGACTATTCCTACACACGTTACAATGGAAAAAAAGGTTATACAATCATAGTATGATTGCTATATGCCAATAAATTAGTGAACAAGATGAAAAAGAAGAATGCCAAGAAAAACAATGATTTCCAAAGCTGACTCAGAAAGTAATAGGAAAGCTGACTTACTTAATAAGTAAAAAATTCAATCAGTAATCAAAAGCCTTTTAACAAAGAAGTTCAGGACCAGATCAGGAGAATTCTACCAAACATTTAAAGAATTAACAGCAGTGCATCTCCAAAAAAAAAAAAAAAAAAAAAAAAAAAAAGAACACTTCCCAACACATTCCATCAGGCCAGCATCACCCTGAATAACAAAGCCATCACAAGAAAACTATCAATGATAACATGTATAAATACAGACATAGGCCAAATGGTGGCATAGTATTATAATGTGATCCTCTACAAGGCTGACCCATATGGAAAGTTGTCCAGGGACCTATATGAGTATGTCAGACACACATATGTCCATGACTTGGAGCTGGCTAAAGTTAAGGGCTGATTATGGCATGAAGATCCTGTTGGGGATGCTCTCTCTCTTTTCCTCAGGAAAGAAATAATAAACTTTAAAATAAATAAGCATATAAAAATCATGAACAAAAGTCAGTTCTCATTATTTGCCATAATTATGTTCTGGGTTGTTAGAAAAGTCATGGCTTTTTGTTTGCTTTTCTATGCAAAAATGTGTCTGGGACCAGCAGTTAGCATAATGGCTATGTCGCTGGACTCCCACGTAGTCGATCGTGGTTCGAGTCCCGGACCCGGTGGCTTAAACTCATGCCGGGCGCATGTGTGTGCGTGCCCAAGATCCTGAGAGGAGAATGGAGGAGAAGGGATTGCGGCATGGCCATCCCTCCTGGGGGGGTGATTTCTCGCTTCCTGTCTCTCTGTCTCTCTGTCTGTCTGCACACGCCCTATAGCAAAAACCTCTCAAAAAAAAAAAAAAAAAAAAGTGTCATGACTTTTCTGACAGCCCAAGTCATCATGAGGCCCAGGTGTACTAATGCATGCTAGACACTGCTATTCAGTAGACTGAGGCCACATGGGAGGTCTGAGTTCAATTCCCAGCCCACCCTAAATTAAGCCAGGTGAGGTGGCTTGTGCCTGTAAGTCCATCCACTCAGGAAGCTAAGATGGGGGACTGTGACATGATGAGAGACCACCTTCTAAAACAATACATAATAGAAATAAAAACATTCACCTATGGTCAACCAACTTTCACCAGAATTGCCAAGAGCAATCAATGGAAGGAAAGAATAGTCTCTTCAACAAATGGGTATCTATTAGGTGACTAATCAAATAATGAAAGAAAGAGTTGACGAAGAGGGAAGACTTGGAACCCTCCCACAATATTGGTGGGAACTTATAATGGTGCAACTGAGATGGAAAACAGTTTGATGGTTCTTCAAAAAGTAAAAAAGGCACAGCTGTGAGGCACGGGTGTTAGGGCACCGTTCTGTAACACTGGAGCCACATGGAAGACAACAATCAGATCTCAGGTTGATATGAAACACACTGTGTGTACCCATGATCCTCTTCGGGTGGGGGTGAGGATCTGTTGCATGATGAGACCCTGTTGAGAGTGTTTGTTTCCCTTTCTTTCTCTCAACAAGTAAAACTTTAAAAAAAAGGTAGCAAAATAGAATTACTGTATGATCCTACAACTCTATTCCTAGGTATATACCTAAAAGAAGTGAAAACAGATACTAAATATTTGCATTATGAATGTTCATAGCATCACTATTTGTAATAACCAAAACAGGCAAACAACCCAAACACCCATCCATCAGCTGTTAAACAGAAAAAAAAAAAAAAGTAGTATATAACCATATAATGGAATTTCTTTTTTAAAAAAAACTTGCTAGGGCACATGTAATTGCTAGAGATTGGGAGGGGGAGAAAGCACCCCAGAGGGGAATAACCACACCACAAGCCCTTTTCCATTCTTCTCTTGAGACCCTGAGCACACACATGTATGCACCTGGCATAGCCTCAAAGGACTTTGGACTGGGGACTTGAACTCTGCTGTTGGCCTTGAGGGATTCATCCACTTAACTGCCATGCCACCAGTAGGCCCTGTATGATATTATTCAGTCATAATGGGGATAAAGAGTTGATATATGCTATGACACTGATGAAGCTCAAAAATACTACAAAAGTTAAAGAAGCCAGACGCTAAAGGTCACATATTATGTGGTTCTCTTCGTATAAACAATCTAGCATGAGTAAACCCATACAGACAAAAAGCCAATGAGTGGCTGCCTGGGGCTGAAAGTAAAGGGGGATGGGGAGGGACTGTTTAATTAGTGGTCTTTTGGGGTGAATGAGGAAAATGTTTTAGATTTAGATAGAAGTGATGGTTATACAACAAGAGATTTTTGGAATAGGGCGTGTGAGCTCACCAGAGAGAGAGATACAGAGACAGTGAGAGGGAAAGTGAGAAATCACCCCCCAGGAGGGATGGCCACGTGACAATCCCTTCTTCTCTATTCTTCTCCTGGGATCTTGGTCACACATGCACACACACCTGGCATGAGTTTCAAACCACTGGGTTTGGGACTCAAACCGTGGTTAGCCACGTAGGAGTCCAGCGACATAATCGCTATGCCATCTGCTGGTCTCAATGTACATTATTAATACACAAAAATATCACTAAATTATATACTCTAAAATGGTGATTAACATAACGTGAATTTTACCTCCTAATTTTTCCCCCCCAAAAAAAATCTTTTTTTTTTTTTTTTTTCAATTTGAGAGATTTTTGCTGTAGGGTGCGTGCGTTCACCAGAGAGACAGAAAGCGAGAAATCACACCCCCCCACACACAGGGCTGGCCATGCCACACTCCCTTTCCTCCCTTCTCTTGGTATTTTGGGCACACACACACACAAGCACTCAGCATGAGTTTTAAGCCACTGGGTCTGGGACTCAAACCATGGTTGACTACGTGGAGTCTAGTGACATGACCATTATGCCATCTGCTGGTCCCTCCCAAAAGAATCTTAAGACCTCATCTTCTATCTTCTTACTGCCAACACTTTCCATTCTGACAATCACTGTAATTCAGGCCTATTCTGTTGAACCTGAGCCGTTTACTACTCCTCTCAATAGGTTCCGTACTATCCAGTCTCTCTCTAATTCAACCCATTATCCAAATCAACCAGCCTAATCTTCCTGTAAATGCAGCTGTAATCATATGTCAGCTCAAAAGCTGACAGTGGCACTTCATTATCAAACAAATTAGAAGACATGAGTCTGGGACCAGCAGATGGTATAACGGGTACATGGCTGGACTCCCACATGGCCAAATGTGGCTCGAGTCCTGGACCTGGAGGCTTGAAACTCAAGCCAGGCATATACGTATGTGTGCCCAAAACCCTGAGGGGAAAATAGAGGAGAAGAGATTGTGGAATGGCCATCCCCCCAGGTGTGGGTGTGATTTCTCATTTTCTGTCTCTCTCTGGTGAGACACACACACTATAGTAAAAATCTCTCTTTAAAAAAAAAAAAAGAAAGACATTAAGCCTGCAGGGGGCCAGCAAGTGGTATGGTGGCTAAAGCACTCCCACATGGTCAACTGCAGCTCAAGTCCCAAACCCTGTGGCTTGAAAATCAAGCCAGGCATGTGAGCGTGCATGCCCAAAATCCTGAGAGGAGACTGGAGGAAAAGGGACTGTGGTGTGGCCATACCCCTGGGGGCAATTTCTCACTTTCTCTTTCTCTCCATCTCTCCCCAACAAGCACATGTGCCCTCTGGCAAAAACCTAAAAAAATAAAAAAGAAAAAGAAATAGTCTGGGCAGACTCTACTCCCCTCTCTAGAATATCCTCAGCCTTCTTTTCCAAGTTTATGATATGATCTACTGAAAATAGCTTAAGGCCAGCCACATAGCACAGTGGTTAGGTACTATGCACTGGAGCCAGTTCCCACGTGGCCAACTGCAGTTCAAATCCCATCAGATGCAAAATCCTGACAGGAAGGAGAAATGAAAGAAAAACAGATAGCATCACGGTCACAGCCAGTGAGGGTGGGGGTGCTTTCTCTCTCTGGTCAGCACACATGGCCACTGGAAATAGAAAAAAAAAAAAAAAAGCATAGACCCTGAATCAGCCTTTGGATCCCAGCTCTACCATACCATACAAGCTATGTAATCTTGAACACACTATTCTACTTTTCTGTGGTTAAGGCGCTGAATTTCGAGCCCCAGACCTGGTGGCTTGAAATTCACAGCAGGTGTATCTGTGTGTGCATGCCAAAATCCCAGGAGAAGGGACTGTGGCATGGCCATCCCCTCTTGGGGGTGATTTCTTTCTTTCCCTCTCATGTCTCTGTCTTGCTTCAGTGAGTACATGCACCCTCTGACCAAAAAAATAAATAAAATTTAAAAAATTTAAAAATTGGAAAAATGCTACTTACCTCTAAAGACAGTTGTGAGACTTGAATTAAAATGTAAAGTAATGGCATTGTACATATAGTAGATGTCAAATAAAAGTATCTTTCTATAATGTCCTATATTGGGAAAAAACCCTCAATTTTAATTAAAAAAGGCTACTTAAAATCCCAAGTACAACAGAATAATGTTTCCACCTTCATAATTTAGCCTATGTTGTTTGCTTGTTTCTTCCAAATCCTTATTAAAACTTCTGTCTCTTAAAAAAAAATCTACCTATTCAGGGACCAGCAGTTAGTGTAATGGCTATGTCGCTGGACTCCCACGTAGTCGACCGTGGTTCAAGTCCTGGACCCGGTGGCTTAAACTCACGCTGGGCGCATGTGCATACGTGCCCAAGATCCCGAGAGGAGAATGGAGGAGAAGGGATTGCGGCATGGCCATGCCGCCGGGGGGTGATTTCTCGCTTTCTGTCTCTCTGTCTGTCTCTCTCTGGCGAGCACACACACCCTATAGCAAAAACCTCTCAAAAAAAAAAAAAAAAAATCTACCTATTCAAGAAGTACCATTTCAAGTAGTAACTATTATTACTCCATGTGTCTTCACAAGTCTTCATTTCCTACCGTTACCCCCAAAAATATGGGAGATCTCTTTCTCTCTCTCTTTTTTTTTTTTTTGCTATAGGGCACATGCGCTTGTCAGAAAGACAGAGAGAGAGAGAGTGCCAGAAAGCAAGAAATCACCCCCCAGGGGGGATGGCCACACCGCAATTCCTTCTCCTCCATTCTCCTCTTGGGATCTTAGGCACGCACGCATGCACACCCGGCGTGAGTTTAAGCCACCGGGTCCGGGACTCAAACCACTGTTGGCTACATGGGAGTCAAGCGACATAGCCATTACGGTAACTGCTTGTACCGGAAAATCTCCCTTTTTAAACACCCTAGCACCTGCTACTTCTGAGGTACCTACTTATAGTTTTTCCTGTATTTGTCTTTGAAGTCCATCTGACAGAATAGGCTCTGTAAAAGTGTTGTCTCATTGATCTTTTGCACTTCCTATGCCATCCAAAGCTATGAACACAGCAAATACTTAGTAAACATTAGTTAAATTGAGTAAAACAGAATATGGATATTAGCAGATACAAAAAAAAAAAATAAAGTTTACTTTATTCATGAGAACATACATGCACCCAAGAGAAAGAGACAGTCAGTCAGTCATACTAGACAGGGTCTCCTCATGCCACCATTCCCGTCGCTCAACTCTCCAATTCAAGATCCCGGGGGCACATGCATTACCATGTTTCTGGCTTGACTGGGTATGCTACCATCTGTGCCGCCAAGGTGGGGATAAAAACAAAAAACATTTTTAAGCTGAAAATAAAGACTAGTTTCAAAATAATTTAATTCTGAAGAAAATAATGTCTAAGACAAATCATACATGATCAAAAAAAGAATGAAGAATTTTTAGACAGACCCAACAATTAAAGTCCCAAGAAGGAAAACACTAAAAACAACCTATTTTAACTTTAGAGGGCAGAAATATTTCAGGGAAAGAACATAGCTTAGAATATCAGTTTCCTATGCAACATAAAAACTCTCTAAACATTTCTTGTGGGCAGGCTCTGAGCCTTGCACATTATGTTTTTCTGCCTAAAACACTTCCCCCTCCATCTTCATTCTTTAAGACCTAGTCCTGTCTTCTCCCTGAAGACTTCCCTATTTCCCCCCAACACAAAGCTGATGTATTCTTTCTTTTTTTTAAAAGAATTTTTATTTAACTTTTTTCTTTCTTTTTTTTTTTTTTTTTTTTTAATTTGACGAGAGAGAGAGAGAGGGAGCCGCCAAGTCTGGGACTCAAACCACAGTCAGCCATGTGGGAGTCCAGCGCCCTTAACTACCACTCCACCTGCTGGCCCCTATTTATTCTTCTTTGTATCATTATTATTACTGCACTTACCACTCTATATGTCAATGTTTGCCTCTTTAAAATCAAATACCATATTTTTGGGTTTTTGTTGTTAATTTGTTAGAGAGCACATGTACTCACCAATCGAGAGACATAGAGAGAGGCATAAGTTGTGGCCATGCCACAATCCCTTCTCCTTCTGGGATTTTGGGCACTCATGCACATGTGCCTGGCATATTTTTTAAGCCACAACTTCCACCAGGACTCAAACTGTAGGGTTCGCACATGTGGGATCCAGCAACCTAAGCACCATGCTACCTGGCTGGTCCACCAAACATCATGTAATCACCTCTCTAGTCTCAATGCCTGGACCATATTAACTGTTCCATTAAAGTTTGTTATGTGAATGACTGAACATATGCACACATAATCAGTAGATTGTATTATTCACTTGCTTAAAACTCTTTGAGAAGGACCTGTTTATTGCCCTTTGTTTCTGTGCTAAAAAATTGCCCTTCCAATCTCCTGCTATCAATGAGTAGATGCAAAACTACTTTATGAGGTTATACAAAACATTAGTACCTATTTAGTTTTTCAAATATGCTATTATCAGCAACAATAAGATCCTTTCACAACAGATCTCCCAAATCAATGTAATACCTTTTTAAAATTTTTCCTATCTTAATTTGTTCAGGCTGCTGTAACAAAAATATACACTGGGTAACTTTTAAACAAAATTTATTTTTCACTGTTCTGGGGACTAGGAAGTCCAAGGTCACAATGCCTGCAGATTCTGTCTAGTAAAGACTTACTCCTTGGGACCAGCAGTTAGCGTAATGGCTATGTCACTGGACTCCCATGTAGCCGACCGTGGTTCGCGTCCTGGACCCGGTGGCTTAAACTCACGCCGGGCACGTGTGCGTGCGTGCCCAAGATCCCAAGAGGAGTATGGAGGAGAAGGGACTGCGGCGTGGCCATGCCCCCTGGGGGGTGATTTCTCACTTTCTATCTGTCTGTCTGTCTCTGTCTGGCGAGCGCACACGCCCTACAGTGAAAACTTCTAAAAAAAAAAATTAAAATTAAAATAAAAGACTTACTCCTCACAGATGGCACCTTCTCGCTGAGTCCTCACACGGTGGAAGGGGCACACAAGCTTCCTTGGGCCTCTTTTATAAGGACTCAAACCTCATTATCTGGTGACCTCCTATAAGCTCTACCTCTTAATATCATTACATTGGTAATTACAGAATCCATCTTATAAATTTTGGCGTACAAAAACACTTAACCTCACAGTTAGAGCACCACAATCCTCATAACGTCCATTAGTCCTTTCTGCATCAAACCCTTCTAATCCATTGCTTATCTAATTCTTTCTGCACCCTTTCATCATAAAGAATCCACTATGAAAACTTGAACAAAAGAGATTTAAATTTTAGTTCTGTTACTGGTTGTGTGATCTTGGTCAAGTTATTTAATCTTGAAACTCTAATTTCCTTGTCTGTGAAATGGTGGCGTGTACTAAACTACCTATCCCATAAAATTTTCATAAAAAAATATTTTTAAAGAGAGACTTTTGCTATAAGGCACGTGTGCTTGCAAGAGAGACAGAGAGTGAGAGAAAGACAGAAAGTGAGAAATCACTCCCCTGGGGGGACGGCCACGCCGCAATCCCTTCTCTTCCACTTTGCCCTTGGGATTTGGAGCAGGCACATACACTCATGCCTGGAGTGAGTTTTAAGCCACCTGGTCCAGGACTCAAACTGTGGTCAACTATATGGGAGTCCAGCGACATAACCATTACGCCATAAACAAAAGTGATCATGTAAAAGCGCTTAAGTACAGTGCACAGCACATAGAAGGCGCTTAATCGATGTAGTTATTACTTTCCTATCTCCTAGTGTTTCTGGCAGTTTTTCCAAAATTACTTAAACCTTTATTATTGCATTTTACCTATAGCTGGACTTGCGTGGGGCTGGGAAGGAAGCACTCAGATCTAAGCATGGAGGAGGTGCACAACTCTTTTTTTTTAATGGTTAGCTTTTTGTTTTAAGTATTAGTATCACTTCCAGTATTTCCTTGCTACTGTCCACTGGTTTTACCTTTCACTTCCTACAGCCCTGTTTCTTAACTAGAACAAAGCGTTATGAATTCCTCAAAAGTTTTTAAGTAGCTATTTAATAAGCACTATGTTCATTCCAGCTTCATGTGATAGGTATCGTCTTCCTGAGGCAAATCTTTATACTCAGAGCTATCAGAGCTATTCTTTATGTAACCTAGTTTCCAAATCCTTGAACACCCGGTGCCAGCATTTGGAAGCATCAGCATTTGGAAGCATCCGAGTTTCTCAATACTATTGTTAAAGTGTATCTACTGAAAGTGGATAAACTATGTCATGTTTTATTTGGCTCGCTCACACACAAGGGCACTGTTACACTCCTTCCCTTGAGCACCCCACAGACTTGAATCAACGCCACCAGTGGCTGTGTGGAGACTCTGGCACCTACATTACCGCAGCAGCTCTTACTAACTCTTACTCATGTGAAGTGCTGCCAGGCCAGGTTCCCACCAATCTTCTCAATTCCTGTCAAAAACATAATGCCGAGTTTTACATAAATGTCTGCCCCTATTCGTCTTGTTTATTTCTATCTCGATTTTTAGCTCCCAAATATATTTCTGAAACTAACATACTAGTTACTGCTTACAGCATTAGACCTTCCTTACTTTAAGCATGTCTGAATAAATGTTCAGTAGAAATAGGCCACAGAAAGTATTACTGCTGCTAATTCCTTAGCGAACTATAATTGCGTTCTTATGTTCCTACTTCTTCGAAACCAGTTTCTCCCTCCTGGATTTCCCCCGATTCCTAAGACACACATAGGACTGCTTAGTTGTTTACTAGGTCTCTAAGACTTCTAGGGTTAGAAGGGACTTTCCAGGATCATCTAGTCTTGCCTATCTTGCTCCTTTCCATACAAGGAACAGGAAACCAGGAAACTGTATCTATACCCTCGGTCACATGTCTAGTAAGTAGTATATCCAGAAGTAGAACTAAGGAACTCTAAATACAAATATGTAATATTCTTTCCATAACAGGTCTTATTTTAAATTTTCGTATTTTCATATGCTTCTTAAAATACTGGTTTTGATACTTTGTGTCATCTAAAACATTGCAATTTTTGTTTTCAAAGATATAATGACTACCACATTAAAAGCACATATCCTGTTTCCTCTACTTTTAAAGTCTATTTAGGAAGTAAATGGATGAACAGTCTGTCTTTACTATGACAAACTACCTGGTAAAATAAATTTTGGGGTGCTGCATGGATAGAGGGAAGGAGTATTCTGATTATGAATCTCAAATCCTGACCCTCAGCCTACAAGTGCATTTAATTAAGATTTAAGTTTCTAAAACTCAGTAGAGACAATGATAATTTTATCACTATTATTAATAGTGATATATATTAAACCACTGTACTAATGATACAACATATTCTTTCTATATTATTTCTGGTTAACTTACGTCAAGATCACTCATGATTAAATCTAACAGAGTATGAAATCCACTGAATTATTAATAAATAATAATTATCTACTTCCCCATCAGAATGTAAGTTCTATATGAGTATTAGTGGTTTTTTTAATAATTATTTTATTTTATTTTATTCACCATTATTATTTTTTAAATTTGACCAGAGACAGACCGAGGAAAAGCAAGAAAGCAAGCAGCCAGGTCCATGTGGGAATCCAGCACCCCAACCACCACGCCACCTGCCAGCCCTAGTATTTGTTTTTTACACTCAGTGATTTTTGCCTGGTTTTCAGCAGGCTCTCAATAGAAATGTATTGATAAACAAATTATTAAGTTCTTTAAGAAGAAAACTAACCCCCAAAATAGAAATGCAAAGTTCTGAAAATTTAGTAACTCCACCAAAAAGTAAACAAAACAGACAAATCCCGGAGGGATTCACTTAGCCATCAAATCGAACTAAAGAAACAAATGAGTCTCCACAGTACAATTACAACATTCTTTTTCAACAAAGTGCTTACTCCTCTGATTTGCCCTTTTCCCTAGAATTCCTCGTCAGGTTACTCTTTGTTTCCTTAGTCTCCTTGTACCAAAAAAAAATACTTCCATGATAATTCCTCTATTCATTTTTCTAGGAACACCAAGTAAATGTTCAAGGAGAACAAAGTTCACTACCATGAAATCATAAAAGGCTATCAGCAGACACACAGATCAGGTTCCTTGTAAAGTGGTATACAATTACTTTATGAACTGAACTGAAAAACACCAACATGAATTCACTATTATATTTTCTGTGTATGAGGTTACTCTCGCAATTTGTTTCAAAATATCAAATCTCTCACTTACAAATAACTATTTCTAACAATCTTACATTGGTCAATTAAAAACATTCTCTTCAAAGGTGCTTTTATTAAATGTTATTTTTACACTATTCTCTAAAACCTAAGCAAAAAGTAGCAAAATAATATGTTAATTCAAAGGTAAGGGATGAATTTGCTTACCTAATCTTTTTTTGCTAATGTTTTAAATATGTTTACAACTTAATTTACTTCAAATGTCTATGCCAAGTTGAAAGTTACTGATTTAGAACGAACTACATCAAACCCAAGCCATTTAACATCCTTTCCTTATTTGTTATTTAAACATTCATACTAAAACATTAAAAATTATTTTACTTATCAAGTTAAAATTATATAGACTACCAATCATTTAGTTTCTATTACATAAGCAACATAAAGTACCAGCTTACATAAAGCCACCAAGTTTTCTCAAATAGAGCTTGTCTTTAGATTCACAAAAGTGAAAACTTAACTCAAAAATTACCCAAGAAAACTATGAATTTAATAAACAGATTAACTTACTGAAAAAATCTTTAAAGACTTTCATCCAATCCATTTTGAATAAAAATTCTGCGTTCTATTTTGTCAGTTTGTTAACACAACGCAGGATAATTCTCAGTGAGCTTCCTGGTCTGCTCTGCGACACTGAAACTTCCCACACCCATCCATGTGACCTGGCCCACACCCAGGGCATAGAAAGTTTTTCTGAGGCTTCTTTCTTTCCAAAAATTTTTTCCTCCCTAAACTTGTAACAGACCTGTGAGACAAGTAAATTGTGATGGCCAAAAATATGACTTTATTATTTGAACTTACTTTGGAAGCTGTAAAACATAAGTCTTTAATATAAAAAAGATATATTTACACAGTCATCCTTTCCTTTACTTCTTTCTTAACTTGCAAATAATGTCTCCACAATAATTGTGAAACAAAGTAGTCACAGGGCTTATTAAGTTACCAAAAAGGAGTACAGAAATTCTGAGAAAAGGGAGAAGGCTGTCTAATGCAAAAGCTGGATTTATAGCATTACACAGGCTAACTTCAAAATAATATTACTAAGTACCCTGGAATATAGGGAGCAATAATTATAATATATTGATAGTAATAAAATTAAGAGAGTTCCTAAAACTTAATAGAAATAAAATGTTAATTAAATTGTCTTAATAATATCAGATAATAGCATGAAAGGTTTCTCAAGAAAATTAACAAATAATAATTATACCTAAGTGGGCTTTCGGATTTATATGCAATGATATCTACAAGTGGGATACTTTTCCTCTTTGTTCTATGATAGTAGTTTTTTCACTCACTACCTTGTTATTTTCTGTCACATTTGCTCTATTCTTAAGATACCAGTAATCTTTTAAAAAGGAACAAAATGGTCTATTTAGGTCTGCCCTAGTCTGTGCATTCAACACTATAAGACGTATTTCTTGATAGCAATTACCTTAATTTTCCCCAATATCTCTAATCAACAGGTTTTAAATAAATGCTCAGTATTTACAAAACCAGTTCCTTGTTTCTATCTCTGGACTCCTCAGCTATTCAAGAAAAAATTTCCTTTTAAATTTATCTTCTATCTAAATACTAGACATAATAAACTTATTTTTAAAATCTTAAAAAAATTACCTCAGCAGTTAAATGTCACAGTGAGTACACCTATTAAATTACCTTTAGAACATGGAACATTTTTTACAGCTCACAAACTGACATTCCAATACTTTATAACATACTTTGAAATATACTCTATTTTACACTTTGCTGTTTAACAATGGTCGAAAACATTAAATATCTATTTTCTATTGCTGATACTTGATAGAACACTCTAGTCTAGAATAACTAAGATGTTGAATAAGAAATAAAAACTGATTACATCAGTGAGTTGGTATTTCTTCTGTCAGTTATGCTACATTGCTTCCAAATTGTCTTTGCAAGGAGAAACTTCTCTTCTACATATAGACAAAGAACGATTAAGCGCCAGAATGTTTGCCTGAATACCAAAAATGAAATTCTGTCCCTCCCAATTCCTTCCTGTCTTCTAAGGAGAGTTTAATTTTTTTCAAAAAGGGAGGGAGGGGGAAGGTCAATCCTCACCCCTCCATATTTCCTTCCTATCACTGTAGACAAGCCCAGTGTGAAGCAAGTTCTGTCTCTAACCCTAATGGAGGGTCAGTACAAATTTTAATATATGTTTTTTAAAAAAGCAAGAGGAGCTGGCAGGTAGCATCGTGGTTAAGGGTGCTGGACTTCCATGTGGCTGAACGTGGTTCAAGTCCCGGACCTGGCAGCTTTCTTTCTCACTTTCCCTCCCTCTCTCTCCCCCTCTCTGGTCAAATTAAAAATAAACAAGTAAATAAATAAATAAAAAATAAAGTAATATAATTCTTTAAAAAAATAAAGCTAGAAAGGAGGGGGAGAAAAAAGAAAATGGGAGAGATCAGTTCTGTAAATATTCATGTACAAAACAATCCACAGTTTAAACCTCTTATCAAACAGAAGAATAAAATGAGGTTTGTTTTCAAAGTAAAGCTCAAAATATAAGCCATTAGATGCTAAAATTCAGCACTGTGCCATCTAATACATGTTGCCTTGAGGCCAACAAGGCAGTTCTGTGTCTTACTTTTCCCTCTCTCAATTAGAGGCAGAATTTGCCTATAAAGTCTAAACTCTGATAGGCACTCATGATTCAAGAAGCCCCTGTTAGAAGGTGAGCACCAATACTGCTCACCAGCATCACTCTGGCTTGACCTTCAAATTCTGGCCTATAATTTACACCTCACGCTATCACCCATGACCTTCACTGACCTGGCTTGAACATATGCTATGAGCTAAACTTACCCTTACCTTACCTTCCATGCCTTCTCATGTCAATTCCACCACTGCTGCCAGAATTCTATACAAACAACTAAGTTCCAGAATCCATTTAAAAGAAAGTTAATGCTTTTCTTTTAATACAAAAGTAACTTACCCAAAGTATCCTTTAGGTTTTTTACAATAGATGCTTTCCTAGCACTGTTTTTCCTTTCCACATAGTTAGAAGGCACAAAACCTGTTTTATTCATGGAATTTCGAACTCGCCACCAAGACTTGGAATCATCCAGAAGCCATAATCTCTCATTCTTCTTGATGTCCAACTCTTGTTCTTGTTGGGCCACATAATCAAATTTGGCTACTACCACCACTTCTTCTGCCATTTTTCAGCAGGTTGAACACTGTAAACACAAAAAATATGTTATACTTATTCATTTATTCCAAGAAAGAGAAAATGCCAACAGAATCCTTATGCCACAATCTATTTCTCAGTCTCAGCCAGCCTGAATAATAGACACGTGCACACACACCTGGCAGGTACAGGGAGGTACACCCAGCATATACAGGGAGACTTTGAGCCTTGAACCTAGGACTTTCCCACGTGGGTTATTTCCATTACCACTGAACCACCATCTGACCCTGAAACTATTTTTATGTATAGAATCATAATACTCTACAAGCTCTTCAAAATGAGACACATCTAAAAATCTAAGAACACTAAAAGATTAGAAGTAAAATACGAGAAAAAATACACCAGGCAAATACTAATTAAAAAAAGAAAAATTAGTGTTGCTATATTATACATAATAACTTTAAGGTAAAAACCCTAAGCAATAAAGCTCCCTATACAATGATAAAAATTTCTACTCAATATATGGAAGACCTATATGTATTTAATAACATAGCTCCAAGGTAAATAGATAGGTCAGAATAGAAAGAAGTTGAAATCCATTATCACAGAGGACAACTTTCAACATATTTATCTCTGTAATAAAACAAAGAGACAGTTATCATTAGCAAGGCTAGATAAGAACTGGTATCACAACCAGTAAGTTTGATCGAATAGACATATACAGAATATGTCTTCCGAACAAAGAATACAAATGGAACATACACAAAAACGGATCAAATGCCAGGCCACAAAGAGTCTCAACGACTTTCATGTAACTGGTAATCTAAATTCGTGAACACTCATAACAAACCAAGATAGTTGTTTTAAATATTGCATATGTTTGAAAACTTCCAAAAACTCATGAAAGCAAGAAGAGAATATACAGAATTCTGGAAATATTTAGAAGAAAATGATAATAAAAGGACCAAATATCTAGTCTTGTAGGATGCAGCAAAGTGAGTATCTAAGAGATTTTTAGTTTCTAATAGTTACACTGGAAAATAAGAGCTGGATCACCCCCAAGCCCTAACAATTAGGGGAGCTGGATCTCAGATGGCCAACCACAGTTCAAATCCCAGCCTTGGCGGCTTGAAAAATACACCAAGCATATATGCATGTGTCCCCAAAAACCTGACAATATGGAGAAACAGAAGAGACTGCAGCATAATCATGTCCCAGTAAGAGCTGCTTTATCCTTTTCTCTGGCAAGTGTACTGGCAATTGAAAAAGAAAAGAAGAAAAGCTAAAGATAAATGAATGAACTTAAGCATCAATCTTAAGTAGTTATAAAAGCAGAAGAATTTGGAGGCCAACAGATGTCTCTCTCTCTCTCTCCGGTGAGTACGTGCATCCTAAGGCAAAAAAATTCTCAAAAAGAAAAAAAAAAAGGTAGAAGAATTTAAAGTGAAAAAAAGTAAATATAAATAAAAGCAGAATTTAATGAAACCAAAACCAGAATTTAATTAAACTGACAACAAAGATATACCAGAAAAGCTCAATAAAATAAAAAGGTGGGGCCAGCAGATAGCATAGCAGTTTTGTCACTGGACTCCCACATGACCAACCGTGGTTCGAGTCCTGGACCCAGTGACTTGAAACTCACACTGGCACATGTATGTGCATGCCTAGGATACCAGACGGAGAACGCAGGAGAAGGGATGGCAGCGTGACCATTCAGGAAACTGGCTTCTCACTTTCCCTCTCACTGTGTCTGCCAGTCTGAAACACTCCAGGCAAGCTCATGAATGGCCAGGATTGGGGGCTGGAGGAGGTGTCCCCCTTTCTCTCTCATTCTACCATGAAAGAAAAAAAAATATATATATATATATTTTTAAGTTTTGCTATAGAGCATGTATGCTTGCTGGGATGGGAGTAAGAAATCACTCCTAGGGAGACAGTCACGCAGCAATCCCTTCTCTATTCTCTTGGGATTTTGCAAACACACATACACATGGCCAGCGTATTCTTCAAGCCACCTATCTAGGATTCCAAGTGTGTAGTTGGCCATGTGGGATCCAAGGCCTTAACCACCACACCACCTGCTGGCCCCACTATTACCTTTCTAGTAGCACCTCTCTATCATTATTTTAATCATTCAACTAAAGGGACTGACCCTAACTTCAAAGATGTTTCTGGACTGGGCCAGCCTATGGCCAAGTAGTTAAGTGAACTGGATCCCACAAGAACAACCACATGGTTCAATTCCCAGACTATGTGGCTTAAAAAATATGCCAAGCACGTGTGTATGTGTATCCAAAATTCCAAAAGGAGAGAGAAATGGAAAAAGGATTGTGGTGTGATAATCAATGCCCCTGATGTGGTGCTTTTCTTGTTTTTCTCTCTCATTAATGCTCTCTCCCTGGCTAGTGTGCCTGCCCTTTGGCAAATTTAAGAAAGGTGTCTACATTAACCAAAGCTTTGTCTGCATATTAGAAAAAAATTTTTTTTAAATATGTGTACTTAGGCCCCTACTTCAGGGATTCTAAATAGCCCAGAGTGTCAGTCAGACGTCAGTATTTTTCAAGCTTCTTTCCTTCCCTCCCTCCCTCCTTCTCTTTCTTTCTTTCCTGGGGGTATAGAGGAGGAAGACAAGCACCCTCAACAGGGCGTCATACTATGATCCTCCTACCAGCCTTCCCAGACAGCCAGAATCACAAGCATTGGTGCACATGCCTCGCATGTGTAAGTTCACCTGGAACCAAACCTCAGTCTTCTATGTGGCCTCCAGTACTGCAGAGCGGCCGGCTACTGCTATACTACCACAGGTGGGTCAGGTATTAGCACTTTTATAAAACCATTCAAGTGACTCTAACATACAGCCAGGATTGAGAACCCATATAAATTAATTATGATGATCTTTCCCTTGCTAGGTTTGTCCAATTAAGGCCAATGGGATGCAAATGTATACTAGGGACTTCGGGGAAAAGGTGACTGGCTCTTGAGAAACACAGTAGGAGACCATCTCTGTTGTGAACAGAAAGATGTGAGATCTAGAACTACTACAGCCATCCTGCCACCAGTTGGAAGATGAAACCAACATGTAAGAAAAAGGAAAATTATGGAAAACAGGGCCAGCCATGCTACAATAAGCAACAAAGCCTGCCCTTAGAGACCACATGTCCTTTATCTAATACGTTTCTTTATTGTGTAGTAAGAGTTTTAGTTAAGGTTTACTGTTATATTCAGCTATAAGCTTCTACTAAGCAAAACTATCCTATCAGATATTAAAACATGCTAAAATTGGTAAGGTAATTTAAAATACTATGATACTGATATAGAATCAAATACATCAACTGTATATTAGATGGAGGTCCACAAAACAGGTTCACCCACATATAGGTGGCTTTAGAAGCCCTCTTCTCTAACATATAGCTATCATTTCTAGTTTAGGCCTCTTAAAAGTAGATAAAATACTTCAAAACAGTGGTAATAAACAATCCAAATACACAAGAGATTCTTGTGTATTTACTCCCCTAAACATTACAGTGGTCTCACCCAAACCTAATTCAAAAGGGAGTAATTTTTTACAGTTATTTAACTTTGGTAAATCTTTCTAAAGCAACTAATGCAGTTTTTAACAAAATAACTCTTTTATCATTATTTTTATATTTAATACATATATGTTTTTGTTTACACAATATATAAAATTTTTAAAGATTTATTTATTTAAACAAATGAACAAACAAACAAACTTGACCAGAGAGGGACAGAGCAAGAGAGAAGGCAAGAAAGCAAGCCACCAGGTCTGGGACTCAAACCATGGTTGGCCATGTGGGAGTCTGGCACCCTTAACCAGCATGCCATCTGTGGGCCCCACAGTATATAAAATTAAAAGCAGCAGTCTTGAAGAGACTTTACATCTGAATCTTGGTAAGCAGATTCAATTAATCTGGTGGGAATGGAACTTTGTCAAGGGTTTCCAGTTATATGCTTCATAATAGAAATGATTAATCAGACATGTCAGTTGGGTAACATCTATCCTCTGTGTAAAAGAATGCAAATTATAAGAATTTTATGTCACAGTGAATCAAAGAAATCTCCAGGGAAATCAGACATTACACTGAAGAGAATGAAAATAAAAATACGAGCTATCAGAATGTGTGGGCATAACTAAAGCAGCTCTGAGAGGGAAATTTACAGTACTAAGACATAATACAAGAGGAAAAGCCTCAGATCAGTAATCTATCTCCTATCTCAAGAATTTAGAAAAAAGAAATAAAGCAAGCAGAAGGAAGGAAGGAAAGAAGAAGTAGAAATCGATGAAACTGAAAACAGAAAAATAGAGAAAAAAATCAATGAAACAAACTGGTTCTTCAATAAAAATCGTAGATAAAATTTTAGCAAGAAAAAATAGATACAAATTAACAATTAAAAAATGAAACACTGTAGCTATACAGTGGCACATCAATAAAACTCAATTCTATGAGACTGACCCACATAATAGAATTCTGGGTTCATGTCTAGAGACCTTCCTAGGTATGCCAGATATGAGCATGACCATGGTCGGGGGGGCTGGCTGGGGGAGGGAATCATGGCATCAAGTCTCTGTTGGGTGTGTGGGCTCTGTCTCTGTCACGATGGAATAAACAAACTCAAACAAAAAAAAAGTGGAAACCCCCCCCCCCCAGGAAATACCACTACAGACTATGAACAATAATAAGGATTAAGGATTAAAAGGATAATAATGGAATACTATTTTTTCATTTTCTAAAACATTCAATCACTGTATATATTTACAGCATTTAAATAAATTTTCCCATGAATATACTGTATATTAGTCCAGCCAAAGATACTAGCACACATATTATCATCATCAGATAATTTTCCATTTTTGTCTCCCTTAAATGTTTTGCTTTTTTCTTTCTTGATTCCCTTCCTTTCACCCCTCCCATTTCTTGCCCTCCCCTCACACTGTTTCTAGTATCCACAGCTCCTCTCCATGCTTTTATACCTTTCAATCTTTCAGTTTCTGCCACAGAGTGCAGACATTTAGTGTATATTAAGTGGGGACACAATGCCATTTTTTCATAGTCTGGCTTGCTTCACTTAGCAATAAATCTTCCATATTCGTCCACTTTCTACCAATACCAGGGTCTCATTGTTTTTTTTTATGACTGAGTAGTATTCCACAGTGTATATGTGCCACACTTTCTCAATCCATTCATCTGTTCTTGGACATTTGGGTCGGTTCCATGTCTTAGCCATTGTGAACAATGTTCCAATAAACAGGTATGTGCAAGTGTTTTTACAAGTGAGTGTTTTCCTATCCTTGGGGCAGATACCTTCCAGTGGAATTGCTAAATCATATGGTAGTTCTATTTGTAGCTCTTTGAGGAACTTTCCTATTGTTCTCCACAGTCACTACACTAATCTACATTTTCACCAACAGTGTAGGAGGATTCCCTTTTCTTTCTTTTTTTATTTTTTGAGAGATTTTTACTATAAGGTGCATGCACTCACCAGAGACAGAGAGACACAGAGAGAGAGAAAACTTGAGAAAGCACCTCCCAGAGGGCGTGGCCATGCCACAATTACTTCTCTTATACACTTCTCTCAGGATTTGGGGCTCACACACGTGTCTAGCATGGGTTTCAAACCACTGGGTCTGGGATCAAACCATGGTCAGCCATGTGGGAGGCCAGTGCCACAACCACTATATCACTGATCCCACGGGGGTTTCCCTTTTCACTGCAGCCTCACCAGCACTTATTATGCTTTATTTTTTTTTAATCTTGGCTATTCTGATTTGGGTTAGGTGGTATTCATGTGGTTTTGGTTTGCATCTCCCTTATGATAAGGGATGCTGGGCATTTTTTCATATTCTTTTTGGCTGTTTGTTAATTTTCCTTGGAGAAGATTGTTCATCTAATTTGCCCATCTTTTAATTTCATTGATTTTTTTTTTTTTTTTGCAAGTAATCTGTTTGAGTTCCATGTATATTTAGTAACAGAATACTACTGTACAAACACAAATTTGACAACTGAGAGGGAAATGACCAGTTCTTTAAAAACACACATTCCTGTAACACATCCAATATGAAGTAGATAATTTGAATAGACCTATAACTAATAAGGAAAATAAAATTTGTAATATTCTACCCCCCAAAAAAGAAATATCTAGGTCCAGGTGGTTATATTGAAGATAATTCTACCAAATATTTAAAGAATTAATAAAATCCAGGGACCAGCAGATAGTGTAATGGTTATGTCACTAGACTCCCACGGAGTAGACTGTGGTTCAAGCCCCGGACCCAGTGGCTTAACATTCATGCCAGGCACTAGTTTGTGCATGCGCCCAAAATCCCAAGAGAACGGAGGAGAAGGGACTCAGTATGGCCATCCCCAAAGGGGGTGATTTCTTCTGTCTCTGTCTCTCTGGCGCGTGCACGTGCCCTATAGCAAAAATCTCTCTTAAAAAAAAAGAATAAAAATCTACGTAATCTCATCTGAAAAACAGAACAGAAGGAATACATCCCATTTCATCTTTGAGGTTAGTACTGCAGTGATATCGAAACTAGACAAATGGCCAGCCGTGATGGCAAAGGGGTAATGCAATGTTCCACAATGCTGAGACCATAGGGGAAGTTCTTGAGTTCAAGATACCTGGTCTTATACAGCACACTGGGTCTGGGTGTGTATCCTCAAGATCCTGGCTGGCTATAGCTAGGGGAAGGAGAGCCTCAGAGTGTGATGATCCTTTTGATGACCTCCTCTCCCACCCCTAATATCTCCCTTTCTCATGGAAGAAATAAGAGTTTTTAAAAATGACAAAGATAGCATGAAAAAGGAAACTACCCATCAATATTTATCATGAACACTGATGCAAAAATCCTTAAGATACTAGCAAATAAAATATGGCAGTATGTGAAAAGAATGACCAAGTGGGTTTTTCAGGGATCCAATGCTGGTTATCAAACAAAGAAAAATGATATGAGCATATTAATTGATGCAGGCAAAGTAACTGACAAAGTCAACACCTGAGCTAGCCAGTGGCATGGTGGTTAGGGCAGCTGGATACCCACGGCCAACAGCGCAGTTCTAGCCCCGGATCTGGTCATTTGAAAAACACACCAGCCATATGTCCATGTGTGCCCAAAATCCCAAAAAGAGAAATGGAGGGGAAGGGATTACAGTATGACCACTCTCTTAGGGTACTTTCTCACTTTCCCTCTCTCTTTCTCACCCTCTTTCTCTCTGTGTCTGTCTGTCTTCAGTGAGCACAACAGTCTGATGGCAAACTGAAAAGGAAAAAAAAAAAAAAAATTGAACACCGATTCATGACCAAAGCTCTCAGGAAAATAAGAATAAAGGAAACTTCCTTAAATTGATAAACAACATGTACAGAAAACCTACAGCTAACCTCATACTTAATGGTAAGAGACTGGAGGCTTTCTTCATAAAATCAGAAACAAGTCAAGGATGTCCACACCCTCACCACACTGACTCAACATAGTACTGGAAGTTCTATTTAGTTCAGCAGGGCAAGAAAAGGAAATAAGAGCACATAGACCAAAAAGGAATAAAACTATCTGTATTTGTAGATGCCATGACTAACTACCTGGAATATCCCAAGGAATGTACACAAAAACCTCCTATATAATACTACTCAAACTTTAATCAATTAATTTTATATGTGAATTCAGCAAGATCACCAGACATAAGACTAACTTGCAAATAACAACTATATTTCCATATTCAAGGAAAGAGCATATGAACATCAAAATTGAAATTACAGTATTATTAATAATCACTCAAAAATAAACAAAAGAGAGGGACCAGCAGTTAGCATAATGGCTATGTCACTGGACTCCCATGTAGCCGACCGTGGTTTGAGTCCTGGGGACCCGGTGGCTTAAACTCACGCCAGGCGCGTGTGCATGCATGCCCAAGATCCTGAGAGGAGAATGGAGGAGAAGGGATTGTGGCATGGCCATCCCCCCTGGGGGGGTGATTTCTCGCCTTCTGTCTCTCTGTCTGTCTGGCGAGCGCACGCGCCCTATAGTATAAACCTCTCCAAAAAAAAAAAAAAAAAAAGAAGTAGAAAAATCAAAGAGCTAAGTAAACATCTTCATGGATTGGAAGACTCAACTAAGTAAAGAAATCAGTTTTCCCCAAATGATGAACAGAGTTAATGTAATAATTATTTTTCAAAAAAATTCTTTTTTTAGGTTTTCTGACAGTTCAAGGTCACATCCCTAAGAAGAAGATTCTAGCCCCTGGAAGTTCCTGGCTGGATAAAGCTCAACACTACCAGAATGTACCGTTCCTTCCAGGGGAAATCTGATAAACTGAGGCCCTTTACAACTAAGAGCAGTTACTTTGGGAAATTTGTGATGTAAATCTTCTAGCACTCAGAACTGTCTCCTCAAGGACCAGACAGCTCTCTCTTTGAACTGCAAGGAGATAACTTTTGTTCCCAATCCCTTGGGAAGGTAAGACATAAAGGGCATTACTATCTCCTGACATAAAGATAAACTGCTAAGATAAAGTGCTAATTAACACAGAGGGCCTAGTCAGGTGGACCAGCCTCCCTTAACACAGTGCCTTTCCCTTAACACATTGCAACTTTTGTTTTGGCAAATATGAGTTAGGTTCACAGTGGACTTTCTTCCCTATAGTAATACTTACTGAATAAAATCCATTCTAACCATTTCAACAAGTGTCCCACTTTATCTTTGACATTTATAATTATATTAATAATTATGTATAAGGAACAGCAGATGGCATAGCGATTAAGTCACTGGACTCCCACATGACTAACCGTGGGTTGTGTCCCAGACCTGGTGGCTTAAAACTCATGCCAGGTGCACGTGTGCTCAAAATCCTGAGAAGAAAATGGAAGAGAAGAGACTGTGGCATAGCCACTCCCCTGGACGGTGATTTCTCGCTTTCCATCTCTATTTCTCTCTGTCCAGCAAGCGCACGTGCTCAAGAGCAAAAATCTCTTAGAAAAAAAAAATAAGTGATTATGAATAACATAAGTACTGTGCTTTTCCCAGGTGGACATGAAATGGAATACCCCAAAGAAGCATTGCAAAGACATTAAAGAACCAAAGTACAATATAAACACTGCCCAGACTTCAAATTATCCCTTAGTAGTGCATCATGGCAAACAGATCCAAAGAGCAAGACAACAGTTTACAAAATGAAAGCAAAAAATGGGCTTTAACGTATCAAATTGATGACTGTTAAAGCAACAACAATTAAAATCAACATTCTCCAGTGAATTTTATTGTAACAGGATCCAAAGTCTCACAGACTAATATTCAAAATGTCCAGGAGACAATCCAAAATTATTCAGTAAGAAGTAGGGAAATCTGATCAATTCTCAAAGAAAAAGACAACCAACAGATGACAAACCCAGATGCTGGAATTACCAAAAGCCTTAAAACATCTATAATAACCATGCTCAATGACATAGAGATTAAACATTCTTGAAACAAATGGAAAGGTAAATGTCATCTGAAAAACAGAAGTTACAAAGCAGAAACAAATAGACATTTTAAAACTAAAATCCATAATACTTGAAATAAAAACTTCACCAGAGAGGCTAAATTAAGTAACTGAATCAAAATAATATATTCATTTCTATGGTTGATGTTACAAATCTCCACCCACCCACCAGATGGCTTACAACTTCCAATATTTGCTCTCTCACTGATTTATAGGTCTCATTCAAGGTATTACTGGAGAAGTCTGAAGTCAAAGTGTTGAAAGGGATGCACTACCTCTAAACACTGTAGGGGAGAATCTGCACTTCCCTTCGTCTACAGATTTCAGTGGCATTAGCATTCCTGTGGCTGCATCACTCTCATTCTCTATGGCCACACTGCCTTCTCCTCCTCCTCTTCTGTCATCTCTCTCTGCTTCATTTATATGGTGACACTTGTCATTAAATTTAGGGTCCACGAAACAAGCCCCACTTCTCAAAATCTGTAACTTAATCACATCTTTTTGCCATGTAGGATATATAGTCACGGGTTCTGGAGATTAGGATATGGATCAATCTTTTCAGAGGCCACCATACAGCACACTACAACAGAAGAAAGACTGTATGTATGAACATCAAAAAAAAAAATCAATAAAAACATTCAGTCTATATATCACAGAGAAAAAATTTTTTTTCAAACCAAACAAACAAAACAAAAAAACAGGTCTTCACGAATTAGTGGGACAATATCAAAAAAGGTTATCATTGGGCCAGCCGTGTAGCACAGCAGCAAAGTGCTACGCATTGGAAACCAGAGCCCACATGGCTGACAGCAGTTTCAATTCTGGCCCTTACAACTTGAGAAAAAACACAGAAGTATATGTGTATTTGTGCATGCTCAAAATCCTGACAGAATGGGGAAATGGAACAGAAAAGACTCCAGTATAACCACACCCTATGGGGTGGGGGTGAGGCTTGCTCATTCACTTGCTCTCCAACATAAAAAAAAAAAAAAAAAAGACTACTATTATCCATGTCTTTTGTGTCCGTAAGGAAAAGAGATTAGTATAGAAAAAAATTCTGAATAAACAGTGATTACAATTTTCCAAAAGATGACAAAAGATAAATTAAGCTACGGATAAAAGAAAAAATTATGAAATTACACAGAGGAAAACAGCACACTTATGCATAGGGCAGTAGTTTTCATTAGGATTATTTTAAGCACAACAAGATATCTGACAATGTCTGAAGTCATTTTTGTCACAACTCAGGTTAGGGGTGGGCATGCTACTGGCACCTAGTGGGGTGAGTCCAAGAATACAAGTAAACATCCTATGATGAGCAGGATACATAAACTGTACCCCGGTACAATAGGCTAAGGTTGAGAAACCCTGATAAGGTGACAATTACAATTAGTAAGGATTTCTCTTCAGAAATCATGAAAACCAGAAGACAGCATAACCACATCTAAAAAATGCTGAAAGAAAACAATTGTCAACTCAGAATTCTGTATCTGGCAAAAATGTACTTTAGGAAAGAAAGAAAATAAAGTCATTCTCAGGTGAAGAAAAGCTAAGCCAATGTCTAGCTCTTAAAAAAAGGCTATAAAGCAAGTTCTACAAACTAAAGGAAAATTTCTATCAGAAGGAAACTTGAAACTTCAGTAATAAAGGAAAAGCAACAAAAATGATTATAATATTATAATAGATTACTTTCATCTCTTTCTCTCTTTTTTTTTAAAAAGATTTTTGCTATAGGGCACGTATGCTCGCTGGAAAGACAGAGAGACAGAAAGTGAGAAATCACCCTCCGTGGGTATAACCATGCCGCAATTCCCTTCTCCACTCTCCTCAGGATTTGGGGCACATGCACCTAGCATGAGTTTTAAGCCACGGGTCCAGGTCTCAACCCATAGTCAACTACATGGGAGTTCAGCGATGCAACCATTACACTATCTTCTGGTCCCAGATTATCTTCATCTCTTAAATTCTCTAAAACATACATGGCTCTTGAAATATTTTAAGAAGTCATGGGAGAGTCAAAGTATAATTCATATGAGAATTATTATTATATAAAGTAGGGTGCAATCAGACCTATATGTTTGTAGGGTTTTATGTTCTATTTAAAACTGTAAAAAACAAACTCTAAATATAGTGTGAGAAGTTAAGTATATATGGTATATTATAACCTCTAGAGCAAGTGTAAAAAGAAAAAAAGAAAAAATTAGGACATAGCTATCTAGCCCTAAAACTAATAAATTAAAATGGATACTGGGCCAGCCTCATAGCAAAGTTTAAAAGCATTGTGTAGAAATAACTAGATTCCACATAGCCATTTGCAGTTCAAAGCCTGATTCTAGTAGCTTCAAAAAACACACAAGGTCAAGACCAACAAGTGGCATGGTTAAGACACGGGACTTCCACGTGGCCGATCGTGGTTCAAGTACCATATATGGATGTTTGCTTTCTCTGTCTGTCTCTTTCTAGTGAGTGCATGTGCCCTATAGCAAATTAAACAACAACAACAATAACAATAAACTAAATAAATAATTCTTTCTTTTTTTTTTGGAGAGGTTTTTTTGTTATAGGGCGCATGCGCTCGCCAGCCAGACAGAGAGAGACATAGAGACAGAAAGTGAGAAATCACCCCCCAGGGGGGATGGTCACGCCGCAATCCCTTCTCCTCCATTCTCCTCTCGGGATTCTGGGCACGCACGCACACGCGCCCGGCTTGAGTTTTAAGCCACCGGGTCCGGGACGTGAACCGCGGTCAACTACGTGGGAGTCCAGCGACATAGCCATTACGCTAACTGCTGGTTCCCTAAATAAATAATTCTTTAAGGATGATACAGTTTATTAAAAATAAAAACAAAACACACAAAAGTTAGGCAGGTGTGCATGTGTCCAGGATTCTGACAGGATGGGGAAATGGAGGAAAAAATGAGTGGTGTGAATAGGCCCCATGGGGGGGGGGGGGGTTCTCTCTCTCTATTCTCTCTCCTATCACATGCATGTGCCCTCTGGCAAAAATGAATAAATAAATAAAACAGGTACCAAAAAATACCTGATTAAAAACAAATAAAGAAATGGAAAGCAGAAGACTGAAAACAAGGAAAAGCTAACAAATAATAAAATCAAAAGCATAAACCTGAGCATATTTATAATTCATGATAATGAATATAGTCTAGACAAACACACTAATTTGAAAGACAGATTGTCAGACTGGATTAAAAAATGAGAATCAAGGGACCAGCAGTTAGCATAATGGCTGTCGCTGAACTCCCATGTAGCCGACCGTGGTTCGAGTCCCGGACCTGGTGGCTTAAACTCACGCCAGGTGCATGTGCGTGCGTTCCCTAGATCCCGAGAGGAGAATGGAGGACAAGAGATTGTGGTGTGGCCATCCCCCCTGGGGAGTGATTTCTCACTTTCTGTCTCTCTGTCTTTCTGGCAAGCGCATGTGCCCTACAGCAAAAACCTCTCCAAAAAAGAAAAAAGAAAGAATAAAAACGAAAGCAACAGTTGCTATATTAATACCTGACAAGGTATAAGTCAGAACAAAGAAAATAATCACCGATAAGAAGACATGAGATAATAAAGAAGTAAATTCATCAAGTAGCTATTATAACAATCCTAAATATATATTTAACTATGGAATTCCAAAGTGCATGAAGCAAAAACTATTGGAACAAAAACAAGTATACAAACACATAATTATTCTTGGAAATGTCAATGGTATTCTCAGTAATCAACAGAACAAGTAGACAGAAAAGCAGCAAAGATACATAGGCTCTAAATAACACCCTCAATCAATTGGTACCATATTCATCAACAGCAAACTATACATCTTTGCAAGTGCACAGGAACAATTCACAGATACTCTGAGCCAGAAAAGAAATCTTAGTAAGTTTAAAAGAATTTATATCATTCAGCATATGTTCTTTTACCATGATGAAATCACACTAGAAGTTCAGTAACAGGGAACCAGCAGTTAGCGTAATGGCTATGTCGCTGGACTCCCACGTAGTCGACCGCGGTTCGCGTCCCGGACCCGGTGGCTTAAAACTCACGCCGGGCGCGTGTGCGTGCGTGCCCAAGATCCCGAGAGGAGAATGGAGGAGAAGGGATTGCGGCATGACCATCCCCCCTGGGGGTTGATTTCTCGCTTTCTTTCTCTATGTCTCTCTCTGTCTGGTGAGTGCACGCGCCCTATAGCAAAAATCTCTCCCCCCCCCCCCCCCAAAAAAAGAAGTAGTTCAGTAACAGAAAGATAACTAGAAAACCTCCAAATATTTGAAAATTAAACAAAATACTTCTAAATAATCCATGAGTCAAACAGGAAGCCACAAGGGAAATTTAAAAATACTTTGAACTGAATGAATATGAAAATAACATTTAAAAATTTATTGGATGCAGCTAATATTTAAAGGAAAACATACAGCATTAAAGTGCTGTAAGTGGGACCAGCAGGTGGGGTGGTGGTTAAGGGTGCTGGATTCTCACTGCAGACCATGGTTCTAAGTACCAGACCTGGTGGCTTGCTTTCTCGCTTTCCCTTTCTCTGTCCCTCTCTGGTCAAAATAATGGTAATTAAATGTCATTCACAAATGGCATGGTTCCCCTGGTAGAAAATTCTAGAGAATTTACAAATTATCCTTTTTAAATTAATAAAAGAGTTTACCTAGGTAGCTGGAAATAAGTTAAATATACAAAAATCAACTGTATTTATGTTTTTGTTTTTGTTTGTTTTTTCTTTTTCTAAAAGGATACATGCAATCACCAAGACACACAAAGAGACAGGAAAAAGAAAGAAATCACCCCCAGGGGGAGATGGCCACCCCACAACCCCTTTTCCTCCATTCTCCTCTTGGGATTTTGGACACACATGCACAAGCACCAATGTGAGTTTCAAGCTGCCAGGTCCAGGACTCAAACCATTATCAGCAATGTGAGAGTACAGTACCTTAATTAGCCACTTGCTGGTTTGTACTGCTAAATACTAGCAATAAACAAGCAGAAATAAAAGACATTTAAAGTATCATTTATAATATCACTTTAAAAAGAAATAATTAAGAATGCATCTACCAACTAAGTGCAGAATACATACGCTGAAAACTACAATAAAATTGTAAAACTAGATAGCTCTATATAAATGGTGTCCTAGACCTCCATAAATTGTGTCCATGGATCACAACACTTAATTCTGTTAAGATAGCAATTCTTTCCCCAAATTATCTATAGAGTCAACACAATCTCAAATAAAATCCTAGCAGAATATTTACAGAAATCAGCAAGTTACCTCTAAAATTTATATAGAAAGGCAAAGAAACTCCAATAGCCAACAGAATTTTGAAACAGAGTTAGAGGACTCATGCTACCTGATTTCAAGACTGACTAAACTTACTAACTACACTGGTCTGAAGATGCTTAATACTGGTAATACAGAGATGAATGGAAAATAGCAGAACCAGGAAAAGGACCACAAAATATCAGCTGATATATATTTTTAAGTTTTTGCTACAGGGTGCATTCTCCAGAGAGAGAAAGATAGGGAGGAAAAGTGAAAAATCACTCCCCAGGAGGTATGGCCATGCCTCACAGTCCCTTCTCCTTCATTGTCCTATCTAGATTTTGGGCTTCTATGCATGTGTGCACGCACACACATAACAAGGCATATTTTCCAAGCCATCAGGTCTAGGATTCGAACCTACTTGGCCTACTTGGCCATGTGGGGTCTAGTCACCTTAACCACCACACAACCTGGCTGGCCCCACCAGCTGATTTGTTTTGTTTTGTTTAGTTTTTGACAAAGGTACAATGGCATTTCAATGAAGGATACCCTTTTCAACAAATAGTGATGGAACAATAAGCTATCTATAAGCAAAAATAAACAAATAAAATAAATATCCTGGACCTAAATCTCAGCTTTTATAAAAAATTTAACTCAGGACCAGCAGATAGCATAATGGTTATATCACTGGACTCCCAAGTAGCTGACCATGGTTCAAGTCCTGGACCTGGCAGCTTAAAATTCACACTGGGCACTTGTGCATGAGTGCCCAAAATCCCAAAAGGAGAATGAAGAAGGGATTGCGGCGTGGTCATCCCCCCTGGAGGTGATTTCTTTACTTTACTTTCTGTCTCTGTCTCTCCAGCAAGTGCACACACCTATAGCAAAACTCTTAAAAAAAAAAAAAAAAAAATTAACTCTGGGGCCAGTTAATGGTATAGTGGTTATGTTGTTGGACTCCCACATGGCTGACAGTGATTTGAGTCCCAGACCTGGTGACTTGAAAATCATGCCAGGCACATGTGTGTGAGTGTACAAGCTTCCAGGAGGAGACTGGAAGAGACGGAACTGTGGCATGGTCATCTCCCCAAAGGGTGATTGCTCACTTTCCCTCTCACTGTCTCTCTCTCTCTCTCTCCAGCGAGCAAATGCACCCCTTGGCAAAAATCTCTTTAAAAAATTTAACTCAGAACAGCCAGAGAGTGGTTCAGCCTGGTGGCTCAGTAAGTAGCAAAATGAACTGCGGTGCTGAAAGCCCCATGGCTGACTATCAAAGACCCCCAAGTTGGTCTAAAAACACATTGGGCACATGTACACATGCGGAAGATCCTAAAGCGTTTGCCAGCAGGGAAAGGGAGATCACAGTGATCACAACCTGGAGAGGATGCTTCTCTCTCCTCTCTTTCTCATGTACATTCTATCATGACTAAAACAAACTTTTTTTTTAGTTTACATATTTATTTTTCTTTTTTCTTTTTTTAAGTTTGCTATAGGGCATGTATACTCACCAGAAAGTGCAGAGACAGAGACAGAGAGAGGGAGGGAGGGAGGAGAAAAGTGAGAAAGTAAGCCCTCAGGTCCAGGACTCAAACAGTTTGACCAGGTTCAGTGTCTTTACCACCATGCCACCTGCTGGCCCAGTAAACTTTTTTAAAAGGCACAGATTTAAATGTAAAACCATAAAAACCTATAGAAAAACATACAGAAGAAAATCACTGTGATCTTAGGTTACATATATATATATATGTATATATCCCGCAAAAGCACTATTCATACAGAAAAAAATATGGTAAATTAGACTGTATCAAATTGTAAAAGTTGAGGGCCAGCAGATGGCATGGAAGTTAAGGTGCTAGATCCCACATAGCCAGCTGTGCAGTTCAAGTCTTGGATGCAAGTGATAAAAATCACACTGACCGTGTGTGCCATGTACGCCCAAAATCCTGAGAGTAGACTGAAGGAGAAGTGATTGAGGATTAGCCATCTCCCTGGGGGGGGGGGGGGGGGGGGGGGGGGTGATTTCTCACTTTCACTCTCTTTGTCTCTCTCTGGAGAGTGCATGTGCCCTACAGTAAAAACTTAAAAAAAAAAAAAAAATTTAAAAATGTGCCCTGTGAAAGACACTACTAAGAGAATGAAAATATATACACAGACTGGGAGAAAATGTTTGCTAACCACTATCTGAAATAGGACATACACTCAGAATACATAAATAACTTGCAAAATTCAATAACAAATCAAATAATATGATTTGTTTTGAGAAAGATATTTTTTTGCTATAGGCCGTGCATACTCACTGTAGAGACAGAAAGCGAGAAATCCCCCCAACCCCCCAGTCTAAGTTTCATGCCACCTGTTCCAGGACTCAAACCACAGTCGGCCATGTGGGAGTCCAACCCCTTAATCCCTATGCCGCCTACTGACCCTGACTCCAACAATACGAATTTTTTTAAAACCATAGGTTAGCTTATTTTTAACATCCATCATGCCATGAATTCATAGGGAATAGGTTCCAGAAGCTCAGACTCCTTTCCATTGGTTCTCACAAAGTGTGCTTCCTCTGGGTGGAGCAGGCTGACACTTCAGTTGAACCCAGGTACCTCCCTCTTTGGCTTCCTTCTTTCTCTGGTCGTTTAACTTCACATGTTTTAGGACGCTATCTCTGTTCTTAGAATGCTTAATATGCTCAATACGCACATTAATTCTCTTGGCAAGAATCTTGCCCTTGTTTGTTTACAACAATGCCAACAGCACGCTGGGTAACACTGTAGAGTCTTCCAGTTTTGCCACGATAACATTTGTGGGGCATTCCTTTTTGAACAGTACCCATTCCCTTGATGTTTACAATATCACCTTTCCTATAGATTTGCGTATATGTTGCCAAAGGAACCACCCCATGTTTTCTAAAAGGCTTAGAAAGCATATATCCGGTGCCTCTTCTCTTTCCCTTTGTGCTCGTCATTTTGGTTAATTACTGGAAGATGGCAGTTCTGGCCAAAAGGGCAACAATACAATTTTTAAACAAGCCAAATACATGAGTAATTACTTTGCTAAGAAGATATATAGATGGTATATAAACATCTGAAAAGATCCTCAAAGCATTAGACATTTAAGAAATGTAAATTAAAACCACGAAATGATACTACACTGGTACTGTGTGGCTTAGAGAGGAGGAGAAAAAAAGAAAAAAGAAACTGACAATGCCAGGCGCTAAAGTAGATGCAGAGAACTGCAACTCACACACTGGTGATGGAAATTCTAAATAGCATAGCTACTATGAGTTACTATCAGTATCTGGCAGCCTATTACAGAATTAAACATCCACTCCTTATCACCCAGCAAACTCATTCTTGAATATTTACCCAAGTGAAATAGACACCCACGTTCACACAAAAACGTCTACTTTAATGTTTACAGCAGCTCTATTACAATCACCAAAAACTGGAAACAACTCAAATATCCTTTAATGGCTGAATGGATAAACAATCCATGGTTGATCCACACAACAGACTATACTGCTCAGCAACAAAAAGGAAAGAACTAATTCACACCACAACACGGGTAACTCAAAATGTATTATGCTAACTGAAAAAGCCAGATTCTGAGGTTACATATGAGGGGGCCCTGACAGTGGTGCAGTGATAAAGCAACAGAAGTTCTGCAGGGCTGGTCAATAAGGAAGGGTTCCTGATCCGCATCCAGAGACCTCTCTGAACTTATCGGGGTACATGTGTGCCTATTCTCCAAAGCAGAGATTGGAAGGGGATTGCAGAATAAGGATCCAGTTGGGATGTATCTATCTATCTCTCTGTCTCTCTCTGGCTCATGGAAGAAAGGAATAAAGAAAAAAAGAAAAGAAAGAAAAAGGCTACATACGATATTCTGAAAAAGGCATAACAATAGGGACTGAAAATACATCAGCAGTTGTCATATGCAAGGTAGGGGGTACATCTGACTACAAAGCATGACGGAATTATTTTTCTTAAGTGAAGATGATGGAGTATTTAGAATGGTAGTTATTAACATAACACTAAGCAAGTATCAAATCTCACGCCAAAAAAGTGTGAATCTTACTCTATGTAAAAACAAATAAATATACATCAGAAAACATATTTGTCTTACACTTCCAATAAACCTGATTAGACTCATGCATGATGTTGCACCATCACACAATATAAACTCACTGAGAATGCAGATCTTCCAGATGTTGATAAAATATCACCAAATTTCACCCAGCCTCTGGAATCTCCAGAATGAAAAAGGAAATTAATATGCTAGTATTGTGAAAACTGTGGCTATAAACCTCCCCAAAAGTCTTCATTAGAAACCCTATATAATAGCTAATCTAAATATGTGAATAATACCGGACCAAACACCTAAAAACATGTCTTTTCTTCACCTACTTTTACTAATTTATACAGCTATATATTTATGACGCTAAGTTTGTCAAATCATGTAATCATGCTGCATGTGATCTGTAAACTCTAAGGAAGGTTACTGTTTACCATGTATACAGATCATGATAAAAATTACCCTTTCATGGGCCAGCCAAGTGATCTAGCATTTAAGATGGCTGGATCCCCCAGAGCAGACCACATGGCTCAAGTTCTGAACTCCACAGCTTGAAAAACACAGTAGGTATGTGTGCATGCGTGCCTAAAATCCTGAAAGGAGAAGAGGGCAGAAGAGATTATGGCATGGTCATCGCTGACTTCCCACAACCTGGAGGTGTTTTCTCTCTCTTTCTTTCTCTCTCTTCCATGAGTACATATATGCTATAGTAAAATTAAAACAAAAAAAGAAATCATTTAATTTTTAAATTTTTCGTTATCATTATTTTTTAAAGATTTCCCAAGGGCCCTTTAGGGGCCAGTAGATAGCATGGTGGTTAAGACACTGTGATTTGAGTCCCAGATCTGGCAGGTTGCTTTCTCTCTGTCTCTGTCTCTCTCTAGTAAGCACCTGTGCCTTATAGCAAATTTAAAAATAAAATAATAAATACAATTAAATAAATAATTCTTTTTAAAACAATTTTTTAGTAAGTTACCCTTTTGGCAGGTAGTTGTTATATTCTGAGGAAGAAATAAGGAATCAGTTGGCAGTAAAAAAAAAAAAAAATTTAAAGGGAAATCTCTCATGTTAACACAAACGCAGTTTTAGACTCTGCTGTACTTTAACACATACCTTGACAATTTCCTGTTTCTGATAAGAATCAGCTAAGTAACAATACCTAAGTGACTAAGTCCGGAAGTGTGGTTGGGTTACAGATTTCTCAGTGAACAATGAAGGGGGAAAAAATTCCCTAAATCATGAACTTTAATAAGCTGTAATAATAAGCTGTAAGTGATGCAAAAAGACAGGGCAATTCATAAGGTGATCTTATTCTATTCCATTTTTAAAACCCTGGTATCTTATCAAGTAATTCTTTTTGAGAGATTTTTGCTATAGGTCATCATGTGTGCTCACTGGAGAGACAGGGAGAAAGTGAGATATCACCCACCTCTTCCAGGGGGATGACTACACCGCAATCCTCTCTCAATTCTCCTTTTGGGATTTTGAGCACACATGCACACACACCCGGCATCAGTTTCAAGCCACCAAGTCCAGGCCTTGAACCACAAATGATCACGTGGGAGTCCAGGGTCTCAACCACCATGCCATTTGCTAGTCCCTTGTCAAGTAATTTTTTTTGTTGTTGAGATTTTTGCTATAGGGCATATATACTGGCTAGAGAAACAGAGAGAGACAGAAAGCAAGAAATCACCCCCCAGGGGAGATGGCCATGACACAATCCCCTCTCCTCCATTCTCTTCTCAAAATCTTGGGCACACACACACACAAGCCCAGTGTGAGTTTTAGATCACTGGGTCTAGGATTCAAACCACAGTCATCTACGTGGTAGTCCAACGATGTAACCATTATGCTATCTGCTGATGCTTGTCAAATAATCTTAATTATTAAACACTACTACTAATGAAACAAGTAATAAAAGCAACCCCACTACAGGGAAAACAAAATATTACTAACTAGTCAGAAATGAAGGCTACTTAAAATAAAGGTTTTGTTTTTTATTTAAAATATGGGTCTGAGACAGCAGGTGGCATGAAGGTTAAGGTGCTAGATCCCACATGGCCTACCATATGGTTAGTGTCACGGGTGCCCAAAATCCCAAGAGGAAAAGGGGACTGCAGTGTGCCCATCCCTCCTGGGAGTGATTTCTCTCTTTCTTTCTTTCTCTGTCTCTCTTTGGTGAGTACATACACCTACAGCAATAACTACTGGGTTATCAGAAAAGTCGTGACGGATTTTTGCATAGAAAAGCATGTCATGACTTTTCTGATGACCCATTAAAAGAAAGAAAAAAATAGAATGAGTAAAACATGGGTCAAATAAACTGTCATCACTTTTGGAAATATCACTTTGAAACATTACCAAGGTAAAACTGTGCATACCAAAATTATTCTGGCAAATGTTTACTGAGTAGTTATTACACACTAGGGGGAGACTGAGACAAAGAATGAGAGGAAAGAAAGATGTACCATGCAAAATTCTTACTCTCAAAAAAATTTCAACTATTCAGGCCAGAAAGTGGCACAATGGTAAAAATTAACAATGCAAGGCTGACTCATGCAAAGGTTACAGGTTCCTGGTCCAGAGACCTTTCCAAGTACCCCAGGAGCCCATATGCCCATGATCCAAGGCTGGCTGAGGCTGGGGTGGACGTCACATCGGCACACTGTTGGAGGTGCTGTCTCTCTCTTTCGCTATCTCTCTCACGCGTGGAAAAAGTAAACTTAAAAATCACAAGTCTATTTCTCCAACAAACTTATTATTACTTCCTAATATGGTTACTTTGTCAGGCATCACAAAATTTTACTTATTATCTTCTCTGAAATATAAGAAATTGATCCACAATAACATTGGAAACCTATAACCATTCTCTAATCTGAATATTACATTTTGTATTAGTTAAAGAAGAAGTTATTATATGTTACTAAAGTAAAAGTAATATTCTTACTGAATTATGGACAATTGCAAGACAAACCACCAACCATGAAAAAGCAGTGCATTTAAGAGAAGTGAGAACCCACATGGTGGCCACAGTTGAAATCCCTGAATCTGCCAGACTGAAAAACTCTGGACCCGTGTGCGGTACCCAAGACTCAATTGACTACACAACTAGAGGACGGGGACTGTGGTGAGAACAGAACCTGTGCAGACTGTTCATTTCTCGCTCTTCCTCTCACGTGTGTACACATGCTGTTCCATAAAGAAAGAAAAAGCTTTTTTTAATTAGAAAAAAATGCAAGCACATTAATTGATCTGACCTTTATTGTACTATAATGGCAATAAACATAAATGGGCTCATAATTGACTATAATCATATTCTTTTATTTTTTAAAAAGGTGTGACAAAATAAGGCCGGCTCCATGGTCTAAAGATTAAGGCAGCTGGGATCCCACATGGCCAACCCCATAGTTCAAGTCCCAGACCCAGTGGTTTAAGAAACAAGCCAGGTGCATATACGTGCATAGTCAAAATCCCAAGACAGAGACACAGAGGAGAAAGGATTGCAGTGTGATCAAGTCAATTCAAGAGTGGAGGGGGGTGCTTTCTCCTCTCCCTATCTGACAAGTGCACATACCCTCCAGCCAAAAAAAAAGTAAAATAAATTTATGTACTGTGTCCACTCAAATATTCACATACAGGCCCCAGCATAGTGATATAAGTAGTACCTCACCACTGCACAAGGCTAGGGCTGCATGAAGGCTCTGGGATCAGATCCCTGAACAGGATGGGCATGGTGATATGCACCTGTAATCCTGGTGAACTGAGAGGCTAGGGCAGAGGATCACAATAACAAGATCCTATCCAGAATTTCTCTTCCTCTCCCCATGCTTTCTCTCCTTCTCATTAAGAAAAAAAAAAGGGGGGGGGGGGGGGGGTGGAGAAGAAATAAAATAAAAATTAGCACATTCACGGCCTAACATCTAGTACCTCAGAATATGATTGTATTGCTCTAGGGCACATGTGCTCAATGGGAAGACAAAGACAGACAGGAGGTGAAATACCACACCCTGGGGGGATGTCCACATTGCAGTTCTTCTCTCAGGATTTTGGACATGCACACACATGCGCCTGGTGTGAATTTTAAGCCTGAACTGCAGTCGACTACATGGGAGTCCAGCAGCATAACCATTACTGGTCCCTGGAAGCACAGTCTTTGAGGAGGTAACTGAGGTAATGAGGTGGCAGGCCCTAATCCAAAATACTAGTTTCCTTTTAAGAGATTAGGACAGGACATAGACACACACAAAGGGAAGACAGTGAAGTGAATGAAGACAGTCCCCTACTGAGCTCAAAGGTAAGGCCTCTGAAGAAACGAACACTGCTGACACCTTGATCTCAGACCTCTAGTCTCCAGAATTATGAGAAAATTAATTTCTGTTGCTTAAACCACCTGGTCTGTGATACTTTGCTAATGGCAACCTTAGTAAATTAAAAGACACAAAAATTAGCATCTGAGACATTTTAAAGTGTAGACTTCTGGGGCATTATGTACAATCAAAATGATGTACGACCATCCCCACCAGCCACTCCAGGATAATTTTCATGCTGCAAAACTGAAACTGTACCCATTAAACATAATCCCCCCACAATAAAGCAAAACTACTGATTAAGTGTAAGAGAAGAATAAACTCATTTTGAGACAATAATGCTCAAAAAATGTAATGCCAATGTACCTTTACTCAGGAAACAACTGGGGACATGCTCCAGCAAAATGAGAGTAAAATAAGGAAAAGGAAGTCACAAAAGATAGGAAGCAGAGGAACTAGTGAAGAAAGGCCAAGGGAACTTCCAGGTGCCAATAAGAAGAAATCTAGCTCTCAAGCAAATCTAAAAGAAATAGTCCAACTGCAATAGGAGTCCAAGAAAAGGAGAAAAAATACTGACAGATTATCCACTGGACATGACCACATTCAAAATTATACATACATGTATTTCATAGAACCACTGGAGGATATAGGAATTCACCTATAAGATCAAAGAAAACAAACTTTTTTTTTTTAAGGTTGTTATTGGGCACATGAGCTCACTTGAGAGAGAGAGAGAGAGAAAGAGAGAGAGAGAGAGAGAGAGAGAGAAAGTGAGAAATCGGGACCAGCAGTTAGCGTAATGGCTATGTCACTGGACTCCCACGTAGTCTACTGCGGTTCGCGTCCCGGACCCAGTGGCTTAGAACTCACGCAGGGCGCGTGTGCGTGCGTGCCCAAAAAAATCCCAAGAGGAGGATGGAGGAGAAGGGATCACTGCGTGGCCATCCCCTCTGGGGGGTGATTTCTCGCTTTCTATCTCTCTGTCTGTCTCTGTCTGGCGAAAGCACGCACCCTATAGCAAAAACCTCTCCAAAAAATAAAGTAAGTGAGAAATCAACCCCCAGGGCAGATGACCACAACACAATCCCTTCTCTATTCTTCTACCGGGATTTTGGGCACACATGCACATGTGCCTGGTGTGTTTCAAGCCACTGAGTCTGAGACTCAAACCAAACCAGTCAGTCATGTGAGATCTAGTAATGTCACCTAATGGCCTGGAAAACACAACACTGTTTTTAAAGTACACTTTATCCAATTCAAGAAAAATTAAGTTACACAAGAAAGGAAATTTGGCCATAATTCGGTGAATGGCCACCTCTGGCTCCATGGGTGTTTTTCCAGTATCTTTATCCTGACCGACTTATTCCTCAGCGAGAGCGAACAGCGGTGAGTCAGGAGCAGAGCGGGCTGCCATAGCTCTGCGCCACCTGCGTCCGCTTCTTACGCCCTGATTTTATTAAGCTAGTATTCTTTTTTAAAATTACTTTATTTAGCTTTATTTATTTATTCTGATTTGACCAGAGAGGGACACAGAGAGAGAGAAAGTGAGAAAGCAAGCCATCAACTCTGGGACTCGAACTGCAGTGGGCCATTGTGAGAGTCTCCTGCCAAAGAGAAGCTGGATCCCACATGGAGACTGCTGTTCAAACTCCTGGTCTTGTTAGCCTGAGACCCACCAAGTGCCCAAGATCTGACAAGAGGACTGGGGGAAGGGGGTCACAGTGTGACCAGACTCTGTGGAAGGTGCTCCTCCTTTTCTCCCCCTCATACTCATGCATTTACATGTGCTGTATCATGAATAAAGAAAAAAAAGAGAGTAGATGTCACCATATACAACAAACCTAACAATGAAGCTCAGAAGTAAGTAGAGATTTCATTCCATGTCTTGAGCCCCCAAATCTAGTTATTTCTCAGTCCAGATTCTATCCCTGGCCTTTTTTTTTTTTTTTTTTTTTTTAAGTTTATTCGGACCGGAGAGGAGAAATTTTAAAAAAGAACAAAACAAAACAAAAACTACCTAATGTTAAGCTGGTCCCCAGCAACCACAATACAAATGTATTTGCAGCCTTCTTTGGAATTAGTTGTCACCAGACAAGCAGCTATCAGTTACAGTTTCACCCTTAAACCTATCCCTCTAGTTTTATTCAGTGTTCTAGATCTGGTCTCCAGTTTCTCGTGTGACTCTTCATCCAGTATGATCTTACTGGATGCGAATGCAAGACTTCACCCCTATTTTCGTATCCAAATCCTGGCTTTATGGCTTCAACACCACTCTGCAAGCTATACTTCCAGGCCACTACTTCTACTGATAAATTTATTTCATTTTTGAGAAAGACTTTGTCTTTTAAAATAGTTCTATTTTATCTACTACTGCTTTGTATTGATATCTGGCATGCATTATCCATTTTAATCTTGTTAAACTAATTTTAGGTAATGCAATGCTCTTCAACGCTGAGGTCACTTGTTAAGGTCTTGGGTTCCCATCCAAGGTCTCCCTGGCCCATCATCCTAGCTGGCTTTGTAAACTGACTCTTTTGCTATTGTAAAGAACCACAACCTGTTTTTTCCCCCCAAAATTGTATTTATCAGTAACTATTTTCTGTAACACATCTTTATTTAGAGTACTTTTGCACACAGGATTCTTTCGACATTGGATTTAAAAAAACACTATCACTACCAAAGATAAAAACAATATTCCAAAAGAAAATAAATCATAAAATATTATCAAGAAATACGGTCTCGGGAACCAGCAGTTTGCATAATGGCTATGTCGATGGACTCCCATGTAGTCGACCGCGGTTCGTGTCCCGGACCTGGTGGCTTAAAAAACTCATGCCGGGCACGTGTGCATGCGTGCCCAAGATCCCGAGAGGAGAATGGAAGAGAAGGGATTGCAGCATGACCATCCCCCCTGGGGGGTGATTTCTCGCTTTCTGTCTCTATGTCTGTCTCTGTCTGTCTGGCGAGCGCATGCGCCCTATAGTGAAAAACCTCTCAAAAAAAAACCAAAAATATGGTCTCATTTATCACTATGTCACCAGTTCCTAGGGCAAACAAGGATCTAGAGATTAAAGCTGATGTCACATAGGATATGATACCTGTAGCAATGATGATAACAGGTAAGATTATACATTCCCACTTTGTTCCAAACTGAATCACCAATTCATCAAAATAAAATTAAAAAAATTTTAAGATCAAGAAAGGAAAAGAGAAGCAAAGAAAAAGTATAGTAAAGGTAAATAAAACAAAACCAAAAAGAACTGGGTATGTCACAATCAAAATTTGTGAAGTTGAATGAGTCTGACTACTGTATACAACTACGTAGCCTGTGCACAATCAAGATTTCAAATATTTCCATCCACCCAAAAAGTTCCCTTGTGCCCCTTTACAGCCAATCCCCCGTCCTGCCCCCATAACCACTGACAGGTTCTCTGTCACTATAATTTTTTTTCTTGAATTCCATATAAATAGAATCATACAGTTGAGACTATGTTAAATGTAAAACACCTGTTCACCAGAATCCTGTTATCAAAAACATCAACTTATTTTTGAAAACTATAAAAAAAAAAACTTAAAAAAAAAAACTCAATAAGAGACAAAATTCTAGCATGATTAAAATCACTACAGATTGCAAACAGCAATTTGTGAGACATACAGCTGGGCAGATAGCATAATAAGGTAAATATCAATAAAACAAGGGTTTACTTAAGGGTGGGAACCCTTACTTCTGGGAGGAGAGTTTATACTTACTCTAGAAATGGGTTTGCAGTTCCTTCCCAGAGTGAATCTCCACATTCACAGTACCTCGATGGCTTCAAAATGTGTGCTTTACGGGAACCAGCAGTTAGCATAATGGCTATGTCGCTGGACTCCCACGTAGTCGACCACGGTTCGAGTCCTGGACCCGGTGGCTTGAAACTCACGCCGGGTGCGTGTGCGTGCGTGCCCAAGATCCCGAGAGGAGAATGGAGGAGAAGGGATTGCAGCGTGACCATCCCCCCTGGGGGGTGATTTCTCGCTTTCTGTCTCTATGTCTCTCTGTCTGTCTAGCGAGCGCACGCGCCCTATAGCGAAAAAACCTCTCAAAAAAAAAAGAAAAGTGTGCTTTACCAATATGCAAGCCACCTTATCACTAAAGCCAAAGGACCCATTTTTATGTTAAGAGACATATCACATTAAGCAACCACAGCATCATGTATCACATCACTCAGAAACTGCCAAACTCAAAATAATGGAGTGCTGCATTAAAAGCTAAAAAAAGAAGTCATCTTGCTGGTCTTTCAGATGTAGTAAGTGTACTGACCCAATCAGTGGCTAAAGTACTATATTCTTCCTATCTACAACGTATGAGTCAAGAAGCCAAGATACATAAGTTAAATAGACTCTTTTCGCCATCACTCTCAGTATCTCACTTATGGAACAAGAGTTTCCACTCCACAATTTAGACTCTCAGTTGTACTAGAGGCCCTGAGGGTAATGCTTCCATCAGAGGACACAGACAACACACTAAACCAGTCCACTGTGCCTAAAGTTACAACCATCAGTTGGCCACTTTGGGCTCCTCATGCTGATGGATTCACAAAGAAAGGCATATACCAGCAGCAATAATTGACCCTTATTATCACTAGGAGCAGCTGTATATAATGGGAGTAGGGAATAATCTGTCTGGAACTCAGGGTGTTTCCATTCTTGGTTCCATGATAAACAGGAAATTGCAGCATCCATGACCCACAAACGGCAAGGCAACTAAGAGCTCAAATCTCTCAAGAATGAAAGTCTAGAGGTCACAAGCAACTAGAACCTGTGGGGACACGTTTAAGAGAGAGAATCTGAGGTGTGGGGACATGCTCTGAGCAAACACCACCTGCTCTTTTGGGGCTTGGCAGAACCGTGTAACTTGTCTTTCCCTGACTTTGGCTGTAGACAGAGCAAGGGTGGAAATTACTAGGGGCGTTCCAACAGACACATCTGATGGACTTCAAGAAACATCTTGACCCCAATTAGTAAAGTCCAATCCCTGCTCAGCATCTGAAAGGTTCTTTAGCCTCCTCTGGGTGTGGTGGTGTACTCCTTATAGAGAAGTTCTTTAGCTCCTTCCCCACACGTAACAGCTAGTTATCTGCATTAAAAAAGATGAGATTTTCTCTTGATGGGATTATCACCAAGGGATACACCTGGCCTGGTGTGACTAAACCCTTATAGATTTGTTAACTGCTTCTTATTGTCTGTAACCTGGCAACCAATCTATGAAGGGTCATGAAACATACATGTGTAATGTCTCCTTGCACTATAAATAAAGAGGCCCAGTTTGTCTGGGTGGCCCAAGCAACTCAAGCAGCTCAAGTAGTGGCTCAGCTGCAGCACAAGCTCAGGCTGCCTGTGTCCATTTCTATTCTATGCCTTTGTCTCATTCTTCCCAATTCCCCAGTCCTGGCAAGATGGAGGGCTTTCTCTTTCTTGTCCTCTTTCTCTTCCTCACCAGCAGCCCCCATCATGATTCAGCCAGACCCAAGCCCTGGGGCAGACGCCGACAAGAACCAGCTCAACTGCTGGTCCAGCATAAGGGAAATCTAGAATGGGTAATCAAAGAGGGAAATGAATATTAACTCCTATTTCAACACCAACTGCCACAGCAGGTACAATTAGCTAACAACACACCTAACCCTTTTAAAATTTCCACTGAAGGGACTGCAGCACAGCATGGCTCAGTGATGGATCAGAATCAATGCAGGGTCCAAGCCAATCTGAGCAAAGGAACAGGTAGATTGTATCAAGCGTCTTTTATGTGTCATGTCCAGGCTCTCAGCCTCTCCTTTGATTCTAGCTGTATTACAATAGTTTTCTATTACTGTAACAAACTGCCACAAATTTAGTGGCTTAAAACAATACAAATTTGTCATCTCACAGCTCTAAATGTCAGAAATCCAAAATAGATCTTAACAGATCTCAACGCTTGTGTCTCTCTGGGAGGCTCTTGGGGAGAATTCGTTCTCTTATCTATTTTGGCTTCTAAAAGCTGCCTATATTCCTTGGCTCCTGGCCAATCATCAAGACCTCTGCTTCCACTTCTCTTTATTGGGCTGACATTCTTGACTCCCACTTATAAGGACCCTTGAGAACACACTGGACCCACCTACATAATCCAGGACAGAAAGCACAGACAACGAAAGAAAAAATGGGCAGTTGGATTTCATCAAAATAAACACTTTAAAAATCTGTGCATCAAAGGATATCCCCCCCCCCTTTATTACACGGCACATGGACTTGCAGGATGGAGGGTGGAAAGAAGAGAAAGTGAGAAATTAACCCCACCAGGGTAGATGGCCACACCACAATCCTTTCTCCTCCATGTCTTCTCTAGATTTTGAGCACACACGCACACACATGGGCCCAGCGTGATTTTCAAGAGCCATGTCTGGGACTCGAACTACGTAGTTGGCCATGTTGGATCCACCCGCCTTAACCTCAATGCCATTTGTTAGGCCCCAAAGGATATTCTTTTTCTTAAAAGAATTCTTTAATTTTTATTTATTCATTCATTTATTTTAATCTGACCAGAGAGATACAGAGAGAGAAAGTGAGAAAGCAAGCCACCAGGTCTGGAACTCAAACCGTAGTCAGCCATGTAGGAGTATCCAGTGCCTTAACCACCATGCCACCTGCTGGTCTCAAGGATATTCTTTAAACAGAGTGAAAAGGCAACCCATAGATAAGGAGAAAATATATAGGGAGTCATACATGATAAGAGATTAATATTCAGGGACCAGCAGTTGGTGTAATGGCTACGTCACTGGACTCCCACGTAGTCGACCAAGGTTCGAGTCCTGGACCCGGTGGCTTAAACTGACACCGGGCACGTGTGCGTGCACGCCCAAGGTCCCGAGAGGAGAAGGGATTGCGGCATGGCCATCCCCCCGGGGGGTGATTTCTCCCTTTCTGTCTCTCTGTCTCTCTCTGTCTTTCTGGCGAGCACACATGCCCTATAAACCTCTCCAAAAGAAAAAAAGAGAGATTAATATTCAGACTATATAAAAAAAACTTATAACTCCACAAAACACAACAAACAATCCAGTTCAAAAACTGGCAAAGGACTTACGAATTTCTCCAAAGATGCATGAATGGCCAATAAGCATATGAGTCTAAGCTCAAAATCACTAGCCATTAGGGAAATGCAAATCAAAACCACAATGAAATAATACTATACTACTACCTCATGCCCATTAGAATGGCTATTACCAAAAATAGAAAAGATAAAAAAAAAATGTCGGTGAAGACAGAAATTAGAACCCTGTGTGTTGCTAGCAGTAATGTAAGATGAGACAGCCACTGTGGAAAACATTTTGGCAGTTCCTCAAAAATTTAGAAATAGAGATGGCCTAATGGTTAAGGAAGCTGGATCCCACATAGCTGAACTAGATTCAAATCCCAGCTTGAAGGCTTAAAAAACATGTCGGGCACATGCACGTGCATGGCCAAAATCCTGACAGGATAGAGAAATGAATGAGAAGAGTGTGTGGCATGACCACATCCCACTGTGGGTGCTTTCTCCCTCTCTCTTGCTCTAGCTATTGCATGCACCCTAACTTAACCTAACCTCTCTGTGTTTCAGTAACACCTACTTACAGAGTTGTTTTAAGGATCAAGCAAAATAAAATGAAAAACATTTAGTGCAATGCTTATTACACCATTGCCTTCCCTGCCCTATCCTACTACCTAGTGCTAAAAATTTCTAAAAATTTCACTACCAATTGTATAGAAATATAAACTAATGATACCTGAATCTGAACTTTACATAATTTTCTGATAGGGAAGATATGTTTGTACTAGGGTAGCAAATAAATTAAAAGTCACCAATTATATGTTACTGGCAAAGCAGATTTCAGCTACTAATTCACTGCAAGTTGACACTTAAAGTAAGGTGAAACGTATACTTTAGACAGCTCTTTACATCAATTATCGCTCAACTTTTTTCTCCTTTCCTCCATTTTTAAAACTCTTCTTTCCAAATATGCCTGCCCTTTTCAACTTATCTTTTGTTCCAAATTACTATTCTTACTTAGGGTGCAATTAATTAAGAGAAAGGCTACAATACTTAATTTTTCCAATTCAATGTTAAGATAAAATAAAGACAAACTAGTGGTTAAGGAAGCTAGATGCCACATGGTCAACTGCAGGTACAAACCCCAGCATCAGTGGATTGAAAAACATTCTGTGCACCTGGACATAATGCCCAAAATCCTAACAGAATGGAGGAGGGATTACAAGGTGATCATATCGCATTGGGAGTGTGCTTTCTCGCTCTTGCTCTGTCTCTTTGCAAGCACATGCACCCTCTGGCAATTAAAAATAAAAAGAAAGAAATGAGATCACACACACAATATCAAAGTTCCAAATTCTGCCTGGTAAACTCATCGAATTTCTCTAAACAAAATGATAAAACTTTAAAAGATGAAAATGAGGGCCAGCTCTGTGGCCTGGTAGTTAAGGAAGCCAGATCCCATATAGCTGGTTTAAATCCCAGCCACGGCAACTTAAAAAACACGCGAGGTGTACATATATCTATGCCCAATAGGATGGAGAATGGAAGAGAAGGGATTGCGGCATGACCACACCCAATTCAGGTATGTGTGCTTTTTCCCTCTCCCTGTCTTTCACTCTCTTTGGAGAGCGCACACACCCTCTGGCCATCTGAGGGAGGAAAAAAGTAAAAATGAAAATGAAAAGATATGCAAGAGAGCATCCTCCCCTGTTTTATGGCTCTAATCTGTTTATTGGGAAGCAAAACTACATGGCATCTACAGACTGGAAATGTAATTTTTCAGTATACTAGCTATAACCAATTTTCCTTACACTCACATACATAAATGCGCTAAGAAGTTGGTGTTAGTATAATTTAAGTATGCTTTCATTTTAAATATTCTCTCATTTCTTTTTTTTTTTAAGTTCACTTACTTATTTTATAAGGCATGGGGGGGGGGGGGAAGAGACAAAGACAGGTACTCTCCATATGGTGGCTGCCACCATGCCCCTGAGACAGGTACTCTCAACTGGGCCTCACTGTGATCCAATCCCCCAACTCCACCAGCTAGCTAGGATTTCGGGTTTACCCATGAGGGAGGCAACTGGAAGAATCTGAACTCAAGGCCTCTCATGTGGCTTCTAGAATTGCAATGTGGCACTCTACTGCCTGCACCAATGCAGTTGAGCCCCCCACTTCTTTCTTTCTTCCTTTCTCTCTCTCTCTCTCTCTCTCTCTTTAAATTCATGATACAGCGTGCATGTGTATGGGGTAGGGGGCTGTCAGAGGGCCTGGTCACACCATGATCTTGCTCTAAGACACACCTACCCAGGGTGTTTTCCCTGCCTACAGGGTAAGGAACTTGAATTATAGTCAGCACGGGGCCTCCAGCTCTGAGTTCTACCTCTATGCCTCAAAGGGCTGGGCCTCCCATCTCATTTTTTGAAAGATTTTTTTTATTTAATTTTATTCATCATCATCATCATCATTTAATTTGACCAGAGAAAGGGAAAGTGAGTAAGCAAATGCCATGTCCAGGGACTCAGGTTGTAGTCAGTCATGTAGGAGTCCAGCACCTTAACCACCATACCACCTGCCAATCCCATCTCATTTCAATGTTACTCTTAAATTTTAAAGGACAATGCCCTTCAAAGAAACACCTGCATTATAAATGCTTCCAGAATAAGATTCAGTAAAAGGATGTGGTTAAGTATAAATAGATGAAATATCATTGTATTGCTATGATTTTATGTACTTTCAAGTCAGAAAAATGCTACTAAAAACATTTTAAAATAAAGTAAGTGTTCTCAATACAGAAGTTTTTAAGTTAGTAATTACAACTTACTGTAATATTCTAAAAAAATACACCTCTTTTAAGAAAAGTTACTGCAACAAGCCCAAAAGCTTTTTCTCCCTCTACAAACTCCTTAACCTTGACACTTAACTGTATTTTGTCACTGTATTTCACTTTAGAAATGTTTATTGGATACTCAGTTCAGAGCAAGTATGCTAAGTACTTTTCTTTTTAAAGAATTATTTATTCAATTTTATTTATTATTATTATCTAATTTGACCAGAGAGAAAGGGAAAGTGAGAAAGCAAGCTGCCAGGTCCTGGACTGAAACCGCAGTCGGCCACATGGGGGTCCAGCACCTTTACCACCAAGCCACTGCCAGTTCCAGCTAAAAGCTTTTAATACAAAGTTATTACCCCCCAAAGTAATCTTACGAAATATTGTTATTTTAAATAACATTATTATGTAAAGTGTGAAGAAACTTAAGGCTTCAAAAGTTCAAGTAACATGTCCAATGTCATAGCTAGTAAGAGGGAGAGCCAATTCCCTTCTTTTACCAATTTTATTACATAAAATCTCAAACATACATTAAAGAAGCAAGCAAATCCTGGGAACCAGCAGTTAGCGTAATGGCTATGTCGCTGGACTCCCACGTAGTCGACCGCGGTTCACGTCTCGGACCCGGTGGCTTAAAACTCACGCCGGGTGCGTGTGTGTGCGTGCCCAAGATCCCAAGAGGAGAATGGAGGAGGAGGGATTGCGGCGTGACCATCCCCCCTGGGGGGTGATTTCTCGCTTTCTGTCTCTATGTCTCTCCCTGTCTGTCTGGCGAGCGCACGCGCCCTATAGCGAAAAACCTCTCCAAAAAAAAGAAAAAAAGAAGCAAGCAAATCCTCTAAGCCCACTACCCAGTATGCTCATCAGCTTATGGCCGCTTGTCCTTTTCATATTCTCACCCACTCAGTCTGTTTCCTCTCTGGACTACTTTAAAACGAAAACCCTTTTGTTGTAAATATTTCACTACAGACCTCTAAAAAGTATGTATTTCTAAAAGAACTCAAAGGTATACACTTCATCATTCTCAGCAAGCTATACTTTCTCATAGAGACAAGAAAGCCTAAGGTGCCCTTGGACCTCTTATTTCATAGAAAGTAACATTTCAAACTTCCAGGCGCACATAGAAGAAAAAGTCAAACAAGAGGCAACAAGCTAACCATTCCTTTTTCCTCAACTGGGCACTGATTTCCTTAACCCTGTATCTAACTGGTTCTCCTCAACCCTCTCCACCCACCTCTGGTTTCCATTTCTGGCTCTTTTTCCTCCCCTTGAGCCATCTGCTCTTCTCAAGAGCCCTCTATCAACAGCTAACCCATTTTTATGGCTGTATCCTATCACTTTCAGTGGACAGCTGAGTCAAATCTGCAATTACATGTGTGTTCTGTAATCGAACCTACTGTTCCTCAATATTTCTACATGAATGTGCTACTATCGCCTCAAACTCGACCTGAATCAATCCCAACTCATCATTACTCCAAAAACCCAGCTCTTTTATTCTCTTTACTACTATATTAATTACAAACCACTATCTTCCCACTCACCCAGACTCCCCTTGAGTCACACATCAATTTGAGTTGGTTCTTTCTTTGGAATGTTTTTTTGTCCATCCTTTTCTGTTCCACTGCCACTGCCACTACTAAAATCCAAGCCTTTAGCAAGTCACCTAAATTACCATGACAACCCTCAGTTATAATTCACTCTCTCTAGTCTCTCCACTTAGTCTGTTCTATATAATATTCATTCTTGCCTACATCATTCTTTACTGAAAAACCAGTGTAAGCCCTGGCTGGATACCACTGCTAGGATAAAATGATGAGCAAGACAGACACCACTTTCCAGCAGAGGACACAGTTACAGCAAACGAAAGGGGTTTTTTCCAAAAAAAAAAAATTAAAAATGATAAATGCTGCGACAGAAATAAACACATTGCTATCCTAAAGAACAAAAAATAATAGTGCTACTTTGTTTATAGCCTCTAGTTAGAGATGGAATTAAGAGATGGCAGCCATGTAAATATTTAAAGTAGTGTTCCAGATCTACCCAGTGGCCTAGTGATTCATGGAGCCAGATTCCACATGGCCGATGAAGGTTTGAATCCAAGACCCTGTGGCTTGAAAAATATGCCAGGCACATGTGTGCATGCCCAAAATTGTGAAAGGATAGATATGAAGAAGGAGGGATTGTGGCATGACCACAACCCATGGAGGGATGTGAGTTGCTTTCTCCTTTTCCATCTGGTCTCTCTTTGCCAAGTGCAAAAGTGCCTCTGGCAACTTTAAAAAAAAATGCACATGTGCCTCGGGCAACTTAAAAAAAAAAAAAAAGAAGAAGAAGAAGAAGGGTGTTCCAAACAAATGAAACTACAAAATACATAGGTATAAGGGGGGAAAAAAAGCCCTGCATGTCATAGAAGATGACCTAGTCCAATACTGCTACAAAATAATATGGAGAAAAGTAGTACAATGTAAGCTTGAAACAACACAGCAATTTTACTCTACATGTACTAAGAATTCACTAACAGGTTGTTAATTTTTTTTAAAGAGGTTTTTTTGCTATAGGGCATGTGTGCTCACCGGAGAGAGACAGAGAGACAGATAGCAAGAAATCACCCTCCAGGAGATGGCCACACAGCTATTCCTTCTCCATTCTCCTCTCAGGATGTAGGGCACACACATGCACAGTGTGACTTTTAAGCCACCGGGTCTGGGACTAACTACGTGGCATCAACTATGTAGTAGGTCCAGTGCTGTAACCAATTACACCATCTGCTAGTCCCAAAAAGCTGTTTGTTATTTTTTTAAGAGAGATTTTTGCTAAAGGGCACATGTGCTTGCCAAAGAGACAAGAGACAGAAAGAGAGAAATCACTCCCTGGAGGGATGGCCACACTGCAATCCATTCTCCTCCATTCTCCTCTTAGGATTTTGAGCACCCACGCACATGCCCTGGGCATGAGCTTTAAGCCACCATGGACTCAAACCACAGTCGACTGACTACATGGGAGCCCAGTGCCAACATAACCATTACACCATATGCTGGTCTCTCAGTAAAAGGTTTTTAAGCAAGGAAATTACAAGGTCTTCAAGAAGTTCGTGAAAAATGAATGCTATTTAAAAAAAAAAAAAAAACTGCATGGATTTTTTAAAAATTCTGTACAATATAAATTCCATTTTCCACAAACCTGTGAAAATCCCCTCATATATGACTGCTAGTGCTCACTATTATCCCTGTTCTCTTCATTAGCACAACATCAGAATGCTGATTATGGTAGTGATGTAAAATAAATAAATAAATAAATAAATAAATAAATAAGTACAGGGGCCTGTGTCCTCTAAGTGCCTGCATGGAGCAAAGGCGCTCTACAACATATGCACACTGGCTGTGACAGGAAAAAGCAATACAAACTTCCGTATGTTAAGTCACTAAGAGATGTGGCTTACCACAGCTGTCAGCATATCATAACTAATACAGAAATCTTAAAAACATTTTTCTATGTAAAAAATGAGTTAAAAGACAAAAGTAGACATTAAAAGACCATAAAAGCTCAACCAGAACACAGAATGATTTAAAAACAGGCAGAAGACTTAAATAGGTATCTGTCCAACTATAGACAAATGGTCAAGGAGCACATGAAAAGATGCTCCTTGCTAACCCTTAAGGAAATGCAAATCAAAACAACAGAGAGATAAGCCTATTAAGAAAGCTTCTACAGTGCCAGTCTGTAGCCTAGCAGTTAAGAAAGCTGGATTCTGAGTTACAATAACCATATCTCTTCTAACATTTGGAAATTTTTTTAGTTTTACAGGTGCATTTAACAGATCATATGTAAAGGAGTCCATTTCAGTGCATAGCTATTTTTTTTCTTGTTGATTCTGGAAAACCAGTATTGTCTCATGATGGTGCCCATGTGGATACAAGCACCCCTTAGAGCATGGGAACCAGCAGACTGTATTCCTTGTTTCAATGATGCCTGAAACTGGTCTTGCAATGCGGTCTTAAGTGAATCACATAATTCTCTTTGGAACATGGTCTCCCAACCCTTGTGATTGCAGTGTTTAGCAGATATCTGATGAGGTGCTAAGTTTGTGGAAAAAAATACCACTTAATTCAGAAACATTACTGATGCTGAATACGACATTCCACCATGTAGTAAGTCCTGTAAGATCATTTTAATCATGGGTCATGTTCTGATTCTCATTGTTGGGAATTCTTAAATCCTTAGCAAGCATTACCAGTATTAAATGTTGAAAGTCTATTTAAACTTTATTTCAAGTTGGAGTAATTGTCTAGGCTGAAAAGATAAAGAAAATAGAATAGTCAAGAGCAAAGCTTTGAGTGCTCAGAAAGGAAAACTATACCAGTTGCTAATCTGCCTTGTTTAAGGAGCTACCATATGTTTTCCCCCAAAGATAATTAAATGTGGCCATTTTGTTATACAGGAGGAACTAAAGTTCTGAAATTTTGGTTAAAGATTATGGCTGCTATAAAAATGTTATTTTAAATATATTTTGAATTATAAGAACAAATGATCTTTTGTATTTTTTTTCATTTAATCAAAATTATTTTCAAGTTTCTGCAAATAGGGTAGATGTAAATTTAAAGCAGTAAGTGTTTATTGGTGAATAATGTGTATATTCCCATTCCAATAAAAGTGAATGAAGTTTTAAAAAAAAAGAGAGAGAGAGAGAGCAAGGGGTAGAGAGCTGGATCCCACATGGCCATCCACAGTTCAAATCCTGGCCCTAACCACTTAAAAACACTGAGCGTGTGTGCCTGCATGCCCAAAATTCTGACAGGATAGAGAAAGAGATTACAGTCTGACCAACCCCCACTGAGGGATGCTTTTCCTTCTCTTTCTCTATGGGGAGCACATGTGCCCTATGGCAATTTTTTTTAAAAAAGATGACTACTATAAAAAACAATTTAAGTTTTGATCAGGATGTGGTAAAATTGGAACTCATGTCCACAGTTCATAGTAACATAAAAGAGTATAGCTTCTACTGAAACAATATGTTGGTGGCTCAAAAATTAAAAGTAGAAAGCCAGCATATGGCATAGTGGTTACATCACTGGACTCTACATGGCTGAATGCAGTTTGAGTCCTAGTTCCACTGGCTTGAAAATCACACTGGGCACGTGTGTGTACATGCCCAAGATCCCAGCAAGATGGCAGAAAGGGGACTGCAGTGTGGCCACCACCCACCAGGGAGGGGTGATTTTTCACTTTGCCTCTCACCACCTCTGTCTATCTCTCTGGTGAGTGAACATGCTCTATAACAAAAACCTATAAAAAAATTTTTAGGAGAACCAGAAGATGGCATAATGGTTATGTCACAGGACTACCACATAGTTAACTGTGGTTCAAGTCCCGGACCTGGTAGCTTCAAACTCATGCTGTGTGTCCAAGATCCTGAGAGGAGAATGGATGAGAAGGGATTACAGTGTGACTGTCCCCCCCCCCCCCCCGGGGAGGTGATTTCTCACTTTCTGTCTCTCTGTCTCTCCAGCAAGTACACACATCCTAAAGCAAAAATCTCTCTCTCTAAAAAAAAAAAAAAAAAATAGAATCATCATATAATCTAGTAAATTCCATTTCTACATATATATCCGAAAGAACTAAAAGCAGGTGTTCAAACAGATATTTATACATCTATGTTCACAGCAACATTATTTGTAATAGCTGAAAGATAGAAATAACCCAATATCCATTGACAGACATACAGATAAACAAAATGTGGTATACACACACAATCAAATATTATTCAGCCTTAAAAAGGAAGGAAATTTTGACATATTCTACAACATGAATAAACCTTAAGGATAGGCAAGTAAAATAAGCCAGTCACAAAAAGACAAATACTATATGATTCAACTTTTATGAGGTACCTAGAGCAAACAAATTCATAAGAAATAAAACAGAGCAGTGGTTGCCAGAGGCTAGGAGGAGGAGAGAATGGAGAGGTATTTAATGGTATAGAGCTTCAGTTCTGCAAGATGAAAAAGCTCTAGAGATTGCTTGCACAATAATGTGAATGATTATACTTAGTAATACGTATAATCACTTAAAAATGGCTAAGGTGGAGCCAGATGGCATGCTGGTAACGTAACTGGACCCATACAGGAAAGGTCCTGGGTTCACAACATGGGACTTCCCAGAGCATGCCAGGAAATCATGTGGCTGTGACCCAGACCGGCTAAGACTGAGGGGTAGATTACAGTATAAGGAACCTATTGGAGGTGGCACTCTTGTTCTCTCTCTCTCTCTCTCTCTCTCTCACACACACACACACACACACACACACACACACACACAGAAGAAATAAACTTTTTAAAAGGGTGACCCCCAACGGTAAAAAGTCCAAGAAGGGGAATACATGGCCCTTCTTGTGCCATGTAGAAGATGGAGTATTCAGTCAATAAATTCAGGACTGAAAAGAAGAAGGGGGACCAGCAGTTGACGTAATGGCTATGTCGCTAGAATCCCATGTAGTTGACCACGGTTTGAGTCCCGGACCCGGTGGCTTAAACTCACGCCGGGCGTGTGTGTGTGTGTGCGCGCGCGTGTGTGCGTGCGTGCATGTGTGCCCAAGATCCAGAGAGGAGAATGGAGGAGAAGGGATTGCAGCATGGCCATTCCCCCTGGGGGGTGATTTCTCGCTTTCTGTCTCTGTCTCTCTCAGGCAAGCGCATGCATCCTAAAAAAAAAAAAAAAACCTCTCCAAAAAAAAAAAAGAGGAGGAGAAAGTCCTTGCCACTATCACAAAACCAGTTGGTGGTGACAAGAATGGTGGTACCCAGATGGTTAAACTTCATAAAATGTCTAGGTATTGTCCTACTGAAGATGTGCCTCAAGTGCTTTTGAGCCACAGCAAAAAACCCTTCAGTCAGCACGAGAGAAAGCTAAGAGATAGCCCGGGACCATTCTGCCATCCTCCTTGGATGCCACAGAGGCAAAAGAGCGGTTTTCCTGAAGCAACTGAGCAGTGGCTTCCTACTTGTGACTGAACTCTGGTCCTCAATCGAGTTCCACTGCACAGAACACACCAGAAATTTGTCATCACCACCTCCACAAAAACTGATATTAGCAATGTAAAAGGTCCAATATACTTCACTGATGAGAAAAAGAAAGCTGAGAAGCCCAGACACCAGGAAGATGAGCTCTGCAATGCAAAGGAGAAATATGAGATTACAAACGAGTGCAAGAAAGCTGTGAACTCACAAATCTTACCAAAAATCAGAGCTGTTCCTGAAGGGACCAGCAGTTAGCGTAATGGCTATGTCACTGGACTCCCATGTAGTCGACCATGGTTCACGTCCCAGACCCGGTGGCTTAAACTCACGGTTCGAGTCCCGGACCCAGTGGCTTAAAACTCACGCCGGGCGCGTGTGCGTGCGTGCCCAAGATCCCGAGAGGAGAATGGAGAAGGGACTGCGGCATGGTCATCATCCCTGGGGGGGTGATTTCTTGCTTTCTGTCTCTCTGTCTGTCTCTATCTGAGGAGCACACGTGCTCTATAGCAAAAACCTCTCCAAAAAAAATAAAAAAGCTGTTCTTCAGCTCCAGAGCTACCTGGGATCTGCATTTGCCCTTACAAATGGAGTTTAGCCTCACAAACTGGTGTTCTAAATTTCTTGCCAAGAACCTAGTTAAAGGGAACCAGCAGTTAGCGTAATGGCTATGTCGCTGGATTCCCACACAGTCGACTGCGGTTCGCGTCCCGGACCCGGTGACTTAAAACTCACGCCGGGCACGTATGCGTGCGTGCCCAAGATCCCGAGAGGAGAATGGAGGAGAAGGGATTGCGGCGTGGCCATCCCCCTAGGGGGTGATTTCTCGCTTTCTGTCTCTCTGTCTCTGTCTGGCGAGCGCATGCGCCCTATGGCCAAAACCTCTCAAAAAATAAAAGAGTTTGTTTTGGGACCTGCAGTTGGCATAATGGCTATGTTGCTGGACTCCCATGTAGTCGACCACGGTTCGAGTCCCGGACCCAGTGGCTTAAACTCATACCGGGCACATGTGCCTGCCTGAGATCCCGGGAGAAGGGATTGCAATGTGGCCATCCCTCCAGGGGGTGATTTCTCTCTTTCTATCTCTGTCTCTCTCTTTTTGGCAAACGTATGCGCTCTATAGCAAAAACCTCTCTAAAAGAAAAAAAAGTTTGTTTTGACTGTTATAAAGTCAAGATGTGATAGGCAGTTAGCTAGACATGAGGGGGCAAAAAAAGGACAGAAAAAAGCAGAAGGACATCAGTCCTATCAATCACAACTTATCAGGAGTTGCAACTAGACCCTCTGGGAGAAAACCTTCCCAATCAGCTCTGGTGCCAGAAAGATTGCTATCTTCCCTCCTGCCATCCCAAATATACGCGCAGAAACTCACCACTGGGATGGGATGCTAGGTCTGCATCCTGATTCCCACTGGGGCAATAAACTGATTGGATAGTTCATCCAAATAAGAATGCGCATAACCATCTAAATCCACACTGAGCATGCAGGATTATGTAATTAAATTTTTCACCTGTGAGAGAGATATGCAGGCACAGGAAAAAGTCCTCGAATTCCAAACAAAGAAACCAAACTTCCTCTGCTAAATATTCATTACCAACTCTCAGAATAAATGTAACATCTAGAGGCCAGTAGATAGCATAATGGTTATGTTGCTTGCTGGACTCTCATGTAGCAGACCACAGTTAAAGTCATGGACTTGGTAACTTAAAACTCACAAAGGGCACATGTGCATGCAGGCTCAAAATCCCAAAAGGAGAATAAAGAAGAAGGTATTGAGGCATGGCCACCTTCCCCCTGGGGAGGGTGTGATTTCTCACTTTCTGCCTGTCTCTTCTCTCTGACAAGTGCATGCACCCTATAGCAACAATCTCTCTTAAAAAAAAAAAAAAAAAAAAAAGTGACACCTAACCCCACATCCAGTGCAGTTGTTCTTCTATTAAAAATCTTTACTTTTCTATTAAAACTTCTCTTTTCCAACTTTATGTATGTTTGTGGTTCCTCATTCTGCATCTTAGGGCAGGTCTCTAATCTTAGAGAACCTAAAGAACCTAGGATTTTACACAATGCAGTTGAACTCTCCCATCCAGCTCAACTCTCCCATCCGATAACAAAGATACTCTTAAGATATCCAAGTGGCAACATCAAAGAAACGGCTCAACTCATAGGGCAAACTGTATTTTCCAAAGATGACTGCAACAATTATCTCCCATCCTACTTACTTCTTACTATGAGATTTAGACCCCCACCTCTCAATGGGGAGGAAGGAGAAGGCCAGCCACTGTCCTCCTTGAATCTGTGTAGGCATATTACACTGGCAGAAGGGAAGTTACACAACTTCCAAGACTGCCATAAAAAGTACTACAGCTTTTACTGAGCATACCTAAAAAACAAACTTCAAGAGAAAAGACATACAGGTATCAGGTATCAACTAACTTCACTATCTTAAAACTTTACTAGAGCCTTTGTTTGCTCAAATCTAGACTTACTCCTCTTCTCTGGCACTCAGCATTTAGGGAATTATTTTTACTAATTACAATCAGATTCCTTTTCTCTTTCTAGAATCTTAACTGCTGTTTCCTCTATCTTTAACCTTAATCCTTCCTTTTTGTAATAAATCACACAATAGCATTCTGGAAAAGGGAGTGAGGAACACATTTTTGGAGACCCTGGATATCTTAAAATGTCTTCATTTGACTTGTGCTTAATTAATAATTTGGCTGGTAAAGAATCCTAGCTTGGGGCCAGCCAGTGGCATGATGGTTAAGGTGACTGGATCCCACAAGGCAGACTGCAGTTTGAGTCCCAGACCTGGTGGCCTGAAAAACACACCAGGCACATGTGTATGCATGCCCAAAATCACAAAATGGGAATGAAAGAGAAGGGATCACTGGCACTGGCAGGGCTCTGGGGGGAAGGAGCGGTGGTGATGCTTTCTCACTTTCGCTCACTCTCTCTCTAGTGAACGTAAGCTCCCTATAGTAAATTTAACTTTTAAAAAAAAAAAAAAAGATAGCTTGAAGTCCAGTCATGGAAGCACATGCTGGATGACATTACTACAAAGCAAGCTGAGGCCATTGGGAGGCCTAGCTTCAACCCCCAGTCTACCCTATATAAACCTGGCTGGCATGCATCCGTAGTAGGCAAGCTTAGGCAGGAGGACGGCAACATAGTGAGGTTAAACTTTTTAAAAGAAACGATTTCTAGCTTGGAAATCATTTCCATCATCAAAATTTTCAGTACGGGAACCAGCAGTTAGTGTAATGGCTATGTCGCTGGATTCCCACGTGGTTCGCGTCCCGGACCCCGTGGCTTAAAACTCACGCCGGGTGCGTGTGCGTGCGTGCCCAAGATCCCAAGAGGAGAATGGAGGAGAAGGGACTGCGGCGTGACCATCCCCCCCGGGGGGTGATTTCTCGCTTTCTATCTCTATGTCTCTGTCGGGCGAGCGCACACGCCCTATAGCAAAAATCTCTCCAAAAAAAAAAATTTCAGTACATGCTCATTGTTTTCTAGTTTGTGAGGCTGGAGTTGATACTTTACCCATCAATGTATTCTGTCTCATGTATTCTAAGCTATCACAAAGACATTTTAGTGTGTGTATGCTGATGAAAGCTGGTTAGCAAGCTACTGTGCCTCAGCTTCAAAACTGCTACTTTTTTTCTTTTTTTTTCCCCTCCTGGCATTACCAGAGCCAACTGTGTTATATCTCCTAAGATAACTTCACTTCCTGGACAGGCAACAGCTCCTCAAAGGTTCAAGTTCTAGCTCTTCCAGGCCACTCTCCAAATATCTAAATTCTAATAATCCCAGCCTCTCCTTTGTTCTTCTAATCCTAGGGATAGCAGTTACTTCCTACAGTGACACTCTGGGATACTGGTGTTTCTTTAGTTTCCTCAGTTCTCCAATTACCTAGTGAATTAGTCTTCTAGGGCCACCTTAACAACGTACCACAAACTGGGTTCTTAGAACAGGAATCTGTTCCACAGTTCTGGAGAAAGAAGTCTGACACGGAAAATTGGCGGGGCCATGCTCCCTCTGTAGGTGCTAAAGATCTGTTCCAGGGCTCTCGCCTAGCTCCTGGTAGTCTCAGGTGTTGCTTGGTTCACAGATAAACATCTTCTCCCAGGTCTTCAGCATTTCATATTCAAATTTCTCCACCTCTTTTAAGAACACTAGTCGTACTGGAGTAGGATCCCCCCTAACTTGGTTGTCCCATAAAGACACAAAGGTCACAATCTGAAGTAGCATGTATTAGAACTTACTTCAACAACTCTTCCTGCTTTGTGTGTGTAAATGTATTTTGTGGCTTTTTGTTGGTTTCGGATTTTTTGTTTGTTTGTTTGGGGGGCTTGCCAGAAAGAACGTGCACTCACCAGGAGCACTTGACAGACAGAAGGAGAGAGAAAGCAAGAAAGCACCCCCACTAACACGAGAAACACTAATGCCACAATCCCTTCTCCTCCATCACACTCCCTTTTTGAAATTTTGAGCATGCATACATACATATTCACTATGTTTTTCAAGTATCTCGGTCCACGGCTTAAATCACAGCCAGTCACGTGGGATCCAGCACCTTAACAACAGGCCATGGGTTGGCCCTAATATACATTTTGGATAAACACAATTTAACCCACAACATCTGGCTAAACAAAGTGTTTTTTTGTTTTGTTTTGTTTTTAAAAGAGAGATTTTTGCTATAGGGCACGTGCACTTGCTGGACAGAAACAGAGAGACAAAAACGAGAAATCAACCCCCCAAGGGATTGGCCATGCCGCAATCCCTTCTCCTTCATTCTCCTCTTGGAATTTTGGGCACACACAGGCATGTGCCTGGGCAGAGTTTGAAGCCACCGGGTCGGGGACTCAAACCACAGTTGGCCATGTGGGAGTCTAGCGACATAACCCTTACACCATCTGCTGGTCCCTAAACAATGATTTATATTAGATTCTGTTTCAATAAATAGTGTGATCTCTATTTTCCTAACTAGACCCAAAATGAAAGTATAGCTATTTTCATTCATTTTTCCAGAGTATCCAAAGAATCTCTCAATCTGCAAAATCATGATCCTCAATTCTGGAAACTTTTTTTGAGACTAATAATTTCTTCTCCATTTTCTGTTCACTCACTGGTACTTTTGTTATTTGCAAGTTGACTTCCCAAGCTGACTTTTATCTTTTCTCATCTATTTTTCATGTTTTTGCCTATTTTATAAAAGGTCTCCTCTAACTTAAGACTTCTGTTGAGTGTTTTGTTCTTGGTATTAAGATTTAATTCTCAAGGAGCTCTTTTTCTGTTCTGATTGTTCCAAATTCTTTCTTCCTGCTTTGGTTTCTGACATGAGAATACTTCCTCTGGTGTCTGGTGATCTTTGACTGTCTTGCTCCTATTTAAAAGAGCCCTAAAAGATGTTGTAAATAACAGTTTCTCCCCTTGGGCTAGAGTTAAGATAGTAAATAATTACTGCGTTATAGAGTTTTTGGGGTTTTTGTTATTGTTGTTTTTAATGAGAGAAAGCACTCTCTGATGAAGCCTGGCCATGCCACAATTCCCTTTCCTCCATCCCTTCCAAACAGGATCCTGGGCACATGACTATGTGTGCCTGGCTTGTTTTTCAAACCAGTGGGGCTGGGATGTGAACCAAGGTTAGCCATGTGGGGTACAGTTCCCGCCACACAGTGCTTAACCAGTATGCTATAGAACTGGTCCTTCTGGATTTTCTGAAGACAGAATCTGTGGCAACCCTCCTGCCTCAACCGCCCAGCTGGGACTACAAGTGCACGAAACCTCACACAGCCCTTAGATTGAAGGAGAATTAAACCCAAGCCTCTCATGTGATTCTAGTCTGCAGAGCACATTGTTTTAGTAATCCAGGCCACCAGCTGGACCCAAATTTATATTTTCTGGGCATTTCGTACAAACACAATAATACAATATGCGTCTTGTTGTTTACTCGGCATAATGTTTTCAAGGTTTATCCAGGTTATAGCATGTATCATATAATGATTGGCTCTTTCATGTTAACGTTTTCAAGGCTCGTCCATGTATCAAGTATTTCATTTCTTTCAACCTCCGAATAATATTCCATTGTGTGGATAGACATTTTATTTAATCACTTGTCAGCTGATGGACATTTGGATTGCTTCTATTTCTTGGCTATTATGACTGTTCCTTTTTTTTTTTTCCAGAGAGATTTTTTGCTATAGGGCACATGCGCTCACAAGAGAGACAGAGACAGAAAACGATAAATTACCCCCCCCCCCCCCCCAGAGGAATGGCTACACCTCAATCCCTTCTCCTCCATTCTCCTCTTGGGATTTTGGACACATGCACCTGGCCTGAGTTTTAAGCCACCGGGTCTAGGATTTGAACCATGGTTGACTACATGTGAGTCCAGCAATGTAACCATTATGCCACTTTGAAAAATCATAATTTTGACAGTAAAAATGAAAATTTCGGAGACCAGCAGGTGGCGTGGTGGTTAAGGCGCTGGACACTCCCACATGGTCAACAATGGTTCAAGTCCTGAACCTGGTGGCTTGCTTTCTCACTGCCCCCCCCCCTTTCTGTGTCCCTCTCTGGTCAATTAAAATGAATGAATGAATAAAAAATTAAATTAATAAAATATTTTTTTAAAAAAATAAAAATTTCAAAAGTCTTAGGAAATAAAGGAAATCTCCCAAATAAGATAGAGTAAAAAGATGAAAAAAGGGAGAAAAGAGAAAATTAGAAATTAGTCTAAGAGATCCAAAAGGCAGAAATTTTGAGGGGCAGGAAAGGGAAGAGATAAAACTATTGTTATGAACTGAACCATGACCCAACCCACTACCAAATCATACATGGAAGCCCTAATTCCTAATCTGACTATATTTGGAGATGGGGCCTCTAAAAAGGTAACTAAGATTAAATGAGGACATAACGGTGGATGCTAATCCAAACAGAAATCTCTACAAGAAAAACCATGTGAGGACCACAAAAGGCAGCTTGTCTACAATTAAAATACTAAAACAAACCAAAAAAAAGAGGTCTCAGGGGACTAGCAGATGGCGTAAGGGTTACGTGGCTGGACTCCCACATAGTCAACCATGGCTGGCTCAAATCCCAGATATGGCAGCTTAAAACTCAGACCAGGTGTGTGTGAGTGCATGTGCACTCAAAATCCCAAGAGGAGAATGGAAAAGAAGGAACTGTGGCATGGCCATCCCCCCACCCCCCCCAGGAGGGTGGTGATTTCTCACTTTCTGTCTTTCTGGCCAGCACATGCACCCTATGGCAAAATCATCTCTAAATTATTGAGTCCTGGACCCAGATGCTTGAAAGTCACACCAGGTGAATGCATGCCCAAGATCCCAGGAGGAGACTGGAGAAGGGATTGCAATGTGGCCATCATCCCTGGAGGGTCATTTCTCACTTTCCCCTCTCACTGTCTCTATCTCTTTTTCTCCAGCAATCTCCAGCAAGTGCCCTCACCCTATGGCAAAAACCTTTAAAAAAAAAAAAGAGGCCTCAATCAGAAATTGATCCTGATGGAACCCTGATCTTGGACTTCTAGTCTCCAGAACTGTGAGAAAAACTGATGTCTTGTCATTTAAGTCATCCAGTCTGTGATGTTTTGTTATGACAACCCTAGCAGACTAATACAACTATCAATGAAATTTTACCAAAACTAATGAACATAATTTTTAGATTTCAAAAGTACATCAAAGATTCAGAAAAAAAAATTTTTAAAGTAGATGTACACCAAGTTGCATCCTCTTTAAATTTTACAATATAAGAAATACAAAATTCCAGAAAGACAAAAATGGCTTTACAATGAAGAATCAGAATGTCTTCAGAATTCTTGAAAATATGGTAAGTTGAAAACAATGAAGCAATGACTTTGGAATTTTGAAGGATTATTATTTCTAACCTAGAATTCATTAGCCAACCAAATCAAGTGGGAAGACAAAAAAAAGTTTCATTAATGCAAAATCTCAACCTTTCAGGGGAATCTACTGTGTTATAAACCAAAAAAAGAGGAGGGAAAAAAAAGAAAGAAAGAAAAGCCTGTACTTACATGATTCACAGGAAACATGATATTTAACACAGGAGAAAAACAAAGGGAGTAACCTGTCTTATGGTAAAAGGAGAAATCCCAGAAAATTAATATATACTGGTCACAAAGGGCTGGTTCAAGATAAAGACAACACAATTTAACTCTCAGGAATATACAACCCTGGGGACCAGCAGTTAGCGTAATGGCTATGTCACTGAACTCCCACGTAGCCAACAGCAGTTCGAGTCCCAGACCTGGTGGCTTAAACTCACGCCGGCCACGTGTGCATGCGTGCCCAAGATCCCGAGAGGAGAATGGAGGAGAAGGGATTGCGGTTTGGCCATCCCCCTGAGGGGGTGATTTCTCGCTTTCTATCTCTCTGTCTCTCTCTTTCTGGTGAGCACATGCACCCTATAGCAAAAAAAACTCTCCAAAAAAGAAAAAAGGGAATATACAATCCCCCTCGCCAATGTTTAAGTCCACAAAAAGACTTTAAAATGAATGTTCACAGCAGTTTTATTCATAACAACTAAGGCCAAAAACCAGAGGCAAGGTAGCTGAGTGGTTAAGGAGACTGAATCTCACATGACCAACAGTGCAGTTCCAGTCCCAGACCTGGAAGCTTGAAAGACATGCTGGACACGTTCACGCATGCTAAGAAGCAGCATCAACTAGCACGTGTGGTGGTCGCTTGGTGCTAATGCATACTTAGTTAAAATCCTAAGAGAAGAATGGAGAAGGGATTGCTACATGGTCATCCCCCTAGAATAGTAATTCCCTATAAGGAGTTGCTTTCTCTCTCTCTTTCTCTCTCTCATGCACTCACATGTGTGCACACCCTATGACAAAAAAAAAAAAAAAAAAAAAAACTAAAACCAAATGTCCATCACTGGTAGTTTTTTTGAACTGTATTATATATTCATCCAACAGAATACTACCATCAGTGAAAAAGAATTACTGCTGCATAAATGATTCTCAGAAACACAATGTTAAGTAAAAGTAGTTATCCAACGGTTATATCACTGGACTCCCATGTAGTCCATAATAGTTTGAATCCTGGGCCTGGAGGCTTAAAACTCTTGCCAGGCACGTGTTTTGCCAGGCACGTGTTTGTACATACCCAAGATCCCAAGAGGAGAATGGAGAAGAGACTGCGGCCTGGCCACCCACCCTGGGGATGATTTCTCGCTTTCTGTCTTTCTGTCTCTCCAGTGAGTGCACATGCCCTACAGCAAAAAAAAACTCTCTTTAAAAAAAAAAAAAGATAGCTATTCAGCTATTCGTAGGCGTACATACTGTATGGTTCCATTCATATTAAGCTCAAAAAAGGCAAATATAATTTATAACGGAGATCAGATTAGTAATTAGCTCCATGGGATAGGGAATATTTGCTGGGAGGGGGCAACAGGAGAGCCTTCCAAAGGACTGGAAATGTTTTATATGTTGCTCAGAGTGATAGGTATGTATATGTCTACTTGTCGTTGGAAACGTCATGATACAATTTTGCATAGGAAAATGGGGCATGACGTTTCCAACGACCCATTACACTTAAACTTATGCACTTCACAACAATTTAAAGATACATTCTCAAACAAGTTTAACAAAATTAATGAGATTTTCAATTGTGTATCATACAACAGGAATTAATCGAAAAGAAAATTGTTTAAAGCCTTATGCACAAAACATTTTTATTTCAGAAAGATTTACAAGAGCTAAACACACACATTTGGAAATAACATTTAATAAATGAACACCATCTCAACTCTGCATTTCTCCGGTATAAGAAACTGACATTTGGCATGTTTCTGTTACTAGCAGCCAAACTTACCACTAATTACTGTAAGGAAGCCATCTGCCCAGAGGGAAGACTACAGGAACAAGTCCCAAGGCCAAAAGAGAGCTTGGCTATTAAAGATCCAAAGAGGAAAGGAAGAATGGCAAGACATGCAGCTAGACACAGACAAAAGCCAAATCATGCAAGGTCTTTTTAAAAACATGAATAGCGATGAAAGGAAACGTAGCAAAATAAACCTCAATGATCCAGTTGGGTTAAAGGAGCCAGATGCTACATGACAGCACAGTTCAAATTCCAGCCCCAGCAGCTTGAAAAACATGCTGGGCACATGTACCTGTGTCCAAAATCCCAATGGGATAGAGAAGAGATTGTGATGTGACCACACCCCATCAAAGCGGTGCTTTCTCTCTCTGGCAACGGAAAAAAAAAAAAGGAAAAAGAACTGACTTCATAGGACAGCAGAATTAGTGGGATGGGGATAGACTGTACACGAAACAGCCTAGAAGTTTCTAAAATTTTAAATATTATTAAAGAACATATAGTTGGGGGGGGAGGGGCAGGTGGCATGGTGGTTAAGGGTGCTGGACTCCCACATGGCCGAACATGGTTCAAGCCCCAAACCTCGTGGCTCGCTTTCTCACTTTCTCTCTCTCTCTCTCCCCCTTCCCCAATCTGGTCAAATTAAAATAAATAAAGTTAAATAAAATAATTCTTTTTTTCCCCACAAAAAAAAAAACACATATAGTTGGTTACTTGAGAGTGACAAAGTATTTCATATGAAGTTTTTCCAATGCCTCTTTAATTGAAAATTATCAATTTTGTAAAATCTTTCTGTATCTGACTGCCCCTGCTTTATTTAATTGGTCTGAGAAAAATGGGCATCATTCATACCATAGCCAAAGTCAACCCAGCAATCCTTAGGTATAATTTTAGGAATAAGGAAGAAGAAAATCAGTGTTTCAACAGTTTATTTTCACTGGTAATTTATTTAAACAAAAACAAATCATTATTAACCAAAAAGAAGAAAAACAGCTTCTACCTTGTTTCAGACCAAAAGAGTAAATATTCATTTCCAGAGAGATTTCACCTGATAGTTTTCTATGCTGTTTTACACCATTTAACTCTTGGTATAAACATGTTAAAAAAAAAAAAAAAAGAAAAGAAAAGAAAAGAAACACGAGGGGGGCCAGCAGATGACATAGCAGTTACGTTGCAAGACTCCCACGTGGCTGACAGCAGGTTCAAGTCTCAGACCTGGTGGTTTAAAACTCACACTGTGTATGTGTGTGTGTGCGCGTACGCGCACGCACGCCCAAAATCCCAACAGGAGAATAGAGAAGGAGCTGTGGTATGGCCGTCCCCCCTGGGGGGCGATTTCTAGCTTTCTATGTCTGCTCTCTGTCTCTCCAGCAAGCGCACATCCCCATAATAAAAATCTCTCCAAAAGAATAAACAAAAACAAAGTAGAGCCGGACTGGTGGTACAGCAGCAGTAAAATACAATGCGCTTTACAAGGCTGACCTACATATGGGGAGGTGCTAGATTCACACCTGAGTATGCCACGCACACGTGCCCATGACCAGGGATGCTGACACTGGGGGTTGGTTGTGCTGTCAAGACTCTGTTGGGAGATGCTCTCTTTCTCCCTGTCTCTCTCATACTCATGGAAAAATTAAGTAAGCCAGCAGATAGTGTGGTTGTTAAGGCACTGAACTACCACATGGCCAACCACGGTTTGAATCCTGGACCTGGCAGCCTGAAAACCATGCTGGGCATGCATACATGAATCACCAAAATCCCAGGACAAGAATGGAAGAGAAAGAATCGAGGAGTGGCCAACCCCCTGGGGACTGATTTTTCACTTTCCCTCTATCTCTATCTCCCTTTGACAAGCATGTGAGCCCTATGGCAAAAACCTTAAAGAAAAAGAAAAATATCAAGGTAATCCTATGTTGCTTCTAACAGAAACTTTAGAATTATGAGGGGAAAAAACAGGGCCCGCCAAGTGAAATGGTAGTTAAGGGAGCTGGATCCCACATGGCTGACTCCATGGTTTGAGTCTCCCACCCAGCAACTTGAGAAACATGCCAGTGCATGCCCAAAATCCCAAGAGGAAAATGAAGGGACTGTGGCACAGCCATTCCTTCTGGGAGAGGTGTTTCTCATTTTTCCTCTCTCCTTCCGGCCAGCATACATGCTTATAGCAAAACCCAAAAAAGAGAAAAAAAAAAAAAGTGTGAAGAACAAATATATAAAAAGTTCTCTACCTCCTCAAAATGGAACGAATAAATTTTTAGAATACTTTGCTCAATAAGCAAATGTACAGCTTGTTCTTGACAGATGAACAAGATGACAAAAAGCAGCAAAATGTGAATATGTTACTGTTAGAGCACTCAAAACGAGAAGAAAATTTAGTTAAATCATTACATCTAGTCCTCTGTTGAGCCTCTAGATTTCCTCCAAACCATTATATTGTTTTGCACCTACTTTCAAGGCCTCTAAAAATTCATTCTCTTTAACGAGATATTCAAACAAACTATAGCAGTAAAATTCATGAGGAGTCATGCAAATCTTAAAAGTTTTTAAATCAAGAACTTTTTAATCTACATGGGAAGGCATAAATACTGTGCAGCCCCCAGTACAAACATTACAAGAGATGAGAACAGTAGTTTCATAAAGAATACACACAATGTGAGCAAGGAGATCAAAGTTTGACTCAGCTCTGATCCCCATCTCTAGTCATTATCTATGGATTTCAATTTATCTGTAAGACAGAAGGTTTTCCATCACTCCAGCAATAATCGAGTACACATAAGATTAAACACCAGGAGAATGGCAAAAATATACACTATGGGTTCAAAGAAAACAGGAAATAGAAACATTTAGGAGACTCTACCAAAGGGGCCAATGGGTGGCATGGTGGTGAAGGTGTTGAACTCTCACATGGCCAACCACAGTTCTAAGTCCCAAACCCAGTGGCTTATAAATCCAGAATAGAGAAGAAGGGATTGTGGCGTGGGAGATAATTTTTCACTTTCCTCTCTCTCTTTCTGGCAAGCAGAGAGAGAGACATGCCCTATGGCAAAGACCTAAAAAAAAAAAAAAAAAAAAGGCTGTACTTAAGAACCAAAAACAAAATTTCAACAAAATTTTACATTTATTACTTAGGAAATTTAGGGTGGGAAAAAAAAGTTGTTGGGGCCAGCAGGAGGTATGGTGGTTAAGGTGCCGTACTCCCACATAGTCAACCATGGTTCAGTCCTAGTCTTACTAACTTGCTTTCTCTCCTGCTCTTTCTCTCTGGTGAGTTCATGTGCCCTATAGTAAATTAAAGTAATAATAAATACAATTAAATAAATAATTATTTTTTAAAAATAGGTAGCCAATGCATAAACATCCAAAGTCTCAATAAATATTGTATGAAGGTAGACAAGCTCAAAGTATAATGGAGAATAAGAGATTGGTTGAGTTAGGGCAGATTACTCCTATAAAGAAACAGTGTTGGCATTAGAAAAATAGATATAGGGCAGACTGTCAGAAGACTATGAATTCTCAACTACACTCTGAAGATAACAGAGCTATGGCTTATTTCTGAATACCTTTTGAACAGCAAGAATGTGTTCAAAGCATTATTTTAAGATTTAGGCAGCAGACAAGACATACTGAGTAGGGAGAAAAGTCAGGTAGAAAATCTAGTTAAAAGATAATGTGTAGCCCAGACATAAAAAATTAAAATGGGGTAAAAATGTAAAGGAGCAGATAGTTGGAAGAAATTTCAAAAAATGGACAAAAATTGCCCAGTGTTGTTAGGCAGGCCTGGGTGATATCAGTTGGTAGCTTGCCAGACTAGTGCTAGAAGCTACGTGGCTAACTGCCGGTTCTGATCACTGGCCTGGTCGCCTAGAATACAGGCCTGGAAAACACTGGGCACTTGTATGCCCAGAATCCTAATGAGCTGTAAGGGATTGTGGAGTAACTGAGCTGTGTAGAAGGTCCTTCTCACATATGCACACTAACAAGAATACATAAACAAAGTTGAGAATAGTCCAGACCTAACTGTTGCCTTAATCTTTAAATGTCATATCTGGCCCTGTCAACAGTCTTCCTCAAACAGGAGAGTATTTATGTAGAATGTGTTAAATGTTCAGTGATTTCAAAACCTCTCCTCTGTTTTACTTATCAACTACATTTCCTGGAGTAAGTAAATAATATTTGGGAGACCAGCAGATGGTGTAGTGGTTACACAGCTCGACTCCCACATGGACTACGATGGTTGGAGTCAGAGACCCAGAAGCTTGAAACTCACACTGGGCATGTGTATATGCATAACCAAAATCCCAAGGGAAGAATGAACTGCAGCATGGCCATCCCCCCTGGGGTGTAATTTCTCATTTTTTTTGTCTCTGTTTCTCTCTCTCCAGCAAACACACACGCCCTATAGCAAAAATCTCTCTCAAAAAAATTGGGTGTTTTTCCACATGATAAAGGTGAGTAAATTGGAAAAAGTATTAATTATTAAACTATGACTTAAAAATGGGATGCAGGGTCAGGTTATAACTTAGTGGTTTATGAGAGCCAGATCTCTTGGTTAGAAAACACACCAGGGGGGCCAGCAGGTGGCATGGTGGTTAAGGCAGTGGACACTCCCACAGGGCTAACCACGGTTTGAGTCCCAGACCTGGTGGCTTGCTTTCTCACGTTCCTCCTCTCTGTGTGTCTTTCTCTGATCAAATGAAAATGAATGAATAAATAAATAAAATTTAAAAACTAATTTAAAAAAAAAAAGAAAACACACCAGGTATCTGTAGTTACATGCTCAAGATGCCCATGTGATGGAAAAACAGAGGAGAGGGGATTATGGTGGACCCAATGGGGGTGCTTCCACTCTCCCCCCACCTCCTAGGCAATTCAAATAGAAAGTAACTGTATTCTTTAAGTTATCTCCCTAAGAAATGATTTAGAACAACTGGCACATATCAATCTTCCTTTGCTTTGGAAGGGAAGTTGACAGAAGTTCAAAAGAAAAATAGGAAACCCTGAGGCATGATGTATCTCTTGATGTACGTTTCAAGTTTTATTTATATGGACCTAGAAGCACTGGGAAAATCTGAAGATAATGCTCATAAAAATAAGGCAAACATTTTAAAATTTAATATGTGAACAAACAGCTGATTCTGCAGACTGTGCTTTTAGATATGGTCAATACCTACAGAATACAATTTTCCCAAAGAAAATCCCAAAGCTTGTGGTCAAGATGAAATGAAAGTACTACTTGATCAATGCATACTTCTTGAGCTATGACCAAGTTGAAAGTAGGATGTCTATTTAAGATTATTGACAATTACCAAACAAGCAAAACTTTCTTTTTACTTTTTGACTTTGCTAAACTAAAGGTTGAAACTTTAGGCATTATTTCCAGGTCCTTAAGAAACAGCTATGGTTGGTTTGTCATAAATCTACCAAACTTAAGATTCTAAAATTGAGTATCTCTTACAATACCTAACCATTTAGGCCAGACATTACGCTCCTTTGCTCCCCACGCAAAAGGGGTTAGAACATTCTCCTTAACCTCATTCGTTCATAACTCCTAAGGCTTCCTACCTAATCTAACAAGTATAACCTAACGGGCAAGATGACTTTCAGGTGACGTCCAGTTCGACATTAATTGAGTACCTACGTTATGATTCTCAGTCCTGAAAAAAACTGTGCTTCCCCAGCTTTTAACGGCTAATTTAAGTTGCGTGGAAACACAGAAAAACGATTACAAAAACAACCTGTGATGATGATCCTTTTTGTACTGGACACATTACAACTCAAGTCAAAAGCTGGCAAGCCCCAAGCACTCTGTACGATTCCGAAGCAGAACGAGAAAAAAAAGAGGCGCTGGGGGGAGGGGGCGGGCGCGTCCCGAAGATGCCCACACTCCACGGAGCACGGCCCCCGCCCTCCTTCCCCTCCACTCCGGTGGAGGTGAGAGCGCCCTTCCTTCGCTACCTCGTCCCTACCTTCCCGGCCTCGGATCGGGCCACCACGGGCAAGAGGACTTCTGGAGGAAGCCGACCGGGAAGCACGCTTCCTTCCCTACCACGTCCCGGCCTCCAGCCTGGCAGGGCGGCCGCCGGGCGCTCGCCCCTACGCCGCGCTCCGGGGGCGCACAGCAAGGCCTCGGGGTCGCGCCGCCTGCTCTGCCGCCCGAGGTCGTGCAGAGCCGCGAAGCCGACGTCAGGCCGCGCCGAGCGGCCTCCCCGCGCCCTCCGGCTCAGCTCCGGGCCGGCAGACGGCGCCCGGGGCAACTCGGCCAAGGAAGAGGAAGCGGCACTGCCAGTCACAGGCTGTGGGGACGGCGGCAGACGGAAGGGCTGCCTGTCCGTGTGTCTGCCTGCCGGCAAGGCCGTCTCGCCGCCCCTCGGCCGAGCCCGGCAGCGGCGGCTCACCTGAGGAGGGCACCGGACGCCGCCACGGCCGCCGCGATGGCCGTTACGGCACGAGGCCTGCGCTCCGCCGCCGCGTAGCTCCCGGGAGAGGGGCGGGGCCGCGCGGGCAGGAAGCCGCTCCCGGCGCCGCACGATAGGCTGCGCCGCCCCCTCCGCGGACCCGGGCCGCGCCGCGCCGGGATTGGGCGAGCGCGCCGTCAGTCAGGCGCCGCGCGGGGCGTGCGGTAAGCTGAGGCTGCGCGGGCAGAGAGCCGGGGCCGCAGTGCCGGGCCCCCCGCGACCTGGCGTTGACTAGGCCGCTCGTGCTGGCTGTCGTGAGCCGTCCTTCTCCGTGTCGCTCGAGAGACCCCGCGGCAGAAAGGACTGCCTGCGAGCTCCGCGCCCACAGATGCGGGAGCCTCCTGGTTTCTGAAGCCCCCGGGTCTTCCTACATGAAGGGCTTTATGGGCGGGGAGCCGTAAGAAAAACAATAAGGCCTGGAAACAGGGGACGGGGATGTCAGAAATATGCGTGAGTTGAGAGACAAACCCAAGTGAGCGGGGTCCGAGGGTCCTCCGGGCGCCCGGTACGTGGGCGGCTTCCCGTCCCGGCTGCGTGGCCCTGCGGTTTAGTAGACAGTGACCTTCAGAGCCAGGGCCGCGCGTTCTTAGTTGCCCGTCCCAGGCACCTGCTGGACATAAGAAAATTGTAATAGTTCTCCTCAATGCCACTTTCCCCGCACAGGCTGCCTCTCTCTCTTTTTCTCTCTCTCTCTTTTTTTTTTTTAATAAAAAAGAGATTTTGCCATATGGTACATGCGCTTGTCAGAGATTGGGATTTGGGCACCCACGCACTTAACCATCATCTGCCGTTTGGGACTCGAACCACAGTTAACCGTTACACCACCTGGGATAGGGCGAGTGTGTTCGACTGAGACAGGAGAAATCACACACACCCTCACTGTCCCCACGGAGGGGTGTGTGGTGGGGATGGGGAGATGGCCACGTTGTAATCCCTTCTCTTCCCTTCTCTTATGGAGATTTTGGGCATAATGTACAAGCGCCTGGGGTGAGTTTCAAGTTGGTCCGGGACTCGAATCACGTTGGACTATTTGGGAGTCCAGCGACATAACCATTTTGCCATCCACTGTTTCCGGATAGGGCCTGTGTGTTGGATGGAGAGACAGAAGAAATCACCCCTACAGGGAGCCTGGCCACATTGCAATCCTTCTCCACAGTTGTCTTCTGGAGACAAGTCTGGCCTCGGTCAGGACTCAAACCCTGGTGGACTAGAGGCACTCCAGTGAAGTAACCATTAGGCCATCTGCTGGTCCCACCCCACTCTTAACCTCCTCTGTGGCTCCAGGCAGGTGTTGGGGAAGCCTACTGAGTTAGGTTCCTTTTTTTAGAGCCCATCTGAACTGTTGAAATGGTTTGACCTTATCCTAACCCAGGTTGTAAACTCCATTAAGTCAGGAACCATGTCATGTTTTCATAACCATGTTCTGCTTTTTCCACCTCACATATGGTAAGTGTTCAATAAGTATTATTTGAGAAGTTAATACCTGTTCTTTGCCTTTAATCCTGGCCCTGACTATAAAGAGTTCTCTGTTTTCCACATTTAACTTTAGAATTGTTTGCTAGAGGGGGCGGTAAGTGGTGTGTTGGTTAAGGTGCTGGACTTCCACATGGTTGACCATGGTTCAAGTCCTGGACTTGAAGGCTTGCTTTCTCAATCTCACTCTCCCTCTCTCTTTCTCTCTCTCTGTCTCTCTCTGGTCAAATAGGGTCTCTGGTCAAATTGAAAAATAATAATATAATTAAATTAAATTAATATTTTTTAAAAGATTTACTAGAATGCTTATGGTGCGTGTGCTTGGCCTGTTGTGTGTAGGTTCCCTTAGTCAAGCACAGATTACCTATAGCCTCTTCCCAGCCTCAAATTGGCTGGGTCAGGTAAACCATGAAACTGGGCAAGAGCTACTCTTGCCTACATTCCATTATTAGCATCCACAGTGACTAATGCAAGTGAAGCTTGAATTCATTCTAGGAGTTTAAATAACTGCATATTTTAATCATTGTGTCTCCCTATAAATTCATATGCTAAAGCATTAACCCTCAATGTGCCTATATTTGGAGGAACTAGACCTTTAGGAGGTAATTAAGGTTAAATGAGATCTTAATGAGAGGCCCTAATCTAATATGATTAGTGTCTTTATAAAAAACAATAGAGGGACCAGCAGATGCCGAAATGGTTAAGTCACTAGACTCATGGGTGACCGCGGTTTGCATCCCAGACCCGGAGGCTTGAAGCTCATGCTGTGTGCATGTGTGCTCACACACATGTGTGTCCAAAATCCCTAGAGGAGAATGGAGAAGGGATTGCAGTATGGCCATCCCACCCTGTGGAGTGATTTTTCGCTTTTTGTCCCTTTGTCCAGCGAGTGCACGTACCCTGTAGCAAAAATCTCTCAAGAAACAAAAAATAGAGGTCAGCAATTGGTGTGGTGGTTAAGGTGCTGGACTCCCACTTGCCAACTGTGGTTCAAGTCTCGGGCCTGGTGCCTTGCTTTCTCTTGTTCTTCTTTTTTTTTTTTTTAGAGGTTTTTGCTATAGGGCGCGTGCGCTCGACAGACAGACAGAAAGCGAGAAATCACCCCCCAGGAGGGATGGCCACACCACAATCCCTTCTCCTCCATTCTCCTCTTGGGATCTTGGGCACGCACACACACGTGCCCAGCATGAGTTTTAAGGCACTGGGTCTGGGACGCGAACCACGGTCGACTACATGGGAGTCCAGCAACATAGCCATTACGCTAACTGCTGGTCCCTCTTGTTCTTTTTCTCTCTTGTGAGCATGTGCACCCTGTAGCAAATTTTAAAAATAATAATAAAATTAAGTAAATTTTTTTAGAGTTTTTTGTTTTGTTTTGCCATAGGGTACATGTGCTCACAAGAGACAGAGACAGTAAGAAAGAAAGTGAGAAATTAGACCCCTGGGGAGATGGCCATGCCACCAATCCCTTCATTCTCCTCATGGGATTTTGGGCATGCACACACCTGGCATTAGTTTCAAGTCACTGGGTCCCGGACACAAACTGCAGTTGACCATGTGGGATTCCAGTGCCTTAACCATCACACCACCTACTGCCCCCAATAAATCTTTAAAAAGAGAGAGAGACTAGAGAATTCACTCTCTTCTCCATGTATAGACACTGGGAGAAGGCAACCATCTGCAAGCCAGAAAGAGAAACCTCACAAGAAACTGTGTGAGTTGAGTGACACTCCCAAGTAAGGTGCCCTCTGGCACCTTAATCTTGGACTTCCCAGCCTCCAGAACTGTGAAAAAAAATTTTTTTTTAAATTTTCACGATAGGGCACGTGCGTTTGCCAGAAAGACAGAGACAGACAGCAAGAAATCATCCCCTGGGGTATGGCCACACTGCAGTCCCTTCTGCACTCTCCTCTCGGGTCCTGGGCATGCATGCACGTGTGCCCAGCATGAGTTTAAGCCACTGGGCCCGGGACTCAAACCATGGTCCACTACATGGGAGTCCAGCAACATAGCCATTATGCCAACTGCTGGTCCCTAATTTCTATTTTTTAGGGCACTTAATATGTGGTATTTTGTTATGGCAGCCCAAGTTAATATGATGGCTTTCTTATTTGTTTATACATCTTATAAAGTTTATGAATTGAGATGATACTGTTCAGTTGTCGGAAAAGTCATGACACATTTTTACATTAAAAAAATACATCATGACGCTTCCAACCACGCAATATATTCACTTTTGAAGCTGGCAAAACCATTGTCCAGAGGTTAAAACCATTTATCCAAAACTATACAGCAAACTTTTAGTACACCTTGACTCAACTGTTACTCTAGTTTGTGGTGGGAGCAGTAATATAAACACAACAGATAAAAACAGTCCTTTTCCGTCATATAGGGTACCTTATACCGCTATACTAACTTACCCTTAAGTGGGGTTATTAAATATGCTAAATTCATAAGTTTAGATTTTACTTTATAAGGGAATCTATATTGTGAGTAGACCAATAATCTGAGCAAACCCGTCACAAGATTTTGATTCATATCTCTTGATTACTGTATTTCACCTCTTGAAGCAATAAAAGTAGCAGCTGCAAGGGAGAAATCTTAGATCTGCTTTTTCACAAAAAGGTAAACATAGCTTTTCCTCTTAATTTCATTTATTGAATTTCCTCATCATTCATTCTTACCAAGAACCCTTGGGGAAAAAAATACATGAAAAACCAAAGGATTCAAAGAAGAATAAGGGAGCAGCAAAGAAGTAGGGAAGCATAGAGGGACAGAGCAGGTAGGCAGAAAGTCGGGTTTGAAACTGCACTCAGAAGAAAAGGAGTCTGTGAGTTGTCCCAGAGATTCCCTTTCACACAGTCTTCCCCAACTTCCAAACATAAATTTGTGCATGGCTGCTGCTTCCTCTCTTTCAGGAGAATTAGGGCCCAAAACACGAATCATTCTTGTTAATTTATGCTGAGTGAACCAAGGACTAACTAGAATCAAGTAACAACAAAATTTAGGTAAAAACTTATGACCTCGAGGTGGAGCTTTGGATATGGTTAGCTACTCTGTCTAGGATAAAAACATGCAGGCAAGGTCTCTTTTTCGTGGGGACTCGGAGGAGGTCAGCTGCTTCAAGATGAAGCTGAATATCTCCTTCCCAGCCACGGGCTGCCAGAAACTCATTGAAGTGGATGATGAACGCAAACTTCGTACTTTTTATGGGAAGCGTATGGCCACAGAAGTTGCTGCTGACGCTCTGGGTGAAGAATGGAGGGGTTGTGTAGTTTGAATCAGCGGTGGAAACGACAAACAAGGTTCCCCATGAAGCAGGGCGTCTTGACCCACAGCCGTGTCCACCTGCTACTGAGTAAGGGACATTCCTGTTACAGACCAAGGAGAACTGGAGAAAGCGCAAATCTGTTCGGGGTTGCACTGTGGATGCCAATCTGAGCGTTCTCAACTTGGTTATTGTTAAAAAAGGAGAGAAGGATATTCGAGGACTGACTGATACTACCGTGCCTCGTTGCCTGGGGCCTGTGAGAGCTAGCAGAATCCGAAACTTTTCAGTCTCTCTAAAGATGATGTCCACCAATATGTTGTGAGAAAGCCCTTGAATAAAGAAGGTAAGAAACCTAGGACCAAAGCACCTAAGATTCAGCATTTTGTGACTCCCCATATCCTGCAACACAAACTCCGGCATATTGCTCTCAAGAAACAACGTACTAAGAAAACAAGGAAGAGGCAGCAGAATATGCTTAACTTTTGGCCAAGAGAATGAAGGAGGCTAAAGAAAAACGCCAAGAACAGATTGCGAAGAGACACAGGCTGTCCTCTCTGAGAGCTTGTACTTCTAAGTCTGAATCCAGTCAAAAAATAAGATTTTTATGAAGAAGAAATAAATAAGATCAGATCTCAAAAAAAAAAAAAAAAAAAAAAAAAAAAAAAAAAAACAACAACAACAACAACATGCAGGCAACTCCCTGCATTAACCCAAAAAGAAAGATTTGGGAAGACATGGAAGGAAAAAAATGAGCCTCCATTTTTCAGGTCCCTTTCCAAGAAACTATTGATAGCTTGTGGTTAGAAATGGTTAGACAATGATCTAGAGTTTGACATCACTGTCAGGCAGGCATGTTTAAGACAAAAAAAGTTCTACCAACCAATAAGCAAAAAAGGGACAAATCAGATTCAACTGAGATACAGAAATTAGGAGGCCCTGTAACTAAACTTAATTTCTGGATTGAGTAGTAGTATGTTTCTATGTGCATTCACTCAATAAAAATTTATTAAGAGTCCACTTTGGGCCAGCCAGTGGCATGCTGGTTAAGGTGGCTAGATCCCATGTGGCTGAGTCCATGATTTGAATCCTAGACCTGCAAGCTTGGAAAACACACTGGGTGCACATGCATGTGCGCCTTAAATCCTGAGAGGAAAATGAAGGAGGAGGGGTTGCAGCATAAACATCCTCCTTGGGGGGTGATTTTTCACTTATCCTCCTCACTCTCTTACTCTCTTTCTCTCTCTCTCTGGCTAGTGAACACACACTATAGCAAAAACTAAAAAAAATATATATTTTTATATATTTTCAAATGTTCACTTTTAGTTACTACACAATTGGTAATGGAAACCTAAGATCACTCTACCTTAAGGGAGCTCAATACAGTGTCAGCGAATAAGATTTAAACATGTTTATTACTAATATAGTAAATACAACTGATAGCTACAGAGGAGCATTAAGTCATGGGGAGAGTAGTTATATGGTCAGGCTAGTCAGGCAAAACAGAAATGGGCTTTCCACATAGAAGGGCCTGCAATAAAAAGGTATTAAAAAATAGTAGAATACTGCTGAACAAAATGGTTAGAAATATAAGCAATAGCCAGATTATGGAAGCTAAGGACCTAAACTTTATCCTATAGGCAATGAGAAGCCATCAAATAGTTTTCTTTCAGCATTTCAAAAATAATTATTCTGTTATTTTCTGGCTCTCTATTTCTCCTAACAAGCCAGCTTTAATTCTTATAATTATTTTACTATATCTGATATCTTTCCCTCTGTTTTTAAGATGTTTGTTTCTTGGGGCCACCAGGTGGCATGTTGGTTAAGGCACTAGATTCCCATGTGGCCAACTGTGGTTCAAGTCTTGGACCTGGAGGCTTAAAAAACATGCCAGATGTGTGTGCATATGTGTGTGCCCAAATCCCAGGAGGAGAAGGGACTGAGGCATGGCCATCTCTTTTGGGAAGTGATTTCTCACTGTCCCTCTCTCTGTCTCTCCAGCAAGTACATGTGCTCTATGGCCAAAAACTAAAAAAAAAAGATTTTTTTTTTGTTTATCAGTTCCACTATAATGCTTTTAGGTGTGTTTTTGTTTTATTTTGTTTTGTTTTGTTTTTTAATCTCATGCTTATCCTGCTTAGGGTTCACCTAGTTCTCTGGATCTGTAGGTTGCTGGAGATTTTCACTTGTTTGTTTTTTATCAGATTTGGTGAATTTTGACTAACTTGTCTTTATATATTTTTTTCTGCCCCATTCTTTCTCTCTCTCCTACAGTTGTACTTATGCTAAATTTAGTATAGGTCATTCAGACTCTGTTCCTTTTTTAAAAAATATTTTTCTGTGTTTAAATTTGCATAATTTCTATTACAAGCCAGTATCTAATGCCTGAAAATGTAAATTTTTAACATTTCCCAAAGCACAGGTTGTGGATTCCTTTGGGGAAGGTTTAGAGATGTACTGGTCAAAAAAACAGAAATCACAAGATATTATGACAGAGAGGATTTAGTATGGGGTACTGATGGACTGGGGAAAAAAAAAACAGAGAGAACGAGAGAACACTGAAGTAGTCTAGAGGTAATAACTGCCCCTTGGGCTAGTGAAAGGAGAAGGAAGGTTGGACTATCAGGTCTCAGAAGCTCAGAAGAATGACCCAGCTAAGCTATTGTTCGAACCCTGAGAGGATGCTGTCCATCTGGTCCTGCTACTTCTGAAAGGGATATGATGAAACTGGTTTTGGGAGATGCCTGAAGAAGCTCAAGAAATCAATTGCTGCTGCTAGAACAAAGGGCTATTGCTTACTGCTGGAGTAACAGTGACAGAAATGTCAAGCAAATAGAAAGGAGGAAGTCCCTTCTCCCCTCTCCCGTTCAGTTTCCCTCTAATGCCCTTTATGGTGGAACCTAGTGAGACACCAGCTGGCATAAAAAAAAATGTAGTTTGCAGGATGTGAGCTGTAGCATCACAGGGGAAAGTCTGAAAGAGCCCATGTAGCTAAGAGACAATACTTGAATGACCAATACCATATCAATGTTTGCTTGTCCCCAATCGGTAAGAATGGCTACTAGACTCAAATGAATGCCCTCTAACATGCTTTTACACGCTTTTATATCCTTTGGAAAAGAATCTTAGAACATCATGTCGATTTTCTGCTATACTAGGATTATTGCTAGTGTCTTTTTTCAGAAGCAAAGAGTACCTTTGCTGCAGCTCACACATACACTTGTCACGGAATCATGAACAAGGGAGGAGACCTACATAACTGCAGGTACATAACCCCTCTTCCAACATGAAGTCTTTCGCCATTACGCATAAACGGCCTGGACTGGGTAGGACCGACTTCATGTCCTGTGCTTGCCCACTGTGGCCATAGCAAGGGAAAGAGCAATTTACAGTTTCCTGCTCCAGTGTTGGACAACCACCCATTTCAGCCAAAGGTACTAAAAAAAAGAACAAAAAACAGTTCCTTTCCTTTATTCCTTCTTTCCTGCCTCAACTTAAAACTCCTCTATTCACCTTTATCTCCAATAGTTTTTTTTTTTCTTTTCTACTTTTTTAGGTTTCTGCCATAGGGCACATGTACTCGCAGGAGACAGTGAGAAGGAAAGTGAGAAATCACTTCCTAGACGAGGTGGCCTCGTCACAATCTCTTCTTCTCCATTCTCCTTCTGCGACCTTGGGCATGCATGGACACGTGCCTAGCATAATTTTCTAAGCCACCAGGTCCGAGACTTGAACCACAGGTGGCCCTGTGGGAGTCCAGTGACATAACCACACTACATGCTGGGCCTCCGGTAATTTTCTAATGCAAGTTGATGATAAAACAGGACTTGGTATTCAACATTCCACCTCATGGTATACTTTTCACACATAAAGATTTTTCAATATTGAAGGATTTTTGTTGAACATTTGTAGAACATTGGGCGTGAACTTTTTTTTTATGTTTGAACTTTAGTTCCACAGAAGTTCCATCTGAAAAGGGTCATTTCTTCAAGTCTCGTTTTAGCACTGTAAGTTAACTTTCTAATTCTACCACAGTTGCCACAAATTTGATCATAATAATAAAGACAGCAGGTCTTGGTATATTTCACATATTTAATATTTGTATTTGAATATATTAGACTAGAATAATCATTTTTACATCTGCATATATTAATCAAACATATAGCACTTTGTCAATTATACAGCACAAAAAACATTTGTAGGTAAACATTAAAATGGCAGTGTACATATTCATAACTGAATATTAACAGGTAATATTAATCGGGTATTCATTTGATGGGCGAATCTAGTATTTCCTGATAATCCTGCCGCCTTAAATTCCTCCAGTAAAGTTTATAGCCAGCAAGGACAAAAACACTAATCATAATGATTACCCCTCCAAAGACATCATAGATACTAGGAAATATGTGTAACACGAGAAGCTGCAAGATCATAGCTACTACAATCTCCAGATGTTGCACTGTGCTGACCAAAGCTGGATGGAATTTATCCAGTGCATAATAAACTCCCAAGAAGGCAGCTGTAGAACAGACACATATAGCAATGAGATAGCTCCAGGTTTCTCCATCTAGTGGGATGATGGGTTCTTGAAGAACGAACATAGTAGATAGTCCCCACAGTGTCCCAGTCCAGCCGAAGGTAAACAGTGCAGTCCACATGCTGATTTTCTCCCTGATGGATCTGTATACTATCATAGAAAGAGCAGTGGTCAATCCAGCCATCACGGTCATGGTGTACCCAAAGGCTTCTTTCCAGGCATTTAGCACAGAATTGTCTTCATCAACAATGTTGGGGATCATGACAAGACAAACACCCAAGATGCTGCAAACAACTGTAGCCATGTCAACATAAGCCATCTTCTCATCCACAAGTAAAAAAGCCAAAATGGCACTGAAGACTGTAGTTGTGGCTCTCCACATAGTGGTCCCATTGCTGGGAGGAACTATCGAAAATGATGTGTAAGCACAGGTGATAGAAATTACATTACACACACCATAAAAGAAGAGTCGTAATCTGTATCCCCTGGGTCCAAAGGGGGCCTCCTGATAGTAACACACAACTAACACAGATAAGACCTGCAAGACAGAACGGATAAAAATTAGTTCTAGAGACGGAACTTTAGAACGATCAGAAACAAGCCTAGTGATAAGAGCTACACATCCGTGAGCCAAAGCAGATCCAAATAGCACTATCCACATTTTTCGCGATTGAAAAATATTTTTTTCTGCAAAGCTCTGGAACTGTCCAATCTCATTAGTCGTTGGGTCTTCTGTTGGTGGAGGTTGGGTATCCATTGCTCCAAAGAAAGTTCTTCCTTTTCTTTTCATTTCAGTCAGCAGACCTTTCTTCGGATTTTCTTCCATAAAATTTCCATAATCTTCATTGATTTCTTCATATCCATCATCCCCTGGCTGGGGATAATGAGAAGTATATTTCACCATCACTGTGTTGGGATGTATTTTCACCCGTTTTTTAACTGGATATTTTTTAGAAGGAGAAGTATCCATTTCTTCAGATTATTCTAGTTAAAAAGAAAAAACAAAACACACAAATGTACGTATTCATCCATAAAAAATTTAGTGTTCATTTTTATTATAATCATTTCTACCAGTTAAATGATAGAAAGCAGAAGTTGCAACAGAAGTCTTGAAAAAAATCTAGGGACCAGCAGGTAACATGGTGGCTGAGGGCGCTGGACTCCCACATGACTGACCACGGGTCAAGTCCCAGACCTGGTGGCTTGCTTTCTCACTCCCCCCCCCCCACCCCCCCCTCTCTCTCTCTCTGATCAAACTGGAAAATAATAAAAGTGAAATAAAATCATTCTTTTCAAAAAAAATCTAGGGTCAGCTCTGTAGCCTAAGGATAAAGGCAGCCAAATCCCACACACCTAACCTTGCAGTTTGAGTCCCGGACCCAGCAGGCTGAGAAACACTCTAGGCACGTGTGCATACATACCCAATTAAAAAGGAAGGAGAGATGGAGAAGAGGGCATAGTGACATGACCATTCCCCACGGGGGTGATGCTTTCTCCCCTTCCTCTCTCTGTCTCTCTGTCTCTCTGTCTCTCCAAGTGCTCATGACCTCCAGCACACACACTACAATCTAATAGAGAAGATCTGGCAATATGCCTTATCAGATGTGAGGACCCCATTGGAATTGTTTACCTTTTTTTCACTCCTATCTTAAGGATGCCCCCGGCCCCCCTGTCTTATTTTTTTGTCTCACTTTAGTTCTACCTCCCATTTTTACTTCACAAATTGATGTTCTCCCATCTTCTTATTCCTACCTGTCTCTTTATCCATCCAATAAGAAAAACACAGAAAAATAAATAACTTAGATCAAATTTTTCATTCTCATCATAATCATTTGTCTGTGTTATAAGTAGAAAAATGCAATGGCTTTTGTATAATCAATTCTCTAAGGTACCAGAATCTGCCTTATATTACAAATTATAGTAATTTTGCAACATTTGTTCTGGGTTCTCCATACACTTTCAGATATAATACATTGAAATTAGAAAACAAGTAAAATAGGACCAGCCCCATAGCCAATTGGTTAAGGGATCTGGATCTCATAAGGCCAACCAAGGTTCAAGTCCTGGCCCCCACAGCTTGGGGAACGTGCAAGTTGCATGTTTGTAAATGCCTTAAATCTCAAAGGGATAGCAACATGGAGGGTTTATGGTGTGACCATACCCCATTGAGAAATGCTTCCTCTCTCTCTCTCTCTGTCTGTCAAGCATATGCACCCTCTGGCAATTAAAAAGAAAAAGAAAGAATAACAAATTAAATAAACTCAGTAACACTTACACATTATTGGTGGTAATATAAATTATACAACCTTTCTGATGAACAATTTGGCAATATGTATTAAAATTTTAACTGGAGGGACCAGCAGGTGGTGGGGTGGTTAAGGTGCTGGATCCCACATGGTTAACTCCATGGTTCAAGTCCTGGACTTGAAAACAGGTGCCTGCATTCCCAAAATCCCAGGAGGAGAATGGAGGAAAGGGATTGAGGATTGCCATCCCCCTCCCTGGGGTGGAGGGAGGATGTGATTTCTCACTTTCTCTCTGTCTCTGTCTCTCTCCAATGAGCAAAAGCACCCTGTGGCAAAAGAAAAAAAATTTTAACTGGAAATTACCCTTTATTCAGTAATACCTTTTGTAAGATTTTACCCTAAAGAAATTATCACAAGATGATTTTTACATCCTGTGTAAAAGAAAAAAAAAAAAAAAGAAAGAAAAAAATCAGAATACACATTTATATTTGCTTATGTAACAACTGAATGATGGAAAGATACAAAGCAAACTAATGATTGGGGTGCAACAGAACAAGGATGGAAGAAAATCTCTTTGCTGTTTACTTTTTATATTTTTATTTTCAAATTGTGATACTGTTTAAAAAATAAAATAAATGTTCATCTTTTTAGAAAAAAATGCATATAAAAAGAGTGAAAATGTACACACAGTAAAGTTCATTGTAGCTTACTCTGATGAACCTTCATAAAGTGGAATATTATGCTGTTCATCCATTAAAAACAACAATGTAAATCTTTCTTGGCATGAAAATATGTCTACTATGTACTATCTAGTAGGATAAAAAATTAAGCCTGTAGGAATTAAATGAAATAATGCATATAAAGAATTTGCCACATTGCTGCCATACTGGCATACAGTAGCCCCCACCCCACCCCCAGAGGGCCTGTGCACTATCCAGAGAGCGAGAGAAAGGGAAAGAGAAAGTACCTCCCCAGTGGGATGTGGTCATGCCAGAATCCCTTCTCCTCCATTTCTCCATCTCGTTAGGATTTGGGGCACACACACGTGTCCAGCCTGTTTTTCAGGCTACCAGTCCTGCATCTGGTGGCTTGCTTTCTCACTTTCTCTCTATACATATCTGACTTTCTGTTTCTTTCTGGTGAGCTCACATGCCCTGTGGCAAATTTTAAAAATAATAATAAATAAAATTAAATAATTCTTTTTTAAAAAAGAAAATGACAGCAAATAAATAGATAAATAATATTTTAATCTTTTTTATTACTTTATTTAACTTTATTTATTCATTCATTTATTTCAATTTGACCTGAGAGGGATAGAGTGAGAGAGAGAGAAAGCAAGCCGCCAGGTCCGGTACTCGAACCACAGTCGGCCACGTGGGAGTCCAGCACCCTTAACCACCAAGCCACCTGCCGGCCCCGATATTTTTTAATCTTTAAAAATATAAATAAAAGGCAACATCTTCAGCTGGAAGAAGTCATGAAAAAACACCACCTGTGCATCCAAGCTCTTCAGTTCTAGCTTGAACCTTTTACGTTTCCTTCCTGTACATCACTATCATACTAATCTAATTTTTTTTTTTTTTTTTTTTTAGGTTTTTGACAAAGGGTGCAAAACCTAAAAAGGGAAAAGTGAGAAATCAACCCCCAATCCCTTCTCCTCCATTCTCCTTTCAGGATTTTTAGCACACATACAGATGTGCTCAGCATGATTTTCAAGCCTCCAGTGAGAATTCAACTGCAGTTGGAATCCAGTGCCTTAACTACCACACCACCCACTGGCCTCTAACCTTTATTATTTTTATGCCCAATTTCTACCAGAATATTTCCACTTCAAATCAGCTTCAGCTTTAAATAATTCCAAAATGAATTGTCTTGAACTCTCAAATTCGTTTTCCTTTCCTAACTTCCTCATTTTTGTTTGTAGTACTATCACTTTTCCAGTTCCCCAAACTAGAAGGCAAAGAATATTCTGAATTATCCTTTCTGCCATCACACTTCCATTTGGTCATCAATCATATTGTTTTTGTCTATGAAATATTTCTCACATTATCCTTTTCTTCTCCAATTCCATTTGCCTTTATGATTCTGGATTAGCTTATTCTGAATTTTTATTTAGAATATTGCAACAGAAGGGACAAGCAGTTGGTGTAATGGCTATGTCGCTGGATTCCCATGTCAACTGCGGTTCGAGTCCCGGACCGCGTGGCTTAATCTCACGCCAGTTGTGTGTGCGTCATGCCCAGGATCCTGAGAGGAGAATGAAGGAGAAGGGATTGCAGCATGGCCATCCCCCCCCTGGGGGGTGATTTCTCGCTTTCTGTCTCTCTGTCTCTGTCTTTCTGGTGAGTGCACACGCCCTATGGCAAAAACCTCTCCAAAAAATATATATATATATATTGCAACAGCATCCTAACTAGTTCACTTGAATCCCAGTCTTTCTCTTCTAAAATCCACCTATATTATCCTGCTGTCACATCAATCTATAGGATTCAGAACTAAACAAAACCTTCTCTCTAGCTTTCCCCATTCAAGAACCTACAGTGATTTCCTACTGAACACCTTACTGAATCTCAGCTCCTCTGCCTGGCTCTCAAAAAAAAAAAAACCCTGCCTACTCTAGCCCCTGTGGCTACTTTGCCCCTTGACCAGCAGCGGGGGCACATGCTACTAAGACACTGTACTCCACAGGCTGCGACCACAGGAGGCCCGTGTTCAACTTCTAGCCCAACCTAAAGATTAGGTGTAGAGGCATGCACCTGGAATCCCAGAGACTTTTAGAGACTGAGACATGAGGATTGTGAATTTGAAGCTGGCCTGGACAACTTAGTGAGACCTTGTCTACAAGAGCCAGGTATGATGGTGCACACCTGTGGTCCCAGCTACTCAGGATGCAGAGGCAGGAGGACTGCAATGCAGCAAGACTCTGTCTTTAAAATAAAAAAGAAAAAGTGAGAGAGGGAGGAAGGAACAAAACAAATTCTTAGCAATTTAAGACCTGTACTTCATTCTGAGCAACCATTCCAGTGTCCTCATTTCCCCTAAATGCATTCATTTCCTTAAGCCTTTATTCTCCCTAGTTTCTCCATTATTCAAACTTTTTAAATACCACAACTTTTTTTTTCTTTCTTTATTTGGAGAGGATTTTGCTATAGGGCACGTGCGCTCGCCAGAAAGACAGAGAGAGACAGAGACAGAAAGTGAGAAATCACCCCCCAGGGGAGATGGCCACGCCACAATCCCTTCTCCATTCTTTTCTTGGGAACTTGGGCATGCACGCACGCATGCCTGGCGTGAGTTTAAGCCACTGGGTCTGGGACTCGAACCGCGGTCAACATAGCCATTATGCCAACTGCTGGTCCCCCAAAATACCACAAATTTTAAGGCTCAGTCCAAATTCTTTTAGAAACAACTTTTCCCTGCCCTCTTTAGCTGGTTGTTTTTTTCCTTCCTTGTTAAAACAACTGTAGTAGTTGTCCTCATTTAATTTTTTAAAATTATGCCAGATAGTGTATGCACACATGTGAGAGAGAGAATAAGAAAGTACCCCACAGTGGAGCCTGATCCCAGCACAATCCTTTCTCCTTCAGTTCTCCATCTGATCAGGATTCTGGGCATGCACATGTGTCCAGTATGTTTTCTCAAGCTGATGAAACCAGGACTCTAACCCTGCTTGGCCATGGAGATTCCAGCTTCCTCTGCACAGTGCCTAGCCACTACACTATGGGGCCAGTTATAACTGTATAACATAATCATTTTGTTACCTAGTCTGTGAATAGTTACCAAATCTAGTCAACTCAGGGGAGTAGATTTGTTTTCCATAGGGCGGGCGCCACCACGCCCGTGGAGGAGTAGATTTGTTTTCAATCATTGTGCCCAAATCTGCTATGTCAAATCTCCTTTTCTTTTTGGCCAGCAATTGTCTTAATGATGTCTCAGTTAGACCCCATAACTTCCCACTTGCCGTATGTTGTTAAAATTTTGTCTTATAAGGACCAGAAGATGGAGAAATGGTTATGTTGCTGAACTCTCACGTAGTCGACAGCAGTTCAAGTTCTGAACCTGGTGGCTTAAAACTCACGCTGGGCACGTGTGCATGCGTTGCCCAAAATCCCGAGAGGAGAATGAAGGAGAAAGAATTGTGGTGTGGCCATCCCCCCTGGGTTGTGATTTCTTGCTTTCTGTCTCTCTGTCACTCTCTGTCTTTCTGGCAAGCACACATGCCCTATTAGCAAAAATCTCTCTAAAAAACAATAGTCTTATATCCATTTCCCTTTTCCACTGCAATCCAGATTTGTAGCTCCAGAGGCACAAACAGTGAGGAGATGTGGACACTGTTTTACCCTTTCTCCCATCCTTCCCTTCAGAGACTGTGAGAAGAAAGGAAATATGGTCTGCCCCTCAGACACCTCCAATTCCCTCTTGTAGGTTCCAGCCCTCAGTATTTTGGCATGGGGAAGAAGGAAAGAAAGGGCACGTGTCTTGTATATTGGCTGCTGTTGTATGATGTGTAAACTTGACCAGGCTAAACTTCAGTCTCTAGTTGTTTAATTAAACACTGATCTCAGTGCTGATCTGAGAGGCTTTTACAGATGTGCTAAAAGTCCCTTATCAGCTGACTTCAGGTTAATTAAAAGAAAGACCTTAGTGGGACTAACCTAATCAGGTGACCCCTTTAAAAGGGGGCTAAGGCCTTTAAGTTCAGAGATTCCATACAGTTTTTTTCTTTTTTCTTTTTTTGGAGAGGTTTTTGCTATAGGGCACGTGCGTTCGCCAGACAGAGAGAGACATAGAGACAGAAAGTGAGAAATCACCCCCCAGGGGGGATGGTCACGCCGCAGTCCCTTCTCCTCCATTCTCCTCTTGGGATCTTGGGCACGCACGCACACGTGCCCGGCGTGAGTTTAAGCCACTGGGTCCGGGACTCGAACCGTGGTCAACTACGTGGGAGTCCAGCGACACAGCCATTACGCTAACTGCTGGTCCCCAAAGATTCCATACAGTTCAAGTCCTTGGAATTCCTTCCTGCTCATGAGCTTCCTTTCCTTACTGCCTGTGGACTACAGAGTTCAACTGTGCTCAGGGTTTCAACCTGCTCTTACTCTCCCTTCCTGATTGCCTGCCCACTGACTTCAGACTTGCTTATCGGCCCCACAAGAGCACACACCAATGCGTTGTAATAAATTTCCTATGCTCTGTGTCTCAGATTGGACTTTGATACATGTTGGAATTCTCTTTGCTGTTTCTCTAGTAACTCTGAGAGGCTCCCAATGTCTTCTAGATGGTAGGTATCCAAATGCAGTTATCACCCGTAAATTCTGTAAGGCCTTCTCGGTGCACAAACCCCTGATGTGAGAGAAACTTGTCCCCTATGGTTTATCATCCGTGGATCTTTGCTGTTTGATCTTCTTGCCTGGTGGGCAGTTCTCTGGGGCAGTTCCCCACAGTATACACTTAGCCCTGGTAAACTGTCATTCGAACAGTGATCATACGGGCCACTCGCTGTTGTCTCCTTTTCTCCAACGTACTTTCTCTTTGCTCAAGCAAGGAAAGGGCAAATTAGAATGTGCTATCTAAGCAGATTTTCAATTCGGGAAGGAAAAGGCACACTCAATTGTTGCAAATAACTCTGGTAACTTTCAGTCTCCTCCAGCTTTAAGAGGAAAATCCCTCTCCTCTAACCTATAAGGAAAAAACACATTTTTCTTAAACTAAAGACCCATAACTGATAATATGATCCCTCTGTATTTCTATGTAAAAATGTGTCATGACTTTTCTGACGACCCAATAGTATCTCCCATACTACATGCTTGATTTGTTTTAAAGAATTATTTTAGGGACCAGGAGTTGGCATAATGACTATGTCACTGAACTCCCATGTAGCTGACCACGGTTCGAGTCCTGGACCCGGAGGCTTAAAGTCATGCAGGGCACGTGTGCGTGCGTGCCCAAGATCCTGAGAGGAGAATGGAGGAGAAGGGATTGCGGCGTGGCCATCCCCCCTGGGGGGTGATTTCTCGCTTTCTATTTCCCCCTCTCTCTGTCTTTCTGGCAAGCACACGCGCCCTATAGCAAAAAACCTCTCCAAAAAAAGAAAAAAAGAATTATTTTAATTTTATTTAGTTGATCATTTATTTTAATTTGACAAGAGAGGAACACAGAGAGAGAGAGAAAGAAAGAGAGAGAAAAGCCACCAGGTCAGGGTCTTGAACCGCAGTCGGCCATATGGGAGTCCAGAGCCTTAACCACTATGCCACCTGCCGGCCCCCGTGTTGATTTTTAAAATGTTGGACATTATGAGAGAAGTGAAATCCATTTCTCCTCCCATTGAAAGTAGGTAGGCTTTTGTGACTATTACATCTAGTAGAGTATGGCAGAAATGACATTTCATGACTTCTGGGACTAGTCATAAAAGGTGATTCAGCTGTACCTGTCTAGAGGGAACACTTGTGCTTGGAGCCTAGAGTCACCAGTTAAGCATTCTGACGGCTCTGAGGTCACCATGGTGAGAAAGCTCAAATTAGCCCATGAAGAGAAACCACATGGAGAGATTGTGAGTCTACAAGAAGTGAAACAGATGTCTGGGCAGCCCCAGCTGCTCCAGGCCCCAGTGATTCCAATTCCAGCCACCAATCTAACTACAAGTGTATGAGAGACTCTGAGTCAGAATTCGAGCCACATCCTTTCCAAATTCCTGATCCACAGAAACCATGACAGATAACAAAATGATTGTTATTTTAAGCCATTAAGCTTTGGCGATGTATAACCTTCAATAGGTAACTGGAACACACTATTGCCCCCTCAGTAGTTTAAAGAATGGTAAGGAGGGTAGTCTCAGTGGTAAAGTGGAAGACCTCTTGAAAGAGATCATTGATCTTAGTTGATTGGTCTTTTTTTTTTTTTTTTTGAGAGAGAGAGAGAGATGTTTGCTATAGGGCGTGTGCACTCGCCAGAGAGAGACAGAGAAACAGAAAGCGAGAAATCACACCCCAGAAGGTGTGACCATGCCACAATCCCTTCTCCTCCATTCTCTTCTAGGGATTTTGGGCATGCACAAAGTGAGTGGCATGAGTTTGAAGCCGCCAGGTCTGGGACTTGAACTGTGGGAGTCCATGTGGGAGTTCAACAACCTAACCATCTGCTGGTCCCTAATTGGCTTTTGAAAGTGGGATATTCTGTCCTCTCTTGTATGATCTTAAATCTTAATTCTGAGGCAAGAGGAGTCTTATTCAACATTCTGTTGGTCATATATTGGTTTATTTAATGCTAGTCCAACGACATGCTTTAAACTTATTTGCATTGTACAATTTTTGTTCATTCATAATTACAGTATTTATCAACATCATTAATATTGTGTTCCACCAATGCAAAAATAATCTTATACTAAAGGGATACTTAAACATCTGCATCCATCTCTCTAGTTTTTATTTAATTCCAGGATTTCATGAATACAATTCTTGAAAAGAACCTGAAATCCTGACGAGTTCTTAAAATTTGCACCTGTGAGTTTTTCAAGTCAATAGATAATCAACTGAAGTACTATATGCCCAGCATTACACTAGACTCTAGAAATACAAAAATAAATAAAACAGACGTAGTCGCTGCTTTCATAGATCTTATTAAGATTACTAGAGAAGAGGAGTTCTAATTCAATATTTTAACAAGTGAATAAGGAAAACGACTTCATGAAGTACAGAAAGCTGTTGGGGAACAGACAAGGAGCATCTAAACAAATGCGAGGGATGTTAGCATTTCCTAGTGGAAATGACACCTGAATTAGAACTTTAAGAATTTGTAACAATTAGTCAAGTGAAAAGTAGAAGAAGCAATAACAAAATGTTGAGTTCTGATTGCCACTAACTAGAGTAATAATCATGTAGGGTTTTGTTGGTGTGTGTGTGTGTGTGTGTGTGTGTTTTAAGCTTTGCTAGAGGGTACATATGCTCACCAAAAGCGGGCTGGGGTTGGGGGGGTGGGATGAGAAATCACCCTGCAATCCTTTCTCCTCCATTCTCCTTTTGGGATTTGGGGCATGCACACACATGTGCCCAACTTGTTCTTCAAGTTGCTGGGTCTGAGACTCAAACTGCACAGTGGCCGTATGGGATCCAGCCACCTGGACCTCCACACCACTTGCTAGTCCAATTATGTCTTTGTCTTTCTTTTAAGTATACTTATTTATTTCTTCATGAGTAAGACACAAAGAGAGAAACAGAGACAGCAACCCCAACAGGGTCCCGATACCACAATCCACCCCAACCTTCAACCAGCGCCAGATCATGAGTTAGCATGCCTGGGTACTTATGGAGTCTTTGGACATGAACTGGGTATCTTCCCATGTGAGACTTCCTCAAGAGAGTGTCATGTTTTACTGCTGCACTACCATCTGGTCCCCAATTATGTCTACTTTAATTGAAAGACTGGAACGAAAATTGTTAGGATCCTTTGACTCAACTCTTCACAGTTAGTTTTTCTCTTTAATGATTGCATACTTCTAGTGTCTGATATCTCTCCCGTGCAATACTACTGTGTAGTTCAGGGACCATAACTTTCTACCATCTGCTCGAAGTTGTTCTGAACAATGTGCCAACTCAACTTCTTCTCCTTCTTCCTCACAGAGGTAAGGAGTCTGAACTAATCCTGTGGCTCCAGGTCGTCTAACAGAGGTTCACGTGGGAAGGTGTTCTCTAAGGCAGAGGTGTCCATTTCAGCTGCACAGAGCAACTTAGCTGAGTAGAGGGAATGTGAAATGGGACCCGAGGTCTAGCATACTTGGCTGTAGCCTGAAATGCTGGACACAAAAGGATTGAAGGGATGTATAACTTGGTTTCTGAACAATGGATACAATTCAGATGGCAAGCCTGAAACCAGTATTTCTTTGTCCAAAGTTACAGCCCAGAGAAAGAGGCCCAACACCACGTCACTCCAAAGGTTGAAGAAATTAATTACTGTATTGCGCAGAAACCCTTAGGGTAATCTTTTAATAGTGCCTGAGGCAAATGCCACTTAGTAATAAGTTGTCACCACCAGTCACTTGGTAACTAGGTAACACCCATCAAGTGGTAAAAGCCTTAGATTAAAAATAAATAAATAAAAAATAAATAAACAGCTAGAGCAAATCGATTATAAGTAGTGGTTTAAATGTAGGCACTAATGTGATATTTGACACCACGAATGATAATGGCCCTTAACTAAATATTTGTGAAGAACCGAAAGACCCAGTCTCTGTGGCAGTCAGTGGCCTGACAGACAGCAGAGCTGGAAGCCACCTGCTGACTTTGGTTCAGGCCCCTGGCCCATCACCCGGAAACTGCGCTGGGTGCAGGGGTGTGTGTCCAGGATCCTAGTAGGCTGGAGAGGGGGAAGAGGGCAGTGCTTCTCTCTCTTGCTTATTTTCTCTTTCTCTCTCTCACCATAAATCGAAGGGAAGAAAGACACTAAAAAAGAAAAAAGAACCACCTTATGCCTGAGCAGCTTAGCCGTGAGATACCAACAATATGCTCGGATAGCTTTGCCCCCTGAATGAAACTATTTGTTTTATAGTTTTTACTATAGAGCATGTGTGCTCACCAGAGAGAGAGAGAGAGAGAGAGAGAGAAAGTATGAAATCATCCCCTGGGGGGGGCGGGATGGACACCCTGCAATCCTTTATCTTCCATTCTCTTCTCAAGATTTTGGTTACACACACAGGTGCCCAGCGTGATTCTCAAGCCTCGGAGTCCAGAACTTAAACTGCAGCCAGTCACGTGGGACTCTTCATGCCACCTGCTGGCCCAGAAATCAACCATTCTAAGAGTTAATACCACACTCAAACTGGTCATCTCAAGGGGAGGATTCCAAAACCACTTTTTCAGGATATCATGAGACATCGGCACACACATGACATTACAGCTAAAGGCTGTACCTCCTCAGGCCTGCTGAGAGAAGCTACTCCTCTCTCCAGAAGGCTCCAGGTTCTGAGGCTTCGCTGTCAGCCCGATCCTACCCATCCTTCTAGTTAACCCTGCCTGGAGTGATGGTAGGGCATAACCCTTAATACTCCTCTTTAAACAGAGATTCTCCCTTTTCTTCCCATTGCAACTCATAAGAATTAGGATGATCATAAAGCAGCATTAAAGTTTGCTTATACTTTATTAATAATTTTGAGTCAGTATTTTTGTGTAAAGGCCTGCTACTTTAGAGTAACAAAGAACCTGCTCCTAAGTTTCCACCTCTGCAACTGGGAAATTAATTTTAGTTTCTGTTTTTAATATTTTATCAAGAATTATTTAACTTTATTTATTTATTTATTTTTAATTTGACCAGAAAGGGACAAAACAAGAGAAAGAGAGAGGGAAAGCATGAGAATGAAAGTGAGAAAGCAAGCTGCCAGGTCTGGAACTTGAACCACAGTCAGCCATGTGGGAGTCCAACGCATTTAGCCGCCGTGCCACCTGTCAGCCCCAGTTTTTGTTTTTATTTACTAGAGGGTGTGTGCGTTCACCGGAGAGCGAAAGAGAGTGAGAAAGCACCCCCTATGGGGAACGACTACACCACAATCCCTTCTCCACTTCTTTGGGGATTTGGGGCACAAAAACACACAGTCAGCATGTTTTCAAACCACTAGGTCTGAACTCAAACCACACAGCCAGCTGTGTAGGATCCAGCCTCTCTCTCTCTCTCTCTCTCTCTCTCTCTCTCTCTCTCTCGTGAGCACACATGCTCTACAGAAAAAACTATAAAGAAAATAGTTCATTTCATTTAGGGGGCAAAGTTATCCAAGCATCACGCCCTCAGCTGGCCCAAATCAGTATTAAATAAACTAATAAACTAGGGTTTGAGAGTTAAGAATAAAGGTAATAAATGAGAAGTAACAGAGGAAAAGGTAAAAGACATGCTTTTCTTGTGTCAGGCACACTTAGGAAGTGAGGAATTTGTCATGAGGAATTAAATGTCTTTCTTAGTGTGATAATATTCATGTTGCATTTAAGTGGCAAGTGATTAAAATGAACCAAATTTATCATTAAATCATGAAAGGGAATAGTTTCATGAAAATTTAAAAGTGAGTTTATAGGAAAAGGTAATTGTACCAGACTTTAATCAGACACTCAGATACATAGGAACCCACCATGGGCAAATTCAACAGAAGAAAAAAAACAAAATAAAAGATGAGACACACAGTTGAGTAGTCTGCCATGATAAACCATTAGAGTATTATCTCTATAAAAGCATAAAAAATGTTAGAGCAGCCTGGACTGAATCATTCTAGGTCAGATGCATTACGTAGGACAGATAAGCCAGAAGTCAGAATAAAAATATCACTCATACTGCACCAGATTATCGCTTAGGGAACTTTAGGAAAACAAAAAATAAGACACATAATCACTTCTCCCTTTGTAACACTTAAAAGTGTCCTTGCAATGAGCTATCAGAAAGTGACTAAGGAAGAACGATTTAACCAGAAATCATGGCATTTTCAACAACAAGAATCAGGATAAAGTAAGAATGGGAAAACAAATACAATAAAGATGAGCAAAACCAGAGGCTTTAACAGTTAGTGAAAACAGAAGGAAAAATGAAAATTGATAATAATAACACCATCAATAGCTAGGCATAATTGGTATTTACATTTGTATAGACATTGTGCTAAGCATTAAACATGCATTAACTCAGCTTTAAGAGGAAGTGAAGCCTGGCCATAGCCATCAACAACACTGCACATCTCTCTGTGTGGGTTGGTTTTGCCAGCAGATAATCGGCCAAGTGGTAGGCTTAACAAGTAACACCCAACACCTAAAGCTGGCTTCATATACCTTTTTCTGATTGGAAGACAAGGCCCTCTCCCAAGAACATGCCTGAGAAGTAGATCTCTTCATCCTCCCTGACACTATAGAATCAACACCCAAAAGTGGGAAGAAGCATATAATTCATCAAATGACTAGAAACCAGTGAGGAGGCACCAAAAAGAAAAAAAGAATCAAACAGAACTTCTAGAGATGAAGACTGTAATAAAGGAAATCAAGACCTCCCTTGAAAGTATTCATAGCAGATTGGACTATGCAGAAGAAAGAATTTCTGATCTAGAAGACAAAACCTTTGACTTAGATAAAAAACAACCATTAACGATGAAAACAATTGAGGATAACATATGAGAAATACTAGATACCACTAAAACACCTGAATATCCAAATAATTATCACAGCTTTGTAATATATTTTGCAGTCAGGGAGTGAGATGCCTCCAGAAGGTGAAGAATCAGATGAGGGCATAGAAGATTTTTTCCATGAAATACTTGCAGAAAACTTTACAAACTTAGAGAAACATTCAGACATCCAGACCCAAGAAATACAAAGGACCCCAACAGAATAAACACAAGAAGATTCTCTCCACAGTACATCATAGCCAGAGTGGTCAAAATCAAAGATAAAGACAAGATTCTAAGAATGGCAAGAGAGAAATGTCAAGTCACTTACAAAGGTTATCCTATTAGGCTAATATCAGACCTCTTAACCAAAATAATGTAGGCAAGGAAAGAATGGGAAAACATCTTCAAAATACTAAAAGAGAAACAACTTCATGGGCCCAGCAGTTGGCGAAATGGCTATGTTGCTGGACTCTCATGTAGTCAACCGTGGTTCAAGTCCAAGACTCCGTGGCTTAAACTCACACTGGGTGCACGTGTATGCATGCCCAAGATCCCAAGAGGAGACTGGAGGAGAAGGGATTGCAGCGTGACTAGCCCCCTGGGGGGTGATTTCTTGCTTTCTGTCTGTCTCTCTGTCTTTCTGGCGAGTGCACATGCCCTATAGCAAAAAACCTCCCCAAAAACAAACAAACAACAACGACAAAAACTTCACTAGACAATGCATCCAGAAAAGAGAATAAAATAAAAGACATTCAAATATGGAAAGAAGAGGTAAAATTATCTCTATTTGCAGATGACATGATTGTATACAAAGAAGACCCAGGGTATCCATGAAAAAACACTTAGAAATAATAAATGAATACAGTAAAGTAGCAGGACATAAAATCAACATACTAAAATCTATAGCATTTCCATATACAAACAACAAGCAGACTGAGGTAGACTGAAGAAAGTAATCACATTTACCATAGCCACAAAAAGTATAAGATACCTAGGAATAAATCTGACCAAAGAAGTCAAAGACCTCTCTACAAGGAAAACTATGAAAATCTGAAAAAAAAAAAAAAAAGAAAATGACACAAAAAATTGGAACTACATCCATGTTCCTGAACTGGAGGAGTTAATATATTCAATATGGCAATTCTACCCAAATTAATCTACATATTTAATGCAATCCCAATCAAATTATCAGGGGGACCAGCAGTTAGTGTAATGGCTATGTCGTTGGATTCCCATGAAGTCGACCATGGTTCGTAGTCCTGGACCCGGTGGCTTAAACTCATGCCGGGTATGTGTGCGTGCATGCCCAAGATTCCAAGAGGAGAATGGAGGAGAATTGATTGTGGCGTGGCCATCCCCGCTGGGGGTGATTTCTCGCTTTCTGTCTCTCTGTCTCTCTCTGTCTTTCTGGCGAGCGCACGCACCCTATAGCAAAAAAACCTCTTCAAAAAAAAATTATCAGGGACATTCTTCACAGATCTAGAAAAGATCATCACAGAATTTGTCTGGAATCATAAAACACCCCAGATTGCCAGAGCAATCCTGCACAAAAAGAGTAGAGTAGGAGGCATCTCATTCTCTGACCCCAAAATATATTACAAAGCTGTGAAAATCAAAAAATCATGGTATTGGCACAAAAACAGATAGGTGGACCAATGGAACAGAATAGAGATCCAGAAATAAACCCCAAAATATACAGCCAACTGACTTTTGACAAAGGATACCAGTTAACCCAGTGGGAAAAGGAAAACCTCTTTAGCAAATGGTGCTGGAAAAACTGGGTATCCACCTGCAGAAAGATTAACCTGGACCCCCTCTCTCTCACCATAACAAAAATCAACTCAAAGTGGATCAAAGATCTAAACCTAAGACCTCAAACTATAAAACTACTGCTGGAAAACACCGGGAAACTCTAGGAGACACTGGAGTAGGCAAAGACTTCTTAAATAAGACCCTCAAAGCACAGTCAATAATCCCAAAAATAGACATATGGGTTTACATCAGATTAAAGTTTCTGCACAGCAAAAGATATAGTAATTAATGGGAATTGACAACCTTGGAATGGGAGAATATTTTTGTAAACTATGACTCCGATAAGGGACTGATAACCAGAATCCACAGGGAACTCAAGCAGCTTACCCGAAGGGGGGAAAATATCAACCCAATTAAAATGGGAAAATTAGATGAACAAGCAATTCTCTAAGGAAGACATACAAACAGCCAAAAACCATATGAAAAAATGCTCAACATCTCTCATCATAAGGGAGATGCAGATCAAAACCACAGTGAGATACCACCTAACCCCAGTAAGAATGACTAAGATTAAAAAAAAAAAAAAGTTAAGTGCTGGTGGGCCTATGGTGAAAGGGGAACTCTCCGACCTGTTGGTGGAAATGTAAATTGGTCCAGCCACTGTGAAAAACAATATGGAGGAGGGTCCTCAAAGATCTACAAATAGAATTATCATATGATCCAGCAATTCCACTCCTGGGTATCTACCCAAAGGATAGGAGAATGCTCAGTCGGAAAAGTGCTTGCACATCTATGTTTGTTGCAGCATTATTCATAATTGCTAAGACATGGAACCAACCCAAATGCCCACAAACAGATAAATGGATTGAAAAAATGTGATACATATACTCTATGGAATACTATTCAGCTATACATATATATATAAAAAAAAAACACAATATTCTGGCATTTGACAGAAAGTGGATGAATATGGAAGATTTATTGCTGAGTAAAGCAAGCCAGGCTATGAAAGAGAGAAATCATATGTCTCCACTTAACATATACTGACTGTCCCCACTCTATGGCAGAAACTGAAAAATTAGAGCATATAAAAACATGGGAAACACCACAGACCCGCGACCGAGAGCAGTTCGGGGTGGTGAACTCTTCAAATCTGCAGTAAAAAATGGCCTCCAATAAAACTACATAGCAAAAATGGGTAAGAAACAGAATGGAAAAAGTGAAAAAGTTGAAAAGGGAGAGTCTAAAATATTTATGGTGGAAAAAGTATGCGTAGTGAATGGGAAAGTGGTATATTTTCTTAAGTGGAAGGGATTTACAGATGCTGACAATACCTGGGAACCAGAAGAAAATTTAGATTGTCTAGTTGATTGAAGCATTAATTTTTTATTTATTTTTTTTTTGAGAGGTTTTTGCTATAGGGTGCGTGTACTCGCCAGACAGACAGAGAGAGACAGAAAGACAGAAAGCGAGAAATCACACCCCCCCCCCCCCAGGTGGGATGGCCACGCCGCAATCCCTTCTCCTCCATTCTCCTCTCAGGATCTTGGGAACGCACACACACGCGCCCAGCATGAGTTTAAGCCACCAGGTCCGGGATGCGAACCGCGGTCGACTACATGGGAGTCCAGCAACATAGCCATTACGCTAACTGCTGATCCCGATAGAAGCATTTCTTAATTCTCAAAAAGCTGGTAAAGAAAAATATGGTACAAAGAGAAAATCTTTATCTGACAGTGACTCCAATGATAGCAAATCAAAGGAGAGAAATGCTGCTGATATAGCAAGAGGCTTTGCCAGAGGTCTTGAACCTGAACGAATAACTGGTGCCACAGACAGCATTGGAGAGTGGATGCTTCTCATGAAATGGAAAGATTCAGATGAGGCAGACTTGGTGCTGGCAAAAGAAGCAAATATGAAGTGTCCTCAGATTGTAATTGCTTTTTATGAAGAAAGACTAACTTGACATTCTTGTCCAGAAGATGAAACTCAATAATTGTTTGCATTATTTTATATATATTATCTATTTATTTATATATGTATATGTATATATGTATATATATATATAAAATCTGGGTCTTCGATTTTGATTTACTAGTGTGGAGAAATAACTGCATTCTAATGGAAAAATCAAGTTTGCTGTTTGTTTTGAAAGTAGTATTGGGGAATTGGGGGGTAGGGGTTGCATCCCAATTGCACTGGTTACTTTGAACAAATAAAAGCTTTCTCAGGGCCAGCAGGTGGTGTGGTGGTTAAGGGCACTGGACTCCCACATGGCTGACCATGGTTCGAGTCCTGGACCTGGTGACTTGCTTTCTTACTTTCCTGCTTTTGCTCTCTAGCTCTGTCCCTCTCTGGTCAAATTTAAATAAATAAAGTTAAATAAAACAATTACTTTTTTTAAAAGTTAAAAACAAAAAGCTTTCTGTAGTTGCTTCTTTATTGGAAAAGAACATTTCATACCATGGTATTTCATCCTCTACATTTGAGAACAGGTTTTCTAAATTTTGGTGAAATGTTTTATCGTCATGAACTTATGTTTAACTTATATGCCTCAGTACCAGTCTGGATTTTTTGTTTTTCATCTTTGTGTGTGTGTATACATAAGATAATACGTAAATGGCTTTCTGTTTTTGAAGCCTTCACCAAAGCAAAAACTGTGTATAAGCTCATGTGTCTGAGATAGTGTCATGCTGAGCAACCTCAGAATAAAAAATAAGTTCCCCAAAATCAAATTAAGTTTTCCTGAAGCCATAACCTTTCAAATTAAATAATGATTTTGTAATTGGGCGATCTAAATTGTATAACTTAAAAGCAACCATGGGACCAGGAATTGGCGTAATGGCTATGTCTCTGGACTCCCATGCAGTCGACTGCGGTTCGAGTCCCGGACCTAGTGGCTTAAACTCATGCCGGGCGCGTGTGCGTGCATGCCCAAGATCCCAAGAGGAGAATGAGGAGAAGGATTGCAGTGTGGCCATCCCCCCTGGGGGGGGGGGTGATTTCTCGCTTTCTGTTTGTGTCTCTCTGTCTTTCTGGCGAGCACACGCGCCCTATAGCAAAAAAATCTCCAAAAAAAAGCAGTGGCTCCTCCACAGTGTGTTTAGGGGTTGTGGGAGAACAACCCACATCATCCAGTAGATAAATGGAGGGGAAGTATCATATATATATAATGGAATGTTACTCTGTCATAAGAAGGAATGAAGTTCAGACACATACAATGACAGGGATAAACCTCGAAGAAATTATGCTAAGTGAAATAAGGCAGGCACGAAAGGACAATACTGTAGGACTGCACTTGTGAATAGGTAAATTCTTAAAGACAGAAAATAGATGTCAAGGTTACTAGGTGTTAGGGGAGGAGGAGTTATGTAATGGAATTCTGGGTGACAAAAAATTTTGAAATAGATAGTGGGGATGGTTGCACGATATAGTAAATATAATTAATGTAACTTAATTTTATACTTCAGGTTGATTAAAATGATAAGTTTTGTGTAATGTATATTTTGTTATAATTTTAGAAATACCAAGAAAGAGAGAAAAGTAGTTCCTCTAAGGTGTTTTGGGAGACAGGCAAGCAACACTAAACACTAGTATTATTTTTTAATTTTCTCATAATTTTCTTGTGTGAGAATCACTTGACTAAATTATCTAAAGGCCCTTCTGGCTCTAAGATTTAGTGAATCTATGGACTGCTTTACTTCTAAGGAAGACAGTTTCATAGGGCTTGAAATAGAAAAAAAAAAAAAAAAAAGAAAAAGAAAAAGAAGTGGATACTAAAGTCAGACTGCCTGGTTTTGAATCCTAGTTCCAGAATTCGTTAAATTTGTGACTTGGGCCACTTGCCACACTTCTTGCTTATCTCTTCTCTGTATTGCTTTGGGTTAGCTCCGTGGCTTGGTGACTAAGGTAGCTGGATCTCACATGGTCAAATGTGAGGTTCAGATCCCAGCCCTGGTGGCTTAAAAACTGATGGATGTGGGGCCAGTAAGTGACGTAGCATTTAAAACACTGAACTTCCACATGGCTGACCATGGTTGGAGTCCCAGACCCAGGGACTTGAAAATCATACCAGGTGTGTGAACACGTATGCCCAAAATTCCAAGAGAAAAATGGAGGAGAAGGGACTGGGATGTTGCCACCACCCCGGGTGGGGGGAATTTCTGTCTCTCTAGCAAGCACATGCAACCAATGACAAGAAACTGGGGGGAAAAAAAAGCTGGGTAGATATGCATGCATGCACAAAATCCTGATTGGGTGAAAAAATGGATGAAAAGGGATTGCAGAGTGACCACGCCCCATGGTGGGAGGAAGGTGCTTTCACCCTCTCCCTCCCCCATCTGTCTGTCTCTCTCTGGCATGCAAACACACCCTCTGGAAAATTTTAAAAATATATAATATTTCCTCATAGGGTAGAATGGGAATATTAAATCAGTGTACACATATAAATGCTCTGTATCTGGCAACTAGCAAGCACTTAATACTTTAGCTTTTTATTCCCAGTATTCTGTCTTCCTGGAATGACTGGATCCTCCCCCTTTCCGCTCCTATCTACCTGTAGAGCTTGATTTCACGATTCAGTGGTTTGCTCAAAGGTTACTTACTCCTTTGCAAAATCTTCCCTGCCCCCCCCCTCATCTTTTTGCCCACATTCCCTGTAAGCATCTGTTTATATCCTGCTCTTTCCATCAGACAATACACTTCTTGATGGCAGACCTTGAACATAATGAGACTCAATAAATGTTTCTTGGATGATCTAAAAAGAATTTGGAAACCAAGAAGATGAGAAAGACATGGAGGGACCAGCAGTTAGCGTAATGGCTATGTCGCTGAACTCCCATGTAGTTAACCGCGGTTCGCATCCCGGACTCGGTGGCTTAAAACTCATGCCGGGCGCATGTGTTTGTGTGCCCAAGATCCCGAAAGGAGAATAGAGAAGGGATTGCGGCGTGGCCATCCCCCCTGGGGGGTGATTTCTCGCTTTCTGTCTCTCTGTCTCTCTCTGTCTGTCTGGCGAGCGCACACGTCCTATAGCAAAATAAAGAAAAAGAAAAGAAAAAGAAAAGAAAAAGAAAAAGAAAAAGAAAAAGAAAAAGAAAAAGAAAAAGAAAAAGAAAAAGAAAAAGAAAAAGAAAAAAAAGACATGGAAAAGAATCGGGAATGAAGTTAAGGCTATTTACTTTTCTATGGGCTCTTATGGGCCTGGATATCCACTCTGCTCTCTTAATATCACTGCTAACTCAATGTCAGTCTCGGGTAACTGGACACCAGCAGTTTCCCTTGATAAGCCAAACAACAAAAGTGTTCAGAGGAGCTCTATCTTCTAACTTTAGCCCCTGTATTAGTTAGGGTACTCCAGGAGGATTAGACTCAAGAGGGTGTGTGTGTGTGTGTGTGTGTGTGTGTGTGCATATTATATGTAGAGGGGAGAGAAAGAAAGAGGGAAGGAGAGAGGGAGGGAACTATTTATCTTAAGGAAAATATGATTATGGAGACTGGCTCATATATTTATGGAGGCTGGCTGGCAAATCCTAAATTTGCGGGGTGTGTAGCAGGCTAGAGACGCAGAGAGAAGCCAATATTGCAGTTGAGTCCAAAGACTGTCTGGTGCACAGTTCCCTCTTGCTTGGAGTGAGGTTAGTCTTTTGTTCTATTCAGGCCTTCAATTAATTGGATAATGCCCACTCACAATACAGAGGGCAATCTCTTTACTCTAAATTCACCAATTTAAATGTAAATCTCTTCCAAAAACATCCCCACAGAAATATCCAGAATAATGTTTGACCTGCCAGGTTGACACATAAAATTAAACACCATAGCCTTATCCTCAGCTTGTCTTCCACATGTGCAAAAGTTTTAGCTATTCTAAACTACTGGGAATTCTTTGAAAATCTCTCTATTTTATTTTATTTTTCAAAATATCTCTAGGCTTTTTCTTTTTCTTTCTTTCTTTCTTTTTTTTTTTTTTTTTTTTTGAAGAGGTTTTTGCTATAGGGCGTGTGTGCTCGCCAGACAGACAGAGAGAGACAGAGAGACAGAAAGCAAGAAATCACCCCCCAGGGGAGATGGTCACGCTGCAATCCCTTCTCCTCCGTTCTCCTCTCGGGATCTTGGGCATGCATGCACATGCACTTGGCGTGAGTTTTAAGCCACTGGGTCCGGGACGCGAACCGCGGTCGACTACATGGGAGTCCAGCGACACAGCCACTGCCCTAACTGCTGGTCCCATCTCTAGGCTTTTTCATATGCAGTTCTTTCTTCATGGACTACTCTAGTCAGCTTTTTCAACTGGTTTAATTCCTACTCATTCCTGGAGACCCAGATTAAATATCACCTTCTTTAGAAAGCTTGCCTAAACCAACTCCTCACCCCACTACAAATTATAAGTCCAACCCCAGTGCTTTCATCATACTTTCAATTATAGAATTTATCATATTAAATTACAACTATGTTTTCATCTTTGTCTGCCATTATACCTATGTGGATCTCAAATGCAGAGACCACATATCACTAATTTTTTTTGGTAGTACCTAGCATAGTACTTGGCATGAGCTAGGTGTTCAATAAGAATTGAACACAATCACAGTGAGTGATTGAATGAACCATTTTTTAAGATAAAGCAAATTTAGTTAAGAATAAAATATAAGTGGGGCTGGCAGGTGGCATGATTAAAGGCACTGGACTGCCACATGGCCAACCATGGTTGAGTCAAGGACCTGGTGACTTGCTTTCTCACCTTCCCTCTCTCTTTCTGATAGAACTGGAAAATAATAATAAGAAAGAAAGAAATAATTCTTTTTACAAAAGAATAAAATAGGAGCCAGTAGTGGTTAAGGACACTGGACTCCACATGGCCGACAGCAGTTCGAGTCCCAGACCTGGCAGCTTGCTTTCTCCCTTTCTCTCTCTCTCTCTCACTTTGTCTCCTCTCTGGTCAAATTAAAATAAATAAATGAATAAAGTTACATAAAATAATTATTTTTTAAAATAATAAAATATAAGTAACAGATAAATAGATATATCTAATGACTAGTAACTTCATTAAAGAGTCTTATCATTAACTTCAAAGTCCTTAGCATTTCAAGAATAAAATATCAGGGCAAGCCCTGTTGCGCAGTTGTTAAGAGTACTGGATCCCACGTTGCTGAGCACAGTTCAAGTCCTGACCCTAGTGGGTTTACAAACATGCCATTCAGTGTACATGTACGAATGGAATGAAGAAATGGAGGAAAAAGGATTGTGACATGACCATACCCCAGTGGGGGTGCTTTCCCTCTCACTCTGTCTCGCAAGCACACCGGCTTTCTGACAATACATTAAAAAAAGATAAAGTTAGACAAATTCAGGTCTCTTTTATTATATCTCACTCTATTTGAATTCACTTGTTATGAATTTGTATTACGGCTTGCAATTCATGTATTTTTCAAATAAGAAAATAATCTCACTTATTTTCCTCTACAAATAAAATTTTGTACTAGTTTAAAAAAAGAAAGGTTAGGGATCAGCAGTTAGCGTAATGGCTATGTCGCTGGACTCCCATGTAGTCAACTGCAGTTCAGGTCCTGGACCCAGTGGCTTAAACTCACGCCAGGCGCGTGTGCGTGCGTGCCCAAAATCCCGAGAGGAGAATGGAGGAGAAGGGATTGCGGTGTGGCCATCCCCGCTGGGGGGGTGATTTCTCGCTTTCTGTCTCTCTGTCTCTCTCTGTCTTTCTGGTGAGCGCATGCGCCCTATAGCAAAAACCTCTCCAGAAAAAAAAAAAGAAAGGTCAGCAAAGAATGGAAGGCAAACATGAGTGTTATTCAACACTAAATATATGGGAACATATCATGAATCTCTTTTGTTTGTATTAAATAAAGTTAAAAATTTTTATTTTCTACATAGATATATTGATGCAGATTTGATTTCATTTCGCTTTTTTCCATGAAAAAAAATAATACTTTATACATATATAGAGTTGTATCAAGCTATATTTAAATGTATAACGAACAACATAGAAGTATAAGTATTTATTTAATTTATTTGTTAGATATATCTTTTGAACACTGATGTGTTAAACTAAGTGTAGCATGCAGGAGGAATTCTTTCAGTTAGCAATAATCGCGCCTCGGATAAACCTCATTGGCTACGATACTGCCACTGCGCAAAGCTAGGAGGGATTCTTTCAAAATAACCTTCAGCCCACTGTGGAACACAGAACACAGACCTATCTATGCTTATGTATAAAAAAGAAAAAAAAGAGAAGTGGGTGAATCAGCTAGTATATATGTATAGTTTCTATACTTGTGAATAATAGCGAATTTCACAAGAAAAATAATTAAAGTTATGTTTAATTCATCCTAGTGAACATTTTGTTTTACCTGAGAAAAACTAAAGTATGCTTTTGTTTAAGAAGAAAAAAAATGAATAAATCATCAAAATGTGCAATTTGACTATTAAGATCATTTGTGTATTGATCTTCCCTAGCTCTGGTACCATTTCTACTGCTAGTTTCCCATACTTCCTTCATTTTAATTTTAATATTTCCTTTTTTATTTGCCAGAGTGTGTGAGAGAAAGACAGCCAGAAAGAGAAAAAGAAAAGGCACCCCCACTGGGACGTGGACACACAATCCCTTCCCCTCCATTTCCCCATCCTGTCAGTATTTGGGGCACTCACATGCATGTACCCAGCATGTGCCAGAAGTTTAGCAGTCTGTTAAGTAATTCGTATTTGCTTCCTAAATTAAAGTATTCTCAGTCCGTTATTCAGGGTGCTGGGGATAAATGTCTTTAAGCATCTCGAGACTGATTTCAGTGGCTCGTGCCCTGCTTCCCAGTTATGTCTCACAGTCTGGCCCAACCACGTCTGTCCCAGCACCGACAAATCCACAGCAATCCTGCGGCCCGAACTTCCCAAGCACGAGCTTCTGACTTGGAAGCTATTTACTGCTATTACATAGCTACATTAAAACAACACTTTGTTCACTCCTACTACAAAATGTATATGTGTTTACTGTACAAAATTCATAAATATGACAAAGCAAACAGAATTTAAAATAATTCATAATCCTACCACTCGGAAATAACAACTGATCTATCCAGGATTTTTTTTTTTTTTTTTTTGCAATAGTACATGCACTTGCCCAAGAGAGACAGAAAGAGAGGTAAAGTGAGAAAGGAGCTCCCAGGGGGGTGGCCGCACTACAATCCCTTTTTCCGCATTCTCCTCTTGGGACTTTGGCATGCGCACACAGGTGCCAGGTGTATATCTCAAGCCACCGGGTCTGGGACCATGCAGTCAGCCATGTGGGATCTAGCCGCCTTAACCACCACACCACTAACTGCCCCAAATTATTCTTTTTAAATGATATTGGAGCCAGCATGTGGCATGGTGGTTAAGGCACTGGATTCTCACATGGACGACCCAGAGGCTTGAAAACCACACCAAATAAATACATAAATAATTTGTTTGTTTTAAGATATCAAGGGACCAGTATATGGCATAATGGTTACATCACTGGACTACCACGTAGTTGACCGCAGTTCGAGGTCCAGACATGGTGGCTTAAACCTCATCCCAGGCACGTTTGCTTGTGTGCCCAGGATCCCAAGAGGAGAATGGAGGAGAAGGGATTGTGGCGTGGCCATCCTCCCTGGGGGAGTGATTTCTCACTTTCTGTCTCTCTGTCTCTCTCTGTCTTCCTGGCGAGCGCACATGCCCTATAGCAGAAATCTCTCTTCAAAAACAAACAAAAAAGATGTCAAATATTGTGTTCTCTTTTGTAACTTCCCTGTTTTACAATACATTATAAACATTTCTCTATGTCACTAAATATTCTATATCTTTTTTTGTTTGTTTGTTTTGTTTTTGACACAGAACGCATTCATTCACCAGAGACCGAGAGAGGGAAAGTTGGAAATCACCCCACAGAGTGGCTGGCTACGCTGCAATGCCTTCTCTTCCATTCTCCTCTCAGGATTTGGAGCATGCATGCACACGTGCCTAGCGTGATTTTCAAGCCGCCAGGTCTGGGACTTGAACTACAATTAGTCATGTGGGAATCCAGTGCCTTAACTACCATGCAACCTGCTGGTCATCTTATATCCCTTTTTTAAAAAAAGATAGCACATGCATGCATGAGAAAAAGAGAGAGAGAAGCACCCCAACAAGGTGTCACCTGAGGTAATCCTCTGCCCCCAGTCCTCCAGCTCCCCGGGATCTTGGGCACCCATGCGTGTACCCAGCACATTTTCAGGCAGACCCAGAAATGCCAACCTGCAGTTGACCATGTGGTTTCCAACACTCCAAGCCAGTATGCTACAGACTGTACCACCGGTTTAGCCAGTAACCCACAGTACCATTTGTTTGTTTGTTTTGCTAGAGGGTGTGCACACTCACCAGAGAAAAACAGCCAGAGAAAAAAGAGAGAGAGAAAGTGAGAAAGTACCCCCTATGAAGGATGGCCATGCCACGAGCCCTTCTCTCCTATTACCTCTTTTAGGATTTTGGGCACACACACACATGTGTCTAGTGTGTTTTTCAAGCTACTAGCTCCAGGACTCAAACCACTCAGTCAGCCATGTGAGATCCAGTCACTGTAACCATCACACCACCAGATGACCCTAAAATACCTTTTCTTTTCAAGAGAGGGAGAGTTTTGCTATAGGGCATGTGTACTCACCAGACAGAGAGAAAGTGAGAAATCACCCCCGGGGGGATAGCCACACCACAATCCCTTCTCCTCCATTCTCCTTTTGGGATTTTGGACATGCATGCACACACGCCTGGCATGAGTTTCAAGCCACTGGGTCTGGGATTTAAACCACAGGCAATCAAATGGGAGTTCACTGCCTCAACCATCACGCCACCTCCTGGCCCTCTGATACCTTTTTAATGGCTGGTTAATATGGACTCAGCGATGGGCTTTGAACATAATAAGTTACTTATTAACTTTAGCCCTCTGAGAGCAGAAAGGCAAGTAGGATGACAACTACCCAACCTCCTATAGAAGGGTAAATTCATAATCATCAGGAAAAGCCACCTGTGAAAATAAACATAAGGGTTTTGAAGTTTTTCCACTAAATGACGAAGTGATTTTTGATGGTCAGGAAAAGATTGTGAAAGAATAGAGATAAATCAAGAGTATTTGTGTTTGCCTCTGTTCACCATTCAGATGTCATCTATAGAGAAAAACTGGCTGAGACTACAAGCGAACTAAAATTTGTCTTCATTTGCATTCTCTGTGTTAATTTAGGACCAGTACTGGTTTTGGAAAGATTTGAAGCAACCATTTAATTAGAGTTAAAGGCAAAATTAAACCACAGGAAGTATCAGGCACAGATGCTGCCAGGCACCTGGGATATGCTCTTGTGACTCTTCGTCCTTGATTAGGACCCTAGATTTTCTAATTATAATGATAGTTAAATTTATTTAACACCTTCTCTGTGCCAAGCTAATATCAGAAACTTTATTTTCACATTTAAAACTTGAAATAACTCTGTGAAGTAGGTATCATAATCCGCATTTTATAGGTGAAGAAATAGTCCTGAGAGGTTGGATGCCTTGCCAGTTAGTGACATCACCAGTTAATGGTAGATCGAGATTTTTGTCTTACTCCAAAGCATAAGTTGTTCTATACCACATTGGAAAGTAGCCATCCACGGTAGGTAGAATATTGCCTACTCCCTACCAAGATGTCTACATCTGAATTCCCAGAACTTGGGAATACATAAGAACTTGTCTTACACAGCAAAAGGAATTAAGGTTGCAGATGGAATTAGGGTTGCAAAATCAGCTGACCTTCACCTAAAGATACTATTCTGGGTTATGCAGTTGGGCTCAACATAATCACAAGAGTCCTTAAAAGCAGAAAAAGACAGAAAGTTAGAGAAGGAGGTGTGGTAACAGAATCAGAGTAGAGCAGTGTAAAGTCTCAACCTGCTGGGACCAGCGGTTAGCGTAACGGCTATGTGGCTGGACTTCCATGTAGTCGGCTCGGTTCGCATCCTGGACCCGGTGGCTTAAACTCATGCCGGGCGCGTGTGTGTGCGTGCCCAAGATCCCAAGAGTAGAATGGGGGAGAAGGGGTTGTGGTGTGGCCATCCCCCCTGGGGGGCGATTTCTCGCTTTCTGTCTCTCTGTCTCTCTGTCTTTCTGGTGAGCGCACGTGCCCTATAGCAAAAAACCTCTCAAAAAAAAAAAAAAAAAGACTCGGGAACCAGCAGTTAGTGTAATGGCTATGTCGCTGGACTCCCACGTAGTCGACCGCGGTTCGCGTCCTGGACCCAGTGGCTTAAAACTCACACCGGGCGCGTGTGCATGCATGCCCAAGATCCCGAGAGGAGAATGGAGGAGAAGGGATTGCGGCGTGACCATCCCCCCCGGGGGGTGATTTCTCACTTTCTGTCTCTGTCTCTCTCTGTCTGTCTGGCAAGCGCACGCGCCCTATAGCGAAAACCTCTCAAAAAAAAAAAAAAAAAAAAAAAAAAAAGGAAGGGAATCCTGAGCCAAGGGATATGGATAGCCTCTCAAAGCTGTGAGAGGTAAGGAAAGGGAATTGTTCCTGAAGCCTAGAGCCACCAGCCTGCCAACAATTTGGTTTTACCCCAGAGGTATCAGTGTCAAGCCCCTGATGTACCGACATACCGAGCTGCAAGGTAATAAACTTGTTTTATTTCATTTGTTTATTTAAATTGCCAAAGGATGAATGTGTGCACCAAAGAGAGAAAGAGAGAGAAGGAGAACGAAAAAGCATCCCCCAAGGAGGCATGGTCATGTCACAATCCCTTCTCCATTGTTCCATCCTGTCAAGATTTTGGGCATGCCCGCACATGTGCTCTACGTGTTTTGGTTGGTTTTTTTTTTCCCTGTGTTTTTGTTTTGTTTTGTTTTGTTTTGTTTTGTTTTGTTTTGTTTTGTTTTGAGAGGTTTTTTGTTATAGGGTGCATGTGCTCGCCAGAGAGACAGAGAGAGAGAGACAGAAAGTGAGAAATCATCCCCCGGGGGGATGGCCACGCCGCAATCCCTTCTCCTCCATTCTCCTCTCGGGATCTTGGGCACGCACGCACACGCACCCAGCGTGAGTTTAAGCCACCGAGTCCAGGACTCGAACTGCAGTCAACTACATGGGAGTTCAGCGACACAGCCATTACGCTAACTGCTGGTCCCGCTCTATGTGTTTTTCAAACCACTGAGGCCGGGATTTGAATGGTGGTCAGCCATGTGGGAGCCAGCTCTCTTTAACCAGTAGATCCTGTTTTGTTGTAAGTAATGAAGTTCTGGTCATTATACACTATCATTCTGTGAATGTCTGATGATCAGAGTTGTATTCTTACTCAGACAGAAGACCCATACGCGTAGTACAAGCATAGACAAAACAACTTCCTGCACATAAAACCATGATTTTCCTTAGAAAAGAATTTTTTTTCCTTAAATATCTAGAAAAGCGTACGAGGAGACTGTGGGTCAAGTGGCACAGACAATTCTATCCTGAAATAGAAACCATTTGCTGACTTGCTAGCCCGCTATAATCTCTTGATAAATGTATGCTTTTAATTAAGAACCACATCCTCATAGATCACAGGGAAAGGGGAAGAGTCAACACTGCACGACAGCTGAAAGGATAGGCCTACTGAGTACATGGATTAATGACTGAATGAGGATTTTAGTTGTATGCCACTAAATAGGGCGTTGGGTTAATAACCTATGTTGGCCAATAGGTCTAACCAGTACCGGAGGTTGCAGACCTGAATTTCAATTTTGCCTTTATCATTTTCTTTCTTTCTTTCTTTTTTCCTTTTTTATTTTTAAATTTGCCAGAGAACTCATATGCTCATGAGACAGAGACAAGAGAAAGAGACAGAGAGAGAGAAAGTGAGACACACCCTCCCATGGGGGGATGGTCACATCACAATTCTTTCTCCTTCACTGCTCCCTTCTTTCAGGATTTTGACCACGCGTGCACCTACACCTAATGTGTTTCTCAGGCCACCAGGTCCAGGTCTCGAACCCCACAGTCGATCATGTGGGATCCAGCTGTCTTAACCACCACACCACTGGCCGACCCCCCCCCACCACTTTCTGCTTGTACAAACTTGACCTAACCTTTCTAAACCTCAGTTTCTTCATCTATAAGATGGGCCAATATACCCTGCTTGAAATAGTTACTAATAAGGATTTAACGGCATGATAAGTGAAGAGCACGCCGAGCACAGGGCATGGCATTAGCAAGTGCTCAATAAGCGCTAGCGTGCTTCCTTCCTGTTAGTTAAATATTGTGGAGATTTTTGGCATTAGCATAGAAGAAATGCTGATTTTCCTCTCTGCGCTCTTTCTATAGCAAAAAGGCTTACATACAGTTTATGACTTCCTACAACATTTTTAAAAAAGGTTAGAATTTTTTAAAATTATAGAACCTTGTATTTTAAGATGTATGCCTGGGGACCAGCAGATGGCATTGCGGTTAAGGCACTGGACACACCCACATGGTCAACGATGGTTTGAGTCCTGAATTGGTGGCTTACTTTCTTGCTTCCTCTCTGTCTCTCTCTGGTCAAATTTTAAAAAAGAAAAAAAGAATGAATAAATAAAATTAAATAAATAATTCTTTTTTTTTTTTGGAGAGGTTTTCGCTATAGGGTGCATGCTCTCGCCAGACAGACAGAGACAGAGAGACAGAAAGCGAGAAATCACCCCCCAGGGGGGATGGTCACGTTGCAATCCCTTCTCCTCCATTCTCCTTTCGGTCTTGGGCACGCACGCACATGTGCCCGGCGTGAGTTTTAAGCCACCTGGTCTGGGACATGAACCATGGTCGACTACGTGGGAGTCCAGTGACATAGCCATTATGCTAACTGCTGGTTCCCAAATAAATAATTCTTAAAAAAAAAAAAAAAAAAAAAAAAAAAAAAAAAAAAAGAATGCCTTAAGATTTAAGATCCAATCTGAAATCCAATCTTAAAGTATGCCTTTAAGATTTCAGATCCAAACTGAAATCTCCCCCTCTAGATATTCAAATGATTTTGGAAACTTCTCATTCCTGTATAACTCCTTCTGACTGAAAGCTGGATAATAGCCAGACCATGGCTGAACTACTAGTTCAAGTCCTGGACCTGCTGGCTTGAAAAACATGTTGGGCTTCTGTGTGAACGTGCTCAAAATCCTGTAAAAAGGGAAAAATGGAGACGAGATTGTGGCATGACTATTCCCCATAAGGAGATGCCTTTCTCTCTCCCTCTCCTCCCCACCCTGCCCCCCCCCCCCCGCAAGTACACATACCCTCTAGCAATAAAAATTTACAAATAATAAAGCATGAATATTTTGAAATCTATAAGAGTATTCATTGACACCTAATGCCAGTCTAGTGAATCAAATTCTGAGGATAATACTGGTGATCTCTTCTAATAGCCTTAGATTGCTCTTAACTGTTTTCTTAATGAAATAGGATCGTGTATACCAGTAATTCATAGAAAACAACTTGCCTACATGTAGTTATTGTTTGGGGAAAGTAGTCGGCCATTTATCAAGAAAGGGTGAAAAGATTTCTGAAGAATTAGCCAGGGTTGGTTGGTAGTCTGTAATAATATAGGATTTCCTTAAAGATGGCTAGATGATACTTTGAGCTCATACGAAGGAATATCTGTCAACTGTGGTAAATAAGAACTTAGGACCATCAATTAGGATAGTCAAAATAACTCTCTGAAGTAGTCTTTTACTAGGGACATTTAAATCTTATTGGATTACTTAGTTCTTTGGAAATGTAGTTATCAAGGCAAATTTGTTTTCTTACAACATCTTTGCATGTCACGTCCACCTTCTAACCACTTCTACTCAAATCTACAACTAGGCCCAGCGACCCTAGGGAAAGGTTTAGGGCTAAACAGCAAGTACTAAAATTCATTCTGACCTCTGGTTGAAATGCTTTAAGAGGACTCAGAGCCATAAAGAAGCCAAGAACCGTATAGCACGTACTCCACTTCCTCCCAAATTCATGCAAGGCAGGACCTATCAGCACATCTTGAGATCTGTTCACAGATCAAGGCGACTCCTTTCATCTGTCACGTCCATTCCTTCAACAGATACAGGCACCACAGAGAGGGGGCAGGCCCAGTGACAGTCTCCTTTGTGAAGTCTGAGTTCCATGAAACCAAGAGAGTTCTCATTCATGTTTGTGTTCTTGGCACACAGAGCACGTTCAATAAATGTTGATTGGACAAAAATGCCCAGTCCCGAGCTGCATTCTATAACCGCTCCAGGAGCTGTCTCACCCTATTAGCTATCACAGGCTCTGCTCTGCTCTTGATTCATGTCTGACCTGGCCTCACCTTTCAGACTGTCCTCACATTGTTATCTTTGTCTCTTGTCTGCAATTCCGACTCTCCACACTAGAGATACTGGTTCCAGAGTCCTAAGTGACCTCTCTCCAGTGTTGAGAAGCCTGCCCCAGTTCTTTTGCTGGCCTCGGGCTGACCCAGTATTACCATAAAGGCCTGGCCAATATTCACCTGGGACGGGGGAATCAACACCTCTGCAAAGTTGCTGGATCGAGAGAACTTTCATTTTGCACTACATTATTAAAGAACATTTTATCTGAAATAGGAAAGACTTTGAACCCCATTACTCTCACATCCTTGTCATTTGAAACAGATCCCAAATCACTTAGTAAGGAAGAAATAAGGAAATGGCAATGAAACTAGACTTAACAAATGGGGTAAGGGTAGTCACTGAAAAGTTGGCAGTAAATATTTGGAATATAAAAGATTAAAAACGTGATAGTTTTTGCCATTTTCTTTCCTTCTTTTTTCAGTTGCCAGAAACCATGTGCATTCATCAGAGAGAAAAACAGACAAAAAGAGAGAGAGAGAAAGGACCTTTCGGGACCAGCAGTTGGTGTAATGGCTATGTCACTGAACTTCCATGTAGTCAACAGTGATTCGAGTCCCAGACCGGGCAGCTTAAACTCACGCAGGGCGTATGTGCGTGTGTGCCCAAGATCCTGAGAGGAGAATGGAGGAGAGGGGATTGCGGCATGGCCATCCCCCCTGGGGGGTGATTTCTTGCTTTCTGTCTCTCTGTCTCTTTCTGTTCTTCTGGCGAGTGCATGCGCCCTATAGCAAAAACCTCTCCAAAAAATAGAAAAAAGAAAGGCCCTCCCAACAGGGCATGGTCATATCACAATCCCTTCTCCTCCCTTTCTCCACCTTACACGTGCCTGGCATGTTTTTCAAGCCCTGGGGCTAGGATTCAAACCACAGTCAACCATGTAAGAACCAGTTTCCTTAACTAATAGGCTATGGGGCTGGTCCATTTTCAATATGTTTTAGTGGCTAGAATAAAATATACTTAGAACTCACTTTAGAGCAATAAGTGTTCATAAATTAGAAGCAGCCTTATGAAATATGGAAAATGTCTTTATTTCAAAATACTTCAAAGTAGTCAGTAGAATATTTACCAGAAATATTATCATGCTTAAACCCCGTGATTACTTCGTTATTTAGTAGTTTTTATCTGCACTAACAGGAAGTGATTATCTTCCATGTTTTAGACTAAAAAGGATACAAATTTGGGAGGCCGGTCTATATCATAGCAGTGAAGCACCATGCAGAGGTAGCTGGATTTCGCATAGCCAGCCAGAGTTTCAGTCCCACCTTTGGTGGCTTGGAAAACACGGGAGTATGCATGTGCACACACTCGCACACCCAAGGCCCTGATGGAATAGAGAATTGGAAGAAAAAGGATTACATCTAAGCATGCCGCATTGGGGAGTGCTTTCTCTCTCCTTCTCCTTGTCCTTCTCTTTCTTTTTCCTTTCTCTTTTCTTTCTTCCTTCTTTCTTTCTTTTTCTTCCTTCCTTCCTTCCTTCCTTCCTTCCTTCCTTCCTTCCTTCCTTCCTTTCATTCTCTTTCTTTTTGTTTCTTTCTTTCACTCTCTCTCAAATGCACACCTCATCAAAGCAGTCTTGCCCCATGCCCTCTAGGGAGGCTTTTGCTTTTCAGCCCAAAAAGGACAAAAAACATTTCTTTAATAAAACATTTTATAGATAAAGGTTTTCGTTTTGTTTGTTTTGTTTTTTATTTTTATTTTTATTTTTTTGCCGTAGAGTGCATGCACTCACCAGAGGGACAGAGAAGAGAAAGAATCCAAGTGAGAAATCACCCCCTAGGGGTTTGGCCACACTGCAATTCCTTCTCCTCCATTCTCCTCTTGGGATTTGGAGCACACATACACATGTGCCCAGTTTTTTTTTTTTTTTTTCTTTCTTTCTTCTTTTTTTAAAAGAATTTTTGAGAGTTTTTTGCTGTAGGACGTGTGCACTCGCCAGAATGACAGAGACAGTGAGACAGAAAGTGAGAAACCACCCCCTCAGGGGGGATGGCCACACCACAATCCCTTCTCCATTCTCCTCTCAGAATCTTGGGCATGCACGCGCATGTGCCCAGTGTGAGTTTAAGCCACCGGGTCCGGGACTTGAATCGTGGTCAACTACATGGGAGTCCAGCGACATAGCCATTACACCAAAAACCCCCCCAGTGTGTTTTTTAAGCTGCCAGGTCTAGGGCTTAAATCATGGAGTCAGTCATGTGAGATCTAGCACCTTAATCCCATGCCACCTGCTGGTCCCCAAAGTTAAAAAACATTTTAAACACTTCTCTTTTAAAATTCTTAAAATTTTGGGACCAGCAGATGGCATAATGGTTATGTTGCTGGACTCCTACATAGTAGACCATGGTTTGAGTCCCAAACCCAATAGCTTAAAACATGCCAGGTGTGTGTGTATGCGTACCCAAAATCCTGAAAGGAGAATGGCGTTCTCAAGAAGGGATTGTGGCATGGCCATCCCCTTGAGGAGGGGGGGGTGATTTCTCACTTTCTGTCTCTCTGTCTCTCTCTCTGTCTCTCCAGCAAGCGCATGTGTTCTGTAGCAAATATCTCTCTAAAATTTTTTTTAATTCTTAAAATTTTTAAAAGTTTATTTTTTCTATGAGTGAGAGAAAGAGAGAGACAGAGAGACAGAAAGACAGACACCTTCCCCACCCCGCATAGGGTGTGATACCACAATCCATCTTCTGCCTCAGTGAGCTCCGTATCATGGGCACCCGCCTGCCCAGGGTCCTCTGGGAGGTCTCCACATGCAAATCTGGAACCTTTCCATGTGGCCAGCCTCACACAATGTCTTGTTTTATGGTGGCACCAAAAAGATACAATATTTTACTGGATTTTAAATTGGTTATAAACTGGGTTTTTCCCACCTAGTTTGTGGAGATGACTGTATGATGCTAATTCTTAGGTATTTATGCCTAAAATGTTATCTTGGAGATACCTGGGAATAGATTCTGTCTTTTGTGTCCACATTATTGACCAGTTGGAAACTGGTATTTGGCTCAAAACTTAGTAGGACATAAAGTCCTTCATTCTATCCATGAACTTCTTGTTCTTGAGAAAACATTTACTCTGACAGTCTGAGGAGTGGCAAACTGGCTACATTGTGGGATCTGGTTTCTGTGCTCGGAGCGGGATAGCCCAGCGTTGAGATAGCACACAGTTCTGCAATGCTGTAGCAGTAGCTGGCTTTTGGTTCTGTCCCCACCGACTGCACATTCTGATTCTGCCAACCATCTTGCAAATGCCTCTTCTTGCTTAGAAGGACCAGGGGAGGAATGTGGATAAGTCAGTCCAAATCCATCAGCATCCGTAGGTTGCTGGTGACAGGTCAGTGGTGACACCCTCTGTGAGGATAACTCCCTGCAGTGCTAACAGGTGCACAACGGTGCCAGAACTGGATGACAGCTCGCTCACTCCAGGCTAGAAGAAATTCGGGGCTCACCATGCTGAATTGTAAGCTCCTCAACTAATAGCCTCTTAAAAGAGGGCCACCTAGATGAGAAAGAATCCTTTCTGTGCTGAAAAGCAGAAGCTTCCCAACAGGCTATAGGTCAAGGCTGCTTTGATGGGGTTGAGCTAGGCTGGAGCTGGGGGGTGTGGTAGTCTGGGCCGCATGGGAAGACTGCTTTGTCCAGCTGGGAAAAGTGCATACTGGATTCCAGAGTGGGCCACATTGGGAGGAACCAGGTAGAATGCAGTTTAAGAGGGCTGAGAAGAGTCGGGCTCAGCTGGGCTATGGGAGAATGGGAGATAGACCAGAGAATGTTGCTCGGCTGGGTCAGTCTAGATCATACGAGGGGGGAAAATATAGCCAATGGACCTCGAGATGAGGAGGGGTAAGGAAAGGGACACGATGGGATGGGGAGTAGTGGGAACAGAAGGAAACGTGGGGAGGGATGCGCCAAGCAGGAGGAAGAGCCCAAATGTCAGCTGGAGACTCAGCTGATGGGTGGGGAGTGGAAAGTTGTGGAAAGGAGCTACTGGCTATCCAGGAGTTAACAGCTGGCTCTGGCAGGGAGAAGACAGAAAAAGGAAAGAATTAAGGGACGGCCAAAGGTATGGAAAAAGGGAGGTGAGTGAGGATGGGAATTGGCAATCCGGTTAGAACCGAGCTAAACATCCAGTGTTGTCATCCACCTGAAAGCACTAGACCTGGTGGTGCTGTGTAGGCAAAATGGAAGCCAGAGCTGAGCTCAGTGGTGGTGAATGCCTTTCACGCAGACCAGGAAACGAAAGTTAATTGAGGTTGAAAAAAAGCCTTATGTGACAGTTTCCAAACAAGCAGGTTGATTTGGCTGGTGCGGAGGCGCTGATGCCTGATTTGGAGCAGAGCAGTTATGTTGTGATGTTTTAAAACTCATTCTGGCACACTGATGGCTGTGTCGGCTGGCAGCTAAGAACTCGCTGGGATGCAAGACTTTCACCATTTATAATCGACACGTCCCCTTCCAGGAAAGAGCCTTTCTAATCTCTGAAGAAGTGGATTTATCAATTTGCATAAAATATGCCATTTTCAATGAACGCGTATTTATCATCTATCACTTACTTTCCTACTGTCTTTTTTTTTTTTTTTTAATGTGGACTCTGTTTGCAGTGAATCAGCACCTTGATATTGAGCTGTGCTGGGGGCATTCTGTTAAGAGTGAGAGGGAAAACAACGCCAGAAGGGGGGTGTGACGAGAATAAAATGATCTTTTCCTGTTTCCATGGTCTTTTCTGTATGTAATCAGCAGTTAGGTTAGACACGAATTCAATGTAAAACAAATGACTGAACTTTAGGCTTGTTAAAGTTGTACTTTTCGGTGGCTTATCATTTACCTAACTCCTGAGAGAGCATCAAAGAGCCCAGCAGAGTTCAAAGAAGGCTTCTAACCCCCCAGGACATGCACCAGTCCCTGAACAAGAAAGGAGCCCTCCAGGATCAACAGGGCCCACTCTCAGATCCCTCGAATGCTACATGCACCACCTGCTCATACATGCTCGATCCTTTTTGCTGTTTATGCACAAAAAAAGCCAAGCCTAAAATCCTCATAGGCTCAGGACTCAGGAAATCCAAATGAATTGGTTCAAATGTTACAAATTTGGCTTAGTTTAATCATAACTGATTCTTCACACTGTAGACATCGCTAAAATTACAGTTTAATCACCTCTTCTCATATTTCTTCAAAATCATATAAACGAATGCAAGAAATCATCACCAGATGCCGTCTTGTTTCAGACCAAACTGAATTTCAAATGAGACTTGGCAGCACCTGGTTGGTAAGTAGCACACCTAAATGTACTGAAATCACTCTATTCCTAGCTGACACAGTAGCGTACACCTGTAATCTCAGCTCCTCAGGAGGCTGGCTTAAAGTGAGGAGGATGATGAGTTTGAGGCCAGCCTGGGCTACATAACAAGACCGGGTTTCTAAAAATATAATGCAAAAAAATTTTTTTCCAGAAAAAAAAAATCACTCCACTTCTTTAATGTCTGTAGGAGATCACGCACACATGCATACGTATAAAATATGACTGCAAAGCCGAAAAACAAGACTTTACAAGTCCTGTCATTGACAGAGACATTGTATACAAAGGAAAAGCATAGTGTAATCCATCTCATCAAGAGTTAATTTTATCCATAAGATGTATCAAAATTTTTAATTTGTGAACTCTTTGATCCAACAATGCCTAAGAGATCACCAGAAAAGTATATGAAAATGTGGATGCAAGGATATTCATGATGACAATGAAAAATTAGAAATAACCTACTTGCCCAGTAATGAGAGACTAGCTAAATAAAAACATCAATGCAATAATTATACATCCATTCAAAAGGATAATGTGTGTGTGTGTGTGTGTTAGGTTTCGAGAAAGTCATGAGCGTTTTCCTGTAGAAAAACACAGAAAAATACGCCATGACTTTCCAAACAACCTAATATAATATAAACATATAACTGACTTATTTATTTATTTATTTATTTGACCAGAGAGAGAAAGGGAAGTGAGAAAACAAGCCTTCAGGTCCAGAACTCAAACTGTGGTCGACCATGTAGGAATCTAGCACCCCTAACCACCATGCCACCTTCCAACCCCTCTCTATATATATCTTTTTTAATCGCCTGTGTTGGCCACAGAAAGCGAAAGAAAGTACCCCCCAATGGAATGTAGACACTCTGCAACCCATTTTCCTCCACTTCTCCATCCTATCAGGATTTGGGGCATGCACACACACACGCCTGACATGTTTTTCAAGCCACTGTGGTTGGGATTCAAATTTCAGTGGCCATCTGAGATCCAGCTTTCCATGCACTGCACTTAACCAACGTCCTATGGGACTGGCACCATGTAAATATATTAATGTAAGAAAATCTTCATGTCATACAGCTGAGAAAAAGAAAAGTATGAAAGAGTATTCATGCTGTGATTCTGTTTATGTAAAAGAATGCATCCCTACAGATGGCAGAATTTAAACTACTCAGTATTTTCCTTTCACTTTTAAATTTTTCTCCATAAGTATGTATTTACTTTAAAATCGGGGGGGGGGGGATCAAACTATTTTAATCAGAAGAAAAAAATAATTACACTGCATTTCAATCAAACTAGAATAGTCATCCAAGAAGCCAACTGTAGCTCTTGTATTTCTGTGCCTTCTGTTGAAAGGAAAACTGTGGATAAACAGAACATTACAGAGAAAATTTGAATGGATGGTGTCTAGTACCCAAACCAAAACAGAGGCGAAAAACTACACAAACTGAGGAAGATGCCCTTATTTTAGTGTTTGAAAGCATTAATTCAATCTGTCTATGTGTGTGCACGTTACTATAGTTTTATAACTAACCAAATATAATGTATATTCCAAATGGCAGCAAAAAATATGACATAATTACCATTGGCTTTTCTTACATAAGTAACCACCCTATAAATCTTCATGCTAATGTGGAAAAATCTGACCTGAGCAGATGGACCTCATGCTGTTCTCTGAAACATGAACAGATTTCTGATCTTCTGGACCAGGAAATGAAGTTAACACTAAAACAGTCAACACCATCACCCGTCTCCTAGAATGTCAATGCAAGAAGCTGCTAATAAAAGCAGTGTTTCCCTCTTTAGAAACATAGCACAAAAGTCTATTTATATTTCAATGAACTATGCTCTTGATATAATAAAAACGCATAGTAATATCTGTAACATTGAAGGTGCTAGGTGACCAGTCCCCGAACCTCACCGATTTTAGAGGATCCCCTCACTGTGGTTTTTGGCAGGCTGTATTTGGCTGCCTTTATTCTTGATTCTCCAAGTTTCTCATGGAAACGCATCACTGGGACTGAAATTCTGCCTAGTTAAATTTCATCTCCTTAGTCCAAGTGCCCCTTTATCCGTGAGCATCTTCATAGAAGCAGTTTTACAGATAGACCCCTTGGGTTTGAAGATCCAATAAAGGACTCTGTGACAAGTAATTTGCAGGTTTGAAGTTTGAATTCCTGCTCCACAACTTCCTAGTTGTTTAGCTGAAGGTCGTTGGGAGGCTGGGCAGGCCAGCAGGACTGGGTCTAAGGAGGAACTGGGGCCAAGGAGGTAGCCCATGAAGTCAGAGGTTGTTTACATAAAGCGAGAATGAACAAATGCTTGGATACATGAAAGACAACGGAAGTCACTATCAGAAAAGGAAGTTACCAAAAGAAAAAATAAAGAAAGAAAAGAAAAGGAAGTTACGGGGACCAGCAGGTGGCGTGGTGATAAAGGTGCTGGACATTTCCACAGGGTCAACCACGGTTCGAGTCCTGGACCTGGTGGCTTGCTTTCTCACTTTCCCTTTCTGTCTCTTTCTTTCCCTCCTTCTCTCTGGCCAAATTAAAATAAATGAATGAATAAATTACATTAAATAAATAATTTCTTTTAAAAAAAAAAAAGAAAGAAAAGGAAGTTACAAATAGGGGAAGGGTGAAAACCAGACTGAATCCTGTGATGCTAGAGAGGAGTTGAGGATACTGGAGTAAGCTCATGGGTTTTAATACAAGCAGACCTACAGCTCTGAAAACAGATATAGATGTGTATTGGTGCGTTTGTGAATTGCCCAGTTCTGCTAAGTTGGCCTTAAGACAGTAACACTCCAGTAGCAATGACCAAACCTAGCACCCGGTCTTGACTCTAAAAGCGCATTCTTAGGGGACCAGCAGTTAGCGTAATGGCTATGTTGCTGAACTCCCATGTAGCTGACCACAGTTCGAGTCTCGGACCTGGTGGCTTAAACTCACGCCGGGTGCGTGTGTGCGTGCCCAAGATCCCGAGAGGAGAATGGAGGAGAAGGGATTGTGGCGTGGCCATCCCCCCTGGGGAGTGATTTCTCGCTTTCTATCTCTCTGTCTCTATCTTTCTGGCAAGCACACGGGCCCTATAGCAAAAACCTCTCAAAAAAAAAAATGCATTCTTAGGACCACCAGATGGTATAATGGTTATGTCACTGGACTCCCATGTACTCAATCGTGGTTCGAGTCCCGGACCCAGCATCTTAAACTCATGCAGCTTAAAACTCATGGTACATGTGCGTGCATGTCCAAAATCCAGAGGAGAGAATGGAGAAGAAGGGATTTCAGCATGGCCATCCCCCTGGGGGATGATTTCTCGCTTTCTATCCCTCTGTCTCTCCGGAAAGCGCATGTGCCCTATAGCAAAATCTCTCTCTAAAAAAGTAAATAAATAAAATTAAAATTCATTCTCAACTAAAAGGAGCAGAGCTTCTTGGAGAGATAGTAGAGTTGATAAAAATCACTGAAAGGGTTGGGGCAGGAAAAAGTGCAAGATGAGCCTGAAAACTCCCATTCTCTGCTTATATAACAGAATGCCACAGACTAGGTAGTTTACAAACAATGTAAGTTTATTCAGCTCACAATTCTAGAGGCTGGGCGGTCCAAGAGCATGGTGCCAGCATCTGGGGATGGTTCCCCTTTGGCAGAAGGGCAGAGGCAGAAGCAAGCACACAAAGGCAAATACGAGAAGGCTGCTTTTATAACAAGCCCACTCTTGTAACTGACCATTCCCACTATATCAGCATTAATCCGTTCAGGACAGAGTTCTCATGACCTATGCACCTCCCACTACTGTTACCATGGCAACTAAATTGCAACCTGAGTTTTGGTGGTGACATTTTAACCGTAACACACTCCCAGAAAGATACAAAGCTGTCGGAAGGACATGGAATCGGTTTGAAGGGTATCTCAATGGCCAAAACTGGAACAATTTTAGCATCAAAATCAATAATGGCAGTAATGAATTATAATCCGTTGAATAAAATAGAAATCCACAAGTTCATATTGATGGAAATAAATGAATACACAGATTAATAAAAATGGAGAAGAAAAAAACTTTCTCACAACCAAATCGCAACTAGTAAATGTAAAATACTTTTTGGAATTGCAAAAATTACCAGCTGGCAATCATCATTGTAATTATTTGTTCAAGCAATAATCATCATAAAATAGGGACCAGCAGATGGCATAATGGTTATATCCCTAGACTCCCACATAGTCAACCACGGTTTGAGTCCCAGACCCTGTGGCTTAAAATTCACACTGTGCACATGTGTGGGCGTGCCCAAAATCCCAAGAGGAGAATAGAGGAGAAAGAATTGCTGCATGACCATCCCCCCGGTGGGGTGGGTGAGTGGGTGGGTGTTTTCTTGCTTTCTGTCTCTCCATCTTTCTCTGTCTCTCCAGCAAGTGCACACACCCTATAGCAAAAATCTCTTTAAAAAAATCATAAAATAAGTGAATAAAAGTTTGTTGAAGAATAGGATGTTTGCGAGTCTCAAAGTTATCTCCCCACAAAATAGTTGTTAATTCAAGAGGAAAGAGAAAAGCTTAACAGTGGAGAAATTAATCAATTCATCCCAGTTAGCATCACCAGCAAAAAGACAAATCAACATTGTGCGCCTCTTAATATGATACACTTGGGAGAACACAATATTACTTCTAACACGTTCTGGTAAAATCTAATCATGAAGAAACATTAGACAAACCCAAAATGAGGGACATTATACAAAATAAATGGCCTGAACCTAAAAAAAGTCGAGGTTATTATAAACAAGGACTAAGGAACTGTCACAAATTAAAGAGACAGGAAAACTAAATGTACCTCATAATCCTGGACTGGATTCTAGGCCAGAAGTAAAATATATTTTTCCAGCTCTCTACCTATACCCACCTTCCTCTGTGCTTCTCTAGCCTAAGCCTTTGGACATTCTGACCATTAGAATCATGAGTCAAAAAGAACCTCTATTTTTTAAATTATTTATTAAATTTTATTTATTCATTCATTTATTTTTAATTTGACAGAGAGAGAGAGAGAGAGGAAGTGAGAAAGCAAGCCACCAAGTCTGGGACTCGAACCATGGTCAGCTACATGGGAGTGTCCAGTGCCTTAACCACCATGCCACCTGCTGGTCCCAAGAACCTCTATTTTTTTTTTTTAAAGTTTATATATATATATATATGTATATATATATATATACACACACACACACACACACATATATAAATATTTAGTTTGCCATAGAGCACATGTACTAACCATAGAGAGAGACAGAGACAGACAAAGAGAGGAAAGAAAGAGAAAGCAAGAAAGCATCCCCTTGAGGGATGGCTACTCTGTAATCCTTCCTCCTCCATTCTCCTTTTAGGATTTTGGGCACACACAGGTACCTGGCATATTTTTCAAGCCCACCAAGTCCAGGATTTGAACTGCTCAGTTGCTATGTGGTTTCCAGCTGCCTTAATCATCATGCCACCGGCTGACCCAAACCTCTGTTTTCTTTAAGAGAGAATTTTGTTATAGGGCACTTATACGTGCCAGAGAAACAGAGAGAGAAAGTCAGAAATCACTCCCCAGGCGGGATGGCCACGCCTCAATCCCTTCATCTCCATTCTCCTCTTAGCATTTTGGCCACATGTGCCTGGCATGATTTTTCTAGCTACTGGGTCCAGGACTCAAACTGTGTCGACCATTTGGGAGTTTAGCACCTTAACCGCTACGCTACCTCCTAGCCCCCAAACCTCTATTTTCTTAAATTCAAAATACACATACATATTTTTTTTCCAAAGAGGAAATTACTAGACCAAATGACAAGTTCTGAATGAGGTCTGTGGATTATATAATAGAATTATATCCGTGTTCAATTCCTGATTTTGACGAACTCAGGGAATGCTGGGAGAATGAGTCCTCTGGCTTAGCTGGCCTACCTGGGAGGAAGTCACCCTTTCAACCAGAGACCGCTAATTCTGGCTCTAGTTAGTTACGGTGCAGAACTTTGGTTGACGCAATTCTTCAACCTAACTCTCTCTTGCATCTCCTAACTCTAAGAGAATGCCAGAAATGATGTATCTGCTGCTGTCCATTGCCATGCCAGAAGCCTCATTCACCTGGAATCTTCATCCCCATTTAGGTCAGCCAGAGTGGCACAGAAATGAGAGGCAATATAAGTGGGAAATTAGATGATCTAAAATTTGTCCTATTTCTCTTTTCCTTCACTAAGTTTTCTGTTTGTTTTTGCCAGAGGGCACGCATACTCCCTGGAGAAAGACAGAGATAGATAGATATGTAGAGAAGGGGTAAAGGGAGAAATCATCCCCCGTGGGCATGGTCACACCGAATCTCTTCTCCTTCATTACTCCCTCGCTTGGAGATTTTAGGCACAGACATACAACATGTGCCTAGCAGGGTTTTTTTTTTTTCTTTTTTATGAAAATGGCATGTGTGCTTGCCAGAAAGAGAGAGGGAGGGAAATACCCCCAAGGGTCATGGTCACATCTGAATTCTTTCTCCTGTTTCTCCATCACATCAGGATTTGGGGGACTCATGCATACAAATCCAGTGTGCTACAAGGTGAGTCCCATCAAGTTTGTGCTTTATTTTATTTTGTTTTAAGAATTATTTAACTTTGTTTGTTTATTCTATTTTTTAAAAAATTATTTTATTTTGGGACCAGCACTTAGCGTAATGGCTATGTTGCTGGACTCCCATGTAGTCGACCGCGGTTCGAGTCCTGGACCCGGTGGCTTAAACTCACACCGGGCGTGTGTGCGTGCATGCCCAAGATCCGGAGAGGCAAATGGAGGATTGCAGTGTGGCCATCCCCCCCTGGGGGGTAATTTCTCGCTTTCCGTCTCTCTGTCTCTGTCTTTCTGGCAAGCTCACGCACCCTATAGCAAAAAATCTCTCCAAAAAAATTATTTTATTTTAACTATATTGTATTTATTTATTTGTTTATTTATTTATTTATTTTTATTTGACCAGAGACAGGCAGAGAGAGAGAGAGAGAGGGAAAGTGAGAAAGCAAGCCACCTGGTCCAGGACTCGAACTGTAGTCAGCCATATGGGAGTCCAACACCCTTAACCACCACACCACCTGCCAGCCCCTTTGTTTATTTTAATTTGAGGAACGGGGGGGGGGGGGGGAGTAAGAAAGTAAGCTGCCAGGTCCAGGACTCGAACTGCGGTTGCCCATGTGGGAGTCATCCAGCACCCTTAACCACCATGCCACCTGCTGGCCTCTCCCATCAAGTTCTTAAGTAGAAGAGTTCATGAACATTGCTTATACTTTGGAGTCTTAAATAAATGAGACATAAAGCAAGTGATTTTATACAGTCATGAAATAATTCAACAAACTTTAGAAAAGATGGCAGGCATGTGGATTGAGTTTATAGGTAGTTACGAAATAGGGTGAAACACACAGAAACTATTATATATGCGTTGTTCACATGTAAGTCTACTATGGCGATGATTATTAGAAAATCTAGAGTAGATTAACAATTTAATGTGTACAATATTATATAACCACCCCAATTGTTTGATTGTTTTAGGTTTTTACCATAGGGTGTGTGTGCTCTCAGGAAAGAGACAGAGAGAGGGAAAGTGAGAAATCACTCTCACCTGGTGAGATGGTCATGCTGCAATCCCTTCTCTTCCATTTTCTTCTTAGGATTTGGGACATGCACACACATGCATCTGGCCTGATTTTCAAGCCTCTGGGTCCGGGACTTGAGCTGCAGTCAACCATGTGGGAATCAGAGCCTTAATCACCATATACCTGCTGGCCCCTGAAACTGCCAAAATTGTAAAATTACAAATATATTTGGGCCATCAGATGGTGTGGTGGTTAAGACCGAATCCCACATGGCTGACTGTGCAGTTCAAGTTCTGGACCCAGTGGCTTGAAAATCACACTGTCCAAAGTCCCAAGAGGAGACTGGAGGAGAGGTGATGGCAGTGTGGCCATCCCTCCTGGGGGGTGGTGATTTCCCACTTTCCCTCTCTCTCTCTGTGTCTTTCCCTGGTGAGTGTGCACACTCTATAACAAAAATATTTTTAAAAATGATATATGTATTTAATAAGGCAAAATAGTTTGGGTACATAGAGAATAAAAAGTTGTAGTCTCAGCTCATCTCTGACGTTTCCCAACCAAAAAGAGGGTATTTTCTGGGTGCAGAACAGAAAGGAGATGGATACAAACTGAGAAAGGTGGGGCCAGCCAGGTGGCATGGTGGTTAAGGTGACGACATCCCACATGGCTGACAGCATGGTTCAAGTCTCAGACCCAGAGGCTTGAAAATCATGCTAGGTACGTGTGCATGCATGCCCATAAATCCTGAGAGGAGAATGGAGGGGAAGGGAATGCAGCATGGCCATCTTCCCAGGGGGGTAATTTCTCACTTTCTCTCTCTCTCACTGTCTCTTCCTCCCTCTCTTGCAACACACTCTACGACAAACCTAAAAGAAAAAAAAAAAAAAGCTGCGAAAGGAAAGGCACTGAAATGATTATTATTTTTATTCCTTCATCCAAGCCAGTGGCTAGCTGATAGTGGCTGTTATAATGCTTTGGCTACTTGGAGAATCTATTGATCAGGGCTGAATGGCTGGGAACAATAACAACAAAATGTGTGGTGATGGGTGATGGGAAAGGAGACTTTGCCTGATTCTATAACCCAATAGACAGGAGGAATATAAAATATCGAAGAGGAGATAGCAATGGCCCATAATATCCTGGAACAGCAGTCTCTCAGTGTTTAAGACTTCCACCCATGGTACAAAGAGATCTCAGGAACGTGAGAAATCACCTCCACGTGGGGATGGCCATACCACAGTCCCTCCTCCTCTACGCATTTTGGACACATAGCACATACACCCAGTGTGATTTTCAAGTTGCCAGGTCTAGGACTCAATCTATGGTTGGCCATGTGGGAGCCCAGCACCTTAACCACCATGCCACCTGCTAGCCCTGACTTAATTTTTTTTTTTTTAATTGCCAAAGGGTGCAAGTGCTTGCCAGAGAGAGAGAAAGGGATTTGGGCCATGCACTCTTATGTGCCTGGCATATTTTCCAAGCTGCCAGGGATGGGACTTGGGTCCCTGTTGGCCATGTGGGATCCATCTTCCTAAACCACTGGGCTCCTGGGTCACCCAATAACATCTTAGATTAAATGAAAAATACACGATTATTTATACATTTGACGATCTGGGGGCAAGCTCAATGGTGGAGTGGTTGTGTGCAGCTCAGGGGAAGCTGGATCCTACCCGGCAACTGCAGGTGGATGCCTTGGCCCAGTCCGCCTGAAACGTGCCGGACACACACATGGATGCCCAAGATCTAATAGTCTGCAGAGGTGTCACCTAGAAAGGGGTGTCACCATACCCTATGGGGGGATGTCTCTCTCCTCCCCTCTCTCTCTCTTACAGGAATACACACATCCTCTCTCATGAATAACAGGAAAAATTAGGCCAGTTGTGTGATCTTGCGGTTAAGGGAGCCAGATTTCACATGACTAGCTGTGTGGTCTGGACCCTGGCCTCGGTAGTTTGAGAAACAACTCCAGGCATGTGTATGTGCCCACAATCCTGACAGGATGGAGAAATGGAGGAGGGACTGTGGTGTGACCACGCCCCATCGGGGGATCCTTTCTCTGGCTGGCAAGTTCATATGCCCTCTGGCAATGAAAGAAACATATATGGCCCAGCCACAGTGGCACAGCGAGTAGCATGCTGTTTCTTTCTTTTTTTCTTTTTGAGAGATTCTTGCTCTAGGGTATGTGCACTCACCAGAGAGATGGAGAGAGACAGAGAGACAGAAAGCAAGAAATCAACCCCCCAAGGGGGATGGCCACACCTCAATCCCTTCTCCTCCATTCTCCTCTTGGGACTTGGGGTACGCACACACACAAGCCCAGAGTGAGTTTTAAATCACTGGGTCCAGGACTAGAACCACAATCAACTACCTGGCAGTCCAGTGATGTAACCAATGCACCATCTGCTGGTCCCAGCATGTTGTTTCTTAATGCTAAAACTAAATAGAAGATGTGGGTTTGGTTTCCAGGTGGATATACACTCCAGGCACTTGTGTAAATGCCCTTGATCTTGACGGGCTGAGAAAGCAAGGGGTAGAATCTTGGCATAAGACCCTGTTGATACTGAGAGCGAGAAAGAGAGAGAGAGAGAAACTTTAAAAAATCATTGATAGATAGATAGATACTATTGTACTTCTAGGAATTTATCCTAACTATACAATCAAACAAGTGCACAAATGTTTGTCCAGTGATGTGATTTGCACGTGGAAACAATCTAAAGGTCTACTGACAGATGAGCTGATAAATAAAATATGCGGTATGCATACGTTGGAATACTATTTAGCATTAAAAAAAAAAGAAAGAAAGAAAGAAAAAATTGGGGGCCAGCAGGTGGCATGACAGTAAAGGTGTTGGGCTCCCACATGGCTGACCACAGTTTGAGTCCCAGACCTGGTGGCTTGCAAATCACACCAGGTGTGTGTGCACAAAAATCCCAGGAGAAGAAGGGATTACAGTGTGGTCATCCTCCCTGGGGGGTGAGTTCTCACTTTCCCTCTCACTGTGTCTCTCTTTCTCTCTCCTGCAAACGCACACATCTATGGCAAAAACCTTAAAAAGAACAAAAAAAAACAAGGGAAATTCTGCAGTATGTGACAACATGGATGAACCTTGAGGACATTACACTGATACACGTTAGTTACAGAAAGACAAATACTGGCTGATGTCATAAATGTGAGGTCTCTAAAATAGTCAGTGTCATAAAGCCAGAGTGGAATGGTGGCTGCAGAGGCTGAAGGGAACGTGGAAATAGGGAGTTACTAATCAATAGGCCCGGAGTATCCGTTAAGCGTGATGAATAAGCTCTAGAGATGCTTTATAGCATTGCACCTGTAGTCAGCAATAGTACACTCATTGTTAGGAAGGTAGACCTCCTGTTAAATGTTCTTACTATAATAAAATATTTTTTAATTGGTATTTGCAGGTCAACTAGTGGCACAGTGGTTAAGGCAGCTGGATCCCACATGGCCAACTGCCCAGTTCAAGTCCTGGACCTGGCACACTTTGAAAGGCACACTTAGCAAGGGAGCATGTGTCCCCAAAATCCCCAAAGAAATGGAGAAGGGACTGCATTGTGACTGTTCTCCTAGAGGAGAGGCTTCCTCACTAACCCTCTCTTTCTCCAGTTAGTGTACATACCCTCTAGCAAACAACAACAACAACAAAAACTTTAAAACGGTATTTGCAGAATTGTCTATAATGGCAAAAAATTGGACACGAATGTTCGTTATTACAGGATTGTTTAAATAAATGCTATCCTATTCACAGTGCAACATTATTCAACCTTTAATTATCATGGCCTTGCTTTGTACATACCAGTTTGAAAGATGTTAATAATAAATTAGATAGTGTTATATAGTGAAAATGCAACCAACAGTTCTAGTTTAAAAAGCATGTGTGGGGCCAGCAGGTGGTGGTTGGGGTGCTAGTCTCCCACATGGTCGCCCACGGTTCAAGTCCTGGACATGGTGACTTGGTTTTCCACTTTCCTTCTCTCTCTCTCTCTCTCTCTCTCTCTCTCTCTCTCGTGAACACATGTACCCTATAGCAAAATTTAAAAATAATAATCATAATGATAATAATAAAATTAAATAAATAATGCTTTAAAGTACATGTATTCTATAAAAGAAAATGTGTTTATAATGGTTTTCTTCTGTTTTATGCATTTTTCTAATTACCTAGATTTGTTACAACAAACTTACATTTTTGAGGCAAAAACAATAGGTATGAGTATTTTGAAAAAAACTTCACAAACTTTATACAACCAGTATATTTGAAATTGCCAGCATTGTGATATATCTTAGCTTTATTTCCTTCTGTCTGTAGATTACCCTAAGATTATTATGTAAGTAGTGTTCTGTATTAAAGTTTACATGAATTCTTTTTGTTTCTTTTAGGAACTTTTTTTGGTATCAACAATTGGTGTTACTACATCTTTCTTGACTATCTTTTGACGTTTAAACGTGTACCTAATTGCTTGGCTAAATACCAAAGACGTCAACCCACAGGCTCTGTAGCTTTGGAACATGATTACGATAATGAATCGTTCCTCTAAGCTCAGAAACACTCAATGAGTCAGAAACTAAAGATGGATTATAAAAAGCTCGGGAACATGTGTGACTTGCAGTGTGTGATGGCTTTGAGAAGGCGTAGCGTATGTACAACACGTGTGCTATGCTCGTGCGCAGACACAAGCACGTACCCTACACACGCAGACGTGGGAGCTGTGTGCAGCTCGCGCTGCGTGCTCTCGCGGGTAACCCAGCCTGTTACGCATTCGCTTTATCCGCTCCTTCAAGGCGACCGTGCCCGGCTCTGCAAGGTTTCCGAGGCGAGGCGACTGCACTGCGGCCACCGGCCTTGGAGGCAGGGCAGGCCGCGGCCCTGCGCGCGAGGCCCTTCAGCACCACGGACACGGGCGACACTGACCCGTCCTTCCTGCATCGGGACTCAGTTGTCACTCGGGCGCGAGCTTTCCCTCTGGCTCCTCGCGGAGCGGGCGGAAGCCGGGACGGAGGTGCTGGTCCGCACAACGCCCCCACGCCCCAAATGAGCCCCTTCCCGCCCGCGCGGGCGACGCTTCCGTCCCCTCCGCTCTCAAACGGAGCCGAATGCGCGCACGTGGCGTGGATTCTCCCCGCGCTCCCAGGGCCGTCAGGGCGGGCTGGCCCCGGGCCTCGGCCGCCACGCCGGGCTGCACGGGCCGGCCTTCAGGCTTCCCTGCCGCCTGGCTACGACGCAGATCTCAGCCTGCTGTTCCAAAGTCACGGCCATGGGACGGGCGTAATCAAAATGCAAATTCTTGACCTTACCGCTAAAACCAGGCAGCATTTCAAAAGTTCTCTCTGGCGCTGACCCCATGACGCCGCAGGGACTCGCCCCTGCTCGGAGGGCTCCGGGGCGCAGGGAAAAGCAAAAGCCCGGCCTTTATCACGGAGGCGGGGCCCGCACCTGCGACCGCGGCAGGAAACCGGAGCCGGGGCCCTAGCGGCGGCCGCTCCTGCCCACCCCGAGTCCGGGGTCTCCCGTGTGCAGCCGACCCCCAGCACCGAGAGCCCCGCGAAGGCGCGCAAAGGGGGCGGGCGCTGCGCCCCAGCCCGGCCCTTACCCAGAAAGGGGCTCTGCCCTTCGGTGTCGCAGCGGAGAGCAGGCGTGCAGGCTCGGGGGCCGCTCCCACTCCTTCCCGGCGGGGCGCCCCAGCAGGCAGGGTCAAGGCCCGAGTCCGCGCGGGACCGGCTCCTGGGGCCGGGTTACCTGCGCGTGGCGGCGAGGAAGGCGAGCCCGGTGCCGCGCCGGGTCCAGCCTGGGAGCTGCCAGGAGCCACCGCGCACTGGGCTGGAAACCGCTGCCCGGGCCGCCGAGGCCGCCGCGGGGTGGGGAGGGAGAGGGGCCGCCGGCGCGGACACTGCGCCTGCGCTCTCCGCTGTCCCCGTCCCTGGCAGGAGCCAGAGTGGGAGACCGCGAGGGGCGCCCAGGATGTGTGCCTGGTCCAAGGGACTTCCTCTCGCGGGCAGTGGGAGGGTCTGAGGCGCGGGAAATCGCCTGCCCAGGAGCCTGTCAGCCCCGATGAAATATCCGGAGACGGAGGTGGTCTCAGTCGGTTCCCACCGACTGTTTGCATTTAAAAGTTGCAAGTCTATTTCTTTTCTTTTCTTTTTTTTTTTTTTTTTTTTTTTTTTTTTTTTTTTTTGAGAGGTTTTTGCTATAGGGAGACAAAGAGACAGAGAGACAGAAAGCGAGAAATCACCCCCCAGTGGGGATGGCCACGCCGCAATCCCTTCTCCTCCATTCTCCTCTCGTGAGTTTTAAGCCACCGGGTCCGGGACGCGAACCGCGGTCGACTACATGGGAGTCCAGTGACATAGCTATTACGCTAACTACTGGTCCCAGCAAGTCTATTTCTTGATATTTAAAATGTGTCCATTGGTAAATCCTGGTCTGGAAAGGTCTTGGGGCAGCCCTGAGTCCGCCTGACATTCTACCAATGGAGTCTCTGGAGGGAGGGTCTTGACGCTGCAGAGCTGGTTCTGGACTCTGGTCTCCATGCCCCAATCCCAGGCCCAAAGAATAGCCTCCTGGTCACAGACCTGGAAATCAAACCGATGGGTTAGGTGGGTCAAGGAGACAGGGAGGTAGGCATGGCCCTAGGTCAGGCGACAAAAGATAAGGTCTGAACCAAGATGCCAGCTGTGGGAAAAGACTGGAGGTGCCGGTTGGTTTTCCCTGTCTTTTAAGATCTGTGGCTCAAGTTTCCTCTGGCTTTGTTGGTTTCCGCAGGTGGGAGGTACCCGCAGATTAGAGCGCAGAATAGCAGAATATCATCAGGACCTGTCCCTCAACGCTTGGGGGCCACCCTGTTCACAGTAGCTGTGTTCTTACCCCGAGAGTCGTCACTGCGGTCCTTTATTACATTTTAGTTTATTATGTTTGACAAAATTCTTGAGGAAAAAGATGTCACAAAGAAACATGGGGCTTTTCAAAAAGCTGGGATGTCTCCTAGAGTCATCCTGACAGTTCCTCCTGCTCCAGGCAGCTGGCATGCTAGGCCATCTCCCCGCTGAGTTCCCTAGACCATCCAAGTAGGCTCAAGAATGGAATTCAGACCACTCATAACCAACGTATTCGCACAAGCGCTAGGGATCATCTGAGTGTCCAGCATAGTAGAATTTGGGCTGCCTCTTGATGTGGAGAGACAATGTAGACCTTTATGGAGCTAGTGCTGGTGTTCTCCTAAAGGCAACTGGGCTGTTTGGAACTGGTCAATATTCTTAGGACACTAAAGAGAGTTTGGGGCACAGCATGTGATAAATGAGCTTATGAGTGAGATGATTAGAGAGACTGGCTGTTTCTGGAGATACTTCAAAGAATGTTCTGGAACGGAGGGGAGGTGCAGTAGAGTGAGTAGTGGTCATTAAGTTGTTCCCAGTGCACCATATCAGCTTGGTCTCCAGGACCTGGCAGTGTCTCAGTGTAAACAACAAACTGGTTTGACTACTTTGATTACTCCCCACTCCCCACGCCATTCAGAAAAGAAAAAAAGGAAAAAGAAAAGAAAAGAAGAGAAAAGAGAAGAAAAGGAAAGAAAAGAAAAAGAAACCCAAGACGATATCTTGGCAAAATGTATGCAAAGGGATCCCCAGGCATAGCTGTTTGCCAATAGAATTAATGTCCAAGCAAACACACTATTTGTACTGAATACAGATGAGACCAGAATGGAACATATAACTGGATTTTCAGCCTTTCTAGGAGGAAGGATCATTTGTTGTTCAGACAGGCGTGAATTGTGCTGATCTGGGTAAGGCATAGAGCAGCCTCCGGAGGCTGGGTTGATCTACAAGGCTAGGCTAGATTTTACCTTTCTCCTAGAGGAAGGAGTGGGGGAGGAGCCAGAAAGGTTTTGAGGATGGGAGTGAGAAAAAAGAAAGACCTAGAATGTGCTGACTTGAAAGGAGGTTTCTTGGAGTTTTGAGGGAATGAGTCTAGGGATTTAGCACAGCTGTCATTCTGAGTGACACTGAGATTCTGAGAGATAGGAAAGAGGATTTTCAGACATTTTGTTATGTGCAATCAATGAATTTCTTTCATGCTCTAATAATAAGGGCTTTTCCTTGCAAGTGTCAAAAACCCTAACTAAAACTGATGTAAGAAAATGAATGTATTTAGCCTAATAACTGAAAAATCCATGCATAGGTAACTTTAGCTTTGGCTGGATCCAGAAACACAAGGCCACTGGGATATGGTCTCTACTTTCCTCTCTGCTGACTTCAAACAGTCTGTTCTGCAGTGACTTCTCCCCACCTCTCCATCTTTCCTCAGCATTCACTTTGTGTCATTCCAGGAGAAACAGACCACTTGTTTCCAGGAGTTCCAATAAAATCTTGGAATTATGTCTCATTGGCAAATTTTGAATCACGTATCCAACCACATGCCTTAGTCTGGAGACAAATAATGGGGGGGAAGGGAATACCACCAATTTCATTCTCCAAATGAAAATCCAAGTTCTGTTACCCAAAGAAAGCAATATAGTGAAAAAATAAAATGTCCACAACAGGTAACTCTCAAAGAAACTTCGGTTAATTTTTATAGTATTTTTTTTTTATTCCAGACTAATGTTTCTTTTGAAAATGACCTCATGTTGAATGAGCAGCAAGCAATCAAAATATTCTTTTAACCTAAAAAATAAAGTAAAATGGCTTCTTGTTTCTATACAAGGAGATGCCAGAAAACATTTTAAAGATGTATTTTGGTTGGACTTCCCATACATATATAAGCTTTAAATTAAGAGTTCCCTTTTCTGATCCCAGCAAACAATTAAATCTCTCTGAGCCCTGGTAAGCTACCAGAGTTCCTGGTGATCGCTGTGAAATTACTTGTTTCCTCCATCAATACCACCAATTTCACTCTCACAACCAGATACAAAGCTCAGAACTTGTTGCTCCCTGGGCTTAACCAACTAAGAAGTCATGTGTAGACCTACAGAGGTAGGCACACAAAAACACAACAATTGGAGACTGATCAGACTTTGATCAGACTCAGATAGCTGTGTACAGCTACAAACCTTGATATAAGAAGGAAACTTACTACTGCAGAGGTCAAGGTCAAGCACTTGCCCAAATCTTTAAGTTACATAGTAAAACAGGGCAACAACAGTAAGCATGGCTATTTGTTTTCCACCAATCAATCACTATTCTGTTGCCCAAAATCCCAAGAGGAGAACAGAGGAGAAGGGATTGCAACATGGCCATCCTCCCTGGGGGGTGATTCCCTCTCATTCTCTCTGACAGGAACACACTCCCTTTGGTAAAAGCCTAAGAGAAATAAAATAAAATAAAATAAAATAAAATAAAATAAAATAAAATAAAATAAAATAAAATAAAATAAAATAAAATAAAATAAAATAAAATAAAATAAAATAAAATAAAATAAAATGACAAACAAATGGAAAGATACCCTATGTTTATGGATTATTAGACAGTATTGTTAGGATGTCAGTACAACCCAAAGTAATCTATAGATTTAATATGATAGCTATCAAAATCCCAATGTTTTTGCAGAAATAAAAAACTATCTTAAAATTTATATGAAAAGAGATGCTGAAAAGCCAAAACAATCTCTACATAGAGAAACAAAGTTGGACCTGTTTTTGTCCTCTGGGTTCAATTTCAGGGCTGTAAAGTCTCCGCCAACCAGTGTCCCCCTCCCAGACCCAGCACTAGCCAGGTAGGATAGCCTCTTTACTCCTTCTTACTCTCCTCTGTCCCTTCTAACTTTTTTTTCTCTTTTTGATAAAACAGCTCTCTGCCCTCCTTGGGCCTTTCTGTTGTTAATCTCTGTCTCTTTTCTCACCTAGGACACAAAGCTGCTAGCCATCTCCAACTTTGTCTGTTTTTGGCCTTCGATCCGCATGCAAGTGTACCACATAGTTTTCCATTTTCATCCCAATTTCATTTTTTTTTGAAGTGACTTTTTTCTTTTGTCCTCTTTTTCTAGTACTTCCTTCTTTTTTCTTCGCCTTCTCTCCCTATTTCTACCTCCTACTTTCTTTTTCTTTACCTTACTTTTCTGTTTTACTTACTATGTACCTAGTCGTCTCTAGGCAGAGGGTAAGGGCTCTGCCTAGAGACGACTAGGTGCATAGTAGCTAACCATCTGAGCATGGTGAGTTTTGGAGAATTCTTTGCACACCACTGTAGTGGTTGCAAAATTAGTGAAATTATCCTTCACAAAGCTGATTGCAAAACTCCTCCTGTGATTCCCACATTTGAGGATTTAGTAGAAGGGAGAGAATAGCACCAAATTACTTCACAGTGGGGGAAACACATGAGTTCACAGTCACTGAATCCCTCTCCAACAAATTGACCAGAAATGAATACACTACCAAATGACTAAAAATCAAAGAAGAGCCTCAAAGATGAGAGAATCAAGTAGTACATTCCCACCAAGGGAACAATGTAACCTGTCTCCAAGTAGGGAAAATTTAGAGCATATTACTGAAATGTCAGAAAAAGAATTTAGAATATTTATGGTAACAAAATTATATGAGATGCAAGAGAAAAGAGACATTGAGCTCCAATAGATGAGGAAGTCTTTCCACGATATCAAAGAACTAGGCATCATAAAAAAAGAATCAAATGGAACTGTTAGACATGAAGGCTATAATACAGGAAATTAAAACCTCCCTCAAAAGTATCAAAAGCAGGCTAGACCATGCAGAAGATTGAATTTCAGAATTAGAAGACAAAACAAATCACCTAGAAAAATTAACAAAAACATTAAGAAAACAGCCAAGAAAACTGAGGATAATACATGAGAAATACTAGATACCATAAAACGCCCAAATATATGAATAATTGGTATCCCAGAAGATGAAGAAACTAATAAGGTCATTAATAATCTATTCCACAAAATCCTGGAAGAAAACTTTCCAAGTCTAGGGAGGCACTCAAACATCCAGACCTAAGAAATACAAAGAACCCCAAATAGAATCAATCTGAGAAGATCCTCTCCATGCTACATTACAGCTAGATTGACAAAAATGACAGACCAAGACAAGATATTAAAATTGGCAAGAGGGAAATATCAGATCGCTTACAAAGGCTATCCCATCAGGCTAACACTGGACCTCTCATCAGAAACAATGCAAGCAAGGAAAGAATGGGGAAATATATTCAAAATGTTAAATGAAAAACAATTTCAACCAAGAATACTATACCTGGCAAGATTATCCTTCTTATGAGAAAATAAAAACATTCTCAGATAAACAAAACCTGATAGAATTTACCAACTCCAGACCAGCTCTTCAAGAAATTCTGAAAGGAGTACTATATCAAGAAAACTAAAGAGAGACAGACAGCAATAAGAGAACTAAAACCAACCAAGAACATGGCCAACTTAATGTTGAGAACAAGTCTGGAAATACCAATACTAACATTGAATGTCAAAGGATTAAATTCTCCAATCAAGAGACACAGACTGGCTGAATGGATTAAAAATCAGAAACCCTCTGTCTCCTACAAGAAACTCATCTCATGGATAAAGACATACATATACTAAAAGTGAAGGACTGGAAAAAGGTATTCCATGCAAATGAAAACCAAAAAAGAGCGAGAGTCACTATACTGATTTTGGACAAAATAAGCTTTAAGACAAAAACCGTAAGAAAAGACAAAGAAGGGCATTATATATAGTAATAAAAGGGCTAATTCACCAAGAAGATATAACGCTTATAAATATCTATGCACTGAACTCAAGAGCACCCAAATATCTAAAGGAAAGACTGCTGGATCTAAAAAGAGAGATAGACTGGGAACCAGCAGTTAGCGTAATGGCTATGTCGCTGGACTCCCACGTAGTCGACCGCGGTTCGCGTCCCGGACCCGGTGGCTTACAACTCACGCCGGGCGCGTGTGCGTGCGTGCCCAAGATCCCGAGAGGAGAATGGAGGAGAAGGGATTGCGGCGTGACCATCCCCCCTGGGGGGTGATTTCTCGCTTTCTGTCTCTCTGTCTCTCTCTGTCTGGCGAGCGCACGCGCCCTATAGCGAAAAACCCCTCAAAAAAAAAAAAAGAAAAAAAGAGAGATAGACTGTAACACTATAATTGTTGGAGATCTCAGCACACCATTATCTCCTTTAGACAGGTCAATGAGACAAAAAAATAAAAATAAGCAAAGAGATTCAGTACCTAAATGATACCATAAATCAGATGGATTTGATAGTCATCTATAGAACTTTCCACCCAAAAAACACAAAATATACATTTTTCTCATCCCCACGTGGTACTTTCTCAAAGATTGATCACATGATAGGGCACAAAAACCAGGCTTTACAGATTCAAAGGCATAGAAACTATATCCAGCATCTTTTCCAACCATGATGGAATTAAACTTGATATTAAACTCAGGAAAAGCCCTCGAAAATATACAAATAACTAAATAACCTACTTCTGAATGACTCCACAACTACTACAGAGGTTAAGACAGAAATCAAAAGATTCGTGGAAACTAGTGATGATGAGTAAACAAATTTCTGTAATCTATGGGATACTGCAAAAGCAATCATAAAAAGCAAGTTCATAGCAATTAATGTGCACAAGAAAAAGATAGAAAGGTAGCAAAAGGACAACTTAACATCATGCTTGGGGGAATTAGAAAAAGAACAACAAAAAATAAAAAAAATGCCAGGAGAAAAGAAATAATAAAGATTCGAGCAGAAATAAATGAAATAGAAAATAAGTGAACTATACAGAAAATAAATGAAAGCAAAAGCTGGTTCTTTGAAAAGATAAACAAGATTGACACACCATTAGCCAGACTAATAAAGAAGAGAGAAAGGAACCAGATAAGTCAAATCTGCAACAAATCAGGCTACATCCCAACAGACATAACTGAAATACAAAACATCATTACAGGGTACTATGAGGGACTTTATGCCAACAAAGAAGAAAACCTGGATGAGATGGACAAATTCCTGCACACATATAATCTACCAAGATTGACTCAGGAGGACATAGAAAGCCTGAAAGACCTATAACAAGCAATGAGATTGAGTCAGTAAAAAATAACTTCACAACAAAGAAAAGTCCAGGCTCCAATGGCTTCACTGTAGAATTTTACAAAACTTTTAAAGAAGAAGTAACCCCCATCCTACTCATACTGTTTCTAGAAATCCAAAAGGAAGAAACCATTCCAAATTCATTGTATGAAGCCTCCATAACCCTCATTCCCAAAATGGATAAGGATGCAACAAAGAAAGGAAAACTACAGACCTATATCCCTGATAAATATAGATGCAAAAATTCTCAACAAGATACTTGTGAACTGTATTCAACAGCATATAAAAAAAGGTTATTCATCATGACAAAGTAGGCTTTATTCCAGAGATGCAAGGGTGGTTCAACATAGGCAAAACCATAAATGTAATACACTATATTAACAAAAAGAAAGATAAAAACCATATGATCATTTCAATCGATGTGGAAAAGGCACAAAGTACAACATGGCTTTATGTTCAAGACTCTCGGGACCAGCAGTTGGCATAATGGCTATGTTGCTGGACTCCCATGTAGTTGACTGTGGTTTGAGTCCCGGACCCGATGGCTTAAACTCACACCAGGTGCGTGTTCGTACATGCCCAAGATCCTGAGAGGAGAATGGAGGAGAAGGGATTGTGGTGTGGCCATCCCCCCCCTCGGGGGGTGATTGCTCACTTTCTGTCTTTCTGTCTCTCTCTGTCTTTCTGGCGAGCGCACGTGCCCTATAGCAGAAAAAAGAAAGAAAGAAAGAAAGAAAGAAAGAAAGAAAGAAAGAAAGAAAGAAAGAACTCTTAAAAAAAAAAAAAGACTCTCAGTAAAATTGGCATAGATGGACCATTTCTCAGCATTATAAAAGCCATTTATGAAAAACCTACAGCTAACATTATACTGAATGGAGAAAATCTGAAAGCTTTTCCACTAAAAAATGGGTACAAGACAAGGCTGACCACTTTCTCTGCTCCTATTCAATATAGTACTGGAAGTCCTAGCCAATGCGATTAGACAAGAGAAGGAAATAAAAGGCATCCCAATAAGGAAAGAAGACCTAAAATTATCTCTGTTTGCAGATGACATGATTATATACATAGAAGGCCCAATAGTATGCATGAAAAAACTTCTCAAAGTAATAAATGCATACAGTAAAGTGGCAGGATACAAAATTAACTTACAAAAATCTATAGCATTTCTATATACAAACAACAAGCAGACAGAGACAGAACTGAGAATGTAATTCCATTTACCATAGCCACAAGGAGCATAAGATACTTAGGAATAAAACTAACCATGGAAGTCAAAGACCTCTACAAGAAAAACTATGAAAACCTTAAAAAGGAAATTGAAAAGGACACTAAAAAGTGGAAGGACATCCCATGTTCCTAGATTGACAGAATCAATATAATAGAGATGGCAATCCTAGCCAAATTAATCTACATGTTTAATACAATCCCTATAAATTACAAGATACGTTCTTCACAGATCTAGAAAAGACAATTATAGAATTTGTCTGGAACCATAAAAGACCCTGTTTTGCTAAAGACATCCTGCACAAAAAGACTGGAGTAGGTGGCATCCCACTTCCTGACCCCAAAATATATTACAAAGTCATAATAATCAAAACAGCATGTATTGGCACAAAAATAGACATGGATCAATGGAGCAGAGTAGAGACTCCAGAAATAAACCCAAAACATACAGCCAACTCATCTTTGACAAAGTATACCAGTCAATCCAGTGGGAAAAGGAAAACCTCTTTAGCAAATGGTGTTGGAAAAACTGGGTATCCACCTGCAGAAAGATGAATCTGAACCGGTGTCTGTCACCATTAACAAAAGTCAACTCAAAGTGAATCAAAGATCTAAACCCAAGAAACTACTGGTTTCTATGAAACTACTGGTGGAAAACAGTGGGGAAACTGGAAAACATTGGGGTAGGCAAAGACTCCTTAAGCAAGACCCCAAAGCACAGGCAATAATCCCCCAAATAGACAAGTGGGATTACATCAGATTAAGGAGTTATTGCACAGCAAAAGACACTGTAATTAGTGTGAATCGATAACCGTTGGAATGGAAGAGAATTTTTGTTAACTGTGCCTCAGATAAGGGACTGATAACCAGAATACTCAAGGAATTCAAGTGACTTACTCAGAAGAAAATGACTAACCCAATTAAAAGTTGGGGAAATGAGCTCAATAAACAACTCTCTAAGGAATACACATGAACAGCCAAAAAGCATATGAAAAAGTGCTCAACATCCCTCATGGTAAGGGAGATGCAGATCAAAACTACAATGTGATACCACCTAACCCCAGTCAGAATGGCAAAGATTAAAATAATAATAATAATAATAATAATAATAAGTGCCTGAGGGGATGTGGTGAAAGGAGAATACTCCTACACTGTTAGTGGGAATGTAAATTTGTCCAGCCACTGTGGAGAATGATATGGAGGTTCCTTTCAAATAGAACTACCATATGATCCAGTAATTTCACTCCTGGGTATCTACTTAAAGAACAGGAGAGTACTCAGTTGGAAAAGTGCTTGCACAACTATTGTAGCATTATTCACTATTGCTGAGACATGGAACCAACCCAAATGTCCACAAACAGATGAATGGACTGAAAAGTTGTGTCACATATACTCCATGGAATACTATTCAGCCACAAAAAAAAAAAAAAAAAAAAAAAAAAAAAAAAACAAGCCACTGGATTTTGATAGAAAGTGGATGAATATGGAAGATTTGTTGCTGAGTGAAGCAAGTTAGGCTATGAAAGAGAGACATTGTATGCCTCCACTTAACACATACCAACTGTCCACACTCTATGGTAGAGACTGAAAGACTGGAGAACATAAAAGGTTTTTTTTTTTTGTAGAGGTTTTTGCTATAGGGCACATATGCTCGCTAGAGAGACAGAGAGAGACAGAGAAACAGAAAGGGAGAAATCACTCCCCGGGGGGAATGACCACACCGCAATCCTTTCTCCTCCATTCTCCTCTCAGGACCTTGGGCACGCACACACACGTGCCCAGCTTGAGTTTAAGCCACTGGGTCGGGGACTCAAACCATGGTCGACTACATAGGAGTTCAGCAACATAGCCATTATGCCAACTGCTGGTCCCATAAAAGTATTAAAAACTGTGATGGACACTAGAGACAACGTAGAAAGAGAGTGTGGAAGGGGAAGAACGTAGGAAAGAAAATTTGGGGAGGAAATGGAGAAGTAAGACACTTGTAGGACACAGATAAGGTTTATTACCTGTTGATGGGGATGTGTATAATAGTCTCAACTAGGCTGGACTGAGGTGTATATCATGCTGAGTAAAGTCTCTTCATAATATAAATGATGTATAGCGATTTAATGTATGAATAATAATAAGTTGGAACTCTCATACTTCCTAACTTCAAAACTCACTACAGAACAATAGCAATCAAATCAATGTGGCACTGGCATAATAGCAGATGTATAGTCCAACAGAATAGAATAGAGAGTCCAGAAATAAACCCTCAAAAATATGATCAGATGCATTTTGGAAAGGGTGCCAAGAGCACTCGATGGGGGAATGACATCCTTTAAAAAATGATGTTGGGAAAACCATATATTCACATACAAATAAAATAAAATATTTAGACTCTAACCTTACATCATATACAAAAATTAACTCAAAATGGATCACAAACTTAGATTTAAGTAAGAGTTAAAACTATAAAACTCTTACAAGAATTCATGGGGGGGGGGGCGCCTGCGCACTGCGGGCCAGCGGGCACCTGCGCATGGTGGGCTGGCGGGCACGCGCGGGGCTCTCCTCTGCTCCGCGTGCCTCGGCCGGGACCGCCCGGCCCCCGCTGCCTCTCCGGTGCTGGGTGTGTCCCGCGCTCGGCGCCGATGCGGGCTGGCGGCGCGGTCCGGCCGAGGTCGCCATCCTTCCTTTCTCTGGCCGGGCAGGCGAGCGGGAGGTGGCGATGGGTCCTGGGCACATTCGCACGCTCGGGGTTGGCGTGTGGCCGTTGGGCCTGCGCGTGGCCACCGGGCCTGCACGCGGCTGCCGGGCCTGAGCGTGGTCGCCGGGCCAGCAGGTGGCCACTGGGTCTGAGTGTGGCCGCCAGGCCTGCACGTGGCCGCCGGGCCTGCGCGTGGCCGCCGGTTGCGAGCGGCAAACTGAAGCCGAAAACAAGGATTAAGAACTTGCAACTATAAGCAACAGAAAGAAACTTTAGATATCTTAAACCAATTGAGAAATATATTGTATAGGAGGATTTTCACTGCCTAAGGACAGTGAGAAGATGATGGTTACCAGCCCTGCATTACCTCAGGGAAAAACAAGAACTATTCTACCATTCTTAAGGAAGCCAGATACCTGAGGATGACTCACGGTGCAGATCCCCACAACACCATTCCCGGCAATCACAAGATGGATGCTGTGCCGCATCAACTGATAACCATCTCTGCTTACCAGAACCGCTTTCCTGAAACTGTATTCCATGGAGACTCACCTACAATTGTGGAACTGCACGAGACCCACCCTTAACCCAACCCTGAATAGAATCTATGTTCCCTATTGTAAAAAACTTTATGAGCTGATAATCGGAAAAAAAAAAAAAGTGAAAGAACTGGAAGGTATAATTGCAGGGATGGCAACTGCAGGTACTAGAGACAGTATGGGAGAGGTAATGGGAATGAGTAATAGAGGGCAGAAGGGAGGGATTCAGGGAACAAACATCACACTTAATAGACACAAAAATGAAAAGTGGTCTGTTGATGATAATGTATATGGTAATATCATTGTCTTGACTAATGTGCACTGTACTCATGCTGGGAAAAACCATGCTGTACACTGTAAAGATGTGCAATGAAAAAAAAAATATCAGCACTCTGGCAGAAGGAGAAAGATCTGAAGATATGATAGCGGAAAGGATAAATGTAGATACCAGAGGCTGTAAGGGAGGGGAGTGGGTGGTAGGGAGTGGGTGGTAGAGAGTGGGCATGAGGGGCAAAGGGAAGAATCATTTAACACCAAAAAATGTAGAGTTCTCTGTTGAAAACTATATATATATATATATATATACATATATATATATATATGTATATTGTATACATCATAATGGGGACTTTATGTAAAATGTGAATTTAATTAATCTGAGAAAGAAAAATAAAAGACAAAAAAAAAAGAATTCATAGGGGGAAATCTTCATGATACTAGATTTGGCAATGGTTTCTTTTTGCTTTGCTTTGCTTTGCTTTGCTTTGCTTTGCTTTAGGGTGTGTACACCAGAGAGAGACAGAGAGGAAGGGGGGAATTGAGAAATCACCCTTCCAGGGGGATGGCTATAGTGCAATCCCTTCTCCATCTTTCTCCTCTTGGGATTTTGGGGGCAGGCATGCACATTAATCAGTGTGTTTTCCAAGCTGTTGGGTCTGGAACATGAACCACAAAGTCAGCCATGTGGGATCCAACTGCCTTAACATCCAGGCCACCTGCTGGTCCAGTGATGATTTCTTGGATACAAAAAACAGAAGCAATAAGAGAAAAAAAAATGATCATTTGGACTTCATAAAAAAAAATAAGTGTTTGGATCAGCTCCTTGGCCTGGTGGTTAAGAGAGCCAGATGCCACATGGCTAACTGTGTACTTTTTTTTTTTTTTTTTAAACTTTTCTTTTTTTTTTGTAGAGGTTTTTGCTATAGGGCATGTGCGCTCGCCAGAGAGACAGAAAGCAAGAAATCACCCCCCAGAGGGATGGCCACACCACAATCCCTTCTCCTCCATTCTCCTCTCAGGATCTTGGGCACGCATGCACACGTGCCCAGCGTGAGTTCAAGCCACTGGGTCCGGGACTCGAACCGCGGTCAATTACATGGGAGTCCAGGGACATAGCCATTACGCTAACTGCTGGTCCTGCCAACTGTGTAGTTTAAATCCTGGTTCTTGTGGCTTGAAAAACATACCAAGGGCGTGTATGTGTGTGTGTGTGAGTGTGTGTGCCCCAAATTCTGACATGATGGAGAAACAGAGACGAGACTGTGGCATGACCATGCCCCATTGCCCCATTGGGAGTTGCTTTCTCCCTTTCTTTCTCTCCCCCACCCCCACTGGTGAGCATATGTGCTCTCTGGCAGATATTTAAAACATTAAACATCTTTTGTGCATCAAAAGACACTGTCAACAGACTGAAAATGCAATTCATGGAATGGGAGAAACTATTTAAAAATTACATATTTGGTAAGAGTTTAATAACTAAAATACAAAAATACATAAAGAATTCCTATAACTCAACAACCAAAAGAAGAAAAAAAAACACTATTTAAAAATGAACAAAAGGGGCCAGCCATGGTATGGTGGTTAAGGCAGCTAAATTCCACATGGTTGATAGCATGGTTCAAGTCCTGAACCCAGCAGCTTGAAAAAAGCACTGAGCAAGTGTGAGTGCATGCTCCAAATCCCGAAAGGAGAAATGGAGGAGGGATTGTAGCATGGCTATTCCCCATGGGGAGTGCTTTCTTACTCCCCCCAGTCCACTGTGCATACTCACCATCTGGCAATTTTTTTTGTTTAAATGAACAAAGGAGTTGAATACCTGTAAAGAAAATATACAAATGATCAATGTACACATAAGATTCTGAACATCTTTATCACTAGGAAAATGAAAATCAAAACCACAATGAGATAACTACTTCATGCCCATCAGGAAAATTTTAAAAATTTTTAAATAATAAGGATGGGAAAGGATGTGGAGAAATTGGAACTTTTGCATTGCTAGTAAGTATGTAAAATGGTACAATCACAGTAGAAAATTATGTAACGACTCCTCAAAATTTTAAATTCTACTAGCAATTCTAGCAATTCTACTTTTGGGTACACACCCTGAAGAAATGAATGCAGAAATTCAAACAAATATTCTTCTACTCACGTTCATAGGAGCATTATTCACAATTGCCAAAACACAGTAGTGTAAGTGTTCATAGATGGAAGAATACATGTAAACAAAATGTACTTAAGATATATATATATATATATATATATATATATATATATGCAATGGAATATTATTCAGCCTTAAAAGGAAAGAAAGTATGTGTACCTTTATGCCACAAATCCCAAAAGATATAGAAATGGGAGAGATGGGATTGTGGCATGACTATGTCCCTTTGGGAGGAACTTACTTTCTTTCCCTCTATCTCTCTGTCTCTCTGTAGAGCACACATGTTTTCTGGAAATTTAAAATAAAAAAGAGAGGGAAATGTTTGCACATGCCACATACACATGCAGCTCAAGGAATGTCACATGTACATGAAGCTCAAGGACATTGTGCTAAGTGGAATAAGCCAATCACAAAAGCATAAGTACTGTGTGGTTCTGCTTATATGAGATACCTGGTGGCTTGCTCACTCTCTCTCTCTCTCTCTCTCTGTCTGTCTCTGGTCAAAATTGAAAAATAGTGATAATAAATTAATAATTCTTTTAAAAATAAATAAAAACATGGTGACTTCATTTTGGGGCCCTTACTCTATCTACTTGTAGGTAGGTCTAATTCTTATCTCACCACCTTGGCGACCCTCTGGCTTCAATCTTTGTGATGATTTGGATGGTGTTATTAGCTTAAGCCAAGCATCACTACTATCACCATCAGCTGTTTTTTATCTTATTTTAATAATTATCCACTTTCTTTTCTTTTATTTGTTATTATTATTATTTTTAATTTCACTAAAGAGAGACTGAGAGAAAGAAAAAAGCAAAGTGAGTAAGCAAGCAGCTACTTGAGTCATCTGGGACTCAAACCGCAATCAACCATGTGGGAGTCCAGTGCCTTTAACCACCACGCCACCTGCCAGTCCCACCATCAGCTGCTTTCTATATCCCTCACAGTACACACAGTAACCTCTAGATTCCTTCCATACCATGCCTGAGCCTGAGTAGAATCAGAAAAGTCAACTCAGTCCTCGCTCTGCCTATTTATGCCATGTTGCTCTTATACTCTGCCTGAGTCATACCCTGTTGGTGCAGAGCCACCTTGTGAGGCTTTTCCCTCCCATATTTCCAAACAGGGAGTGAATTCAGAGCTTCTCTCTTTTTAGCTTCCTCCAGTCTATTTAATAGTCTTAGTGGAATTTTTGCCTGGAAGGTTAAAATCACACTACAAGAATCTGCCTGCTTACTCTGTCCCCTTCTTTTGCTCTGAACTGAACTTTGACTTTCTTTCCTCATTAAATTTCTTTTTTTATGGGCCAACTGGCCTAGTAGTTACCAGAGCTGGATTTCAGATGACCAAACTGTGCAGTTCAAGTCTCTGCCCCAGGGCTTTAAAAACACACCAGGTGTATACATTTGTGTATGCCAAAAATCCCAAAGTTGGGGAGAGATAGACGGGAAGGAATTATGGCCATTCCCTATGGGGGTATGCTTCCTTTTTCTCCCTCTCTCTTTGACAAGTGTACACACCCTTTGGCAAAAAAAAAAAAAAAAAATTTAATCCTTTTTTAGGAGTCCTAATCCCCACCCCACCCCAGTGATTGATAGATACTTCTGGATGACTATAGAGACAGTCATACACATAGAAATGCAAAAGAGAAGAGTGTTGTTATATTCGTTTAAATTCAGTAAAATAGGCTGATTTGGGGAATATAGTTGTTCATGTAACTGAACAGTTCAGAGCCCCAGACCACGCTCTACCCAGCTGCTGAAACTATGGGTTCAGGACTCAGTTTCTCTGTTTCTCAACTCTGCGTCCTCATTGTTGGCTCCATTCTTGGCAGGCTTTTTCTCCTGTGGTTCCAAGATGACAGCAGAGGCTCTTGACCCCACATGTTTCTTTGTTCACATGAAAGGAAGAAGAGCATTTCTCCCCTCCTAATTGTTGAGCACAAGCTCCGAACTTAGTCTAGTTGGACTTACCCTTCTCTTCTTCAATCTTTGTGGTGATTTGGATGGTGTTATTAGCTTAAAGCAAGCATCACCACCCACATCAGTATCCCATTTCTAAAGATGAAGAGAGAGAACATCAGATTTCTCTGAAGCATGTGGACCATGGAAATACATATCAGATACCAATGTGTGTTGGGTGGTTAAAAACAGCAAATGTCTCATATACACCAGATCTGATTTGACTTACTGTACAACAAGCATCTACTGAGAAGAATACCAAACAAACAAAAACAAAAACAGAAAAAACTCAAGCTTGGTCACTCCTCCCCATCAAGATTCTTTTCGACTCTACATCTTTGTTCTAGGAAATATCTCTTTAAGAAATATCTCTTTAAGAAATATCCTAGTAAATTCCTGGCCTAGAAAAAGCTACCAGAAAGACTGAGAAAATTGCCCCCAAAATGAGAATAATATACGAGAAATACTAGATACCATTAAACATCCAAACATCCAGATAATTGGTATCCCAGAATGTGAAGAGACTCATAAGGCATTGATAATCTATTCCATGAAATCCTGCAAGAAAACTTTCTAAACCTAGAGAGGCATTCAAAGATCTAGTCCCAAGAAATACAAGGACCCCAAATAGAATCAACCCAAGAAGATCTTCTCCAAGACACATTATAACCAGATTGAGCAAAACCACAGATGAAGACAAGATACTAAGATTGGCAAGAGAAAAACAGCAAATTACCAACAAAGGATATTCCATTAGCCTAACAGCAGATCTCTCACTTGAAACAATGCGAGAGAGAAAAGAAAGGGAAAATGTATGTTAAGGGAAAAGCAATTTCAACCAAGAATACTGTACCTGGCAAGATTATGCTTCATATGGAAAGAAAAGACAAAAACATTCTCAAATAAACAAAACCTGAAAGAATTTACCAACACCAGACCAGATCTCCAAGAAGTTCTCAAGGGAGTGCTTTACCAGGGAAATTAAATAGACACACAGAAATAAGAGTTCAAAAACTAAGAAAATGGCCAACTTAATCGTAGGGACAAGTCTGGAGTTGAATATTATATCCCGTAATTTAATTGGGAAGATCGAACCACAACTGAAGATAAAGTTCATGAGACTGAACTAGTGAAATAGCATTTTATGACTTCTGACTAAAACATTGCTGATTTTCTTCTAGGTTTTGTTTTCTTGTTTTAAGGATTTTTGTCCTGTCTTGAGCTGTTGATAGATTCATGTACCTACTATTTGAACAGAATCCTAACCTATCTCCTGGCATTAGGTTTTAACCAAAGTTCCTTAGCATTTCTTTGATTTATTAATGCTTTTCTTGAAATTACCAGCTGAACTTGCTATTGAAAATAGTTATACTATTTAAGAAAATGTGTGTGTGTGGGGGGGGAAAGGAATGGAAAACAACTGTAGACACCAGAGATAGTCTGGGAGGAGGGTGGTAAAGGGCAGAGGGTCAGAAATAGGGGTAAAAAAATACATATATACACACATATGTATATATGTGTATGATCATATGTGTATATGTGAGTATATATATAAAACTAGAAATGGAAAACTATTGATAATAACATGCATGATTAAGCCACTATGTAGTATATTCTGGATGGGAAATCACATTTTGTATGCTGTGACGACGCTTAGGGAATTAATATAAATTAATTAATTTAAAAAATGTTTCAAAATAAAAAACCTCATGGAAATACATGTAATGGGAAAACTATGCATGAATTTCAAGAAATTTTTGTACCAAAATAAATTCATTGTAAAAAAAAAAAAAAGAAATACCCTTGTGGCTGCGCTTGATATACCCAAATCCACCAATTTTCTGGAAGTCTCCTGCTCAGATTTGACTGAGAAAATACAAACTAAAGGTAAGGGGAATGGGTGTCATCTGCTGTGAGAAAGGAGTCTCCAGTCTTAGGCCCAGTGGAAACATTAGAGGTATGGGCACCCCACCCTGCCTTCTTACCTTTGCTTGCTGCCCCCTCCACTTCATCACTCACTGCACCCTCCCAAAATGCAAAAAAAAAAGGCCAACTTTCCACCAAGTTTTCTGAATGAAATGTAACTTCCTCATTAATCCTCAAAGATTTTTTTTTTAATTTTAAAATTCAAAATGTGATTGATCATGCTGGGCTTTTAATATTATATGTAATAATAATTAATGTGATAAAAATGAGAGTGAACTCTGTTTCAGCCATGAGGTGGTTTATGAACCATTTGAATCATCTTTCAGGAGGTGCGGACATGCAGACTGGCAGCCTGCCCACACAGCAGGTGATGTTGGGCACAGGTTCTAGACTAGGGAAGCAAGGCCTGAGTTCTATTGTTAGCTCTGCTGCTCAGCAACTGTGTGACCTTGAGCAAACCAATTAACCCCTCTGAACCCAGAGCTTCTCTACTCTAAAATGACTGAGTTAAACTTAATGGTCTCTAAGCAATAACCCTCAGTTTTCTGTCATCTTTTTTAAGATAGTGATTTTCGTTTTTGACAGCTCTTGAATGAGAAGTTATCAGTAAAGAGTTTTTATCTTTTTTTAGAGTGAGAAAGACCTCTGACACATTCATTCAGGCTGATTGGGTTTATGAAAGAGATGTAGTGTGGGCAGAGGACTGCCGAGTAATCAGGATCATACAAGACAAGATCCTAACATCAGTCCTGTTAAAGAAAAATATTATTGGGACCAGCAGTTAGTGTAATGGTTATGGTGTTGGACTCCCATGTAGTCAACCGCGGTTGGAGTCCTCGATCCGGTGGCTTAAACTCACTCCAGGCGCATGTGTGTGCATGCCTAAGATCCCGAGAGAAGAATGGAGGAGAAGGGATTGCGTCGTGGCCATTGCCCCCGGGGGGTGATTTCTCACTTTCTGTCTTTCTGAAGAGCACACGTGCCCTATAGCAAAAAAAAAAAAAAAAAAAAAAAAAAAAAAAAAAAAGAAAAATATATTATTCAATACACTTGTTAAAGCATGTTAAGAGAGTCTTAATTCAGGACCATTGTGACACGTGCCGGGGTCACTGCAATGGGATCTTACAGTGGGAAGAGAGACTAGACTCAACTCAGAATATGACATGTGCAAAGGAGAATTTATAGCCAAGAAACAGGGGCTGGGGGGCCATTGGTGAAAATGACTAAGAACAGGGGCCAGCAGGTGGTGTGGAGGGTAAGGCAGCTGGATCCCACATGGCCGACTGCAGTTCAAGTCCCGGCAGTTTTAGAGTCATGCCAGGCATGTGAACGTGTGTGCGCAAAATTCCCAGAGAATAGAGAAGGATTTTGACATGGTCATTCACCCTAGCGGGCGATTTCTCACTTCCTTATCTGTCTGTCACTGTCTCTCTCCAGAGAGCGCATGTACCCTATAGCAAAGAACCTGGGGGAAAAAAGGAGGAAGAGGAGAAGAAGAAGATTACTAAACGGAAATATCAGCTTAAGAGGGATTTTGGCTAACCTCGGCTAACAGCATTTTTGCAGAAGACAGGTCAGGAGATCAGATATAACCTGGGAAATGGTTGAGACTGAAGAAGCAATCAGATATTGAGAGTAATCAGATGGGGGGGGGGGGGGCTTTTTTTTTTTTTTTAGTTGCCAGAGGTTGCCAGAAAGAGAGAGAGGCAGGGAGAAAACACCTCCCAGTGGGGTGCAGTCATACACAATTCTTTCTCCTCCGTTTCTACATCCTGTCAGGATTTGGGGCATGCTTGCACATATGACTGGTGTGTTTTTCAAGCCATCAGGGCTAGGATTTGTACCGTGGTTGGTCATGTGGGATCTGACTCCCTTACCTACTAGGCTACAAGGATCAGTCCAAACGAGGGTTTTCACTAAAGTCTCTTAACAGGGTTCTTTGCTAAACCTGGGTTTTACAAGGAAGTGTACAAGTTGGCCTAAGAGAAGGTTCAGAAGCCTAAATAAAGTTTGGCCAAGCAAAGAATCTTTGTCAGTCCTGACCCTCCTCTACAGAATCCCCAGTAAGCCTTAAATAGCAGACACTTGGCCTCAGGAGGCAGAGCGTACTGAACTACATGAATCCCAATGCCCTTTGACCTGTGAGAAGGTGACATTTTTTATGTTCATAAAATTTTCTTCTTCAGAAGCTCCTCCAGGGACCCAGGCCTCTCCTGCACCACTCCTGTTTTCTAAAGGAGGGCCTTAATGAGGGAAGGTGAAGGATCCCAAGTTTTGCCCAGGACACCAAAATTACCATAACAAACAGAAAGCATAAACTGATCTTTACTCAAAATTTCACTAAAACAAGAAAGGAATTCTTTTTGTTAAAGATATAAATCCACAAGAACAAAGCAAAAAGGAGAAGAGATTACACAACTAAATAGTGGAAGTTAGAAAATGCCTGGACGAGTGATAAACTGGGTTAGCAAGCTCTGAATCCTAAGCACTGAATCCTAAGTCAGGGGTAGTGAAAGACAAGGAGCCGTTTTACTTATACTGCAAAACCAAAGCACCCAGTAATCAGAAGGACCAGGCCCTTTTGAACGTGGAGCTGAAGTGAGGGGTTTAGCTAAAAGGGATTCATTGAAGTTCTTTTCAGAAATTGTCAAGTCCTCAGATATTCTTCCCCAGTCCTTGACACAAGAAAACTACCTCTTCACCCTAAAAGGAGGCTAGAAAATGTCCTAGTGGAGAGAAATGTACACTGGGAAGAAAAATCGGGGATTTCAGGTACAGCTGAGGACAAGGAGATGCAGAAGGAAAACAGAACTATGCGAATGTTTACACATCGAAGGCTGAAACCACCAGTTCTTTTCAACCTCTCACCTCCCAGAATACTGGTGACCAAGTCTGTACTGTCCAGGAATTAGAGGATCCTTCTCTGGGCAGTCTGACAAGTCCAGGAGAAAGACTAAAATTCTGACACAGGGATTTGCCAGCCTGTTAATTTTGCTAGACCACCTATGAAGAAATCCACAACTGACACCTCTCTGAGCTTCCAAGTAGCTTTTTTTTAAAGAATTGTTTTGTTTATTGTTATTACTTTTTAATTTGACTAGACAGAGAGAGACACAGAGAAAGGAAAAGTGAGACAACAGGCTGCTCCCAGGTCTGTGACTTAAACTGCAGAGAGTCATGTCAGAGTCCAGTGCCTTAACCACCACAGCACCTGCCAGCTCCCAAATCAACTCTTTATGCCCAATTTTTTCTTTCTTCCTTTCTTTCTTCCTCCCTCCCTCCCTCCCTTCCTTCCTTTCTTTCTTTCTTTCTTCCTTTCTTTCTTCTTTCTTTTTCCTCCTTTCTCCTTCTTTCTTTTTTTCCTTATTTATTTTTCCAGCAGAGGCATGGTGGTTAAAGTGCTAGATTTCCACATGGCCAACCATGGTTCTAATCCCTCACATGGTGGCTTGAAAATCACACTGGGCACTTGTGCATGTGTGCCCAAAATCCTGAGAGGAGAATGGAGGAGAAGGTATTGCAGCGTGGCTATCCCCTAGGGGGTGATTTCTCACTTTCCCTCGCACCGTTTCTCTCTGGTGAGCCCATGTATCCTATAACAAAAACCTTAAGTAAATAAACAGAGCCCGAAGATAACCATACATCTGACTAAAACCTCCAAGACCAAAATAGATAAAGATATCACTGAGGAAACTATCCACAGGGGAAAAAAAAAGTATTGTTTTTCTCTTTCTATGATAAACATCTCTTACCGTCATATCTTAGTGTGTAAAAATGCAATAAGTCATTTTTGTGGAAAAAGAAATATAGAGCACTCTTGCTACAGATTGGGGTCACAGGTATTACTAATAGAAATTTCCTAACAGACAACAGTGAACACTTTGCTAGATGGAATTCTGGGAACTACAGTACATGATGAAGTCATATCAATCAACTTTGATAATGACACACTTCAACTATCAAAACCAATTAAGGCACAATTATCATTCAAAATTTATAAGCAGAGCAGCAATAATCTCATGAAAATAATTCTACTAGAACTCTACCATATTTAAAACTTAACAGCAGTAAGACTCAGAATGATTATAGCATAAAAGATACTGTTTTCCATGGGGCCGGCAGGTGGCGTGGTGGTTAAGGACGCTGGACACCCACATGGCCGACCATGGTTCATGTCCTAGACCTGGAGGCTTGCTCTCTCACTTTCCCTCTCTCTCTTTCTCTCTCTCTCTGTCCCTCTCTGGTCAAATGTAAAAAAAAAAAAATGAATGAATAAATAAAGTTAAATAAATGATTCTTTAAAAAAAAAAAAAAGATACTGTTTTCCTGAAAAAGTAGAAGGGAGGTGTTGTGTACATAGGGAAGCATGGTAATAGGTGGGTAGGTGGCTCAGACTCAGTTTTTTTAAAAACCCCTTCTGCACTACCGTCTAGTTCCTTTTTTGGTTTCAAAACTGGGTCTATAATCCATGAAAATGAGATTAACAAATGTAGCGTACAGACCTTAAAAAGAAACTGATTATACTAGCTGTTTGGTAACATACTAGTAGAGTTGTCCTGTAAATACTTCAGAGAAAAACCTTTCCTTCATCCGGGTTTTTCTGGCTAGGTCCATTCTGACTCTTTTTTCCTTTTTCTTTTTCTTTTTAATATATAATCATTTTACATCTCTGTAGGGTACAGTATGATTTTTTTTGTTTTTGTTTGTTTGTTTTTTTGGAGAGGTTTTTGCTATAGGGCACATGCGCTCGCCAAACAGACGAGAAACAGAAAGACAGAAAGCGAGAAATCCCCTCCCTCCCCAAGGGGGGATGGCCATGCCGCAATCCCTTCTCCTCCTCTCGGGATCTTGGGCATGCACGCACATGCACCTGGCGTGAGTTTAAGCCACCAGGTCTGGGACTCAAACTACATGGGAGTCCAGTGACATAGCCATTACGTTAACTGCTGGTCCCACCAGTATGGTTTTTAAAAGTATGTATTCATTGCGTAATAAACAAATGGAGGATATAAACATATTCACAGCTTCAACGTATAACATTATATTATGTTGTACACATTTTAAATTTGCTCTACTGGTTATTTTGGAAGTATATTAAGTTGTCAAGGTAGGACCAGCAAATGGTGTAGTGGCTGAGGCACTGGATTCCCACATGGCCAATTATGGTTCGAGTCCTGAACCTCGCGGTTTGCTTTCTCACTTTCCCTCTCTCTCTGGTCATATTAAAATAATAATAATAATAATAATAATAATAACAATAAATAAAATAAAATAATTCTTAAAAATTTTTCAATGATATTCTTTATTATAAAATACAGTTCTAAAGAAAACCAAAGTGATTAAAAATCAGATAGCCAAAAAGTCTCACAAATTAATGAGGATTGAACTTCGAATACAAAGATAATCTTAACATAGCCAATGAAAAAGAATTTGTAATTTCTGCGTAGAGGATTGTGTGAGATATGAGTTTATAAACTGAAAAAACTAGCAGTATCAGTCATTGGTCCAGTTAGAGTTAGATAAAATTGTACTCAACAATAGCTCATTAGGAAAAGCTAAGAAAACTTACTCATTCACTGTGAGTTCTTGTACCTTACTGTGCATAAAGAAATAAGTCCTCAAAAAAAGCAAACATAAAAACAATTGGAATTGGGACCAGCAGACGGCATAATGGTCACCTCACTGAACTCCCACATGGTTGACTGAGGTTCGAGTCCCAGACTCAGCATCTTAAAACTTACACCAGGCGCATGTATGCGTGCCCAAGATCCCAAGAGGAAAATGGAGAAGGGATTGCAGCATGGCCATTGCCCTTGGGTGGTGATTTCTCTCTTTCTGTCTCTCCAGTGAGCACATGTGCCCTATAGCAAAAATCTCTCTCTCAAAAAATAATTGGAAATTGATGTTTAAAGGTGAAGGTATAATAAAATCAGTCTATCAAATAACTGGTGAATTTGTACTTAAACCTGCTTGTGTGTGCAATAGTTAAATCTGAATTTTTAATATGCTGTTTCACTTACAAAGCTCTCCTATGTTTGTTTTATTTACGGTTTACAAGAAAATATAATAATTGTGACTGCCATGCTTAGCACTTTGGTTAACTCAAGAGAGAAAATGGATAGGGGTATCATAGAGGTATGCAAAAATTTAACAATACAAATCACCTTAGCTTTTCTGAGAAACTGAAGATGGGAAATATGTAATATAAACTTTTGTAATAAGGTGGCTTCCATCCATTATAGTGATCATCATTCAGTTCATGCACTTAAAAAACTGCTGTTGTTTTTGATAACTGAAAATCAAATTAAGAGTACATTCCTGGGACCAGCAGATGGTGAAATGGTTGTGTCACTGGACTCCCACATAGTTTGACCGCAGTTCTAGTCTTGGACCTGGTGGCTTAAACTCACACCAGGCATGTGTGTGTGCATGCCCAAAATCCCAAGAGGAGAATAGAGGAGAAAGGATTGTGGCATGGCCATCACCCTGGGGGTGATTTCTCACTTTCTGTCTCTCTATCTGTCTTTCTGGCAAGTGCACACACCCTACAGCAAAAATCTCTTTTTTTAAAAAAATGTACATTCCTAGGGCCAGCAGGTAGCATGGTGGTTTAGATGCTGGATTCCCACATGGTCGGCTGCACTTGGAGTCCCAGACCTGGTGCCTTGCTTTCTCCCTTTCTCTCTCTCTCTCCGTTCAAGTAAAAGTACATTCCTGCTCAACAAGCTGATAAAACTACAAATACTATGTTCCAGAATGTTTAGTCTATGTATGTCTTTGTCAATGAGGTGTATTTGTAAGCAACTTATAGAGGGTTCCTGCTTTTTTACCAATGCAGACGATCTGTGCATTTTAGGTGAGGAATTTAATCCACAGACATTCAATTTTATTATTGATATGCGTGGACCTATCTCTGTCATTTTATTACTCTCTCCTCCCCCCAATTTTTTGTGTTCTCTTACTTCTATTTATCTCCCTTTAGTTTTCTTGGTGTAGGATTCCTAAAAAGCTGGTCTAGCATTCCCTTAAGCATTTCCTGAAGAGGTAGTCCAGTGAATTCTTTCAGCTTTTGTTTATCCGGGAATGATTTTATTCCTCTTTTCCATTTGAAGGATAATTATGCTGGGTATAGCACTGTTGGCTGAAACTGGTTTTCTTTCAGAGTTTTAAATATGTCTTTCCATTCTTTCTTTGCCTGCATCATTTCAGTTGAGAGGTCCAATGTTAGTCTACTGGGTAACCTTGTAACTTGATAGTTCTCTCTTGGTATTTTTAGAATATTGCTTTTGTCTTTGATTTTTTTTTATTAATTTAGCTATGGTGTGCCTCAGAGAGGATCTTCTTATGTTAAGTCTATTTGATGCCCTTTGTATTTCCTGGGTTTGGAAGGCCACATGTCTCTTTAAATTTGGAAGTTTTCTGCTAAGAAGATTATTATTCTTAGAAGATTTTAAGAAGATTTTCTATTCCTTGACCCATCTCCCTGCCTTTTGGAATATTCATTATGAGGCTATTGGGCCATTTAATGATATCTAGGATTTCCCTTATATTGTCCTCATTTTTTAAAAAATTTATTTCACAACACTTCATTTCAGTGGTTTGTTTGTTTTTAGGTTTTCGCACTAGGGCACATGCGCTCACCAGAAAAACCAGTTGCTTGGACTGAATCAGAGGTTTTGTCTTCAAGGTCAGAGATTCTTTCTTCTGCATGATCTAGTCTGATGTTAATATTTTTGAGGGAGATTTTTATTTCCTGTGTCCAGTGCCTTAGCCATCACACCGCCTGCTGGACCCCTGCTGGACCCTCTGTTTGATCCTTTTTCAAGGTGTCTGTGTCTTTATGGAGTTGCTCCTTCAAGTCATGGAAGGATTTTCTCATCTTGCAGGCAAGGATTTTCTCATCTGCATTTTCCTGGATCTCATGGAGGATTTTGTAGGACGAATATTCTGAATGATTTTTCTGACATTTCCGTGATCACTTGTGTTTTATACATTGTGTCCTTTGGGAGGGTTATTCCTGGCCTTCTCATATTTCTTGGGACCCTGCATTGGCTGTTAGTCATCTGGTGACGTGCTCACTTCTTCCTACGTCTTTGGAGTAGGTTTCTGTGCTGTGTGCTCGTGCTCTTCCCTGTGGTGTGAGTTAACTCTGTGCCAGTTTCCCTCCTCTACTGTGGGTGGGAATGCTGTTTACACAGAGAGAGTTTGGGGTTCATACTTTCAGAGGGAAGTTTCTTTCACTGGTGGGTGGTGGGCGTGGGGGATTTGTGAGCAGAGAGTTCCTCCATAGCCTCACTGTCTTCGGGTGTTTGTTTCCCATGTACTCAAACGTCTCTGCTCCCAATGTGTCAGGAGACTGACCTGGACAGGTAGAACGAACAGTGGTAGCCCAAGTCCGGGAGAGGCCCCTTCTGCCGCACTCCAGCTGGGCAGGGGTCTTTGGTGATCAGCTCTGACCCCAACCTTTACTTCCCTGCTGTTCCTGAATCGGTGCATGGCAGGGCGGTCTCAGCGCAAGCCGGAGAGCAATTCCTACTTTAAACTCTGGGACTCCACTTTGGCTTTTAAGGAAGATGCATGGATGAACTTTTCTGTTGTTTCTGAGAAGTACAAAGGGTCAGATTCACGCAGAAACCCCATGACACTGTGGACAAGGGACTCCAAGGGACCACCTGACTGAACAGCAGTGACTTAGCACTGCATGTACATGGTTTCCAGAAGGACGACTTTAAAGTGCCCATTGCTTGGTGTGTAAAGCACACACGTCCCGCCCTGGGGAATAAGATTTTCTGTTTGGGAAAGACCACAGGAAGGTTCCGCACTAGCCAGGCAGACTTGCAGGACCGCGCTCTTCAGTTCCTGACACTTCACTTCTCCAGGACTCTGTCGTCATAACCACCTTCTGTCCTCACAGGAACGCTCTCCCAGTCTTGGATCCCAGTCTCCCACACAGCTGAATTAGGCCTTCCAGGGCCAAAAGGATTTTTCCTTCTTTGTAAGCATTGATGGAAAGCAACAGGAATTTCCCCCCTTGAGGACTAGGTCCTCAAGCTTTTCAGGAAGAGCTGAGTCAAAGCTGGTGACAGTCAGAGGTGGATGGAGGACACAGCGTCTATGTGAGCAGGAACTTGGATGTTTCCTTAAAAATCGGAACCGAGAATCGGCTATTGATCCAGATGCAATCGCTGCGTGTGGTGTATTTCCTTATCTAGTCGACTGGGGCCCTGGAAAAAAATAAAAAAGAAAGAAAGAAAAGAAAAGAAAGAAAGGAAAAAAAAAGAAAAGAAGAGAAGAGAAAAGAGAAGAGAGAGAAGAGAAGAGAAGAGAAAAGGAAAAGAAAAGAAAGGAAAGGAAAAGAAAGAAAAGAAAAGAAAAGAAAAGAAAAGAAAAGAAAAGAAAAGAAAAGAGAAAAAGAAAAGAGAAAAGAAAAAAAGAAAAGAATAGAAGAAAAGAAAAAAAAGAAAAGAAAAGAAAAAAGGAAAAGAAAAACCTCTCCTCATCAGAGCAGATCTGGGAAGTGACAGCGGCCTCCTGGCCAGCCTGAACAACGGGGTGCAGGCAGACTCCTGGTCGCACACCACCACGTGGAGCTCGTCCTCTGCCTTCGCGCGAAGAGAAGAGAACGAGGAACGCCGGGCGCAGACCACGCAGCAGCTCAGGCTGCGCTGAAGTCAAACCCTGCACCCGGCACCCACAGCTCGCGGCTCTCAGGGAAGCGGTTTTGGGGGTGGTTGTGTGGGTCCAGATCTTCACGTCACATCTGTGTTCCTGCAGAGCCAGCGACCGTGCAGGCCCAGCAGCTTCTCGACGCCCACGCTCAGGTCGGGTGCAAGAACAGCACCAAGGTGGGGACATAGGTCCCGGTCCTGGTGCTGCTTCTCTGTCTGGGAGTCGCCCTTGCACCTTGCACCCTGCACCCTGCACGCGGAGGGACCTTTGCACAAACCCCGCCCTTAAATAGTGTATTTTAAATTCACCAAACTCCCGGGCTGGCAGGTGGCGTGGTGGTGAAGGGAGCTGGACTCCCACATGGCGTTCAAGTCCTGGACCTGGTGGCTTGCTTTCTCACTCTCTCTCTTTCTCTCTTTGGTTAAATTAAAATTAATAATTAAGTAAATAAAGTTAAATAAACTATATATTAAAAAAACGAACTCCTCAGAGAGATGGATATTACAATGAAAAAGGAAAATGGTACGTTTATATAAAGGAATATTCAGAGAACACAAAGGGAGCCTTGAAATTTTAAAACAGGATAATAGACACTAAAAAAAGGCAAAATGGTTGAAAAAGAATCTCCAGGGACCAGCAGTTGGTGTAATGGCTACATCGCTGGACTCCCATGTAGTCTACTAAGGTTTGAGTCCCAGATCCGGTGGCTTAAACTCACGCAGGGCACGTGTGCGTGGGAGCCCAAGATCCCAAGAGGAGAATGGAGGAGAAGGGATTGCGGCGTGGCCATCTCCCCTGGGGGGTGATTTCTCACTTTCTGTCTCTCTGTCTCTCTCTGTCTTTCTGGCAAGTGCACGTGCCCCATAGCAAAAACCTCTAAAAGAAAAGAAAAAGAAAAAGAATCTCTCATAACATCAAACAGAAGGATAAAAAGATGAAATATAAGACAGAAAAGATAAAATTAGAAGACCTATTCAAGAAGTCCGACTTCCAAAGAATCCAGGTAAAGAGAACAGAGAAAACTGACAGGAGAGAGAATCCTCGGAATAACGCAGGACGATATTCCAGTGATTACAGATGGAAAGGGCCAACAGAGCACACAGCACAAGACTCTAAAGTAGGCCCATATCAAGGCATATCTTGGTGACATTTCAGAACCCTGGGACACACTGAAAATCTTCAAGCTTCTGGAAATAAGACAAACTTTATATAAATGTATATATACATATACATATATATATATATATATTTTTTAATAGGTCATATTAAAAAATCAAGGATTGGACCAGCAAGTGGTGTGGTGGTTAAGGCATTGGACTCCCACATGGGTGACTGCAGTTCAAATCCCTGACCAGCAATTTGAAAATCGCATGGGTGCGTGTGGCTGCATGCCCAAAACCCCAAGAGGAGAATGGAGGAGAAGAGATTTAGGTGTGGCTATCTCCCCTGGGAGGGGGGTGATTTCTACTTTCTTTCACTTTGTCTCTCTCTCTGAGGAGCATAGGTGCCCTATGGCAAAAACATTTAAAAAAAAAATCAGGGATCAGAACTTTTGGGGCTTCTTATAAAAGCCTTTCTATGTGCTCAGAACTTCCAGAAAAATTTCCAGTGCTCCACTTTTTTTTTAAGAATTATTTTATTTAACCTTATTTATTTATTTTAATTTGACCAGAGAAGGACAGAACGAGAGCAAGAGCAAGAGAGAGGGAGAGAGAGAGGGAAAGAGAGAAAGCAAGCTGCCAGGTTCAGGATTCAAACCATGGTCAACCATGTGGGAGTCCAGCACCCTTAACTACCACACCAGCTGCTGGCCCCGGTGCTCCACTCTTTAGTATGAGTCAAACATAGAGGCCAAAGGGAATCTGTCAATGATGATTGTAAAAGATTTAGCATAGCCTTAAAGTCTAAAACTCTCTTCCTTCCCCACTACTCCCTGAGAACCCAATAGGAAGAATGGAGCTAGGACCAAGGACCTGCCTGTCCAGCCATCCCTTCTCTCTCTCTCGCTCAGACTGTGCTAAAGTCAAACCCCTGCATACCACACTCACAGCTCGTGACTCTCAGCGAAGCAGTGGGTGGGGTCATTGTGTGGGGTCCAGATCTTCACACCACACCTTCATCCCATCTGGGATGGCCATGCCGAAATCCGTTCTCCTCCGTTCTTCTCCATTCTCCTCTTGGGATTTTGAGCATGCACACACAAGTGCTCGGTATGAGTTTGAAGCCACCAGGTCCAGGACTCAAACCGCGGCTGTCCATGTGGTAGTCCAACGACATAACCATTACGCTGTCTGTTGGTCCCCTTTTATTCCTCTCTTAAACTCCAACTCTGCCACCCCATCTTTCCCTGTTCTCTACCACGATTGTCTCTCTCTCTCACACATACACACAGGAAGGCTTGATTTGAGGGCATGCATCATGTTGCTTTTCTCGAGAGCAAACATTGTTAATTATGGCTCTGCCCAAGAAATAGGCAAAGAGCCCTAAAGCTAAGCCCTTGGCAGTAGGAGCTGCACTACTTTCTGGACAAAGAGTAGATTTAGTGACATTTTCTAAATTGGTACGAGACTGTCCCATTTCCTTGAAGTATAACGCTCCATTGATTGCAAGCTGAGTCATATGTTGAGCCTGCTTCTCACACTGTCAGCGGGAAGTGTAATTCCTGAATGACTCCCAGCAGACATTTATAGATTTTTCAGTCTGGTGAGTTATAAAAGATAACCAAAGTCTTTTTTTTTTTTTTTCTGAAGACCTTTAAATAAATCTCCATTTCAACAGCTAAGTCATTTAGCATAATTATATACAACACACTGGGAGTAATCTGCATAAAAGCAGAATGGAAGTAATGAGGATGGAAAAAAATCAAGTGGGTCTGTACAGAACAGGGGACTGAGGACTAGAGTTCTATTGTAGTTTGCTCCTGTTTAAGAGATAGAAGAAAGTGGCCCACAGAGTCAAATATGTTGGGAAGACCAAGAAGAGATGGGCAGACTCATTTAGTGCCCCATCCATATGATCGCAGGTGGGCAGGGCAGGACTCCTGACTCCAACTGTCCAAGGGCGTTTGTCTGTTACATCCTCCTCTACCTCAGCAATGTCAAACCACAGGTGCTGGGGAGTTGCTGCTTCCTCATTCTCACCCTAATGCAGCAGCTTTCAATTAAGGATTGACTAGCGTTGGTATATAAATACCCTGAGGCCTTCACCTTTTTTTTTTTTTTTTTTTTTTTTTTTTTTTTAAGTTTACTTATTTCTGACTATTTCTTCAGAGTGGAGAAAAAGAATGAGCTACCGCCAACAGGGTCTTCACATCACACAACCCACCTCTGCCTCAGTCAGCCCCAATGATGGGCACATAGGCACCTGGCATGCTCAGAGAGGGTCTGAAATACAAACCCAGGACCTTTTCCATAAAAGTCCAGTTGTATTACCACTGTACCAATGCCTAGTCTCCCTTTACTCTTTTTTTTTTTTTTTTTGGAGAGGTTTTTTTGCTATAGGGCGCATGTGCTCGCCAGACAGACAGAGAGAGACAGAGAGACAGAAAGCGAGAAATCACCCCCCAGAGGGGATGGTCACGCCGCAATCCCTTCTCCTCCATTCTCCTCTCGGGATCTTGGGCACACACGCACACACACCCGGCGTGAGTTTTAAGCCACCGGGTTCGAGACTTGAACCGCGGTCGACTATGTGGGAGTCCAGTGACATAGCCATTACGCTAACTGCTGGTTTCCCTTTACTCTTGAGGATAACTCTGAGCCAAGGCTCAACACCAATTCCCAGAGTTTCCCAGCAGAATTTAGCTCGTTACCCACTGGGAACACATGATATTGCATCATTTGTTGGCTCCCCTCCCTCTTCCTTCTCACTTCTCTACATCCCTTCTGGGCTTTCCTTGCATCATCTCCAAAAGACTTGGGTGAGAAAAAGCCATTGATAAAATTAACCTGAATTCACCTGTTGAAATATCCATTTTGTAAGACAAATAATAATGTGATTGAATGTATAAAAGAAAATGAAATAAAAAGAAATATTCTACTCATAAAAAAAATTAACCTGAACAGCAGAGAGTTAGCAGGTGGCATAGTAGTTAAGGCACTGGACTCCGACATGACCAACCAGTGTTCGAGTCCTGGACCCGGTGGGTGTGTGAGTACATGCTGAAAATCCCAGGAGGAGAATGAAGGAGAAGGGATTGCGGCATGGTCACTCCCCACTGGGGGATGGTTTCTTACTTTCCCTCTCACTGTCTCTCTGTGGAGAACACATGTGCCCTATGGCAAAGAAAAAAAAAAAAAAACTTAAAAAAAAAAAAGACCTGAAGATCCTTGAAAGATAAAGGTCAAAAGAATAGAAAAGTCAGAATCCATGCTGCCAGTTCTAAGGAGAGAGCTGGAAATGAGGAATTCGAGACAGAAAAAGATAACAACTCTTTTCAGAAGTTTAGCACTTAGAGATAGAAAAAAGAAATGAAACAGTCATTAATGGGGCAGTGGATTGAATAAAGATTTTTGTTTGTTTCTTCTGCCTAGGACAGATTCATGCATATTTTTAGACATTTGACTGTAGAACCATTTATGTCTTCCAACATAAATGAGAGACCTCCTTCTCTAGGTTCACCTCCTGTCTCCCTTCTGTTTCCACAATTTCTTTGGCTGGTTTCTCTTCTATGCCCGAGTTAAGTGTTTGTTTTTCTGAGAATTCTGCACTTGGTGCTCCTTTTTCTACACCTTCTGTCTGGGTAATTTAATCTTTTCCCAAGACTTAAATTTCCATCTACTTGCGACTGGCTCTAAATTTGTATCTTTCACCCAGACTGCTTTTCTGGGCTCCAGACCCACATACTGAATTGCCTGTTTTATAAATTACTCCTGTCTACCCAGCCGTGTTCCCTAAATAAATCGCACAAAAATTGAATTTGCCATTTTTTCAAAAAAAATTTTTTTAATCTGGTGGGTGAATGGTAATACCATTTATCTAGTCATCCACACCAAAAAGTGGGACTCATTCTGAACCATACATTCTCATCCAATCAGTTATCAGGCCGAATAAATCTTTTCTTTAACATCTCCCAAGCCCACCATTCCTCCCATCCCCCTCATTGCATTATCATTTCTCGTGCAGACCATAAGGGTCTCCTAAGTGATCACAAAGGTCTCCTATACTGTCTCACTGCTTTTACTCTTGAATCTTTTGACTATGGCCAAACAAATTTCTTATTGCTTAAAGCATCTCCAGGCCTCTGGGAGAGTGGTGCAGGGCAGCTTCAGAGGGGAGCGCACAGTCAGAATTGAAGGAAATTGTGTCAAACCCAGTCTAGAGAATATCAGACTTCTAGATCCATTCCCATATCCTTTTCTATAGGTTCAAAACAAAAATCTGTTCTCCACCCTTATCAAAGATAATTATTCCATTCAAATCTTTTCTTGGGGCCAGCCTCTATGAATTAGGGTAGAAATAGGAAAGACATTCTCTGATATTTTTCACCTATTGATAATGGCCATCAGTGGAAGGTCCAAGGCCAAGAAGTAGAATTGAATGAGGGTGGTGATCAGAAAGAGAGATCGCAGGGTATGGAAGAAGTCCTTCCAAGACAAGGCTTTCAAGGTTAAGATGAAGCCACCATGACAAAATATGAAAAAGGGATTTCCTTTTCTTAGAAAATTCTTATTTATAAATTTCATTCTGGATGTGGGAGGGAGACAATTTCCTCCCATATAGGATAGCAATAGCATCTCCTAAGACAGTAGTCTTCAACCTGAAGGACACCGAGGCACACATAGCCCTAGAGACACATGAAGACTTTTCAAGGGACTTGGAGGCAAGATGGTTCTAAAATAATTTATTTTAAGATCCCTTTCTTATTTCTTTTTTTTTTTCCTAAATGATTGATACAGGTTTGTATCCTGCAGGTTCGCCTTTCCTATGAACCATTTTACAGTTATCTTTTTCCCTCTTTACAAAGAAAAGATACATCTCAGCTATCCATTCTGAATCTTGCTCTGTTGCTCCAAAATAAGTGTGTGTGTGTGTATGTGCGTGTGGAAGGTTGGAGGTTTATGATGTTTTGACATTGTTGTTGAGAAATGAATCACTGGATAACAAAACTTTTTGTAAGCAAGGTGTTTCCTATTCTTTAATTTCAGCAAAATTAAAGGAGGATCTAATCAGGTCATCAGCTGAGAGCTCAACAAAAATAATATTTATATCATTATGTGATTCTTTTTGGTATATAACTTAAAAGGAATTTGAAGCTTGAGTGACAGTTACTTAGGGCAAAATGTCTGCTATTCTTCCATGCTCATCATTTTATTTATATAAAAATTTCTTAGGACTTACATATATATCAACAAACAAACAAAAAAGGAATATGACCAATGCTCAATGATGTCTCATTCCTGCAATAAAAAGCTTTCATCCAGGCATTCATGAACCAATTTTTAAAAATAATTATTTATTTAATTTTATTATTTCTTTATTTATTTATTTCATAAAGTTGACCAGAGAAAGAGAGAGAGAGAGAGAACAGACTGAAACCAGGTCCAGGACTCAAACCACAGTTAGCCATGTGGAAGTCCACACCCTAACCATTATGTCATTTGCTGGCCATGTGAACCAAGTTTTTAAAATAGCTTTCTAGGGACCAGCAGATGGAATAATGGTGCACGTTGCTGGACTCCCACATGACTAACCACAGTTCCAGTCTTGGACCTGGCAGCTTGACACTCATGCCAGGCATATGTGTGTGCGTGAATGACCAAAATCCTAAGAGGAGAATAGAGGAGACAGGATTATGGTGTGGCCATACCCCCTGCAGGGATGATTTCTCACTTTCTGTCTCTCTGTCTCTCCAGCAAGTACATGAGCCCTGTAGCAAAAATCTCTCTCTAAAAATTAAAAAGCCTTCTATCTCATTAATAAACCTATTTCCAATAAATTTTATTTTTAAAAATAATTATTTATTTAATTTTATTAATTATTAAGACCAGCAGATGGCATAATGGCTATGTCACTGGACTCACATGTAGTTGACAGCAGTTCGAGTCCTGGACCTGGTGGCTTAAACTCACGAAGGGCGCGTGTGCATGCATGCCCAAGATCCTGAGAGGAGAATGGAGGAGAAGGGATTGCAGCGTGGCCCTCCCTCCTGGCAGGTGATTTCTCGCCTTCTGTCTCTCTGTCTCTCTCTGTCTTTCTGGCAAGCACATGCACCCTATAGCAAAAACTTCTCAAAAAATTTTATTAATTATTATTCTTTTTCAATTTGACCAGAGAGACAGAGAGAGAGAGAGAGAGAGAGAGAGAGAGAGAGAGAAAGCAAGCTGCCAGGTTTAGGACTCAAACCGTGGTCAACCATGTGGGAGTCCAGCGCCTTAACCACCATGCCACCTGCCTGCTCCTAAGTTATAATGTTTATTTTTGGTATTATTTATCCAAGTTTGTGATATATTTATGTTGCATTAATTAAATATGCACTTATATTAATGATCATTATAACTCATTCAAGAAGAAATGTTTAAATTATCAAAGTCTAATGGTCATATCAAATGTTTTAAAATTCCATTTCGACTTACATGTATAATTTTTGTTGGAAAGTATGATAATGTAATCAATACAAGACTTCCAAGCATAAAAATTTCTGTGGAGAAAGTGAAATGGAAATATAAATTCAATATAAGTAAAATTTTCTGCTGAAAAGAGGTTGTTCATGTTTTTTTAAAATGGATATTGGTGGAGCCAGTAGGTGGTATGGTGGTTAATGAGCTGGACTTCCACATGGTCTAACACAGTTCAAGTCCTGGACCTGATAGGTCGAAAATCACACTAGACACATGTGCATGGGGGCCCAAAGTCCCAGGAAAAACAGAAGAGAAGGGATTGTGGTGTGGCCATCCCCCCGGGGCGTGATTTCTCACTTTCCCTTTCTCTGTCTCTGTCTGGCAAACACACACACACACACACACACACACACACACACATACATGAGGGCAAAAACCTTAAAAAAGCCTACTGGTAGGGGAGAATATTAAATTGCTTTGGTATTTATATTCTACTGGATTCATTTAAAAAGTGATATAGCAGTTCATTTTTAAATGTATTTAGAAAGCTCCAGAAACGATACTGTCTGCAATGATTAAACTTATACAAAATTTTAAATGTCAACTCTAAAAATATGTAAGTAGATACATAGTTTTAAACTGTTTCAGAGAATATATGAGTAAAAATACTTGAAGACCATTGAGTTAAGATTCCGCAAGGCAAATCAATTTTTGTTTTATTTCCTTTTGTTTTTAAGTTAACTAAGACCGGAAAGAACGCTATTACCCAAAAAGAGCTGCCAGTTCCCTGAGGATAAACTTCTTAGCATTGAACCAGGCTCGTAAAGCTTTATCTATCCACTTCATATTCCATCAGCTTCCTATCTGGCCAGCCACATCTTGTCGCCTCTCATTTCCCACCCTGCCTCCTTCCTCGGCTCCAAACTAGAGCCCTGTGGGAGTCCTGGCAGGCCCCAGAACTGTCTTAACATGTTAGCCCTCTGGGCTTTTGCTCAAGCTGCCCTGTCTGCCGGGGATGACCATGACCTCTCACTGCCCTTAGTTCCCCTTTCCATCCAACTGGGGCTTTCTTCCGGAAATTGTCTTTCATAACAATTTATTTAACCACCTTGGTTTTCCTGGGACTTGAGGGTTCCTAAGCATGAGGGACTTTCAGTGCTGTACCCAGAACAGTCCAAGACTAATCCAGATGGTTAGTCATCCTATATGTTCAAGGGACTCAGTCTGGCCTAAGGAAAATGTCCCAGCTTTAAGGTGTTAAGTACATCCTTTCCCTACAGATAACCACGGAGAAAGACAATCACTCTTCTCTTCCATATTCCAAGAACACTTTCTTAGGGTAATAGGATTCAAATATTTTAAACCTTTAAGTTACAGTATTTCCAATTACCAGTTCACACTTCAAACAGCAGTTATTTTTGTGATCTTAAACACTCTCTCCTAATTAATTGAACTCATTATGCTTGCATATTCAATTTCTGCCAGTGCATGCCTTAGAGCATGTCTATGAAGATTCAGGGCTATTAGACCCCTAAAAATAACTTTGAGAGCAACATTACAAATTTCCTGTGAACGAATATATGTTGTTTGGGAAAGTGGAAGATGGATGGTTGATCCTAATAACTCTTAAGAGAGTTTCCAGAATATTCCCAGATGAGGATGTGGTCAGGAGCAGAGAAAACAGGGATATGTTATCTGTCTGAGCCTCAGTATCCATCTGTCCAGTCTGTACAGAAAGGATGTAAAAAGGCAGTGCAGCAACCTGTTTGGGAACACAGACTCCGAGGCCAGGCGACACAGGTTTGAATTTGGTCTCTACAGTTCACCAGCTGTTGACCTTGGGCCAATCACATGTGCTCTCTGTGCCTTGATCGCCTCATCTGTGAGCTGTAGATAATTACAGAAGCGGCCTCACAGGCTTGCTGTGAATCTCAAACGAGTGAAAATGTGTATAGTGCTTCGAGAGGGGCTTAGCACATAGTGATGCCTCAGTGTCTGTCAGACAAGTTCATATGAGCTATCTGAAACATGAGAAGGCACCTAGGAAACTGAAGCTGCTATTGTACTAACAGGACTTTTTTCATCACTGGTACCTCAAACTTTCAGGAAATAACTGGACTTAACAGAAGTTCAACAAATTACTGAACTGTGACAATAGATTGCCTAACTTTCTGCAGAGAGTTCTTTGTTCAAATGGTCTAGGGCTCACCGGGAAAAGACTTTGCGAGGTCAGGTTAATTTTTTTTTCATTGATAAGAAAAATCTGACAACTGAAAACAGAATACTTTTAAATGAATTGTTTGATATTAGCAAAGGTGGCATCCTTGAGTTTTAATTGCACAGACTTTAATCCCATCATTATTCTGCTTGGTCAGCATATGCAGCATGGTTCAATGTCCAGGACAGCAGGCAGGCAGCCTTCCTCAGCAGGGTTCTTCTTGGTACATGGGGCTCTGAAACCAATTTTGGGTTACCATGGTAACCAAGAGAGCTTCTAGAAAAATTTCCAAATGAAACATTGCTATTCAGGACATCAACAGACATGGCCGGGGATGGGGAGTGGGGAGGGAGAGAGACAAAAATGCACTGTCTCTGATTTTATCACATTCACAGTCTGTTGGAGTCAGTATGAAAGATCATTGACTTATTTCCTCAATTTAAAGACACTTTTCTTTAAAAAAAAAAAAAAAAAAAAAAAAAGCATTTTGAAGTTTCTGCAATCACAGGATTTGGTAGATGAGTTCATTTAATGCTATGGGTTTCCCTGACCCAGATATCTATATTATTACAGGAACAAATTAAAAGATGACTTATGATCTATAACTTTTTGGAACTGAAAAAACTTGGTATATTAGCGTGACTGGTGCTATGACAGACGCATGAGTGAAAAAGACAGAAGTGGCCAAGCAATGGGGCGAAGGGAGGGTGTTTGAGCATGAGAGTTCCCAAACTCCCTGAGAAGCTTTTGGCAAGTTCTTCCTTTTTCTTTTCATTTTTTTTTTTCTTAGTTTTGCTATAGGACATATGTGCTCACCAGAGAGAAAAGACAGAAAATGAAAAATCACCCTCCTAGGGAAGATGGCCACACCACAATCCTTTCTCCTCCATTCTCCTCTCACGAGTTTGGGCACATATGCACATGCATCTGGCCTGTTTCTGAAGCTACCAGGGCCAGAACTCTAACCATGAAGTCAGCCATGTAAGATTCAGTACCTTATCTACCTTACACCACTGACTGACCCAGACTTTTTTTTAATTAATTATATCTTAAAATTTGACCAGAGAGGGAACAGAAGTTAGCATAATGGCTATGTTGCTGGACTCCTATGTAGTCAACTGTGGTTCGAGTCCTGAATCCAATGGCTTAAACTCACGCTGGGCGCATGTGCGTGCATACCCAAGATCCCGAGAGGAGAACGGAGGAGAAGGATTGCGGCATGGCCATCCCCACTGGGGGGTGATTTCTCGCTTTCTGTCTCTCTGTCTCTCTCTGTCTTTCTGGCGAGTGCATGCGCCCCATAGCAAAAACCTCTCCAAAAAAAAAAAATGTTTGACGAGAGAGAAGGAGGGAGAGAGAGAGGAAAGTGAGAAAGCAAGTCTCCAGGTCCAGGACTTGAACCGTGGTTAGCCATGTGGGAGTCCAGCACCTTAACCACCATATCACCTGTCAGCCCCTGGCCCAGACTTTTTGTAAGTTTCTGAATTATTTGAATACAAAAATAGATACAGGACGGTACCAGCAAAATGCAAATCAAATTACCTTCTTTCTCTCTCTTTCTCTCTCTCTCTCTTTCCCTCTCTCAAGAAAGCACGGCACACTTCTCCCTGTGACATACGATGATGGAAACAAATAGAACAGGACTGGGTGGAGCAAGGTTTACCTGCTGACACTGAGCACTCAGCTCTGGCTTCCCAGCTACACATCCAGCCAGCAAGGCTCAGACCTGGCCAAGGAGGTCCTGTCTGTACCCTCAGGTTAAACATGGCTCCTCCAGCTGAACCAACAAGGGACCCTCGGCAGGGGCCTTATAATACCACCTAGTACCAGCACTGCACTCTTTCTTGTGGATTAGAGGGATGGTACTGTCTAAATGTCAAGAACAGCAAAAACAAGTATAGCCCTTCCTCTATAAAAATGCTTACGCTGTTCTAAGAACCCTATATAGTTAACTCATCCAATCTGTATAACTTTAAAGGTAAGCACCATTATTATCCCCAAGTTACCAATGAGGACATTAAGACACATAGAGGTAAAAATAACTTGCTCAAAGCTCTGTACCCTATAAAAAACTATGATTAGAACTTGGTCAGACATTGGAATCCATGTTTTCTGCTCTGTGTTGCCCCTCTGCTATGCCATTAGTTAGATAAACACATATGGCGAGTCCAGGAACACACACCAACAGCACTTTAGCTTGAGTTTAATGGTATATTCCCACATTTAGACATGGGGAGTGGGGGAGGAGGTAAAGGGCAGGAAAGGTTTCTGTTTAACTGCAGTGCCCAGCCACAAGTGAAAAGAGAATTCTCAACTCTCAGGCCACCCCGTGTGACCAGCTCCTGGTAGATACAAAAGAATCCTCTCCCTTTTGTACATTTTTTTTGAAAATATTTTTGCTATAGGATGTGCAAGTTCCCTGGAGAGAGATAACGTGTTAAATCACCCCCAGGGGGAAGGCCACACTGCAGTCTCTTCTACTGCATTCTCCTCTAGGGATTTTGGGCATGCACACTCACACATCCAGCATGATTTTCAATCTGTGGGGTCCAAGACTTGAATTATGGTTAGCCATGTGAGAGTCTAATGCCTTAACCACCCCATAACCTTCTGTCTCCCCCTTTTCACTTTTTTTTTTTTTTTTTGAGAGGTTTTTGCTATAGGGCGCGTGCGCTCGCCAGACAGACAGAGAGAGACAGAGAGATAGAAAGTGAGAAATCACCCCCCAGGGGGGATGGCCACGCTGCAATCCCTTCTCCTCCATTCTCCTCTCGGGATCTTGGGCACGCATGGACACGCGCCCGTCCCCCTTTTCACTTTTCATAGTTCCCCTCCTAGAACCCCTTCATCCATTTACCCAAAGACTATCAGGGACCAGAAGGGTAACATAAATATAGAACTGAGCAGCTCAACAAAGCCCAAAACAAAACAAAATCCATGCCTGAGAAAGAAAACTCTTCTGGAGACAGACTGTGGGCTGGGCGAGTTATCAGTTTGCAACTCTTGATCTACCCTTTGGATCCCCACCATGGCCTGAGCCCAACCTCTTTTTGATGGCATCTAGTCATTCTCCCACACCAATTTCCTTGCGGGATAGACAGAGGAGGCTTCCCTGATCTGAAATTATTTGAATAGGGCCTTAAGGGATGAGTAGGAGTTTGCTAGGGGAAACTTGACAAGGAGAAAAGTCTCATTCCGCTAGAGAGAAATAGCAAAAGTCAAGAGCAGAGGCAAAAAACACGAGGGACTTTGAGAGGATCTGTGAGTAATTTTACACGCTGGAGATCATGGGCTCAAGATGAGGTTGGAGGGGGCAGGGCCAGCTGTCAGCGGGACTCTTAAATGAGTGAAGAAACTTAGTTTTTATCCTGAGTAAAAACTTACCGGGGATAGTGATTTCAGGGACTAAGAAAAATGAAGACTTTCTACTGATAATTCAGCCTCCAGCCCCCAGTCTTGAGTAGTAGGGCGCCCCTCTATCCTTCTCTCTGTCTCTCTCTGCCTCTCTCTGCCTTCTTATTTTTTAGTAATTTTTCCTTTAAAAATTTTTTTTAAGGTAAAGTATTCTCTTGGCTTTCAGAGCTTCCTTTGTTTTGCTAATAATCCCCTTTCCCCCTCCCCTTTAGGAGAGGCAAGGGGCAGGCCTTCAGAAAAAGAATCCTTCATAGCTGCTGAGAAGTAGTGATTTTGCGCAATGCGCTTGCACAACACACCGTTTTCCTTTTTTGCTTTTTTGATAAAAATAGCTTTTTTTACTTTTTCTCTCTCTTTTTTTCCTCTTTCTCTCTGTTTTTTTTTAATCTTTTTCTTTTACCTCCTCACTTTGCTGCTCAATCTCCATTCATTGACTGTCTAGGCAGTTTTCCTTTTTTGCTTTTTTGATAAAAATAGCTTTTTTTTCCTTTTTCTCTCTCTTTTTTTCCTCTTTCTCTCTGTTTTTTTAATCTTTTTCTTTTACCTCATCACTTTGCTGCTCAATCTCCATTCATTGACTGTCTAGGCAGATCTAAGGGATCCATAGCCAAACATCTAAATATTATTAGGGTTAACATATTCCTCAATATCCACTGAATCTGCTGCACAAAGGGATAAAAACGGAATGGCAAAGAGATTTCAGATCACCTCCTCCTGTACACCCCTGAACTTCTAAAAATTAGGAAGAAGCGTATAACCCATCAGATGACTAGAAATCACCGCAATGGCACAAGAAATATGAGAAACTGAGATAATACCTCCCCATAAGGGAAAAGAATAACCTCTCTTCATCCACAGACAGTTCAATGGAAATCATAGAAATGTCTGATAAAGAATTTAGAATATTCATGGTGACAAAGTTAACAGAGATGCAAGAGAAAAGAGACAATGAACTCTAGAAGAGGCAGGAGAATAGAGCTGAGGAGTTCCAGGAGGTGAGGAAGTTCTTGCACAACCTGAAAGAGGAAATACACACCATAAAAAAGAATAGAACAGGACTGTTAGAGATAAAGGTTATAGTACAGGAAATCAAAACCTCCCTTGAAAGTATTCAAAGCAGACTAGATCATACAGAAGATCGAATCTCCGATGTAGAAAACAAAATCACTGGTCTAAAAAAATCCACCACAAAGACTGAGAAAATTGCCCCCCAAAATGAGAATAATACATGAGACATACTAGATACCATCAAATGTCCAAACATCTGAATAATTGATATCTCAGAAAGTAGAGAGACTAATAAGGGCATTGATAATCTTTTCCATGAAACCCTGGAAAAAAACTTTTCAAACCAAGAGAGGCATTCAAAGATCCAGACTCAAGAAATACATAGGACTCCAAATAGAATCAACCCAAGATCTTCTCCGAGACACATTATAGCCAAATTGACCAAAACCTAAAAGACAAGGTACTCAGACTGGTAAGAGAAATGACAAGTTATCTACGAAGGATATCCCATCAGGCTAACAGTGGACCTCTCATCAGAAGCAATGCAAGTGAGGAAAGAATGGGAAAACATATTCAAAATATTGACTGAAAAACAATTTCAACCAAGAATACTATACCCAGCAAGATTATCCTTCATATAGGAAGAAAAGACAAGAACATTCTGAGATAAACAAAGCCTGAAAGAATTTACTGACACCAGACCAGTTCTCCAAGAAATTCTGAACGGAGTGTTATATAAGGAAAACTAAAATCAGACACAGAAATAAGAGTTAAAAAACATCTAAGAAAAGGGCCAGCTTAATGGTAGTGACAAGTCCAGAGTTGAATATTATCTTCCAGAATTTAAATGGAAAGCATGGACCACAACAGAAGTTATTTTAAGTGCATGAGATTGATTGAGCTCATCTGATGAAATAGAATTTTATGGCTTTTGACTAAAACAATACTGATTTTTTTCTATGCTTTGTACTCCGGAGATAAGGATTTTTTCTTCTCTTGAATTGTCAACAGATCCTGGTAACTACTATTTGAACAGAATCCTAACCTGCTTTCTGACTTTAAGTCTTTAGCAAAGTTCTCTTAACATATTTTTATTTTTATTTATTAAAGCTAAAACTGTCTTTCTTGAAATTAAAAAACATATTAAAAATACCTATTTAATGACCACAGTAAGTTATATAGTCTCAACTAGGTGCTATTTTATAGTATATTCATTCTGCTCACAGTTTCATGCCTAAAGTCAAACATTTGTTCACAGGTACTTATATATTCAGCTGAACTTGCTATTGAAAGTAGTTAGAACAACTAAGATATTTTGTTAATCAATAAAATGGGGGAGAAAACAAACAAACAAAAAGAATGGAAAGCAACTGCAGATACCAGAGATAAGAGTTGGAGGAGGGTGGTGCCATAGCAGAGTGAGAAATGGGGGTGGGGGGAATATATATGTAAGAAACAAGAAATGGAAAATTATTTGTGATGATAACATGGATGACTAAGTCACTATACAGTGTATTCTGGATAGGAAATTGCATCTTGTATGCTGTGATGATGTTCAGTGAATGAATGCAAAATACATAATTTTTAAAAATTGCTTATAAAAAAATAAGAAGAACTTACCAGGAAGTGGACCCTAGAAATTTTAAGCTGGAAAGTAAGATGCTCTGGTTTATGTTTAGAACCTTCACCTTGGCAGCTGAGAGGAGATGGTCAGAGCCACTGGGGATCTGCGGGCAGGCCAAGCTGCTTGAGCAGAGGCTCAGGGATAGAGTGCAGAGCTCCCAGAAACATTTAATTGGTAGAAATAGCAGTGATGCATGATAAGGAAGGGAAGGAAGAAGAGACTGCACAATGGATGATGCTGGAACTGGCTCAGAAACATCATTCAGAAGGGGTACTGCTCTTGAATTTCTTCATTCCAGTTCCGTACCATTTTGACTGAATTGTTTCAACCTACTATGAACAAAACCCTGTAGAGCTGTTTAACAAGCTTATTCCGTTCTAATCTGTTTGTAACTAAGCTATCTAGTAGAAGAAACAGAGGACCTACTTCTGAGGAAGCATGGGAGCTGGATTTCGTAGGGAGTTTCCTGGGGCAGTGGCAGGTAGTCACATAGGCTGTGCTGGTTCCCAGTTCTTTCACTCTCTTGGTTCCCCTGTTTTGACAAGAGTTTCCAGCTGGTGCTTCCCCTCTTCAGCCCTTTAACTTCTAACTGACTAGGAGGCAAATACCTCTGGATTATCTAGCTAGTGCCCCCAAAGGGCAGAACATCTTTCCAGGGAGACTCTAGAACTCCAGATGCAGGATAATGATTAGGAGATAGAAATGAGCAGATGAGTGACAGGGAAAACTGCTCAGGCCCAGCAGTGCCAATGCACACTGATAGATGCTGCTTCTCAGCAGGCCAAGGCCACGTGAGAGACTGGGTTCAATTCCAGGACCGCCCTAAAAGCCCAGTGTGGTGTGCCTTGCAGTCCTAGCCACGCAGGAGGCAAAAGCAGGAGGATTGCTACATCGTGAGATTCTGCCTTAAAAAACAGAGGAAGAGGGACCAGCAGTTGGCGTAATGACTATGTCGCTGAACTCCCATGAGGTCGACTGCGGTTCGAGTCCTGGACGTGGTGGCTTAAACTCATGCTAGGTGCATGTGCGTGCCCAAGATCCCGAGAGGAGAATGGAGGAGGAGGGATTGCGTGTGGCCGTCCCCTCTGGGGGGTGATTTCTCCCTTTCAGTCTCTGTCTTTATCTGTCTTTCTGGTTGAGTGCATGTGCCCTATAGCAAAAACATCTCCAAAATAAATAAATAAACAAACAGAGGAACCCACTCACTGGCTATAGTCACCTGGGGAGATGTGTTGTGCATAACTCAGCACTCAGAGGCTTCGTTCAGACTGAGCCACAAGTGGATGGGCTGAGAGTCCTGAAGGTCTGCTTCTGCAGCCTCCCGATAAACTGCACGTGGGCACTAGCGAAATGAGGGTAAGCAGCTAGGAAAAAGCTTTGGCCTTTTTTTTTTCTTTTTTTTTTTTTAAAAAAAAAGGGTGCTGGCAGGTGCCTTCATGTGGTTAAGGGTGCTGGACTCCCACATGGCTGACTACAGTTTGAGTCCCGGACCTGGCAGCTTGTTCTCTCTCTCTCTCTATCCCTCTCTGGTCAAGTTGAGATAAATGAATGAATAGATAAAGTTAAATAAAATAATTAAAAAAAAAAAAAAAAGCTTTGGCCTTTGACTCCAACGGTAGCAAATCCAGCTGCTTACAGGGAGTAGGAAGAGGGAAATGGACTAGTGGGAGACCGTAACACCCCAGAGCATTCGTGCCTCCAGAAGGAGCAGCTTCTACTCAGCTCCAGCCAACATTATGTGGGAACACAGAACCAAGAAAGGGAGAGCTGCCAACTTTTCAAGAGAAGGCAGAAATTTAGATCTTTCTGAGCCATCTCCTGATTTTTAGATATTGGCAATTAATTCAAGGTTTAAAACATTGAGCAAGCCAAATGAAATTTGTCTTTGAGCCATATTGAGCCCTGCAGCTACCAATTTGCAACCTGGGCTCTGAAACTCGGTCATTAAACTCTGATTTTCAACCCTCTAGAGCCAAAGCAAGAAATGGATTTGGGAGGACTACAAGGAAGCTTCAAGCAGCCAGATAGATTGCTTGGATATGAGGAGTCATTAGTTTAATTCCTAACTGCATAGATGATGAAACTGAGTCGTGGAGAGATGTGCCCAAGGGCACAGAGTTCTGGTAACAGGCAGTATTTGTAACAAGAACAAGAAAACTCAAGTTAGGCTTTTGCAAGGCAGTGCTCAGTGGGTCTGACTGTTAGCTGTTTCTCTGGCCTCAGTTTGCTTATATGTTTCCATCCTCAGGTTTGTTGCTTTGACTAGTAGCTATGTCCTCGAAGGAACCTGAATTCTTCCTATTGGACTGCTGGCTGTTGTCTCGGCCCCAACCTCCTGGGCTGGAGCTGGTGCTGTCTGCTGGTAGTGAACCCTTGGGCTCCTTGGTTGGGGCTGTCTAACCCTCATGTTGTGGTGGACATGACACAAGGCCTGTAAGGGACAAAAATGGGGCTTGATCTATCTGCCCGAGTCCTGTGACCCATCCAATTTGCCCCACGGCTTCCCTGGATTAATATTGCCCTGCAGAAAGGAAAGGTAGATGTAAATGTCACTTTGTGCATGTGAACTATAATAAATTTGAGGGGCCAATGGTGCAGAGGTAACACAACTGGACCACATGAGAAGGGCCTCCTGGGACTTTCTTAAACACACAAGGTGGGATAATGTACATGTATGAGTGCCTGTGAGCCAGGCCAGCTAAGATTGAGGGTAGGTTCATGGCATGAAGACCCCGCTAGAGGTGGTTGCCATTCTGTCTCTCTCTCTGTGTGTCTCTTTCTTTCATGGAATAAATAAATACATAAAATACTTTTATAAATATATATATATATATATATATATTTTGTGTTTTTTTTTTTTTTTTTGTAGAGGTTTTTGCTATAGGGCGTGTGCGCTCACCAGACAGACAGAGAGAGACAGAGAGACAGAAAGCAAGAAATCACCCCTCAGGGGGGATGGCCACACCACAATCCCTTCTCCTCCATTCTCCTCTCGGGATCTTGGACATGCACACACATGTGCCCGGTGTGAGTTTAAGCCACCAGGTCCGGGACTGGAACCGTGGTCAACTACATGGGAGTCCAGCAACATAGCCATTACACCAATTGCTGGTCCCAGGTTCACCATATTTTTAAGGGGCCATAAAAGTGTTTTATTTCAAAATCAGAATGAAAATAAATAAGTATAATAATGAATATATAAAAAATAAATCCTGTGTGATTAACGCCATTGTACTGTACATTTTTAAATGGTTACAATAGTAAGTCTTAAAAAATCTGTTAGAACATGTGCACATGCCCTTCTGGTGCTCAGTCATGTCATGATCCCTTGCCTCTGGTCTTCCCACTCACCATGTGCGTGTATGTATAACATGTTATCAGGCCAACCAGCAACTCAGACGGTGGTTGACATGAGGCTTTCAGCTCCACAGTCTGGTACACGACCAACTGCACCCCAGAAGCTGGGCCTAAAACAAAATTTCATGTGATGTATGTTTTACCACAATTAGAAAATCATATTCATCCTCATACCGATGTTGCTATGAAATATAATTTTTAATACTTTTTAGTTGAAGAAGCCCACAAATTCAACATTGCCCAGTGCCCTTGAAAATAATAATTTGGGGACCAGTAGTTAGCGTAATGGCTATGTCGCTGGACTCCCACGTGGTCGACCATGGTTTTAGTCCCGGACCCGGCGGCTTAAACTCACAACGGGCACGTGTGCTTGTGTGCCTAAGATCCTGAGAGGAGAATGGAGGAGAAGGGATTGTGACATGGCCATCCCCCCTGGGGGGTGATTTCTTGCTTTCTGTCTCTCTGTCTCTCTCTGTCTTTCTGGCGAGCGCACGCACCCTATAGCAAAAAACCTCTCCAAAAAAAAGAAAATAATAATTTGGCCCTGATAGCAGTGGTGTATTCACATCAATGGTAAGTCTGATATTTATGGACCAAATCATATAGCCTGCGTTTCTCACTTGTTCATGGCAGAGAGGCCTAACCATAAAGGTAACTCAGATGGCTACTACCTCCCAGCTGGTGACAGCTGGAGATTGTTCAGGTGAGATGCTGGGTACGGTGGTTCTGAGGGGCTTGTTAGTTTCAATCTCTTCAGGGCAGGTCCTACCTTGTTTGGTATAGTGATGCCAATTACTCAGAGATGGTCTATATTACTCCAAAAGGCACTTTTTTTTTTTTTTTTTTTTTTTTTTTCTTTTTTTTTTTGGAGAGGTTTTTGCTATAGGGCGCGTGCGCTCGCCAGACAGACAGAGAGAGACAGAGAGATAGAAAGCAGGAAATCACCCCCCAGGGGGGATGGCCACGCCGCAATCCCTTCTCCTCCATTCTCCTCTCGGGATCTTGGGCACGCACGCACACGCGCCCGGCGTGAGTTTAAGCCGCCGGGTCCGGGACTCGAACCGCGGTCGACTACGTGGGAGTCCAGCGACATAGCCATTACGCTAACTGCTGGTCCCCAAAAGGCACTTTTGATGCCTTTATTTATTAGCATCTCTCTCTCTTTGAACTACCCAAAAAGTTCTGGTGGATCTCCCTGAGGCTTTTGCCCCCACCCAGCCCAGAATGAGCTTTATAAACATATATCTCTCTGAAATAAGATTTTTCAATGACTTCCAACATTTTCATTACGTTAGAAAGCTTCATGAAGTCCCACTTTTACTCATGGCTTTGCTTTATGCCATTACGCTAACTGCTGGTTCCCGCTTTATAAAGTAACTAAAAATTGTTTTTGTTTGGGTTGGTATTGTACCAGCATGCTTGATATAATTAATACATTTTTTTTTTTTTTTTTTTTGAGAGGTTTTTGCTATAGGGCGTGTGCGCTCGCCGGACAGACAGAGAGAGACAGAGAGATAGAAAGCGAGAAATCACTCCCCAGAGGGGATGGCCACGCTGCAATCCCTTCTCCTCCATTCTCCTCTCGGGATCTTGGGCACGCACGCACACGCGCCTGGCGTGAGTTTAAGCCACCGGGTCCGGGACTCGAACCGCGGTCGACTACGTGGGAGTCCAGCGACATAGCCATTACGCTAACTGCTGGTCCCATAATTAATACATTTTAAGAAAACAAGTGGTGGGACCAGCAGATGGTATAATGGTTATGTTGCTGGACTCCCACATAGTCGACTTCAAGTCCCAGACCTGGTGGCTTAAAATTCACACTGGGTGTGTGTGTGTGCATGCCCAAAATTCCAAGAAGAGAATGGAGGAGAAGGGATTGTGATATGGCCATCCTCCCTGGGGGGTGATTTCTCTTTCTGTCTCTCTTTTTCTCTCTGCCTCTCCAAAGAGCACATGCACCCTATAGCAAAAACCTCTCTTGAAAAAAAAAGGAAAAGAAAAGAGAAGTGGATTATTCTTCCAAATAATAGCTTGTGCTGCAATGAGGTCTTTCGGCCATGGACCCCTGCCAGGGGAAGATCCTGAATATGTCTCTGGAAGTAAAAAGGTGTGGATCCCTGGAAGTGTCTCAGTCGAGTTTGCTCCTCATTCTGGGCAGGCAATGTTCACTGCAGCCAAAGAGAAATTACTGAGGAGCTGACTACAGGAAGGGGGGTGGGGGAAGATGAAGAAACATCACATTAAAATTCAATGCAAAGTGAAAGCTTGTCTTGAGCAAGGGTGAATGACTCAGCAAGAAACCTGTTTCCAGGATTTAGTTACTGCTTTCTGCAATTCTTACATTAAATAAAAAAGCAGTTTCCTCACTATTTCTTACCAGATGACAAAAAAGCAACAAATACATTTCCTAAAATATTTTTTAACTCCTAAAGTGAAACCACTGATTAGAATCACAAGTACTTGGCACATCTGGTCATTGGCAATAATTTGGCCTTTGGCGGAGTGAAAGAGGTTTTGCTTTTTTTTTTTTTGGAGAGGTTTTTGCTACAGGGTGCATGCGCTCGCCAGAAAAACAGAGAGAGACAGAGAGAGAGAAATCTCCCCCCAGGGGGGATGGCCACGCCGCAATCCCTTCTCCTCTATTCTCTCAGGATCTTGGGCACGCATGCACACGTGCCTGAGCATGAGTTTAAGCCACCAGGTCCGGGACGCGAACCACGGTCGACTACATGGGAGTCCAGAAACATAGCCATTACGCTAACTGCTGGTCCCAAGGTTTTGCTTTTTAAGACTAGTCCTGTTTGTCGTCATTATAGAACATAGCCATTATTTCCCATTCCTACATTGAGTTCCCTTTTTATGGTCAAATGCACACACCATACATACATACTAATTTTCTTAGAAACACAAACACTCAACTAATTCTTTCCTTATTTTATTTCTGGGCATTGGGAGATCAGCAGTGAGCCAATCAAAGCCTTTGATTAAACATACTCAGGAATTCAGATTTATGTGGGGCTAAACTCTTTTGGCCTAAAATGGCCGTTGAACTCCCAGACTTGGATTCCTATGGCTAAGGCGAAATCGTATATTGTTAGGCTGTTTTCCTGAGCTGGTTGCTAAGTTATAGCCAAGCACACTAGCCACACTCAGTCAATCACAGAAAGCCACCTTTTGGGCTGTCTGTGCAGCCTACCATCCACCTGTAACCAATTGTTTCTCTACCTCATTCCTTCCCTTTTGTTTTTGTTTGTCATTTCCCGTTTTCCAGAACTTAAATATCGCGTTGACCATGAGGCTAGCTGGAATTGTCTGGAAGTCCAGGGACAACTGCCCGATTTAAGGGGCAGTTTACGATTTGCTCAAAGCTCTACTCTATTAAATTGGATGGTTTATTTTTCCTTTAACAGCGGTATGAGTGGGCATGTGACCCAGATTATCCCTTGGCAAAACACTTAACCACTCATTCAGTGACTGGTTCAGAAATTTAGCTGTGAGATCCAGCAGGCGGCATGGTGATTAAGGCAGCTGGATTCTAGGTGGCTGATTGTGGGGGACTTTGAGTTGCAACCTGACAACTTGAAAAACACTCCAGGTGTGTGTGCATGCCCCAAATCCTTAAAGGAGAATAGAGGAGAAGGGATTTTGGCATGGCCATTCCCCTCAGAGGGGTGGGGTGGGGAACTTTTTCATTTTCTCTCTCCAGTGAGAGCACATGCTCTTCAGCAAATTAAATATGTGTGTGTGTGTGTGTGTGTGTGTGTGTGTGTAGAAAGAAATGTACCTGTGTCTTTAATGGGATTCCCTAGAAACAGACCTTGAGATAAGGATTCTGATGTAAAAAAGTCAGGGAGTGCTTTATTAAAAGAAATGAGGAGACAAAATAGAGACTTTTGCTGTTAAGTCACATGCACTCACCAGAGAGACAGAAAGCAGGAAGTCGTCATTCCCCCTCCTCCTACCCCAGGGTGGGATGGCCACTCTGCGATCCCTTCTCTTCCAGTCTCCTCTCAGGATTTTGGGCATGTGTGCACACATGCCCGGACTGAGCTTTTTTTTTTTTTTAGAGGTTTTTGCCATAGGGTGTGTGTGCTCGCCAGACAGACAGGGAGAGACAGAGAGACAGAAAGCGAGAAATCACCCCCCAGGGGGGATGGTCACGCCGCAATCCCTTCTCCTCCATTCTCCTCTTGGGATCTTGGGCATGCACGCACACGCGCCCAGCGTGAGTTTTAAGCCACCGGGTCCGGGACGCGAACCACGGTCGACCACGTGGGAGTCCAGCGACATAGCCATTACGCTAACTGCTGGTTCCCCCTGGACTGAGTTTTTAAGCCACTGGATCCAGCGCTTAAACTGTAGTCAACCACCTGGGAGGCCAGCGACGTAACCATTACGCTATCTGCTGGTCCCCATGCAATTTCTTAAGAACTAGTTCTGCGTCACCAGCACAGCCTCATTTCCTGCCCTCAATGTATGAGACATCGTCCATTCGTCTCTTAAAATAATGTATCTTTCACAAAAACTCAAATGACCTTCAAACTGAAGGCCCATCCTGCGTGAAATAAAAGACAAAATGCCCATCACACCCGCATGGCCCATTAAATGGATGTTTTACATGTGAACAATGTGATAGATTGAATTATTGGGGTTTTGTTTGTTTGTTTGTTTTTGGTTTTGGTTTTTTTGGAGAGGTTTCTGCTATAGGGTGCGTGCACTCTCCAGACAGACAGAGAGAGACAGAGAGACAGAAAGCAAGAAATCATCCCCCGGGGGGATGGCCACGCCACAATCCCTTTTCCTCCTTTCTCCTCTCTGGATCTTGGACACTAATGCACACGCGCCCGGTGTGAGTTTAAGCCACCGGGTCCAGGACTCGAACCCCAGTCAACTACATGGGAGTTCAACTACATAGCCATATGCTAACTGTTGGTCCCCGAATTATTGTTTTTTAACTTGCCAGAGGACACATGCATTCTCCAGAGAGAGGCACAGAAACAGAGAGAGGAAGAGGAAGAAAGCACCCCCTCATAAGGTGTAGACATGCCATAATCCCTTTCCCTCCATTTCTCCATCTCGTTGGGATCTGGGACATGCACACAAATATGCCCAGCATGTTTCTCAGGCCGCCAGTTCTAGGATGCAAACTGCCCAGTTGGCCATGTGGAATTTAGCTCTTTAACCACTAGGCCAGAGGGCCAGCCCTAGACTGAATTATTGATACCAGCTTTTCATTCTTGCCTGCTTTACCATGTGACTTTGCAGCTCCTCTTATTAGAGACAGAATGCACTTTTTACGACAGACTCAGCCTTGTGACTTGCTTTGGCCAAAATGATGTTAGCAGACATCTTGTAAGCAAAAGCTTAAAATCTGCTTATGCAGTTGGGCTGACCTTCTGGTAACTCTGCCATTGTCATGAAAAGACCTGCCCCCAGCTAATTTCTGCCTAAACATCCTGAGCCCCAGAATGGATACTATAGAACACTTCTGAACCCTACTGGGTGTTTTTTTTCTTTTCTTTTTTTTTTTTTTTTTTAAAGAATTAACAATTTATTTATTTATTATTATTATTATTATTCAGTTTGCTATAGGGCATGTGTACTCACCAGTGAGAAATAAAGAAAAAGAGAAAGAAAGTGAGAAAGCAGGCCGTCAGGTCCAGGATTCAAACTGCAGTCAGTCACGTGGGAGTCCAGTGCCTTAACCACCACACTACCTGCTGGCCCCTCTAAACCCTACTCTGTTTTCTTTCTTTAAGAATTATTAACTTAATTTTATTTATGATTATTCTTAATTTGATGAGAGAGAGAGAAGGAAAGTAAGAAAGCAAGCCACCTGGTCCAGGACTCGAACCGTGGTCAACCATGCGGGAATCCAGAGCCTTAACCACCACACCACCTGCCAGCCCCATAAACACTACTCTTTTATTTATTTATTTATTTATTTTGTGGAGAGGTTTTTTTGTTATAGGGCATGTGTGCTCACCAAAAGGACAGAGAGAGACAGAAAGCAAGAAATCACCCCCCAGGGGGGATGGCCACGCTGCAATCCCTTCTCCTCTATTCTCCTCTCGGGATCTTGGGCATGCACGCACAAGCACCCGGCTGACTTTAAGCCACCAGATCCAGGACTCAAATCGCAGTCGACTACGTGGGAGTCCAGCGACATAGCCATTATGCCAACTGCTAGCCCCAACACTACTCTTAATGAGGAACCAAATGCAGGTGAACTCACAGCTTGAAGCAAAGATAGCCAACCAACTCTAGCCTAGATCAACCAACAACAGTAAATGTGTATGGAATCATTTGCTCTGCAGAATTATTGAGACTAGGTCTCACTGGTAAATACACTGACATGAGGCCAGCAGGTGGCATGGAGGTTAAGGCAATTGGATCCTGCGTGGCCAACTGCATGGTTCGAGTCCCAGATCTGGCAGCTTGAGAATCACTCTGGGTGTGTGTGTGCTTGTGTGCCCAAAATCCCAAGAGGAGAATGCAGAAGGGATTGAAGCACAGCCATCCTCCCGAAGGGTGACTTCTCACTTTCCCTTTCTCTTTCTCTATCTCTCTGGCAAGTGCACACTCCCGATAGCAGGGGGAAAGAGAGAAATTAAAACGGACAATTCCTGCAACATTCAACCTGGCAATGCTATTGCACCCTTGGACACTTGACTTTCCCCTCAGTTTATTATGGGTACCTGTGTGCGGGCACAGGTACATCAGACCTCCAGCATCTCAGCTGTCATTAGGCTCCAGTGGACACGTGAACTTTTACTCATCATTCTTCAGGCTCATGCTCCAACCCCACCAAAGCTGGTAGAGTTTACCTGTAGTGTTTGCTGAATTTTGGAGGCTAACAGCAAACCAGTAGCAGTGACCTTCTTTCTTCTAGACCAAGTCTGTGGTACTATCTATAATTCTCTGCTATCGGAACTGGTGGGCTACCTCCTTTTCTCATCTACCAGTCCTACAACGTATGTAATGCTCTTGAATGAGGTGATGAGAAGGTCACTTTGACCAGCGTGAGAGCAGTGTCAGAAGAGTAGGGTGGGAATTAAACTAATATATTGAGTAATAAGGAGGGGTGAGGAAGAAGATACAATGAGCATCAACTAGTATTTCTAAAACTTGCCTCTAGGCTTTCTGCCTGTACTGCCTGGGCTCTTCATGACATTCTGCTTCTCACAGCTAAAACTGATAATGTGTTCTACATTTTGTGAAGCACTTTTCATGCAAAATCTTGTTTAAGGGTTGGACAGTGACACGGTGGTAAAATGTGATGCTCTGTGAGACAGACCCACATGGGAATATGTCAGTTTATATCCAGAGACCTCCCTGAGTATCCCGAGCATGCCCATGTCCATGATCCAGGCTGACTCAGGCTGTGAGTGGATCATGATGACAGGAACCTGTCTGGGATGCTTGTTGTGTGTCTCTCTCTCACTCACGGAATAAATAAAAGCAAAGTTAAACAAAATCGCATTGTTGAGACAGTGTAGTAGTTAAGATGGCTGGATTCCACATAGCCAACTGTGGGGTTCGAGTCCCAGACCCAGTGACTTGAAAAACACAGTGGCCACGTGACCAAAATCCTGAGAGGAGAATGGAGAAAGGATTGTGGTGTGGCCAACTTCTATGTGAGGGGGATGTTTTCTCACTTTCCCTCTCCTTGCCCCCTCTCTGTCTCTCTCTGGTGAGTGCTCGCACGTTATAGCAAATTTAAAAAATATATATCTCATTCTCAGTTCCTCTAAAAAATAATTAAGACCACTAGACATTGATGGGTAATTTACTTAAATTATTTTATTTAATTATTGTAGTAAGTTATGAAGTATGCATTACAACATAGTATTTTATCTATTTTCCACTGGAGATTGAGAGTTTGAGTGATGTGTCCAAGGTCACCCAACTGGTTAATAGAACTGCCCTAGGACTCAGATATCTTTAATCCTAGTTCTTTCCTCTGCATACCAGTGTCTCCTCCACCCCAATGTGTCCCATTCCCTTTAGCACTCATCAGCTTAACCCAACTGGGAGAGGACTCAATAGCCACGGAGTCCAATTCTCTTACTTCAGAGAAGAGATTAAGTGAGATTAAGGTAGCAAAAGATTGAGGATTAGAATCCAAATTTTGTGACTCAACTCAAAGGCATGTTTCAGTGTACCAGGCTGCACCAGCTCTTGGAAAGGACTAACATTCTTTTGCCAAAGGAGTATTTATTTTACAAGGTCAGCCACGTTGTAAGAGAAATACAAACAGAAACTCAGCCTGGTATTTCTCCAGTGCATCCCCATTTTCAGAGCACAGCTTTCAAGTCTGAGCTAACCTGTGAGACTCCTATCAGCTTTGGAGGTCAAGTCCTGTGCCCTCTCTCACTTCTCCTAGGAGTATCGGAGTGATCAAATGTTCCACTCCACACAGAATTGGACCAGGGCGAGGGCCAGTTTCCATGCTGACATTTCAGCTCTGCCTCCTGGCGACACACATTCTGAGAAGGGCCTTTTCCAGAGGCTGCAGCTGTACTCTACGAGCACAGGCTGGGCTGCACTTGCCCATGGACCTTGTACGTGCCGTATTTCCTCCATTTCAAATAGTCGGCAGGCTGAAGGGCCAGAAGGAGATCCCATTAAGGAATAAAACTTACACCATACCACTCCTTTATTGGTGTGAGGAAGACCGACAAATTAATCACCAATGAATTTCTAAAAGTGGAAAAGTATAATGCCAGAATCAAGACTGCAAAAGAAACTACCAATTAAAAAGAATTACAAAGTCCAAATTTGAAAAGACTACATAATTAGTTTTAAGCCGATAGTCTATCTTTGAGTGACCCCTCCTAACCTTCTCCATAGTCTAAAATTTGAAAATATTATTTCTGAGATATATCCTCTAAATATTAGAAATATTTTTGAAGGCCAAGCTAGTGATGCATTAGAAATTAGAACAGAGGTCCAGCCAGAGTTGTACAAATGGTAAAATATCAGACTGTGGGACTGAGACTGCATGGAAAGCCTGTTTGGATTCCAGATCAACTTGAACAAGTTGGGCATGACAGTGCGTGCCTTGTAATCCTACCTAACTGGGAAGCTTAGGCAGAGGATCAAAACCCTGTCAAAAATACGCCCCCTACCCTTCTGTCTTATATATCTCATAAATAAGAAAAAAAATTAGAACATAATTTTAATACATTAGAGTTAGGATTTCTAACTCTATTTTTGTTTTCCTTAAATACAATTTCAACGGCTACCTTCTTGCATCTAGACAGCTGGGCCATCAAGCTCTGGTGAGCTTCTTTTTTGTGCATGTCGTGGACATGGTGATACACCACTCATATCCTCTTCTATGCAGGGTTATTGCCCTGCTGCTGGAAGTGCTGTTGGCACCTGGTTTTTATTTCTCGTATCTTTAGTCCCTGTATATGGCCAGTCCAGAAAGATTATGAACTCGGGTGAGGTTAATCTTCACAAATGAGACGATCCCTGAAGGGACTGAAGGCTGAAGGCTATTTTACAGGATGCTTTGGGGCAATCTTAGCTCCCTCAAAGGAAGTTCAGGAGTGAGAATGGCCCTTCAAAGTTTTCCCAAGCTGGGCCTTTGAGGGAGCTAAGATTGCTTTGGGCCTGCACTGCAGTTGGATTTCTGTCAGCTTCTGCTTCCTCGCCCTTCTTTCAGCCACGGTTGATCCTGAGGGCACTTCCCCAAAGCATCCTGCATACTAAACTCCACCTCAGAGTCCACTTTCTGGAAATATAATATAAGATGAAAACTATAAGAGATCTTCAAAAAATCATGGAAGGGAACCAGCAGTTAGCGTAATGGCTATGTCGCTGGACTCCCACGTAGTCAACCGTGGTTTGCGTCCGGGACCTGGTGGCTTAAAACTCACGCCAGGCGTGTGTGTGTGCATGCCCAAGATCCCGAGAGGACAATGGAGGAGAAGGGATTGCAGCGTGACCATCCTCCCTGGGGGGTGATTTCTCGCTTTCTGTCTCTATGTCTCTCTCTGTCTGGCGAGCGCACGTGCCCTATAGTGAAAACCTCCCCCCCCAAAAAAAAAAAATCATGGAACATGAATATTATAAAAAACTATATATGGATTTCAAAATTTTTTGGCACCAAAATGAATTCATACCTTAATTTTACTTCCTCACAAACTTTTTGAAGTCCCTTTGTATTTTCATTTAAAAAGTTTTCTAGGGGTGTGATAGTGGCATAGTGGTAATGCAACTGGACTCACATAGGTAAAGGTCCTGAGTTCACATCCTAGGACTTTCCTGGTCACCTCGGTGAACACAGACTTGGGGATGGATTGCTGCATGAAGACCCTGAGGGGGGTTCCTCTTTCTTTTTCTAATGGAATAAAGGGATAAAAAAGAAAAAACTTAAAAGAATTGTAAATAAGCTTTATTTTTTAATTTAAAAAAATATTTATTTATTATTCATAATGGAGCACCTGCATGACTAAGAGAAAGAGAGAGATCTTCCACAGGGTTTGGTGGAAGATCTTTTTTCCTCCAGTCCTCTAGCCTGCGAGGATGAGAGCTCCTGGCTGACATGTTTTCAGACCAATTAGGCCAGGGGCTCAAATTGCAGTTAGGATGTGGCTACCAGTTCTGAAATCACAGTCTGTCATTGCTACCATCTGTCCCACAGAGGCTAGACCTAAACTTCATTTTTAAGTTTTAGAAATGCTTTTATCGTGCTAGCCAGGTGGTATTGTGGTTAAAGTGGCTGGATCCTACATGGCAGATTACACAGTTTGAGTCCCAGATATGGTGGCTTGAAAGACATGCTGAATGTGTGTGTGTGTGTGTGTGTGTGTGTGTGTGTGTGCCCAAAATCCCAGGAGAGGACTAGAGAAGGAATTGTAGCATAGCCATTCCCTGTACGGGGTTGGGGGGTGCTTTCTCGTTTTTCATCTCTCTCTCTCTCTCTGTCTATTTCCAGTGAACATGGGTGCCCCATAACGAAACTAAAACAGACAAATACTCAAGAAAAATTGGAATTAAAGTACAAATTTCAATTTTTTTTTCTAGAGATGCATTTGCTTGCCAGAGGGAGAGAGAAAACCCTCCAATCAGGTATGATCACACAGCAATCCTTTTCCCTCCACCTTGGCAGGATTTGGGGTACATAAGCATATGTGCCTGGCATCTTTTCAAGCTTCCAGAGCCAAGATTTGAACCATGGTCAATCACATGGAATCTGGTTCTCTATGCACTGCACATAACTACTGTGCGATAGGGCTGACCTATGAACTTTATTTTTCAGAGAACTTTTAGGTTCACAGCACGATTGACCAGAAAGTTCATAGATTTCCCATATACCCTGACCCCGCATGCCCATAGACTCTTCCACTATCAAAATCCTGCACTAACATGGTACATTTGTTGTAAATGATAAATCTATATTAACACATTATGATCAAAACTCATAGTTGGCATTAGGGTTCTCTCTTGGTATTTATTGTACATTTATGAGTTTTGACAACTGTATAATTGCACATATCCAACATTTTAGTATCATACAGATACCATCACTGCCCTAAAAATCTTCTGTGCTTTGCCTATTCATCTCTCTCCCCCACCCCCAAACCCTGACAACCACTGATCCTTGAACTGTCTCCATAGTTCTGTCTTTTCCAGGATGTCCTGTAGTTGGAATCATACAGTATTCAGGCTTTTCAGATTGGTTATGTCACTCAGTAATGTGCCTTTAACTTTCCTCCATGTTTTTCCATGGCTTGATAGCTCAATTAGTTTTAGCACTGAATAATATTCCATTGAATGTACCACAGTTTGTTTAACCATTCACTTACTGAAGGACATCTTTTGTTGTTTCCAAGTCTAGGCAGTTATGAATAAAGTTGTTAGAAAAGTCTGTGTGCAGGTTTTTGAGAGAACGTAAGTTTTTTTTTTTCCCCCCAAAGGGACATTTTATTTATTTATTTATATTGCCAGTGGGTGCATGTGCTTGCCAGAGAGACAGAGAGAGAAAGAGAAAGAGGCAAAGCTCTCCCCAGTGGGGTATGGTCACACTGCAATCCCTTTTTCTCCACTTCTCCATCTCATGAGGACTTTAGGAATGTACACATGTGTGTCCAGATGATTTTTTTTTTTTCCAAGCCAAACTGTATCCAGCTTTACTAAAGATACTTTTCATAAACAATCTTGGTATTTCAGGCAGGACATGGGCAGACAATTGTTAACAGTGTACAATAACTTTCAAACTCCCTTCTTCAATGGACTACCAAAATCAGAAAGTCACTTATAAAACCCAATAAAGTCTTCATTTGAAGCTCTGAACAGGGATAGTTTAGAGTGAGGGTTGACATTTCATATTTAGCATGTTGTTTAACAACTTTTCATGAGCAGACTCTGACTTTCGGGAAATGAAAATGGCAGAATTATCAACCTGAAGATCCCACAATATAGAAAAGGAATTGCTTCTTTTTTGAAGGACGCCATCTCAATGTCATTGGGAAGTCCAGATTGCCTGATATACTGGTATAACCAATTCCCTGTGGTCAGGTCCCCACAGGTCTCTGGTGTAAGGGAGTTAAGTCTATGCTTAAGGCAGAGAGGGAGAGGACATAAATGCAAATGTTAAGTTTTCCACACCACAAGGCATCTGTGCCAAGGTTGCTGTGTGTGTCGGGGAATCCCTCCTCTCGGGAGCCAAGAGGAAGTCTCTCAAAAACTAGAAGGGAAACATGTTGTCCAAATCAATCCAGCTTCAGAGACATTCTATTAGTGACAAATGCCCCTTCCCAAAGAAACAACAATGAAGTGTTCTGTGTGCTAACAACATAGCTTCAAAAAAAAAGAGGTAAAACAAAATTCTGCATTTTTAGAAAACTTGATAAAAAATAGTATTTCAAACTGTACAGTCACCAGAAGTACACAGTTATCAAAAATGCACACACTTCACTCGGCATCTCCAGCACCTTCAACTTTCTGTGCCTGGTCTGTTTTGGCATCTCCATTTTCTGCAGGGTTATTCCCATCCTTGCCAGCATCAGCTTTTCCCTTCTTTCCTTTGGATACCTTCTCTCCCTTTTTTGCAAGGGCCTTTTTAGGCTTGGGCTCTGGCTTTGGAGGAGCAGTTTTCGCAGACAACCTTGCAGATCTTCTCTGTGGTTCGTCCTTCACCTTGGCTTTATCTCCTTTAGCATCCCCTTCAGCCTTTCTCTTGGGCATGGTGGTGATGAGGGTGTGACGTAGGTGCTGAACATGGAGAATGCAGTGGTGCACAGGCTTTGGTTGGTCCCGGGGTCTCTCTCGCCTCTTCTTCACACTGCTTGGGCTCTGGGTGTGTGTGGGGGGAACGTTTATAAAGCTTTTCTGTGCCCAGATGTTTTTTAAGCCACTGGGTCTGGGATTTGAAACACAGTTGGCCATGTGGAATCCAGTTTCCTATGCATAGCACTTAACTTACTACTGGGCTGGCCCAGAACATGTTTTCAATTATTTATGTAAGGACTCAGGAGTATAATTGCTGGCTCAGATGGTAACAGTAAGTCTAGTTTTATAAGAAATTCTAAACTGTCTTCCATTGCATCCCTTCTAGCAATTAGTGAGAGTTCCTGTTGCTCAAAATTTTCACCAGTGTTTGGTGGTATTAAGTGTTTTAGATTTTTGCCACTGTAACGGGTATGTGATGACATCTCATTGTTTTAATTTGTGATTCCCTAATGACATATTTTGAGTATTTTGACACCATTTTTTGAGCATTTGTCATATGCTTGCTTGTCAACTCTCTATATTTTTTGTCTCTTAAGGTTTTGGGGCCATTTTCTGATTGTGTTGTTCTTTGTATATTTTGAATAACAGTGCTTTGTTAGACACAGTCCCTAATTTATGACGATTCAACTCATAATTCTTCACTTTACAGTGGTTTGAAAGTGATACATATTCAGTAAATCTGAACTTCAGATTTTGAATGATAATTTTTATTATAAAATAGACTTTATTTTTTATTATTCTGTCCAACAATAGGCAAATGTAAGTGTTCTGAGCATGTTTAAAGAAGGGTTGGCTAGGGACCAGCAGATGGCATAATGGTTATGTCACTAGTCTCCCATGTAGTCGATCACGCTTTGAGTCTCAGACCTGGAAGCTTAAAAATGCCGGACACATATGCATACATGCCCAAAATCCCAAGAGGAGAATGAAGGAGAAGGGATTGTGGGATAGCTGCCCCCCTGGGGGTGTGTGATTTCTCACTTTCTGTCTCTCTGTCTCTCTCTTTCTCTCCAGCAAGCATATGCTCCCTATAGCAAAAATCTCTCTTAAAAAAAAAGTAGGGGGGCCAGCAGTTAGCGTAATGGCTATGTCACTGGACTCCTACATAGTCGACCGCGGTTCGAGTCCCGGACCCAGTGGCTTAAACTCATGCCGGGCGCGTGTGCGTGCGTGCCCAAGATCCCAAGAGGAGAATGGAGGAGAAGGGATTGCGGCATGACCAACCCCCCTGGGGGGTGATTTCTCGCTTTCGATCTCTCTGTCTCTCTCTGTCTGTCTGGCGAGCGCACGTACCCTATAGCAAAAACCTCTCCAAAAAAAAAAAAAAGTAGGATAGACTAAGTTAGGATGTTTGGTAGATTATGTGTATTAAATATATTTGTGAATTATGATATTTTTCATTTATAATGTGTTTATCAGGACGCAACCCCAACATAAGTCAAAGAGCATCTGTGTTTCCTTTGCAAATATTTTTCCCAATCTGTGGTTTGTCCTCATTTTGTCAGTCTCTTTCACAGAGCAGAAGTTTTTAAATTTTTTAATTATTTATCTATTTATTTCTATTTTGGGGGAGGTTTTTTTTATAAGGCACGTGCGCTCGCCAGAAAGACAGAGAGACAGAAAGCGAGAAATCATCCCCATGGGGGATGGACATGGCTCAATCCCTTCTCCTCCATTCTCCTCCAGGAGTTTTGCTTGCTTGTTTGTTTTTGTTTCTTTGGCTCCTCAAACAACGGTCAGCCATGTGGGAGTCTAGCGTCTTAACCACCACGCCACCTGTTGGCCCCGAAAAAAGACTTTATTAAAATTAAAAACTTCTGGGGACCAGCAGTTAGCGTAATGGCTATGTTGCTGGACTCCCATGTAGTCAACTGCGGTTTGAGTCCCGGACCCGGTGGCTTAAACTCACACTGGGTGTGTTTGCGTGCATGCCCAAGATCTCAAGAGGAGAATGGAGGAGAAGGGATTGCGGTGTGGCCATTCCCTCTGGGGGGTGATTTCTTGCTTTCTGTCTCTCTGTCTCTCTGGCAAGCACACGCACCCTATAGCAAAAACCTCTCCAAAAAAAAAAAAAAAACCTCAAAAGTAACATAATGAGATTTTTTAAAAGTTTATTTATTATCATCATAATCTTGTTTATATTACATTGAATCGCATATAACTTTACAGTGTATTACATTTCTTTTTCCAGAGGGAATGCCATGCATGTCAGTCAATACAGAGACATTAAAACCCCCACTTCATTATTCAATATCTTTTTATTGTTTTTCCCGATCATTATTATTATTGTTCCAATTATTTTTTTAATCAGTCAATCACTATTTCTCATTTTGCTTGTAAAAAGACTTTACCTAACATGAAATACTTCTCAGACCAATGCAGTTTGACTGTAATGGTGTTGAATCTATGAATCAAGTCAGGAAGAAATGAAGTCTTGATGATATTGAGTTTTCCTGTCTGCAAATATGGTATAACTTCGTTTATTTAATTCTTCATTGATTTAGTTCCATAAAGTTTTGCAGTTTTCCTCATATAGATCTTATATATATTTGCTAAATTCATACCTAATCTTTCTTTGTTCCTTTTTAGGAGCTAATGTAAATGGTATTATGATTTAAAATTTTTTTTTTTTTAGATTTTTTACCATAGGATGCATGCACTCATGAGAGAGAGACACATAGACAAAGTGAGAAATCACCCCCTAGTGAGATGACCATACCACTATCCCTTCTCCATTGTCCTCTTGGGATTTTGGGCATGCATGCACATGTTCCCATTGTGTTTTCCAAGCTGTCAGGTTCAGGAACTGAACCATGCTATTAGTCCAGTCAGCCATGTGGGATCCATCACCTTAACCACCATGTCATTTGCTGGCCCAGTGTAGTTTTAATTTCTAATTATGTTTGCTCATTGTTGGTATATGAGAAAGTAATTGACTTTTGTATATTACCTTTGTATCCTACAAGTTTTTTCTAATTGCTTATTACTTACAGGAGTTTTGCTTGCTTGTTTGTTTTTGTTTCTTTGGCTTTAGTTTGTTTGTCTGTTATTCTTTTCTATTTATTTATTTATTTTTACTGATTTGCCAGAGGTCATATGCATTAGCTAAAGAGAGAGAGAGAGTGAACAAGCACTTCTCATGAAGTATGGTCACCCTGCAATCCCTTCTCCTATATTTTTCCCTCTTTTCTGGATTTTGGACATGCACACACATGCCCTGTGCACTTTTTGAGCTGCCTGGTATGATCAAACCGTGCAGGTAACCACGTGGGAGCCATCTGTCTTAACCACCACATCATTGACTGGCCCCTTATTCTTTCAGATTTTATTTATTTATTTAATTTTAAAATTTGCTATAAGGTATGTGCACTTGCCAGAGAGAAGGGAGCAGAAAGTGAGAAAGCACCCCTCCAGAAGGGATGGCCATGCCACAATCCCTTCTCCTCCATATCCTCTTGAGATTTGCGGATGTACACACATATACCCAATGCATTCTTCAAGCCATCAGGTCTGGGACTCAAACCACACAGTTGGCCATATGGGATACAGCTCCTTAGCCACCACACAACTACTAACTGGCCCTCTTTCATATTTTATATATGGATAATCATGTCATCTGGAAACAGAGACAGTTCAATTCTTTTTCCTTCTCAATTATGTACCTTCTCTTCCTTTCCTCTTTCCTTCCTTCCTTCTTTCTTTCTTGTTCTCTCTCTTTCTTTTGGGTGTACATTTTACTGGAAACTTTAAATACTGTTAATAATGTCAAATAAACAGTCATGTGTGTCTCATGTGAAAATCTGGGGTTTTTTGGATTAGGGGCAAAGAGAGAGACAGGATCCCTCACAACAAATGCTCTTCAGTGGCTCCCACCTTATGGAAGTCCTGTTCTGGGAGACGGTAATACTGACCTGCTGAAATCATCTGGAATCCTTTGATGGTCCCCACTAGGAGTACCAGCTTCCCTACATGATCTGTGAAGATCTCAGCAGCCCGGAATGGCTGAGACAAGAAATGTTGTGCTTTCTGAGTACAAGACACAGTCAGCTCATCGTCCTCAGAAAATTTATTCATATCCAGGGTGGCAATGATATCCTGGAGGGATTTGTAGTCTCACAGGATTTTTTTTTTTTTTACAGCCTATGGGCAACATCATAATGCTCATTGCCAACAATGTTTGGATCCATGATGCAAGAGATGACAAAAAGAGGATCCACAGCTGCAATACCATGGGACAGAACAGTGGCAGCATCCAAATGGGCAAAGGTAATGGCAGAGACAAGATCAGTCAAGTCATCAGTAGGCACATAGTTAGCCTATATAGAGGTGACAGACCTTCTTTGGTAGTGGTGAGTCTTTCTTGCATAGTACCCACATTAGTGACCAGGGTACACTGATAGCACACAGCAAAAGAGGTTCTGTCCAAAAGGGTAGAAACCTTTGAGCCAGCTTTGGTGAGGCAAAAGATGTTATTAATCAACGGTAGTACCTTGCCAGCTTCTTGGTCCCTGAAGTATTCAGCCATAGTCAATCCGTCAGAATTACCTGGACATGTACACCAAGTGGTTCTTTTGTTTAACTATACATCAGCACAAACTTGGAGGTAGCATCTTTTAAGTTGATTCAATTATGTGTGTGACACTAGCACTGTGTGTGACACTAGCACACACAGAGTGACCAGGGGCTTTGGCAATGTTGTTAGTTAACTCCATGGTCAGTACTGTCTTGCTGACTCCAGCACCATCAAAAAGCCTAATTTTGCCACCCTTGGCATAGAGAGCTAGTAGATTCACATTCTGATATTTCCTGCTCAATATTCATTTTCATGAGCTCAGGAACTTTAGCACAAAGAGGAGCAAATTGTTTTGTTTTGAGACTTGCCTTATCAACAGATTTTTTACAATGGCATTCATGATTCTGCCAAAGGTTTCAGAATCAACAAGAATTTTTATTGGTGAACAAAAATCCAGAACTTTCTGGCCTCTAACCAAGTCTTTTGTATCATTCATAGCAATGGCCCTTACTGGTTTCTCACCCAATGTTGGGATCATCTACCAAACCAGCTTGGTCTTCCTGCCTTGCATTTCCAAGAGCATAGAATGGACAGCAGTCCTTCATCAAACTGGTCTTCCACCACTGTAACAATTAATGTCATAATGCACCTGATGGTGGTGCTCATCCTTGGCAGAGGACATGCTTGCAGTATAGTCTCTGGCAGGCTTGTGGTAGGAGCTGAGTTTGGAGTAGTGATGCTGAAGGACTGAGTCCTTACAAGGCCTTGGATACTGAGGCAATAACCACAAGACCTATAAGACTTAACATGGCTGAGTGTGGGTACAGGTTCTGCTGAGAGTTTTTATTATTTTTATTTATTTATTTTTTCATGCTCCACATTTTTTTTTTTTTTTTTTTGGAGAGGTTTTCACTATAGGGCGCGTGCGCTCGCCAGACAGACAGAGAGAGACAGAGAGACAGAAAGTGAGAAATCACCCCCCAGGGGGGATGGTCACGCCGCAACCCCTTCTCCTCCATTCTCCTCTTGGGATCTTGGGCACGCACGCACATGTGCCCGGCATGAGTTTTAAGCCACGGGGTCCATGTCGTGAACTGTGGTCGACTACATGGGAGTCCAGTGACATAGTCATTATGCTAACTGCTGGTTCCCCATGCTCCACATTTTAAGACTAACTTTAACCTCAGGATCACATATCTATACACCTATTTCCTTTTTGTTGACTTCACTTCAACTTAAATTCCTGGTTTGTTAAACAAAACTGTAAACAAATATTTAACATGTCTGTTACATGTAACATACAGGAACAGCTTTTAACAGAAATTTATTAATACACTCTCCAACATTTTTTTATTATAAGTACAGGTATCAAAACAATCCTGAACATATTTTTGATACTACTAGTAATCAGCACCCACACCACTTCAAAAATTAACACAATTTGTGACAATATTCATTGTACCTGCTACTTTAAACAATTTCAGCTGCAGCTCTTTCACTAAGCGAGATGGATAAAGCATGCCATTTCTGTTTTTCCTTCTTGAGATTTTTTTACTTTTCAGAAACACACATGCTTACATCACTGCCATCTGACACTGGTTGCCATGCTTTCATCTTGAAAACTTGAATTCTATTTCGAGTATTCCAGGCTTACATTTAAATGACAGTGCCTTAAAAAGAGAAAAAACTGTGCTGTATTGTCCCTCTTGATACCTGAAAACATAATGGGTGTACGTATATGAAATATATTTATACCAATGTCCGGTCATGTTTACCAGCTGGAATTCTTTTACTTAATGTGTGGGTATTTGCATTGTGATATTTAATCAAGACATTTAGGGAACCAGCAGTTAGCGTAATGGCTATGTCCCTGGATTCCCACGTAGTCGACCGCTGTGAGCGTCCCGGACCTGGTGGCTTAAAACTCACGCTGGGCGCATGTGTGTGCGTGCCCAAGATCCCAAGAGGAGAATGGAGGAGAAGGGATTGCGGCGTGACCATCCCCCCTGGGGGGTGATTTCTCGCTTTCTATCTGTCTGTCTGTCTCTGTCTGGTGAGCGCATGCGCCCTATAGCGAAAACCTCTCCAAAAAAAAGAAAAAAAGAAAAGACATTTATATGAGTAGAAGGATTTGACTTAACACAAATTTGAGAGCCTCTAAAATGAATTATTGTATGTTTGTCCTTCTGGTGGCTGTGGAAGCTTCATATTTTCTTTGGACATCATTATACATCGTAGCTCTTGAAGGACGACTTCACCGCTGTGAAAGTCTTGCCATTTGGCTAACACTGGTATGCTCCATACGTCCACCATCCCACTGGAATTATTTATTCTGTTCATATTAATTTTTGTTATAAATCTAACTGATGGAGGAACTTCTGGGTATTCAGGTCCACATTCTACTTTCAAGCTATAGAGTCTGTTTTCATAATGTGTCCTTGGTGGCTCAAAAACCATGCCTGTCCACCTTGTAAATGTCATATCTTCATCATCTCCAAGGCCCCAGCTAACCGTACCATCACCTACTCCTTCTTGTCCCTCTTCAAGTTCTTCCAACAAGCAAAAATTACAAAAATCTTTAACTCCTGTAAAGACTGCCATTGTCGAGGCCTTCAGAAGAAGATTCCACATGGCTCCTACGAACTAGGTATTTCAGGGCACATGAGAAATGAAGATTTTCTACTGATAATTCAGCCTCCAGCAAACAAGCTAGTGGCAGGACAGGCCAGACCTTCAGAAGAAGATTCCACATGGTTCCTGCTAACTAGACAGATCTAAGAGCACTGTAGCTAAACATCCAAATACTAATAGGGTTAAAATATTCCTCAATATCTACTGAATCTGCTGCACCAGCAATCACAACAGAATGGCAAAGAGAGTCTAGCTCACCTCTGTCTGCTTGCTCCTGAACATTCAGACTGAACTTCAAGAATTTGAAAGAAATACACCATCCATCAGATGACAACAAATCACCGCCGGATCACAAGAAATATGGGAAAACAAGAAAATACCTCTCCTCCAAGGGAAAATAGTAACTCTTCTTCATCCACAAGCAGTTCGGTGAAAATCATGGAAATGTCTGATAAGGAATTTAGAGCATTCATAATGTCGAAGCTAACAGAGATGGAAGAGAAGAGAGATAATGAACTGCTAAAGAGAAAGGAGAAAGAAGTTGACGAGTTCCAGGAGATGAGGAAATTCTTGCAAGATCTAAAAGAGGAATTACACACTTTACAAAAGACTCAAACAGAACTGTTAGAAATGAAGTCTATAATACAGGAAGTCAAAATCTTCCTTGAAAGTATTAAAAGCAGACTAGATCATTCAGAAAATAGAATCTCAGATGTAGAAGAGAAAATGGCTGGCCTAGAAAAATCCACCACGAAGACTGAGAAAATGGCCCCAAAATTTGAGAATAATATACAAGAAGTACTGGATACCATTCAAACGTCCAAATATCCGGATAATTGGCATTCCAAAAGGTGAAGAGACCCAGAAGGGCATTGATAATCTATTCCATGAAATCCTGCAAGAAAACTTTCTAAACCTAGAGAGGCATTAGAAGATCCAGTCCCAAGAAATACAAAGGACCCCAAATAGAATCAACCCAGGAAGATCTTCTCCAAGACACATTATAGCCAGACTGACTAAAACCACAGACAAAAGACAAGATACTAAGATTGGCAAGAGGAAAACATCAAGTTACCTACAAAGGACATCCCATCAGGCTAACAGCAGATCTCTCATCGGAAACAATGTGAGCGAGGAAAGAATGAGAAAATATATTCAAAGTGTTAAGAGAGAAGCAATTTCAGCCAAGAATACTGTACCCAGCAAGATTGTCTTTCATGTGGGAAGAAAAGACAAGAACATTCTCAAACAAAATCTGAAAGAATTTACCAGCACCAGACCAGATCTCCAAGAAGTTCTCAAGGTTGTGCTATGTCAGGAAAATTAAATACAGACACACAGAAATAAGAGTTCAAAAACTAAGAAAGTGGCCAGCTTAATCATAGGAACAAGTCTGGGGTTGAATATTATATCCCAGAATTTAATCAGGAAAATTGAACCAGAACAGAAGATAAAAATACATGAGACTGATAGGTTCATGCACCTACCATTTGAACAGAATCCTAACCTGTTTCCTGACTTTAAGCAAAATTCCTTGGTATTTCTTTGATTTAAGTTAAAACTGGTTTTCTTAATAGTAACGAGTGAATTCACCATTGAAAGTAGTTAGATTATGTATGAAATTGTGTGATCAATACAATGTGGGTGGAAAAGGAATGGAAGACAATTGTAGACACCAGAGATAGTGTGAGAAGAGGGTGGGAAAGGACAGAGGGTCAGAAAGAGGGGTAAAAATAATTCTAGGAACTAGAAATGGAAAATTTTTTTTTTATTAATTTATTTATTTTTGTATATACTTTCAATCATATTGTTTGGCTTACAATGAGAAATGGAAAACTTTTTATAATATGAAGGATTAAGTCACTATGCAGTATATACTGGATGGGAAATCACATTTTGTATGCTGTGATGATGCTTAGGGAAAGAATGTAAATTAAATTACAAAAAAAAAAGTTCCAGGAAAAAAAAAATCTATTCAATGACTGCAGTAAGATATATAGCCCCAGCTAGGTGCTACTTTATAGGATGCGTAAAGTTAGACTTGTGTTCATGGAAATGTATATATCACCTGTGTTTGCTATGAAAATATTTAGATTAATTAAGGTCTTTAGTAATTCAATAAAATGTGGGGGGGGGGGGGGAACAGTATAGATATCAGAGTCAGTGTGGGAGGAGAGTGGGAGATGGCAGAGGGTAAGAGATAGGGAATCAAGGATGGGAGGAAAAAAAAGCAAAACATACAGAAAACAAGAAATGGAAAATTATGTGTTGACAATAACACACATCTTGATGTGCTTGATTGAGCCAATATACAGTGCACTGTGAATGGAAAAATCTCATTTTGTATGCTATAATGATGTACAGTGAATGAATGTAAATAAATAAATAAAAATAAAAATAAATTAATGCTAAAAAAAAAAAAAAAGAAAGAGAGAGACAGAGAGACAGAAAGTGAGAAATCACCCCCCAGGGGGGGATGGCCACACTGCAATCCCTTCTCCTCCATTCTCTTCTTAGGATCTTGGGCACGCATGCACATGCACTCATCGTGAGTTTAAGCCACCAGGTACGGGACTCGAATCACAGTCGACTACATTGGAGTCCAGCGACATAGCCATTACACCAACTGCTAGTCCCAGTCAAATGTTTTTCCTCACTATATGGCTATCTATAAGCCAAGGAGATAAGGTATCAGACCCCTGCTGATACCTTGGTCTCAGGCTTCTAGCCTTCAGAACTGAGGAATTTCCGTTGTTTAAGCCATTAAGTTTGCTCTAGTAAACTAATGTAGGGATTCCAACTTTTTAAAAATCTTTTTTGTTTTGTTTTGTTTTAGTTTGCTATAGAGTGCATGCATTTGCTGACGAGAGAGAGAGATAATAGAGAGAGTGGGAAAATGAAAAATCACTCCTCAGGGAAGATGGCCACACCACAGTCCCTTCTCCAATCTCCTCTCAGGATTCTAGGCATGCATGCACATGTGCCCAGTGTGTTTTTCAAGCTGCCGAGTCCAGGACTCAAACCACACAGTCGGCCATGTGAGATCTAGCTGCCTTAACCTCTGTACCATCTGTGGCCAGACTTCCTCCATGTTTAAACTTCGACGCTCACTTATTGTTAAGTTGTTGATGTCTTAGATGTGTGTTTTGAATTGTATATTATCTTTGTCCATCTCAATTTGTAGTATCAAATCAGCAGGACATTCAAATACAGAAGTTATAATAAATTCTAGTTCATAGAAATCCTATAAAAATTATTTTAAAATGTAGTAAGCATTTAAAATGGCAAATGTTGCATTACTAAGAATATCCTCAACACGCATTGATAAGAACAGAATTATCTGCTTACAGTTGTTCAAGCATAATGACTGGTAAAATATTTGGATCATACATTTCAGTCCATCTTTCCACTACCCACACACGTTCAGTGCCACAGTCTGTAGACAACTTTATGTGTGAGTCATCTTCTTCTAACCCCCTACCTTCATGTCATGACCCTAGGTGAGTCAGCACTGTGAGCAACAGGAGTTTCTCACTGGCAGTCATTTCTAACTCAGATGCCAAGTAATAACTCAATATTTATGGAACTTACAGAGAAGCACATAAATATGCCTCATTAAATCCAAACTAATTGTATCCCAACTCAATTTCCCCTTAACCAGATCCCTAAAATGCCTGTGGGTACTCCCAAACTACACAAATCAAGAGATATGACATAGGAGATTTTAAAATGGAGAGAGACATTTATCTCCTATTTTTGCAAAGTTACAAAAATATATGATGACGGGAACCAGCAGTTAGCATAATGGCTATGTCGCTGGACTCCCACGTAGTCGACCACGGTTCGCGTCCCGGACCCGGTGGCTTAAAACTCACGCCGGGCGCGTGCGCGTGTGTGCCCAAGATCCCGAGAGGAGAATGGAGGAGAAGGGATTGCGGCGTGACCATTCCCCCTGGGGGATGATTTCTCACTTTCTGTCTCTATGTCTCTCTGTTTGTCTGGCGAGCGCACGCGCCCTATAGCGAAAATCTCTCAAAAAAAAAAAAAATATGATGACAAAATATACTACTAAGTACCTTCCTGGAGCTCTGGAAGATGCCTGTGCATGTCAGGGTCCCTGAAGCTTATGCTTTATGGATTTCAAAATAAATCAGTCCCTGCCAACGTGAGGACCTTGTCCCTGATAACAGTTGGAAACTCATTAGGCAGTCCTCTGACCCTACTACAACCTACCTCATTTGATGGTCTTTTCCTTCTCAGATTAATGGAAAATTCCACTGTAAAAGTATCAAAATCAATGGATAGTTCAAGAATTTTCTGCCTTGGGGCCGGCAGGTGGTGTGGTGGTTAAGGGCTCTGGTCTCCCACATGGCCAACCGCAGTTCAAGTCCCAGACCACTTTCCCTCTCTCTCTCACTCTGTCCCTCTCTGGTCGAATTTAAACAAACAAACAAACAAACAAATAAAGTTAAATAAAATAATTCTTTTATAAAAGAAGAATTTTCTGCCTTATGTCTTTACTCATCGTCTCTTTCTGCTAGATTTGTCAGTCTTCCTTTTTTTTTTTTTTGAGAGGTTTTTGCTATAGGGCGCGTGCGCTCGCCAGACAGACAGAGACAGAGAGACAGAAAGCAAGAAATCATCCCCCAGGGGGGATGGCCATGCTGCAATCCCTTCTCCTCTGTTCTCCTCTCAGGATCTTGGGCACGCACACACATGGCCTGGCGTGAATTTAAGTCACCAGGTCCAGGACTCGAACCGCGGTCGACTACGTGGGAGTCCAGCGACACAGCCATTATGCTAACTGCTGGTCCCTCAGTCTTCCTTCTGAGTCTCCCTGGTTTGCATTCTGATGATCCCCTCACAATCTCCCCAATAGGAAATAATACCTTTGTCCACCACCTCAGACACTTGAATAAACCTTAATAGAGGGAGAAGCATAAAGAAGGAAGAGTCTAGGCAACCAAGGAGATGGAATCATGACTAGAAATTTAACAGTTTAAGTCAGGAGGAAGAGCCGGCTGGTTTTAAAGTATGCTCTTTTTATTTATGTTATCTTTATTAATATATGTGCTCCTTGTAAAACCTAAAAATATTAAAAATTTTTACTCTCCACATGGAAAAAACTCTCATTCTGAAGCCTTAATCCCTTAACCCTAAGTTAATTAGTAACTCTAGTCAGTGATTTCCTTTGTGTGTGTATTTGAAGGTTTTTGTTTGTTTTTGTCATTTGCTAGAGGGCCTTAGTGCTTGTCAGAGGAAGCAAGAGAGAGAGAGAGAGAGAGAGAGAGAGAGAGAGAGAGAGAGACAGAGAGAGAAAGTGAGAAAGCACTCCCTAAGAGGGATGGCCACACTCTAATCCCTTCTCTTCCATTCTCCTCTCAGGACTTTGGGCTCGCATGCATACACACACACACACACACACACACACACACACACACACACACACACCTGGTGTTTCTCAAGGATGCTGGATGTAGGACTCGAACCACACCATCACCATGTAGGATCCAGCAGCCTTAGCCACCATGCTACCAACTGGCTCTATTTGGTAGAGTCAAACTCTGGTTTGAGAAACCTTAAGTTGAGAATAATAATGATACATCTTAGAGGCGATGTTCCTAAAAAAGGCTAGATATTTCAAATGAGCAGCTGGAAAAGTTAGAACTAATGAGGTGGATCTAGACTTTTTTCCTGCATTGCTAATGGTGCGTGAGAGAGAAATGAGAGGTAGGAAAAGAAAAAACAGCACAGCTCTTAACCTCGGGCAACACCCACATTCAAGAAGTGGCCAAGAAAAGTAGGACCTTTGAAGGAGACAAAAGTAATGGTCAGTGAGCTCCAGAAAATTGAGAAATGTTTCTATGTTTTAGTGCTTCCTTGTGAAAAGTCAAATACTGACAGCCAGTATTTGTGCCAACAAGCCAACATGTCTCTCTCTCTCTCTTTCTCTCTCTCTATATATATGTATGTATATAACACACACACACACACACACACACACACACAACATGCTAGAGAACATGCACATATATCAGAGAGAGTGTCGTTCTTCACAACCACCAACTACCTCCAGCATGGGGCTTAGTCACACCACAATTTGCTTTCATCCATTCCTTTTTCCCATCAGAATCCAGGGCACATGTACACATATGCTTGGTGTTTTTTGTTTTTGTTTTTGTTTCCTGAGAGATTTTTACTATAGGGTGCACGGGTTCACCAGGGCCAGGATTTGAAACTCAGTTGACTCTGTGTTATCTGACTTTCCCCGTACAGTGCTTAACCACTGCACTCCAGGATCGCCTTTATATTTTGTGCTCTGTGTGTGTCCATGTGTGTGTTTAGTGTTTGTTTGTTTTGCCATATACTGAGTGTACTTGCCAGAGAGACAGAGATAGAGAGAAAGTGAGAAATCACTCTTCATGGGGGATGGGCATGCCACAATCCCTTCTCCATTCTCCTCTTCTCTTCTTGTCTCCTATCAGGATTTTGGGCATGCATGCACATGTGCCCAATGGGAGTTTGAAGCTGCTGGGTTTGAGACTCAAACCATGGTCAGCCATGCGGGAGCCCAGCACCTTAATCACCAAGCCACCTATTGGCCCCTTGTGCTGTGTTTTACCACAGAACTTCCTACTGCTTGCCCTGTTCAGCAGTCTCCTACTCTTAATTTCTATGTGCTGGACTTTGGGCTTCTAGTCTGCTAGATTTGTGAGAACTCAAGCTTCCCTCATGACACAACTTCCCATTCAGTTCTACTCTCTGGCCATTGTGAAAACTTCCTGTCTCACTATGGTAGGCAGACTTTTAAGATGGTCTCCAATGGCCTCTAATGCCTAGTATTCATATCCTAGCACCATTCCCTCCCCTTGAGTGAGGGCTGGGCCTAGCAATTTGATCCTATGACATAGGTGATGGGATGCTACTTTCTTAATTAAGTTGCAAAAAAATTATAACTTCGGTCTTCCAGACTCTGTTGTCTTATGAGCTTGAATGTTTTGATGAAGTAAACAGCCATGAAAGAGAGTCTCATGTGTCAAGGAACTAAGGGCAACTTCTAGCTAATAGCCAACAGGGAACTAAAGCATGCAGTCAGTCCAATAGTCCACAAGTTACTGAGTGTTGCTAACAACCACTGAGTGAATCAGATTGGCAGTGGATTCCTCTCTAGTTGTGGCTTCCAGAGATGATCATAGAGCTTGGGCCAATACAGTGATTGCAATCTTATGAACAGCTATAGAGCAAATGACCTAGCTCAGCTGTGCCCAGATTCTTGACCCATAGATGCTGTAAGATGACAAGCATGTACTGTTTGAAGACACAAAGTTACGAAGTAATTCATTACACAACAATGGATAACTAACATGTTCAACAAACTCCTAGTCCTGATTCTCTAAAAAGCATCCCAGATCTTGACTGCCAGTATCCAGGAATACAGGAAGGCTAGTCCAGGAGAGTGATGTGAGACCTGGCCCGGGACAGTGGCAGAGGGAATAGAGGAGTGGTGTATAGGAAGTTAGACCAGTCATACTTGGCAGTGGGTAGGAGGGGAGTCAGCTTTGTTTCCAAGGTGAAGAGTGGAGTTGTTCATGAAGGAGTAGGAAACAAGGGGTGACGGAGATTTGGGGAGATGCCTTGCAATATCATGACTCTGCCCTCAAGCTAGAAAAAAAAGTTTAGTTTTAGACTTCCCTGATATGTTTAAAACCAAATCTGCTGGGGAAATGTGTAGGGATATAGATAAGTGTGAAGCTACATGACTATACAAACTATATTATATAAATCTCTCAACATTTGTAGATGTTTGAAGTTTCCCACAGTAAAATAAGTTAACAGCCTGATTGATTATCTAAGTCTACCTAAAGAGAGACAGAGGTAGAAAAAGAATTAAAGACAACAGGTAGAAAAGAAATCAAATAAAAACACGACTTAAAGCAAAGTTCTCCAAGCTGAAGAAGACGAGAGTTAGAACTTTTTTTATATTATTATTTTTTTTTAATTCCAGAGGGTGCATATACTCACCAATGAGAGAAAGAGAGAGAGAAGGCACCTTCCCAAGGGAGGATGGTCATGCTGTTCTCCCTTCTTCTCTATCTGTCCATCCTGTCAGAACTTTGGCACACATGCACATGTACTCGGTATGTTTTTTAAGCCATGGGGGCTAGGATTTGAACTGTAGTTGGCCATGTGAGATTCAGGTCGTTTAACCACCAGACCAAAAAGCTGGGCCCGATAGCTAGAGCTTTTCAGAGGAGCCTATGACTTTGTCAGAACTTTGGCACACATGGACATGTACTCGGTGTGTTTTTTAAGCCATGGTGGCTGGGATTTGAACTGTAGTTGGCCATATGAGGTTCATGTCCTTTAACCACCAGACCAAAAAGCTGGACCCGATAGCTAGAGCTTTTCAGAGGAGCCTATAACTTTGCCACTGAAGATCCTAAGTTAGTCTAAACTCTGAGCTACAAAGACAGTCCAACACTATGGTTGTACGGAGTGGCGGGATCTGAGCCACACAACAGTGAATTTTAAAGACAAGTGGAGACGTGGTCCTTGTGCTGATGTTGTAGGGCTAGCAAAAGCTTAAACAAGGTTCTTGTGTCAACACTGCAAGACAGTGTAAATAAAAGGAAACTCTATTCAGCCAGAGAAGGCCCAGAAAGGTAACAGGAAGCTTGTATAGAACCACAAGATGCCAGATGGTCCACATTTTCAGTTGATAACATAAAAAAAAAAAAAAAAAAAAAAAAAAAAAAAAAAAAAAAAAAAAACCCTGGCTTTACATTCTGCTTCTTCCTCCCCCTTTTTTAGTCTCTAAAACAATAAACCTGGAATGGCTCAGAGTCACAGTTGCCTCCATCAGAGGAGTCTGGACCACTCAATTCCCACTTTTCTCTACTTGGGTGTCTGTGTGTATTTCTTTCCAATCCACCGTCAGTCCCCCTTGGAGTCACACCACTCCATGCAGGGCGCTACATATGGTATGATCAGGACATTTAAGCATAGGTAGGCAATCTCCTGATAGCTGAATGGTTCATTTGAATAGCTGGGGAGGGATCAAGGATAAGACAAAACTAATAGTTATCTATAGACTTAGACTTATGGCAGGAATTCCTTAATTCCATCACTGTCCTCACCCTGCCTCTCCTGTCAGGTGTGGACAGCATCCGCTGTCCTTGAACTGAGTCCTTGCTTTGACAAAATACATTAGTAGCAGGCTAGCAAGTGGCATGGAGGCTAGGCGCTGGATCTCACATGGCCACCTCTACAGTTCAAGTCCTGGACTCTGTGGCTGAAAACTCACGCTGGTGGGACCAGCAGTTGGTGTAATGGTTATGTCTCTGGACTCCCATGCAGTTTGAGTCCCGGACCCAGTGGCTTAAACTCACACTGGGTGCGTGTGCATGCGTGCCCAATATCCTGAGAGGAGAATGGAGGAGAAGGGATTGCGGCGTGGCCATTCTCCCGGGGGTCCCGGGGGGGGGGGGTGATTTCTCGCTTTCTGTCTCTCTGTCTCTCTCTTTCTGGTGAGCGCACACGCCCTGTAGCAAAAAAACCTCTCCAAAAAAAAAAAAAAAAAAAAACCACAAGAAAATACACACACGCATGCTGGGTGGGACCAGTAGGTGACATGATGTTTAAGGCATTGAACTCCTGCATGGCTGATTGCAGTATAAGTCCCGGACCTAGCAGCTTGCTTTCTCACTTTCCCTATTTCTCTCTCTGGTGAGTGCTAGTACCCTATAGCAAATTAAAAAATAATAATAACAATAAATAAAATTAAATACATATATTTTTTTAAAAGGCTGGGATATGTGCATGTGTGCCCAAAATCCCAAGAGGAGAATGGAGTAGAAGGGATTGCAGCGTGACCAGCCCTGCTGGGAACGGGGTGATTTCTCACTTTCCCACTCTCTATCTCTGTCTTTCTCCTGTGAGCACAGGTGCCCTATGGCAAAAAATGTAAAAATAAATTAAGTAAATAAACTTTATATATATATATATATATATATATATATATAGAGAGAGAGAGAGAGAGAGAGAGAGAGAGAGAGAAGTTGTGTGCTAGTTTTTTTTTTTTTCCATTTGCCAGAGGGCATGTGTACTTGTTGAAGAGATACAGAGACAGAACTTGTTGAAGAGAGACAGAGACAGGAAGGCAGGGAAAGAGAAAATACCCACTATAAGGAATGGTCATCCTTCAATCCCTTCACCTCCATTTCTCCCTCCTTTGGGGATTTTGGGCATGCATACATACATGCTTGGTGTGTTTTTCAAGTCAGTGGGGCCAAGACTTGAGTCATGCAGTTGGCCATGTGGGATCCAGCTACCTGTGCTGGTAAATATTTAACAACTGGCTCTCAAGGGCAGGGTTTCAGGGGAATAATTTTGTAGCATTTGTGCCAATACTCATGGTAAAAATAATACTGATCTGACCTTGACATCATAGAACATAGACTTAGAGAAACACAGGAAAGAGACGTGCACAATTAGCTCTTATAAGCAGGTGTGAGGCAGCTCCAGCACACCAGTGCATCATAAAATGTCTTGCTGGATTTGACCATCACTCAGAATTCAGTTCCCCTGATCCCCTATGCTTTACTAATGCCTGTACGTGGACATCTGCTGCTATTTGCCCAGTATACTGCAACTCCTTTGGTTAAAGGAGCCTCTCTCCCCTTACTTCCAGGGACTGGTCTTCCCATCCTCCTTTGGGTTTTCCTGGGTGGAACTGACAATCATAGGCCATTTCTTCAATTATGAGTATAGGTTCAAGACTAAGGCTACACTGAGCAAATTTCCTCTGGGACTTTGAATCTTGAAATAGAAGGAGGGTGAAGCCGTATAATCATCTAATGGAAGCTACCTGAGAGAGAACTGAGACACACAGAAATATCCTGGCTTCTGCCCTTTATGTGGCCTAGCTTTACCTGTTTCTCACGTTCTGTAAGCTACTAAGCATCTTCTCTATGTAAAATTCTACTATTAAAATAAATAAAGTAAGAATAAAATGGTGTTTTAAACATTCTAGCTAGGTATTTTTTTTTTACCTTCTCAGCCAAAGGTCAGTTTTGGTTAAAAAGGAGGTTAGCAAGTATTAACTGTAAGCTATCAGCAAACTACAATGGTAGTTGAAAGTGATTTTAAAAGGGAAAATTTTTTTGGCCAGAGGGAGTATATGCTTGACAGAGAGGAGAAGGAGAAGGCCCCAGAGGGCATGATTATGCCACAATCCTTTCTCCACCATTTCTCCATCCTGTCAGGATTTGACATGTACACACATATGCCTGGTATGTTTTTCTTTCTTTACTTTTTTAAAGAATTATTTTATTGGGGCCAGCAGTTGGCGTAATGGCTATGTTGCTGGACTCCCGCGTAGTCGACCACAGTTCGAGTCCCGGACCCGGTGGCTTAAACTCACGCCGGGCGCGTGTGCATGTGTGCCCAAGATCCCGAGAAAAGAATGGAGGAAAAGGGATTGTGGTGTGGCCATCCCCCCTGGGAGGTGATTTCTCACTTTCTGTCTCTCTGTCTCTGTCTGTTTGGCGAGCGCACACGCCCTATAGCAAAAACCTCTCCAAAAAAAAAAAAGAATTATTTTATTTAACTTTGCTTATTATTATTATTATTATTTTTGAATTTTACCAGAGAGAGAGAGACAGAACGAGAGAAAGAAAGTGAGAAAGCAAGCCACCAGGTCCAGGACTTGAACGGCAGTTGGCCATGTGGGAGTTTAGCAATTTTAACCACCATGCCACCTGCTGGCCCCTTCTTTCTTTTTGCCCAGCATGTTTTTCACACCAGGTCAGATTCAAACTGCACAGTTGGCCATGTAGGATCTGGTTGCTTTAACTATTAGGCCATAAAAGCCACCCTGACAATTTATTTCTTAGGGAATGACTGTGGATTGGGATTAAAAAGACAATATGTGTTATGCTAAAATAACATTGTATAATAGAACTGGAAACTCTTCCACTGATTATGTTGTTTCTTGGTCATAATAGCCATGTCCTCCATTTGGCAACTGGTTCATGTGTTTAACTTATCAGTTTTATTCTGGTTGCGTGTTGACAGCCAAGTAACAGGAAATATTTTGTTCACTGTTTTCCTTACCTCTGTCTGATCGCTTTTAGAAATGTGACTGGACATCTTTTCTAGTTTCTGCTATTAAGTTTATTGTGTAAATCTTGATTTAGCAACTTTCTTCACTGTACAAATTCAAACATTTAATACAACAAGTAAAGTGTATAAAGAGAGAGCAATGGGAAGAGAAATAGAAATGGCAAAGAATTGTGACAAAGTTCTTGATTCTATTTCACGTTGGTTTGATATCTGATTCAACTTGAAATCCAATGCAGACAGGGTCGTCTCCTCTCTAAGCATCTGTAAAGCCTCAGCCAGAGGAACAACTATCAGTCTATTTCTGGGCTGACAACTGTTCTTTCTCTTCCGATTTTTCCGACACCATTCTCCACAATATAGGAGTGTTCCCACAGACAGTGAGCCCATCAACACACACTCATGAACCTGACAACCCTCTCACCTGCGCAGTTCTTACCAAGGGACAAAGCAGAGGAGCCCACCTACCCCAATCCCACTCCAGCATAGATTCTATTGGAGCTGAGTTCTTTTTTTTTTTTTTTTTTTTTTTTTTTTTTTTTGAGAGGTTTTCACTACAGGGCGCGTGCGCTCGCCAGACAGACAGAGACAGAGAGACAGAAAGCGAGAAATCACTCCCCAGGGGGGATGGCCATGCCGCAATCCCTTCTCCTGCATTCTCCTCTTGGGATCTTGGGCACTCATGCACACGCACCCGGCGTGAGTTTTAAGCCACCAGATCCGGATGTGAACCGTGATCGACTACATGGGAGTCCAGCGACATAGCCATTACGCTAACTGCTGGTCCCTGGAGCTGGGTTCTTGAGTGGTGAGATGCATGCCATTGCTCACGACCCAAAGCTGCAGTCATTTGTGCTGCCTCCAATGTACTCGTTGACCATTCTTACAGCAGGTGCTTATTCTGGTGCCTCTTCAAATAGGTCTCCTTGGGACCAGCAGTTAGCGTAATGGCTATGTCACTGGACTCCCATGTAGTCGACTGCGGCTCGCGTCCCAGACCTGGTGGCTTAAAACTCACGCCGGGCGTGTGTGCATGCGTGCCCAAGATCCCGAGAGGAGAACGGAGAAGGGATTGCAGCGTGGCCATCCCCGCTGGGGGGTGATTTCTTGCTTTCTGTCTCTCTCTGGCAAGCGCACGTGCCCTGTAGCAAAACCTCTCCCCCCGCTCCCAAAAAAAAATAGGTCTCTTCCTTTATCAGTTATTTGATCCAAGAGAAAAAAAGGAAGGGTGTCACCCTAATCAGAAAAAATAATTGTTTGTAATTGTCAAACACAAGTTTGAAAACTACTAAAAGAAGTAACCACCAGGTTCTAGCTAGAACATGATTCTATCAACCTACCCTGATCAAAAAGAGAAAAAAAAGAAAGAAGAGAGGAGAGGAGAGGAGAGGAGAGGAGAGGAGAGGAGAGGAGAGGAGAGGAGAGGAAAGCCTGGTTCTCCTTTTGTATTTCTCATCTCTGTAAATGTTATCAAGTTGTACCAGCCATACATTTCAGAGTGATTCATATTCGATCACCTTGTTTTTTGGGGGTGACTTTTCTGCCAAATCATCTCTTAAAGCCTTCTGTTCTTTGTTATCTCCTCCACATTCACACTACTCCAAGTTGCCTTCCATTCTTGTCTGAACTGCCTCAAGAGACTTCTTTCCATATACTCTCTGTTCTACCTCTAATCCATTGTTCACACAACTAGTGATTTTTGTAAATCTGATCAGATTGTTCTCCTGTTTATAACCCTTTGTCTCCTATTGTTCTTAGAATAAAGATCAAAATGAGACTTACAAATATATTGGGCTCATTCTTAACCTCATCCAAGCTGGATCAAGAACGTAAATAGAGGGAACCAGCAGTTAGCGTAATGGCTATGTCACTGGACTCCCACGTAGTCGACTGCGGTTCGCGTCCCGGACCCGGTGGCTTAAATCTCACGCCGGGCGCATGTGCGTGCGTGCCCAAGATCCCGAGAGGAGAATGGAGGAGAAGGGATTGCGGTGTGACTATCCCCCCTGGGGAGGTGATTTCTCGCTTTCTGTCTCTATGTCTCTCTCTGTCTGGCAAGCACACGCACCCTATAGCAAAAACCTCTCAAAAAAAAAAAAAAGAACATAAATAGAGTTTCACATACTAAATTTCTAAGTACTTCAAGGTTATAAAACAAGTTGAGGGGACTAGTAGGTGGCATGGTGGTTAAGGCACTGGACACTCACACATGGCCAACCATGGTTCGAATCCCAGACCTGGTGGCTTACTTTCTCACTTTCTCTCTCTCTCTCTCTCTCTCTCTCTCTCTGTTGCTCTCTGGCCAAATTAAAATAAACAAATGAATAAATAAAAATAAATAATTAAAAAACCAAGTTGATCAACACAAAATATGTGATACACTCTTTAAAAATTTTTAAAGAACTATTCATTTAATTTTACTTATTATTATTATTATTATTATTATTATTCAATTTGACCAGGGGGAGAGAGAGAGAAAACAAATCATCAGGTCTGGGACTGAACTGCAGTCCACCATGTGGGAATCCCGTGCCTTAACCACCACACCACCTGCCAGTCCCGAATATGTAATATACTCTTAATGACAAATATATTTTCCATGACTACCTAAAAGGCTAGGTTTGCATTTTAAATTCACAAACAAGAAGTTTCTGTACTTCTCATGTTTTGGCTGAGCTGAGAACTTAGCTCCAGCCTTCACTATTTCTTCTCATCCCAGGTTCTATGCAGCAGTGCAGGGACCTTGCATGCACATATGTGTTCAAATCTATCTGCATATTTCACATTTCTGATAAATGGCTGCCTTTTGGATAAATTCTGAACCCAGGAATATGTACACCAGTAATTAGATTCACATTCACATTCAACCCTGAAAGAGGGTTGCATAGGTCTTGAAACAAGCTCAGGGATAATTGGGCAAGGAACTCCAGGGTACCCAGAGGATGTTTCTAGAAAGCAGGGTGGTGTGGGTCCAGTGAGTGGCATGATGGATAAGGCAGCTGGATCCCACATGGGCCCAACTGCACAGTTTAAATTCTGAACCTGGCAACTGGAAACATACGCATGTGTATGTGTGCCCCAATCTCAGAAGAGAATGGAGAAGGGATTACAGCATGACTTTGCCCCTCAGGGTGATTTCTCCCCTGTACCTCTCCACCCCCATCTCTCTCTGGAGAGTGCACGTGCCCTACAGCAAATTAGGAAGAGAAAAAAAGAAAAAAGAAAGGAGGGTGGTACAGGCTCCAGGTGCGCATGTTCCCTTGACTCTGAATTCCTCACCCGAGAAAGGGTGTGGGTTGGGAAGCACCATGGTGGACCAGGACTGTTCTGTGCATTCTCCTGTGCCTTCTGCCTTCTATCCATATTGACCTGTTTTTGGTTCCTTAAATGTTCTATGTTCCTTTCTGATATAGGGCCTCTGTACATATGGTCCCCTCCTCCGGGCTACTCATCTTCATAAAGAAGAAGAGTATCTTATTATCTTTCTTGATAAAAGTTCCCCAGTGGGGAACTTTTTTACTTTCCCTCTCTCTCAGTCTCTCTCTGGGTAAGCACATGCAAGCTCTAGAAAAATTAGAGAGAGAAAACAGTTATTACATACCTAGTATTTATATAGTTACACCTTTATTATATAATTATTGATAGCTATTTAATACTTTCGTCTCCTGCTAGAATATAAATCTCTGAAAGGGCAGGGACTCTGTCTCGTTCATCATTGTCTCCCCAACACCCATCATGGTCCTTTATATGTAATAGGCATTTACAATGTTTGTTAAATGAATTAAAGTGTTATGTATGTCAGTTCTTCCATTTCCAGATTCTTCCTGCCTTACATCAGACAGGAAATTCGTTTTAGAAATCACAATATACCTCGGTCTTAGCCTCTTGTAGGCACCTGTAGATTCCCTGAGTCTCACTCATTCTAATGAGAGTTCTCATGGACTTTAGTCCCATGGTCCCTTTCCAGTTTTAGGTATCTGCTTATGGCACTTATGCATAACAATTATTTATTTAAAAGGTTCATGCATTTAGCCCTAACTTAAAAGAATCTTTGAGAAGTAAATATCAGATGCAATTACTTTAATAGCTCTTTAATTATTTATATATCAAGATCAGTGTTTTAATGCCATCTTTTTATGGTATTTGTAATAAATTAATGCAATTATTTTTAGCCTCAAAAGTAAAATCCAAAATGATGTTTGTAATTCTATTTATTTATTTATTTATGGAGAGGTTTTTGCTATAGGGCATGTGCACTCGCCAGAAAGACAGAGAGAGACAGAAAGCGAGAAGTCACTCCTCAAGGCAGATGGCCACACAGCAATCCTTTCTCTTCTATTCTCCTTCTGGGATCTTTGGCACGCACGCACACATGCCTGGTGTGAGTTTAAGCCACTGGGTCCGGGACTCGAACCACAGTCGACTACATGAGAGTCCAGTGACATAGCTATTACTCTTAACTGCTGATCTCAGTATTTTGTTTTAAGAACATTTTAAATTTTTTCTCTGATTGTGATGCAACCAAGTCATAAGGAACTATACTTGGTCTCAAAATCTATCTTAATAGATTAGAAAAATCAGTCTTTAACTTTCACTTTCTCATGCTGATACTGAGTCTTACAGAACCTAACCTTTACCTCCCTCATGATAGATTGAGCCTAATGCTTAACTATATAGTTAAATTTAACGGTAACCTTACTGAGTGTTCACAGATGTTGGGCTATAGAGACAGGGAGGAGAAAGACACCACTAACCACCATCCATATGACTGGCTGAGAAGACTTTATCACCTCAAAATATGCGAAGTCATTCATACCTAGGCCCTCACTGCTTCTAAGCCAGGATCTAAGAGCTGTCTTAACTGACTTCATTTTGCTCTTGCTGCCCTGTTAATCATTGTTTATCTTTAAGCCTCTTGCAGAGAACTGAAATAGGTCATTCTTTCTTGAGTGCCCAGAACAAAAACTGCCCCTTAAGCAGTGATTGTCCCCAATTCTATCAGGTCTCTTTGTGATCCTGCCCAAGGACAATGACCAGGCCTCCTTGTAATTCTGCCTCAAGGCAATGAATAATTTGGTCTTTGCTTCTGTGTGTACACTCCCACTGAACCCTCCCTTTATATAATTTTCTATCTTGTTCAGTACGGCCGAGACGATTATGAACTTTAGTTCACCCTCTTCATAGTGTTGGCCTCACAGAATAAATTCCTTTCCTTATTCAACTCCTGTCTCTTTGTCAAGTGGCCAGTGGCATGAACCTGGCTTCTGGTTTTGGAACAAGCATCTCTGCTTGCTCTGACATCAATAATAGTATATATTTACTTTAAAAAAATTTTCAAACATGCACAAAAGTATAAAGAGGTAAAGATAGTGTATGATTCTAATATTTTGAGAAAACTATTATTAACTAATCTGAGTAGTTTCTTCTAGTGTTTTTGTTAGCCATAGCATGTAATTTAATTTCTTAGAAAAAATGAAATTATATACACTCACAGTTTTGTCCGCTGCTTGTTTTAGTGTAACTTGTGGGTATAAATTAGTACTATCTCTTTGGAGGGCAGTTGAAAATATAGATACAAATTTGAAATTAATGACAAATTAAAAAAACCCTTCCACATAGCAATTCCATTTATCCTCCAAATGTACAAAAGTGAATGTGTAAGACTGTTTTAATAGTTAAAGATTTAAAACTAAAACACAAAATCTAGATATCTTTATAGTACACCAATATAATGAAATATTGTTCAACTGTTAAAAAGAAAGTATTTACAGATAAATAATCTTCAATCTCAGTTGTTAGGAAAAAAAGAAGGTGCAATATGATGTTAATAGTGTGCTGTCATCTATGTACAAAAAAGGGGGGAGTACAGTAAAAGGGAGTTTATACATCTTTATGATGAGATGGCATAAAATATTTCTGGAATATACCTAGAAATCTATAGAAATGGTTCCTCTGGAAAGGAAGCTGGGGATCTGGGATGTGAGGAAGACTTAGTTCCTTTTGCCTATATCCTTTGCAATGTAGGTTTGTTTGTTTTGTCTTTAATCATGGGTATGAATATTACTTTTTATAGTTAGAAAAAAATTAAAGTTTAAAAAGGGACAAGCTCCATAGTCTAGTTGTTAAGGGAGCTGGGTCCCACATGGCCAAATGTGGTTCAAATCTCAGTCCTGGAGGCTTGAAAAACATGTCAGGTACATGTATATTTATGCCCCAAATCCTGACACATTGGTGAAATGAAGACAAGATTGTGGCATGACCATGCCCCATTAGGGGATGCTTTCTCCTTTTCTCTTTCTGTTTGTCTATCTCTTTCTGGCAAGCACATGTGCCCTCTGGTAATTAAAAAAATGTTTAAAAAAGGTTTGTAATTATAATATTTCAGAAATACGCAATGTTAATATTTTGATGTACTTTTGGGACCAGCAGATGGTATAGTAATTATGTCATTGGATTCCCACATGGCCAACCAGGGTTTGAGTCCAGGACCCGGTGGCTTGAAACATGCTGGGCACGTGTGCATGTGTGTGTGCCCAAGATCCTAGGAGGAGAATGGAGAAGATTGCAGTGTGGCCATCCCCCTGAGGGTTAATTTCTTACTTCTGCTCTCACCGTCTCTGTCTTGCTCTCTCTGGTAAGCACACACACCTCTAATCCAAAAACCTCTAAAAGAAAACAAAACAAAAATTTGATATACTTTCTACTAGTCTTTTTTCCCTGTGTGAGCATAAGTATGTATATGTGAATACATACACAGCCATGTGTATGTGTTGATAAAGAACAGTCCCCAACATAATGTCAAAATTGGTTATCAAATTGTTTATACAATCTTATACATTAATGATTACCATTTACCCACTATTATACTGTGTTTTATTTTCCATGTCCATGAGTATTCTCTAAAAACAAATAATATATTGAGGGGGCTATAAAAATTAACATACAAGAGACCAGCAGATGGCATAATGGTTACACCCACATAATTGACTGTGGTTCGAGTCCTGGACCTGGCAGCTTAACCTCATGCTGAGCGTGTGTGCATGCGTACCCAAGATCCCAAGAGGAGAATAGAGTGGCCATCCCCCCAGAGGATGATTTCTTGCTTTCTTTCTTTCTCTGTCTTTCCAGTGAGCGCACACACCCTATAGCAAAAATCTCTCTCTCAAAAAAAATTAACACACAAACACATATGTGCATGCGTGTGCACACATGTATGCATATGTGTGCATAATTGTCTCCCTGTTCCTCTTTCCATTCTAGATTCCCCTTACTATCAGCTATTAATGTTCTCTCTCCCCAGGGGAATATGAATGATTTCTCTGACTGATGAAATTAGAAGGAATCACTTTTGAAAAGTTAAACTCTTAGGTTAGCTGGCCACATGGCGGTTAAAGCAGCTAAATTCCCACATGTCTGACTGTGCAGTCTGAGTTCTAGATCTGGTAGCTTGAAAAACATGCCCAGAGCATGTGAATGCATGCCCAAAATCCCACAAAGAGAATGGAGGAGAGTGATTTCTCACTTTCTCTCTCTCTGTTCCCCTCTGCATTCAGTAAATTCATGCACCTTTTAGCAAGCCAAAAAAAGAAAAGAAAGGCTAAGCCCTTTCTGGGCTTTCTCTGTTTCAGTCTCTGTCTCTCATTTCTTTTACTTTGTCTCTCTCTCTCCTGGTTTGTCTGTAGGATTCAACAAAGTCTCTGTTCCTCTGTTATGAGGTTATGGGGCAGGCCTAAATCCCATGTGAAAGTCTGAGGTTATCTAATTCTGCCTATGACTGGTGATTCATTCAGCTGTTGGTAAATGTGAGGGAATCATTAGCAAGTTCATTTGCCAACCCAAATCTCTTTCTCTAGCTGGCTGTATCCATGGTAATTTTTATAGTCTTTACTGTGAAATTATCAAAGAGGACCAAAAGAAGAGAGAATAAAAAATGAATGTACACATATTTACTACTCAGTTAAACAAATATCAGGATTTTTACTCAAGCTATTTTTTTTTCTTTACAGAACGGTTTGACAATTTCCTAAAACATAGCTGCAGGTTTATGGTTCATCACACTGTAAAGAATATGAAAGGATACTTTACTGAAGTAAATTTTGGGTCATTGGAAAAGTTAGGATGCATTTTTGCAAATAAAAATACATTATGACTTTTTTGATAACTAACTCAATTACACAAAATATCGATAAACACTGAAAATAATTTATTTTAATGAAATAAATGCCTCAATTTTTTCCCTATTCTCATTCTTTTAATGTTTTTTTTTAAGCCTACTAAGTCTTCTTTTTTAAAAGAAAAATATTTATTTTTATTGATACACAGTAATTGTATATCTTTGTGGGATCCATGTTATTTTTGTATATGAGAACACAATGCCTAACGACCTAATTTGGATAATTAGCATCCATCATCTCAACCATTGTCATTACTTGGAGAACATTCACAATCCTCCTTTTAGCTACTCTGAGATATAAAATTGTTGCTAACTGTAGTTATCCTGTTCTTTAGAGCCCTAGAACTTGTTCCTCTTAATTATCTCTAATTCTGTGACCGTTAACAAATATCTTTCTATCTCTACTTCTCACCACATGCCCCAGCTTCTTGTAATCACTCTTCTCTCTCTACTTCTAAGAGGTCATCTTTTTCAGTTTCCACATGAGTGAGATCATGTGATATTTCTTTTTCTGTGCTTGGCTGGTTTCATTTAACACGATATCCTCCAACCTTGCCAATGTTGTCTCAAATGACAAGATTTCATTTTTTTAAATGTCTCAATAGATAGTATTTCATTGTGTGTGTGTACGCAAAAATGCATTATGACTTTTCAGACAACCCAATGTATGTATATCACATTTTCTTTAATCATTTGTCTATTAATGGATAATTAGGTTAATTCCATATTTTGGCTATTGTAAATAGTGCTGCTAGTGAGGGGCAGATATCTTTAGGACATAGTGATTTTCTTTCCTTTGGATATATGCCTGTAGGATTATATGATCATATGGCTGTTCTAATTTTAGTTTTTTAAGAAACCTACAAACTGTTCCCTATAACGGCTATACTAATTTATATTCCCACCAAAAGTGTAAAGAGTTCCCCTTTCTCCCCATCCTTGCCAGTATTAGTTATTCTTTGTCTTTTTGATAATAGCCATTCCTATTGGGGTGAGACGTTATCTCATTGCGGTTTCACTTGCATCTTGCATTTCTCTGATGATTAGTGATGTTGAGCATGTTTGCATATGCTTGTTGGCCATTTGTATGTCTACTTTTGAGAGCTGCCTATTCGGATTGTTTGCACCTCTGTGTGTGTGTGTGTGTGTGTGTGTGTGTGTGTGTGTGAACACACACATTTTGTTTCTTTATTAGTTTAATTTGCCATAGGGTGCGTTGTGCTTGGTAGAAAGAGACACAGAGACAGAAAGTGAGAAAGCCCAGGGAGGATGGCCGTGCCGCAATTCCTTCTCTTCCATTCTCTGTTCAAAAAAGCAAATGGACTAACTGTAGTATCATCATATAATGAACACCATAGCAGTATTAAAAAAGGGATGATTAATACACACAACAAATTAGTGAATCTCAAAATAGCTGAGCTGAGAAAAGAAAAAAGACAGGACCAGCTGGCGGCACACTGGTTAAGGTGGCTGGATCCCATATGACTGCATGGTTTGAGTCTCAGAGGCTTGAAAAACATGTTGGCATAAGTGTGGTATGTACCCAAAAATCCTGAGAGGAGAATGGAGGAAAAGAATTGCGGTGTGGCTATTCTCCTGGGGGATATTTTGCCACTCTCTCTTTTTCTGGTGTGTGCATATGCCCTCCAGCAAATTTTTTAAAAAAGAGGAAGGACAAAAAAAAAATGTAATGCATCATTTCATTTATATAAAATTATAAAAAATGCAATTAACCTAAAGTGGCTAAAAGCAGATAGTAGACCAAAAGTAGATTGGTGTGATTAGCAGACTGAATTGCCTGGGGATGGGATAAATAAAATAGTGGGAAGAGGAAGTGGTTTACAAGGGGGGATGATATAACTTTTGGAGATGACAGATATATTCAGTACCTAGATTATGGTGATGGTTCCATGGGTGTACAGTTCATGGGAGCACAGTTTATCAAACTATGTTTTAAATCTGTGCAGTGTATTATGCTACTAAGGCTGTACTAAACAACGAAATACCAAATAACTTCTATATGTAGTAATAGGGACTACTCAATGCGTGTCTACCTAGGTGTTATTGACAGAAGATATTTATGTTCATTTTTTCATTGATTACTTATATTGACTCAGAAAGAAAAAAATTTACAATTCTGATGACTTGTCATTAAATTTTCATCCCTAGAAATGTCATAACACTACTATTAACTAGAAAGTCTATAAGCTTCTGAAAATGGGTAACAGGGGGCCAGCAGTTAGCATAATGGCTATGTCGCTGGACTCCCACGTAGTTGACTGCGGTTCGCGTCCCGGACCCAGTGGCTTAAACTCACGCCGGGCGCGTGTGCGTGCGTGCCCAAGATCCCAAGAGGAGAATGGAGGAGAAGGGGTTGTGGCGCGGCCATCCCCCCGGGGTGTGATTTCTCGCTTTCTGTCTCTCTGTCTCTGTCTGTCTGGCTAGCACATGCACCCTATAGCAAAAATCTCTCAAAAAAATAAAATAAAATAAAAGGGTAACGGTGGCTGCCTTTGGGGAGAACTAAGATGAAAGGGGAAAAGAATAGGCCAATTGGGGGGCTGGCAGGTGACATGGTGGTTAAGGGCACCAGATTCCCACATGGCCGACTATGGTTTGACTAGCGGTTTGACTAGTGGCTTGATTTCTCACTACCCGCCACCCCCAGTTTGTTTCTCTTTGGTCAAATTAAAAAATAAATAAATAAAATAAAAATTAAATCTTTAAGAAAAAAGAATAGGTCAATAACTTATTACTGTTTTAATTGGTCACATGAACATAATATTTAAATACTTCTTTTAAGAAATAACATGACTATAAAATATATGCAACAAAAGATCTTAGGACATGATTTGAATATGTTTCCATAAAATAATTTGATTCAGAGGTGAGTTACAAGTAATAAAGAAAATTAAAATAAGTACAACATGAAGGTTTTTTTGTGTGGTGTGATTTGTTACGATTTGTTTCCTTTAGCATTTCTTTGACCCCAAATGAAGTTTCTGATTGTGGTGATAGGATTAAAAAACTAATCATCTACTGAAAAAAAAATACACTTCCATCCAATTTATCAATATCAAGGGCAACTAGAATATACTTAACGATGCCTTGAGAGTTCTGAGGGGAAGTAAATTCAAACTCTGTTATGCTGATTTAGAAAAAGGGACATGGTTTAAAATTTCCCAAAACTGAAATTTTATCTTCCATTCTTTCATTAAGTAGCTGCTAAGGATGCTCTCTAGCAAAACAATAAAATAAAGAAAGAAAAACATAGATTCTAAAAGAGTAGCTCTAATCTTGAAGCATAGTAATGGGAAATCCTCCATTGTATGGGCAGAGTTAAAGAACAATGAGGTGAAAGAGAGGCAGAGAAGGTCAGAGATTCATTAGGGACAGGTACCAGGGAGCAAAAGAGTATCTGTAAAAGAACAGAGAAAATAGAGAAACTTGATATGATAAATTAGGTAAAATATGAAGAGAGGGAAAGTATCTTGAAATTCCAGGAAAAATAAAGCCATACAAGTTTGTGACCTGAATATGAAACAGAAATATTTAGGCAATTGATAGTAAGGGAAGAGAATCCATTTGAACCTGATGTTCTGCACATTTCCCTTCAAGTGACTTTCTAATAGTTTTGACAATAATGCTGTAGAGAACAAGATGTAACCCTAACATACTTAGCCTATTTAAAGTTGTTTCATTTTACATTGTATTGTTTAAAGTCACAAAGAAAACCAACTAAAGGACTAAAATGAATGTAGTTATTAAATATTGGACCAACGAGTGTTAGTGTAGTCTTTGTCTTTCATAGCAGGGAGTCAGAGATTGTCTAAAGTTGGTACGAGAATATTTAGAAAGGTTGGAGTAATCTCAAACAAACAAAAACATCTAAAAGAAGTTGTCCCTGGGGTGTGGTTCTGGAGGTGGAAAGAATTAGGATGAATTTCTTGCTTTTCATCCTATGTTTTTGTGTGGTGCATTTGTTATGATTTGTTTCCTTTAGTATTTCTTTGACTCCAAAAGTAGAGGCTGAATTTTCTATCTATATGAAAATAATGTTTTAGATATCCACTCTCTCAAGAATAATTCCCAAAGTAGCCCCTCATTAGACCTCTTGAAATAAGCAATGAGGTAGAAATTCTCAAGACACCAAGAAAGTTGGAGCAAGAAAACAGCTGTTCCATTCATACACTCTCTACCCTAAGTAATATGTAAGAATCCTCAACTCCTACCACACTAGTTTCAGCCTTCAGCCTGTGATTCTCCTCCTCTTCTCCTCCTTCTCTGAGCAGTTCTGATCCTCTAGATTGGGGATAGTTTTGCTTGCAACCAGTTTACTGATTCTGGAAGGGAAGTTATTCTGGGTCTGTCTTAACATTGGAGCAAAACTGCTCATTTTTAGAAGGAATTGTGCTTTTAATATTAAAAAAAAGAATGGAAAATCAGTTTAATCCCATAGGGAGGACACCATGGCACATTACTGCCACCAATGGGCAGCACACCTTAATTGCAAGAGTAGAAAGAAGGGAAAATTTTTGTTTTCTGCAAAAGACTAACAATATAAACAGCGAAAGTCTGTAACCAAGTGAAAAATGTGAAGGAAGAATACTTGATTTGGGAAAGATTAAGATGAGATAGTGTTGATGAAAAAAGGTTTGTGGAGATGGTAAAAGTGAAGAGAAAGACCTCTCTTTGGTCTAAGTATCTAGTAACTGCACCTAGGATTCTATAAAAGGGAAGGGAAAGGAAATAATAATGAATCAAATGTTATTCAAAAAGACTTTCTGTGAGAGCTGGCTCAATGGCTTGGTGGTTAAGGCAGCTGGATACCACATGGCCAAACACATGGTTCGAGTCCTGGACCTGGTGGCTTGAGAAACAAGTCAGGTGTGTTTGAATGAGTTCCCAAAAATCTTGAAAGGAGGGAGAGATGGAGAAAGAATTGCAGACTGTGCCATGACCATGCCTCAAGAGGGGTACTTTCTCCTTCTGTCTTTCTGGCAAGCACCTAAGCCCACTGGCAAAATTAAAGGGGGGGGGGAAGCCTATGAAAGAAAAATCATCAAAAGAAAAATTGATAGAATGTCTCTTACTTTAACTAGAACCATAAGATCAGTGGAACAACTGAAACTTTTTACATGTTAAAGGTATCCGTAGAGGTAAAAAGACTTTTTATTTTTATTTTATTTTTTTAAGGTTTTGGTCACAGGGCACATGTGCTCAGCAGAGGGGGACAGTGAGAGGGAAAGTGAGAAATCTCCCCCAGGGGGATGGCCATAGCAATCCCTTTTTCCTCTATTCTCTTGGGATTTTGAAGGCACCAGGAAGATTTTCAAGCTGACTTGTCCTGGAATTGAACAGTAGTTGGCCAGGTAGGAGTCCAGTGCCTTAACCACCAAGCCACTTGCTGGCCCAAGTCAAATTTTTTAAAAAATTGTGCTATCTGGGACCAACAGGTGGCATAATGGTTACATCGCTGGACTGTAATGTGGTGGATAGCAGTTCAGGTCCCAGACCTGGTGGCTTAAAATTCATGCAGGGTGGATGTGCAAGTATGTCCAAAATCCTTAGAAGAGAATGGAGAAAAAGGGACTACAGTAGGGCCATCCCATTAGGGCTTGATTTCTTGTTTTCTGTCTCTGACCCTCTGGTGAGTGCATGTACCCTACAGAAAAAAAACCCTCTTAAAAAAAGAAATTTTTCTACCTACACAGTCACAAACTAGCTCTTTGCATTATAAGGCAAAGTTCTTCATGTTATTGTTTAATAAATAATAATTGTAGATAACATATTTCCATACCCATTATGATTTGGTATATATATGAGGAAAACAAGAAATGCAATAAAAAACTCTAGACAAAACATTATATAAAGTTAAAAAAATAAACTACAGGAACTCCTGTTCAATGTTCACCCATTTCATAGACTGTGGAATAAATTTTTTTATTTATAATATTAAATATCTACTTTTAGACCAGGTTTGCTGAGATTGAGTTCAAATAAAAGTTTAATGGGCATGTGTCTTCTTTTTTTTTTTTTTGGAGAGGTTTTCGCTATAGGGCACGTGCGCTCGCCAGACAGAGACATGGAGACAGAAAGTGAGAAATCACCCCCTGGGGGGATGGTCACGCCGCAATCCCTTCTCCTCCATTCTCCTCTCAGGATCTTGGGCACGCACGCACACGTGCCCGGCGTGAGTTTTAAGCCACCGGGTCTGGGACGTGAACCACGGTCGACTACGTGGGAGTCCAGGGACATAGCCATTACACTAACTGCTGGTTCCCAGTGTCTTCTTTTTGATAGTTCTTTTTTTTAAAGAATTATTTTATTGAATTTTCTATTTATTTATTTATTTAAATCTGACCAGAGAGGGTGAGAGAGAGAGAGGAAGTTGCCAGGTCTGGGACTCGAACTGCAGTCAGCCACGTGGGAGTCCAGCACTCTTAAACATCACGCCACTTGCCCGCCCCTCTTTTTGATATTTCAATCATATTAAAGCTATTAATGAACATCGTGATGTTTAAAAATCTTTGCCAAGAGATTTATAATCTTGATGAAGAATTTCATAAAGGCAGAAGTTTCTGGGAAATGTGTAATTCTGTAACAAAGTCAACATGTGAGATTTCTAAAAGAAGGTGAGGGACTGTTTAGAAGGCTATTATAATTGTTCTGGTGGAAGACAAAAGGAGATAAGAAGGGTAAGGCCTTGATAGCAGAAATAAAAGAAAAAGCAAAGGATGTGACTGGAGATAGGGGACTTGGTGAGAAAGAAATCAAGTCTGGCCCTAGAATTCAGAGCCTAGGGGACTATGTAATTACTACTAATATTAAATGTGAGATCAAAGCAAAGAAAAACTTACATTTCTATAAACTCAGAGTTTATTAATTTTTAATTTGCTAGAAGGTACATGCATTAGTTGTAGAGAGACACAACGAGAGGGAGAAAGAGGTATAGTGAGAAAGCACCTCCATGGGGGATGGTCACACTGCAATCCCTTTTCTTCCATCTCTCCTTTTGGGATTTTGGGCATGTACACCATGTACCTATTGTTTTTTAAGCCACTGGGTCTGGGACTCAAACCATGTAGCAGGTCATGTGGGATTAATCATCCCACTGGCTGAGATAAATTACTTTAAATGTTAAGTTTTGAGCTGAAGTTTCCTGGCAAGAAGCTGAAGACGAGGAGCCGTTAAAAAAAATCAGGGAGAGAGTAATTTGGGGAAGATTTCCTAAAGTATGAAGAACTAGGGGTTGAAGTATGGGATAGGAGAAAGAGAAGCTAGCAAAATAATCCCAAGACCAGAAAGCCAAGTAGATATAGATCTAGAGAAGTGTCTCGAAGGGACAGGGAAAAGGAAAAGATGGGGACTAGCAAAGGCCATGACTACTTCATTTGATAAATGTGACAGTGAAGGGAAGGTTGTTGTATAGCGACTTGAGGGAGTATTAACACTGAATTTTTTTTTTTTTTTTTAAATTTCCTAGAGGGTGCATGTACTTGCCAGAAGGAGAAGGAGAGAAAACAATCTCTCCACACATGTGGCAAGGTCATGTTGTAATCCTTTCTCCTCCATTTCTCCATTCTGTCAGGATCTTGGGAACATATGTACAGGGCAGCATGTTTTTCAAGGTGCTGGCAAGATTTCAAACTGTGTTGTCTACATCGTGGGATCCTGTTCCCTTAACCACCAGGCCATGAGGCTGCCCATTTTTTCATTTTTTAAAAAAGGATTTTGCTAAAAGGCACATAGGACTGCTGGAGAGAGACAGAGAGGGAAAGTGAGAAATCATGCCCTGGGGTAACGGCCATGCTGTGATCCCATAGTCTCTATACTCTCCTCTGGAGATCTTGGGCATGCACAAACACTTGCCTGATTTTCAAGCTGCTAGGTCAGGGATTTGAACCATGTTGGAGGGCCGCCCCAAGTTTTGAAGAGAATGGAAACTTGAAAAACAGGAAAGTCTGAGGCTAAAATTCTGAAGATACAAAACCTTATGAAAGAAGTGATGGAGGAAGCGGGGAGCGATAGCTTATACAGTAAAGGATCAGTTTTAGAGAGAAAGTGGGAATGGGCTAATTTGTTAAGGATTTTTCAGATCATGTACAGGAGGTAGTTACTGATATTTCATAGACGGAGAGCTCTTCAAGCCAGATTTGGAAGCTCACAGCTTTGAACCTAGGAAATCAGGTGAAGTTACCTATTAGTATGGATTGGGACTGGCACCATTCGTAACAAGGAGAACTGTAACGGAAGCAGTCTTTGCGACCTGTATGGTTGTGACTTCTTCCAACGAAAAGCCATACACCTTGCACCTCCTGGGAGAGAAACAGAACTCGGGATAAAACCTACTGGAGATTGGCCCTGAAGACTACAAACAAATCACGTGATTCTAAGGTGGTACTGAACCAGAGCTGGCTATAGCGGTAATTCAGTCATCAAAGGGGGTGATTATTCAGGAGAGTAAAGGTTCACTTTTGCAGTGGAAAGTTGTTACTCAGGTGAAAGGTGGGAGCCCCGGCCCCAGAGGCAGGTGGCGAGCGGGCAGAGGCTAGGTTCAACAGCACAGTAATAGCAATGACCTCCTGTTGGGGACTGTTTCCCTTTTGGCAGCTAGAAGTCTAGGATTCTCGCGTCCATTTCAAAGCCGCGGGGAGCAGTCCTCGACTGAGCGGAGACACCCAGCTCCGAAGTCAAGCCCCATCTCCCATCCGAGCGGCACTGCCCGCTCACTCACTAGCCGATGCTGCCGCCTATGCAAAGCCGGCGCCACGAGCGGCCGCCGCTTCACTCCCGAGGACGACGCCAGTCGGCCTGGGGCGGGCAGTGTTCCGTCCAGGTCCTCTGCGGCTACGGGGGTCCCCAACAGTTCTCGAAACCTTTCCCCCTCACGGCGAAAGCGCCTCGTCAACCACAATCGCTAACAATACTCAGCTCTGACGTCCCGCTAGCCCGGCAGACGCCGCCGCTCCCGCAGCGCGCCGCGCGGGCGGTGGGTGTGGGCGACAGGAGCCGGGAGGGGCCGGAGGGAAGCGCCAGCGCCGCGACCCGGGGAGGGGCCTCGGCGAAGACACCGGGGGCGGGAGCCTTCCCAGGTCTGAGAAGCTCCAAAAATGGCGGGCGACATCCGCGAGCCGGACGCGCAGGCGCCGCCGAGGCCGGCCTTCCGCCCGCCTCGGGCCGCCCACGCACAGGCCACGGCGCCCTCGCCGAGCGTGCCTTCCCTAGCGATTGGCTGACGGGGACGGGCGCTCCGCGCTGGGGCGGGGCCGCCACGCAGCGGCCACGTTTCCCGCCCCGCTGGTGCGCGTGCGCGCAACCCGAGCTGGGGAGCGTCTGCGCGCGCCCCCGCCGCGGCCCCCGCTCGCGTCTCAGCTCCCTCCCCTTTCCGGGCAGGCCCGTCCCGTCAGCGAGGCAGTGATAACCGCGGCCAGCAGAGGGCGGTCCGGACCCAAGTCTGCAGCGGCGCCATTGGCGTGTGGAAAATGCCACCAGATGGCGGGTTAGGATTGCAGCTCCGTTGAAGGCGCGGCCCCCGCTCCCGAACCCCCGGCGACCACCCTGTAACAACCCCCCCACATCGGGAATAACACACCGGAGACTTTTGGGGGGAAACTGGGTCGACGGCCGGCGGCGCCCGGATGGGCAGCTGAGGTGAGCGCGGGCGGCGGCGACGGCGGCGGGGGGCGGGAAAGAGGGGGAATGCGGCGGCAGCGGCGCGGGGGCTGGAAGCGCCGATCCAAGATGGAGGCCGGGCAGAGCGAGAGAGCGCGAGCGGGGAGCGAGCGGGCGGGCGGGCCGGGCGCGGGCCCCGCGCGGGGGAGGGAGGCCGCGCCGGCCTGTGCAGGGCGCGGCGGCCGCGGGCCGTCCGGGCGCCCCGGGAGATGGCGGTGGGCGCCGCGGGCACCCGGCACCCTCGCCGCTCCCACCCCTCCCGCGCCCCGGATGGGTGCCCCCGCCCGCAGGGCACACGGCGGCGGGCGCGGAAGCCTTTGTGGCGCGCTCGGGCCCGCCGCCAAGCCCGCCCTCCGCCCCCCCGCCCGGGCTCTCGGGACTCGCCCGCGCCGGGGCCGGGCCGAGGCGGGCTGGCGCGAACGCTCCCCGCCGCCCGCCAGCCTGCGTTTCCGCGGGGCTTCGGCGGCCGGCGTCACATGACAGCGAGCTCGCCTCGCGGGGCAGCGGGGCTGGGGGTCGGCGTGGCCGCGGGCCCAGGCCCCTTGTCGGCGGGGTGGGGCGCGGGCCGGCGACTGGGGAGACGGGGCGTCGAAGCCCGCTTTCCCGCTATCCGCCTTCCCCGCCCGGACCAGGGCCTCCTTGTGAAACGTGTCCAGGCCCGAGCGCTGCCCGCTAGTTTGCCAATCCCTCGGGAGACGAGGGCAATAAAAGTTGTTTTCCCTCCTTTCTCGGGGTGGGGGCGGGGTGGAGAGCTGGGAAACGGCCGTGCCTGAAGTTGGACCCGCGCCTCGTCTGGCCGGTCCGAGCTGGGTGCTACCTGTGTGGTAGAACATTTCAGGGTGAGGTGGTCACGTCACCCCGGCTACCCACGTTCGGAACGTTAACCGTTCTCGCCTCGTAGGGAATCGCGCCCTGGTCTCAGACGTCATGGGATGGGTTTGGAAGCTTAAAACTGCTGTTTGTGATAGGGAGTTATTTGCTGTTAAAGTTGGTGCGAAGCTGATGGTTATGGATTGTGCTTTCTCGCTGTCGTGACTAGAACGGTTTTTGCATCTTAGCAAAAATAGTGTTTTTGTGAAAGTATCTGAATTGGCACAAACTTGTGTGATTTGTAACTTACGTAGAATTTGTACTCTTTCTTTAGTTTTCTGTTTATGTGTTTTAAAAGGCAAATTCTGTTGATGAAGCATTTGTGTAAATATGACTGAAAATAAAAACGACTTGTTTATTGTGATATATTGTACCATTTTTTGTATTAATGTCGAACAAATTTAGACTAAAAAAATTGGACCAAGAAGGGAACTGTTGAAAGAATCAGAATGCTATTTTCCTGCTTTTGAATTTTGAGCATACTTTTAACAAATTGTTCCTAAATAAAATTCAAGAAAACCTACAGGTGTTTTGCTGCAACATTTTTTTTCTTGCCATTTTCAAAATGTACTTTGAGTAAATTTCTTTTAGTGTCCTACCAGTGGTCATTGTTTCAGATTACTTCTGAGAATTTTTTTTCTGTTTTCACTTATTTTTATTGTCCTGATAAAATTATGTGAAATGTGGAAAACTTGTGTTACTAAAATTGCCTACTTTGAACAGAGTAATATAATTACTGTCTCATGATTGGCTTTTAAAAAAAGTTTATTTTATTTTTTATAAGAAAGGCAAGCACTCGCAACAGGGTCTGGTCTCATAGAGGACCTTCTCCCAAGCCTTTCCTAGCCATTCCAAATCAGTGACTTGCCAGGAAATTGAACCCCCATGTTCTAGGTGTGGACTAGCTCTTTTAAAGTCTTAAGGAAGCTGTGGTATAGGGGAGGGGATATCCAGAACTGAAGATACTTTGAACATACCCTAGGTTTGTGATCTTTGAGATCTTTTGAGCCCTACTTTAGTCGTCTCAAAAATGAGGATAATGTGTGGTTTCTTTAAAATGGGGGGTAACATGGAGGTTGTATAACGTGTGTGTGAAAAAGTGTTCTCATTGCTAAAACAAGATTTATACAATCTTAACACAGTTTCAGTTTTTCTCCCTTAATTATGGATATATATAGTTTCATAATCAGTATTGTCCTGATATAATGTATTCTGGGAAACTACACGACTCCCCCCCCCCCCCCCCCCCCCGCTTTGTTTTATATCCTTATATCTTTACTGAAGGGGGTATGTTTTCTTTGGAGGCATGACAAATTACTACACATTTAATAATTTTAATACCTACTATTTCTAATTTTTAAAAATTTGCTGTGGAGGGGACTGGTGGGTGGCATGGGGGTTGAGGGGCTGGACTCCTACTTAGTGGACCAAGGTTCGAATCCTAGATCTGGTAGCTTTCTCACTTTCCCTAATTTTTTTCCCCTGGTCAAATTTAAAAAAAGGGGGGGCCGGTAGGTGGTGTGGTGGTTAAAGGCAGCTGAACACCCACATGATGATAGCAGTTCGAGTCCTGGACCTGGCATCTTGGTTTCTCTCTCTCTCTCCTCTCTCTCTCTCTCTCTCTCTCTCTCTCTCTCTGTTCAACTTCCAAAGAAAAAATAATGACAGTGAATAAAACAAAAATAATTCTTAACAAGAAAAATAAAAACAATAAATAGTTCTTTAAAAGTTTTTGCTGTAGAGTGCTTATTGCTGGAGACAGAGAACACACCCCAAGGGGAGGATGGGGATTAGCCATACTACGATCCTTTCCTCTCAGGATTTTGGGCACACACACACAGGCACCCAGTGTGTTTTTTGAACTGCTGGGTCCAGGCTCCAGCTATGCCGTTGGTTATGTGGGATCCAACCAACCTTAACCACTGTGCCACCAGCTGCCTTTATTTCTACATAATAGAAGTGTGGGTGTGGTGTAGTTGGACTCTGTTCAGCTTTTTACATGCTGAAATCAATGTGTCAGTTGTGACTGCGATTCTTACCTATGGCTGCAATTCGTTCTGTGTCCAAGAGTCCTAAAGTCCCTTTTTGCAAACAATTGGTCAGGCACTGTTCTGTTTCCTGCTATGTATCCAAACCTAGGCACTTCATAGGATTGTTGTTTGCTGTTGTCTAGACAAACAAGAACCGCTCTGACTGTCTTTGCCTCTGACCTCTAGATTCCTCATTAAGACACTTCTTAGGGACCAGCAGATGGCATGGCGGTTGAGGCGCTGGACACTCCCACATGGCCGACCACGGTTCAAGCCCTGGACCTGGTGGCTTGCTTTCCCACTTTCTCTGCCTCTCTCTCGGTCTCTCTCTGGTCAAGTTAAAATAAATGAATGAATAAATAAAAAATTAAAAGACTCTTCTTAAAAGCTCACCTGAGCCAGGTGTGATGGCCCTCACCTGTAATCTCAGCTGCTTGTTAAAGCAGAGGCAGGAGGATTTTGAGTTTGAGGCCAGTTTGAGTAACATGGTGAGATCCTGTCTATTAAAAAGTATACAGAAAAACACAACTCACCCAATTAAGGTCAGAACTATTCAGTTTCCTTTTCGGTGAACACAACTGATTAGGGAACTTAATTACATGTGTAAAAATCTCTTTTGCCACATTACATAATCACAGAAGTGATAACTCATATCTACAGGCATTTTCTACAGAGGAGGGGATTATATACAAGGGTGTGGGCCACTAGATGTTCTTAAGAATTTCTCCTGCTATGGGAAAAGAAGTAACTTCACATTTACCTGCTTGGAATCTGGACATACAGGGGGAGGATATAGGTAGAATAGTAGCTCAACCTTATCAGTCTGCTCTTAAATTATTTCATGTTTTCATCACATACTCCCCTCCCCCACCCCCCGTATTTCCTGGTGCTTCAGTTCAAGTGCTTTCCTCTGTAAAAACATTTTATTGCATTGAGTGAAAATTAAAAATAAAAAATTTTAAGTAAAATGAAAGTCAATGAGCGAAAAATTATGCAATTCTCACTATTGTTTTTTATCTGTTGTAGATAAATGATATTGAAATTCAGAGAAGTTTGGGAACTTAAATGCCTTCAATACACTTTTAGGTTGATTCACAGACTCGTTCCATCAGACAGTTGCTGAGGTTTGATTAGTCCAGCAGCTTGTGAGGAGGGATTTTAAAATTTTTTTGATAGTCTTATTTTGGTTTATTGAATAGTATGAATGCCCAATAATTACAGATGTATTCAGAGAGAATTATAAGATGACAGCAAAAAACATTTAAAAGTTAATTTAACATAATTTTAAAAATAAAAATAAATTTTGTATTGGGTGCATAAACTTGCCGGGACAGGAGTGAGGGTGGAGAGAGAGAGCTAGAGAAAGGAAAAAAAGTACCCTCCCCCTGGGGGGGATGACCGTTCTGCAATCCCTTCTCCTCTTTTCTCGCTTTGGGATTTTGGGCATGCACACATATGGGCCCAGTGTGTTTTTCAGGCCACTGGGTCCAGGACTTGAACTGTGTACAGTGAGCCATGTGGGATCCAGCTGCCCTAACTACCACGCCATTGAATGATCCCATCTAAAGCAATTGTAATGAAAATCAATTCATGTATGTTAATACAGTATTTTTAAACCATATCTATGATGGTTCATTTCATAAAAACTCTGGTTTCAAGAGATAAGTCTGAGGAAATATCAAAATATCTGGAAAAAATATTTCTGTTTCTAGTCATGATCTTCCTTTCCTACGTGGTCAGTAAGAGATCATTTTTCAAAAGATATCTTATCTGTCATAGCTCTAACATTTGCCTAGGGGCAAATGTAGAAGGTCTCAAAATGTGAGGAAATGGTGTGTCATACCTACATACTCTTGATAATAGGAGCTTCTCGCACTCTTGATTTGTGGAACTGATCTCCAAGCAAAACTATCAAGAAAGCTTTGCAACTCATTAGTGGAGGCTTTGTTTTCATTGCAAACTGTACCTATATCCCAAGGTATTACAGTTCTCAGATTATTGACTTCATAAGACACTCTAAGCTTTTCTTGTGCCATGGAGGCTACCTCTTGGATCATATAAACCTGAGTGCTTCAGGCCAGCAGTTCCCAACCTCTCTGGCATTAGGGACTGGTTTCATGGAAGACAATTTTTCCACAAACTGGGGTGGTGGGGCATGGGTGGGATGGTTTCATGATGATTCAAGTGCATTACATTTATTGTGCACTTTATTTCTATTGTTATTACACTGTAAAATATAATGAAGTAATTATACAGTTCACCATAATGCAGTACTTGGAGCTTCTCCCCAGCACTAGCATCATATCTCAGCTCCACCTTAGATCATCAAGCATTAGATTCTCACAAAAAGCACACAATGTAGATCCCTCATGTGAGCAGTTCCCAATAAGGTTTGAGGTCCTATGAGAGTCTTAATGCTGCTGCTGATCTGACAGGAGGCACAGCTCAGGTGGTAATTAGAGCAATGGGAAGTAGCTGTAAATACAAATGAAGCTTTGCTCCTGCCTGCTGCTCACCTCCTGTAGCTCACCTCCAGTGTAGTCCATGGCTTGAGGGTTGGGGACGTCTGCCTCAGGCAACAAGAATAACATTACTCTCTTCCTGTATGACTTCAGCTTGGGACAGTGGGGTGTTATACAGTTCTGTAGGAACCTGTTCCACATATTTGTCTTGCAAGCTAACAGTGCATCTAAAGATTCCACCAGAGGCAATATCTTCACCAAATATTACTGCAGCAGGATCTTTAGCCGTGAGTTATCCAAGATGTGTGATACTGACTGAAAAGATTCATTATCTGAGTTTGCCTGTACTTTTGGGGCTCCAGTTCAAACTGGAAAGTGAAGTAAGCCACCTTCCACCTCTGGGCCTCCCCAGCCAACGCATGTTGCAGGAACTCCTGTGCCAGCCCTGTGGCACACAGCCAATGGCCATGCTCCTCTGCTGTGGCTGCATAGAGCTGCAACAGTTGGTGTGCAGTTGCCCCTACAGCTGTCATCCCCACTTTCCTCCCAGGATTGCTGGCAAGGCAAGGAGTGAATTTTTATCAAGATTAGTTTTTTTGGAAGTATCAGAGTAAGGGTGATATTATTTTAATTTTCTAGAGAGTATATGAGCTTGCCAGAGAGAGAGACAGAAAAAGAGAAGTGGGAAGGCACCTCGTATGGGGGATGGCTATGCTGCGGTCCCTTCTCCACTTCTTTCAGGATTTTGGGCATGTAAGCACATGTGCCCAGTGTTTTTTTGAGGCTCCTGGGTCTGGGGCTTGAACCATGTAGTTGGCCGTGTGGATTCCAACTGCTTAGCTACTATGCCATTGGCTAGCCCAGTAAGGAGTTTTTTTCCTTTTTCCTTTTTCCTTTTTTAAACAGGCAACCACAACAGGGTATTTTATTATATTATTATTATTATTTACACATTCAATCACTATACATCATTTGGCTTGCAAAGAGAATTTACCCAACATGAAATACACCTCAGACCAGTCCAGGTGAGAATACTGTACACATTATCACCAACAGGTAATAAACCATTACCACCACGGGGTCCTAGGTGTGTGATCCACCCCAGCCTCAACCAGCCCTAGACCATAGGCACATACATATGCCAGGAGTACTCAGGGAGGTGTCTGAACTTTTCCACGTGGGTCAGCCTTACAGGGTGCCATGTTCTACCACTGCAACACTGTCCGCACCCCCACACACGCCATACTGAATATTAAACATGAAAATCTCAACCTGCAAGTTCTTGCGTTTCAAAACTTCAGTGTATTAAGTCCAGTCCTCTCCCTCTTATCATTTTTCATGACTTGGGGACAGCAGGGAGCAGTGGGTAGATGACGCGCATGCAGGTGAGGTTTGCCATACACCATCAACACAATTCTGCTAAAAGTGGGGACTAGACATGAAGCATCAGGATTCCTACCCAAAGTTCTCACCAACAACATAGGTGCCGAATCTCTTTCCAAAATCCTTCATTACATGGGCCTTCCTTTAAGGTCTACATCTGTCCTGACTGGTACCTTGAACTCCAACTTGACCACAAACTGGGTCATAAAGAAAAGGCATGATTGAGGTGTGCAGAGACAGCAGCATGAGCATTCTAACAGGAGCAGGAGACGTGCAAGGAAATATAACTGAAATGTTAATACCCGCATCTTGAAATGAGGTAAACTGTGGGACCCTTCGATTTTATGCCATGTGTCAATACAAAGACTCTTCCACAATCTACAAAGCACACTTAGGGTTTGGGAGGAGAAACATGTTGTAACCCATAACCTCTGTCATGTCAGCATGATGGAGGCTAGAGCAAGCAAAGTGCTTTACTGAGTTCCAAATTCTAATTTCCCTCCAGAGAACAAGTCGTGTTTTACCCTTTGGCTTCTTCACATTGTGAGTCTATTTGGGGGAAAATAATTAGAAAACAGAGAAAGAGAAAATCAAGGGAAAGAAAAGGCAACAAAAACAGAAATTTCTCATTCAAGTGTGGGGTCACACTTTACCTCTGTGATGTTCTTCCCCAAATCCTTAGCATCAGTTTAATCATAAGAAAATACACTTGCCGAACACAAATGGAAGCACATTTCTATAAAATACTTAACCAGTACTCCTCAAAACCATCAAGTGCAGTAGAAACAAGAGAAGCCTGAGGGACTACTACAGATGAAATAAGACTAAAGAAATGGACAACTGAATATGAGGAAGGGGACATTAGCAGAAAACTGGTGGAATCCAAATAAAGTCTATAATGTAGTTAGTGGTGGTGTGTAATGTTAATTTCCTAGTTTTGACAAATGTATCATGATAAATTTTTTTTTCTTTTATTTAAATTTTTTTTTCATTTAATTTTCTTCCATACATTCAATCACATTAGTAATTGTCTTACCAAATGGATATTTCAACAGGTGAACATTTCCTTTTTTTTTTAAGAGATTTTTGCTAGAGGGTGTGTGCATTTGCTAGACAGACAGAAGTGAGAAATCACCTCCCCCTCTCCTGAGGGGTGGCCATGCCACAGTCCCTTCTGCATTATCCTTTTGGGATTTAGGGCACACATGCACACATGCCTGGAGTGAATCTGAAGCCGCCAGGTCTGGGATTCGAACTGTGGTTAGCCATGTGGGAGCCTGTACCTAAACCACTATGCCACCTGCTGGTTCCCAGTCAGGACTTTTTTTTGAGAGGTTTTTGCTATAGGGCGTGTGTGCTCGCCAGAAAGACAGAGAGAGAGAGACAGAGAGCTAGAAAGCGAGAAATCACCCCCCCACCAAGGGGGGACAGCCACGCTGCAATCCCTTCTCCTCCATTTTCCTCTCGTGTGCCCGGTGTGAGTTTAAGCCACCGGGTCCAGGGCTCGAACAGCTGCCGGCTACATGGAGTTCAGCGACATAGCCATTACGCTAACTGCTGGTCCCCCCAGTCAGGACTTTTTAATGAAGAAGGTAGCAGAAGTTTCATTGGGGTATGCGGTTTAACAGTCTAAGGCAAAATATTTTCTTTTTAGAGAATTATCTGTTCAATTTTACTATTATTTTTAATTTGGTCAGAGAGAGAGAGAGAGCGGGAAAATGAGAAAGCAAGCCACCAGGTTAGGGACTGGAATCTTGGTTGGCCATGTATGAGTCCAGTACCTCAACTGCCATGCCACCTGCTGGCCCTGCTAAGTATTTTTGAAAAGAGGCATTCGGGACAATTTTAGCTAAGGATATGAAACTTTATTTTTTTATTTTTAAAAAAGAATTATTTATTTTAACTTTATTCATTTTTAAAAGAATTATTTTTATTTAATTTTATTTATTCATTTATTTTAATTTGACCAGAGAGAGACACAGAGAGAGTGAGAAAACAAGCTGCCAAGTCTGGGGCTCAAACTGTGGTCAACCATGTGGGAGTATCTAGCGCCTTAACCACCACACCACCTGCTGGTACCCTCATTAATTTATTTTTAATTTGACCAGAGAGAGACAGAGAGAAGGCGGCGAGAAAGCAAGCAACTAGGTCTGGGACTTGAACCGTGGTTGGCCATGTGGGAGTGTCTGGTGCCTTAACCACCTCGGCACCCACAGGTCCCTAGATGTGAAACTCCAAAGACTAAAAGCAGGAGTTAAAATTGTTAAGGACAGCCAGCCCATGACTTGGTGGTGAAGGTGGGTGGATCTCACACAGTCGACTGTGGTCCTAATGCTGGATCTGATGGCTTTGGAAAACACACCAAGCTTGTGTGCATGCATCCCTAAAATCCCAAGATGAGAATGGAGGGGAGGGGATTGGGACATTGCCATCCCCTGTTGGAGGTGCTTTCTCACTTTCCCTCTCTCCCTCTGTCTCTTGTTTCTAGTGAACACACACCCTATAGAAATTAAAAAGGAACTTATTATAGAGATATAATTTTTTTTCTTTTTTTTGGAGTGTTTTTTTGCTACAGGGCGCGTGCGCTCACCAGAAAGAGAAAGAGAGAGAGAGAGAGAGAGAGAGAGAGAGAGAGAGAGACAGACAGAGAGACACAGCAAGAAATCACACAGCCCCCCGGGTGGGGGGGATGGCCACGCTGCAATCCCTTCTCCACTCTCCTCTCGAGACCTTGGGCACGCACGCACATGTGCCCGACGTGAGTTTAAGTCACTGGGTCCAGGACTCGAACCGCAGTAGGCTACGTGGGAGTCTAGCTACATAGCTATTATGCTAACTGCCGGTCCCGAGAGATATAATTTCTTAATATAGAGATGATTTAGTAGGAGCTCGGTAAATTCTTTGTTGGCTGAATAAAAATCTTCAGGCCCAGCTCTGTTGACATAGTCAGAGACAAACTGAATTGTAGAGCTAGAAGCCACATGGCCAACTATGGGTTCAGATCCTTGACCTGGCCTGAAAACATGCCAGGTGTGTGTGCAATGTTCCCAGAATCCTGATAACCTGGAGAGCTGGGGGAAGAGGATTGTGGCATGAAAGAGACTTTGTCAAGGGTGGTTCTCTCTATCTCCCTCTCTCCTTTTCTTTTCCTCCTTTTCTCTCCCTCTCTCCATCTTTCTCTCTCTTGTGCTTGCAAATGTGCTATTATGAATTAAAAAAATATATAGAAAGTTTAGGATTTAGGTGACTTGCTACTGTGGTATGCTGTATAGAGAATAGAAGTAGAAAGCAGAGACCAAAGATGTTCTTGCATAAGCCACACAATGAAATGACTCTTGAGAGTAAGAAAGAACTAAAGTTGTGTCTACAGAGGAGGAGTGGTTAGTTTCCTGTCATTTTAGTGGTTAAGAGGACAGAATTTCAGCTTCCTACTTTTTAGTGCTGAAACCTTGTCTTATTGAGAAATGTGTGATCCCTTTAAAATTAAATAGTCATAGTTAGACTCCTCAGTTTTATAGAATCCTTTGTCCATACAGCACACCCTTTATTGTTTCTCTTAGGTTTTTCTCTTCTAAAATTGTTCTTGCCAGTTAGTACTTGAAAGATATGCTAAGCCCTTTATAAAATACATTTCTTTGTACTATGGACTTAAATGATGAACTATTTAGTTCCTCAGGTGTCTTTATGGAGTTTCTCTGTAATTAAATAGGGTAACAGTGGCTTTTATAGCAGCTAACAATTACAGACATGTTTTACATTTTGACTCTACTGCAGACACACACACACACACACACACACAGTGGATGTAAGAGCCTCATGAAATAATATTTACCTTTTATGTATTGCACTCTTATTTTCTAATTTTTTTTTAAATAAGAATGCTGGTTGCAACTCACTTGATACATGACTCACAGTAGCCTACATTTGGAAAAACTCCCAATTACAATCTCCTTGGTAAATCAGGAAAGTGCAACATAGAACTGTAGGAAGAAGCCATTTTACTTCCATCAGATTGGCAAGCATTAAAAAGTGTGATAATAGCAAGTGTTGATGAGACTGTGGAGAAATTACATTCCCACTTTTGACAGGAGTATAAATTGATACGGTTATTTTGTGAAAGCTTAAAATTTTTTTTTCTTCTTTATTCATGATAGTGCACACTCATGAGACAGGGAGAAAGAGAGGTATTCTCCACAGGGTCTGGTCATTCCTTGATCCTCTTTCTCTGTTCCTCCTGCCCATTGGATCATGGATATTGGCTAATGATGGTAGAGACTCAAACAGTGATTACCATGTGGGACCTGGCTTTTCTTGAGCAGTGTATTTTATCACTGTGCCACAGAGCCAGCCTTCTTTTTCTTATTTAGTGAAATGAGGATACGTATGTGGTATTTGTTTGTTTGTTTGTTTGTTTTGCAATAGGGCACATGTGCTCGCCAAAGAGAGACAGATACAGTGAGAAGGAAAGTGAGAAATCACCCCCTGGGGGATGGCCATGCCACAGTCCCTTCTCCTCCTGAGATCTTGGGCACATGCATCTGACATGAGTCTTAAGATGCTAAACCAGGACTCAAACAGCAGTCGACCATGTAGGAGTCCAGCACCTTAGCTACTACACTACCTTCTGGCCTGATATGTATGTATGTATGTATTTTAAACCTAGCAGTTATACTTCTGCCTTTATATTCCTTTTTTTAAATTCTTCTTTGTATTTATTCAAATTGGAAATGATATTTCACATTCACAGTCTTTTATAAAGTCAAAACACTTAGCAACCTTTGGCAGATCTGGTTAAGTTGCTTACAACTCTGTGAAACTACAGATCATCATGATTAGGCACAGTTATAAAAAGAATAAAGGCATATATTTGAGCTTTGTTAACTGACACCTAGAATAATGAGCTTACCCTAATGACAATATTACTAATAGTTAACTTTTAAAAAATTATTTTCTAAACATTCTATTGCTATACATCATTTGGCTTGTAAAGAGAATTTACCAGGACCAGCAGTTAGTGTAACGGCTGTGTTGCTTGAGTCCCATGTAGTCGACTGTGGTTCGTGTCCCGGACCTGGTGGCTTAAAACTCACGCCGGGCGCGTGTGCATGCGTGCCCAAGATCCCAAGAGGAGAGTGGAGGAGAAGGGATTGTGGCGTGGCCAAGCCCCCTGGGGGGTGATTTCTTGCTTTCTGTCACTCTGTCTGTCTGGCGAGCGCATGCACCCTATAGCAAAAAAAACTCAAAAAAAAGAGAGAGAGAGAGAATCTACCCAATATGAACTATACTTCAGACCAGTCCAGTTGAGAATACTGTACACGTTATCAACAACAGGTAATAAACGATTTCTGTGTCCCACAAATGTCTTGCCTCTCTATTTTGCCCTCCAATCTTTTAGTCTCTACCATAGAGTACAGACAGTTGGTATATATAAAGTGGAGACATAGAAATTCTTTCATAGGCTGGCTTGCTTCACTCAGCAATAAATCTCCTATATTTGACCACTTTATATCAGATAGTATTCCATGGAATATATGTGCCACAGTTTTTCAATACATTTATCTGTTTGTGAACATTTGGGTTGGTTCCATGTCTTAGCCATCATAAATAATGCCACAGTAAACATTAACGTGCAAGCACTTTTCTGACCGAGTATTCTCCTGTCCTTTGGGTAGATACCCAGGAGTGGGATTGCTGGATCATATGGTAGTTCTATTTGTATGTCTTTGAGGAACTTCCATTTTGTTTTCCACAGTGGCTAGACCCAATATTCCCACGAACAATGTAGAGGAGTTCCCCTTTCACCACAACCCTGCCAGCACTTATCATTTTTTGTATTTTTAATCTTTGCCATTTGTACAGGGGTTAGGTGGTATCTCATTGTGGTTTTGATCTGCATCTCCCTTATGATGAGGGTTCTCGAGCATTTCCTCTTATGCTTTTTGACTGTTTGTATGTCCTCCTTAGAGAGTTTGTTAAGCTCATTTTCCCATCTTTTAATTGAGTTAATCATTTTTTTGTGGGGAGTAAGCCGCGTGAGTTCCCTGTGTATTCTGGTTATCAGTCTCTTATCTGAGGCATAGTTTATAAAAATACTCTCCCATTCTGAAGGTTGTCGATTCACACCAATTACTACTGTGTTCTTTACTGTGCAGAAATTTCTTCATCTGATATAATCCCACTTGTCTATTTTGGGGATTATTGCCTGTGCTTTTGGGAGTCTTATTTAAGAAGTCTTTGCCTACTCCAGTGTCTCCCAGAATTTCCCCAGTGTTTTCCATCAGTAGTTTAATAGTTTGAGGTCTTAGGTTCAGATCTTTGATCTATTTTGAGTTGATTTTTGTTAATTGTGAAAGATGGAGATTCAGTTTCATCTTTGTGCAGGTGGATACCCAGTTTTTCCAGCACCATTTGCTAAAGAGGTTTTCCTTTTCCCACTGGATCAACTGGCATCTTTTGTCAAAAATGAGTTAACTGTATGTTTTGAATTTATTTCTGGGTCTGTATTCTATTCCATAAGTCCACCTGTCTGTTTTTTTTTTTTTTTTTTGCTATAGGGCGCGTGCGCTCGCCAGACAGACAGAGACAGACAGAGACAGAAAGCGAGAAATCACCCCCCAGAGGGGGGGATGGTCACGCCGCAATCCCTTCTCCTCCAATCTCCTCTCGGGATCTTGGGCACGCACGCACACGCGCCCGGCGTGAGTTTTAAGCCACTGGTTCCGGAACGCGAACCGTGGTGGACTACGTGGGAGTCCAGCAACATAGCCATTACGCTAACTGCTGGTTCCCCACCTGTTTGTTTTTGTGCCAATACTATTTGTTTTGATTGTCACAGCTTTATAGTATATTTCTGCCTTTATATTCCTTTTTTTAAAAGAATTCTTTTTTCTTTAACTTTATTTTAATTTGATCAGAGAGAGAGAGAGAAAGTGAGAAAGCAAGCTGCCAGATCTGGGACTTGAACTGCAGTTGGCCATGTCGGAGTCTAGTGCTCTTTACCACCATGCCACCTGCTGGCCTTCCTTTATATTTTTAACCAGAGAAATTCTCATACTTGTATACCTGGATATGTGAACAAAACGTTTATCATACTCTTATTTGTAGTAGCTAAGAATTATATGGAAATAAAGTTTCTTAAGAGGTAGAATGGATAAATAAATGGTGATTTTTTTCAAAAGTTACAATAATCTTGGTTCCTGGGATAACCTAACTTTGATCACAGTATATCATTTTTTTCCTACATTTACTAATATTTTGTTAGAAATTTCTTTACGACAGATACTGCTTTGTAGTTTTTTGTAGTTTGGTCAGGTTTTGATACCAAAATACTGATGCCTTCTGATCACTCTTGCTTACTGAAGAGTTTGTGTAGTAATTCATTCTTCCTTGAATGTTTGTTATGATTTACCATTGGTAATAGCTAAAACTGGAATTTTCTGTGTGTGAAAAGATTTTTGATAGTAAATTCAAATTCAGTTTCTGTAGTAAATACAGGACTATTCTGATTTTTTGTTTCATATTGTGTCATTTTTAATAGATTTCTTTAAAGAAATTTGATCATTTTACCTAATTTGTTGATACGAGTTTTTATATAATTCACTTAATATCCTTTAATGTCTGCAAAATGTGCACCTCTTTAATTTTGGGTTTTTAAAATTTATTTATTTTATTTATTACTTTAAGTTTACTCTAGGGCATGTGTGCTCACCAGAGAGAAAAAGAGAGAGAGAGAAAGTAAGAAAGCAAGCCACGAGGCCTGGGACTTGAACTGTGGTCAGCCATGTGGGAATCCTTTACCCAAACCACCACACCACCTGCTGGCCCTATTGTTCTAGAATTGTTAATATGTTCTTTTTATCTGTGACAGTCTAACTAATGGTTCATTTATTTTGTCATCTTTTCAAGTAATGTCATGAGTGATTTAACAGTGGGGATGTGTTCTTAGAAACGTGTCGTTAGGTAGGTTTACCATTGCGTGACACTATAGAGTATACTTACGTAAACTTAGATAGTGTAGTCTACTATACTTAGGCTGTGTGGTATAGCCTATAATAATTGCATGGAACTACTGTCATATATACAGTCTCCATCATTGACCCAACTGTTAAAATTGTGTGTGACTATGATCAACTTTGCTTATATTCTCTAGTTGTCCTTTCTATCTCATTGGCTCTTGTTCTTTATAATTTTCTTTTTAGCACTATTTCGTTCATTTTTTTTAATGCTTCCTAATGTAAAACCTTAGGCATAGATTTGAGTCATTTCTTATTTTCTTAATTTTTTTTTAAGAGAGATTTTTGCTATAGGGCATGTGTGCACTCTGGAGAGACGGAGAGACAGAGAAACAGAAAGCCGGAAGTCACCTCCCCCCCCGGGGGGGGGGATGGCTGTGCCACAGTCCCTCCTCCTTCATTTTCCTCTTGGGATCTTGGGCACGCATGCACATACGCCCTGTGTGAGTCCCAAGCCGTAGGGTTCAGGACTCGAACTGTGGTCAACTATGTGGGAGTCCAGCAATGTAACCATTACACCATCTGCTGGTCCCAGTCCTTTCCTATTTTCTAATAAGAAAATAACATAAGCATTTACATGTAAGCATTTATTTATTTATTATTATTATTTTTTTTTTGGAGAGGTTTTCGCTATAGGGCGCGTGTGCTCGCCAGACAGACAGAGACAGACAGAGAGACAGAAAGCGAGAAATCACCCCCTGGGGGGATGGTCACGCCACAATCCCTTCTCCTCCATTCTCCTCTCGGGATCTTGGGCACGCATGCACACGCGCCCGGCGTGAATTTTAAGCCACCGGGTCCGGGACGCGAACCGCGGTTGACTATGTGGGAGTCCAGCGACATAGCCATTTCGCTAACTGCTGGTTCCCACATGTAAGCATTTAAATATAAGCATTTAAATCTAGATTTTCATCTATGCTCTGCAGGATTCCATATATTTTGTTATAGTATAATTTAGTATTAAATAGTTTCCAGTTTACTTTGATTTTTTTTTCTTTTACACATAGGTTACTTTAAAGTATATTGTTTAATATTTGTGGTTATTCTAGGTATCTTACTTATTTAAAAGCTTACTTATTGAGAGAAAGGGAGAGGAAGGAATAGATACAAGTACCTTCAAAAGGGTCAGATGCCATGATTCTCCCTCTAGTCTTCTCTACCTCCTAAAATCATGGGGATACACACATGTACCTGGTATATACAGGTCAACCTAGAAGAACCAAACACTTATCTCTCATACGGCTTCCAGCATTGCAGAATGTTGTACTACTGCTGTGCCACCCTGCTGCTGCTGTGCCACTGCTTATTCTTACTGATCTCTAATTTAATTCCACCTTGAGGTCAGAGACTGTGTTTTTTTATGCCCCCTCACTTCCCTATTCATGACAGAGTGCATGTGTTTGCATGTGAGAGTGGGGATCTCTACAAGATCCAGTCATGCTGTGATCCTCTTGCTCCAGTTGTCTAGCCCGTTGGATCTTGAGCACTTGCATCCATGTATGGTGTGTTTCAAGCCAACTGGGCTGCAAATTCAAGCTGCAGTCACCATGTGGGATCCAGCTTCCCTTAGAGTGCATTACTGCTATGCCACACAGTTGGCCCTTTGTATGGTTTCAATCCTTGAATTTTGTTTTATGGGCTAATGTATGGTCTATCTTGCTTAATAGTTTTTTTTTTTTTACACTCAGCGGGTATCTGTTCTGTGGTTGTTGGGTGTCATAGTCTGCTAATAGCAATTAGATTAAAGTGTTTTGGTAGCATTTTCAAATAATTTATGTCTTCATAAATTTTTTTTCTGTGTGTAAGGGGGTCCTTGTTCTTTTTTTTTTTTTTTTTTTTTTTGAGAGATTTTTGCTATAGTGTGTGTGTGCACTCGCCAGAGAGATAGAAAGTGAGAAATCGGCCCCCAGGGGGGATGGCTACTCAGCAGTCCCTTCTCCTCCATTCTCTCGGGATTTTGGGTACGCACGCACACGTGCCCAGTGTGAGTTTAAGCCACCGGGTCTGGGACTCGAACTGCGGTCGACTACCTGGGAGTCCAGCGACATAGCCATTACGCCAGCTGCTGGTCGGGTGTGTGTGTGTGCGTGTGTGTGGTGTGGTGTCCTTGTTCTATCAGTTGCCAAAAGGTATGTTAAACTATCCAGTTATGACCGTGGAGTTGTCTGTTTCTTATAATTATGTTTTTGCCTCATGTATTTTGAAGCTCATATATTTAGACACATAATTTATAATTATGTCATTTTGGTAAATTGACCTTTTTATCATTATGAAATGTTCCTCTGATAGTATTTCTCTTGAAGTCTGTTTTATCTGATACCAGTATAGCCATTCCAGTCTTAAGATTATTTTTCCATGCATATCTAGTTGCATTTACTTACTTAAAACTGTTGTTTTTCATTATATTTAAAGTGTACTTGATAGTAGTATGTAGTTGAGTATTGTTTCTTAAACATTTAAAAATTTTTATTTTTCTTTATGAAAGAGAGAGAGAGAGACGGTGAAAGAAGGAATTGGGAGAAAGAGATATTTTGATAGAGTCTTACCAGTGTTGTGATTCTCTTGCCTAAGACTCTCAGTTAGGTAGGTTTATAGGTGAGTGCAACTGCAACTGGCATATTTAGGTTGATTCATGAACCAAACTTGGGCCTCCAGTGAACATTCCAGCCTACTAAGGGGTGGTGCTATCTGTGAGTCATTGCAGCTGGGCCTGACTTTTTTTTTTTTTTTTTTTTTTTTTTTTTAAAGTTCATTTTGACAATGTAGAAGTGGAATCTATCTTTCAGTTATTAAAAAATACTGGTTTTGAGCCTTTCAAGAACTGTGAAAGGTTTGAGTTGTACCCTACTTGCATGCTAACACATTCAGCTGCCAAGTAGAAGCTGGCATGAGATTCCTTGGTCAGAAAGGGAAGAATAGTGCACTTCAGCAGTAGTGGTAGCTAGAAATCAATATTTACATCAGATCACTGAGCTCCAGTTTACAAAGGGCAGTAGGAAAAGGTCCAGGTGATTGCCTATCCAGGTAGTGGGTTGCATTGCAAGAGAGGAATCGTTTAGGAAAGTGCAGATCTTTTATAACAGGATGTAAACATGCCTTTTGCTCTAAGGGAGACCCTGTCTTTCTACAAAGCTGCTCATTATATAAACATTGCTGAGGGACCTGGATGGTGGTGCAGTGGTAAAACACTATGCTCTGTGAGGCTCAGCTACATGGGAAAATTCCAAGTTTGCATCCAGAGACTTCCCTGAACATAGCAGGCACATGTATGCCCATAATCTGGTACTGGCTGGGGTGGATTGTGGAGTTGAAACCCTGTTAGGGATGTTGTTTCTATCTGTCTTGGTCTCTTTCAGTCACGGAAGAAATAAATTAAAAAAAAAAATTCTTGAGGGCCAGCTCATGACCTGGTAGTTAAGATATCTGGATCTCACATGGCAAACTGCATAGTTCACGTCCCAGACCTGGCAACTTGAGAAATACACTTGGTGTGCACATGTGTATGTGCCCAAAACCCTGAAAGGAGGGAGAGGTGGCATGACAAGCCCCACCAGGAGTGAAGGAGTGCTTTATTGCTTTCTTTCTCTCTGTGTCTTTCCAGTGAGCACATGTACCCTCTGGCATATTAAAATAAAATAATTCTTCAAAGATTGGAACAAATGCAGTCTATGCCTCTGTTCTCAAGGCATATAGAAAATTAAGAGATCCATAGAGAATTGCATCTTAAAACTACCAGATAAAATTTTCTTAATCCCCCCGTTATTTACTTAATTTTTTCTTTTCTTTCATATATGGCTGCATCGTAGTTTTCCAGTTTTATCTAAACACTGTACTTTATGGTATTATGCTCTCACCAAATAGGATTATGTATTTGTGTCCTTTCACCCTTAATTTTTTTTTTGTTTTGTTTTGTTTTTGTTTTTTGTTTTTTTTTTTTGGAGAGGTTTTTCGCTATAGGGCGCGTGCGTTCGCCAGACAGACAGAGAGAGACATAGAGACAGAAAGCGAGAAATCACCCCCCAGGGGGGATGGTCACGCCGCAATCCCTTCTCCTCCATTCTCCTCTCGGGATCTTGGGCACGCACGCACACGCGCCCGGCGTGAGTTGTAAGCCACCGGGTCCGAGACGCGAACCGCGGTCGACTACGTGGGAGTCCAGCGACATAGCCATTACGCTAACTGCTGGTTCCCAATATTTTTGTTTTGATGTATGTATGTGTGTAAGAAAACACTCATTGATGGAGTCAGCAGGTGGTGCGGTAGTTAGGGTGCCGGATTTGACATGGGTGACTACACAGTTGACCTGGCAGCTTCACATCACGCAAGGTGTGTGCATGCCCAAAATCTGGAGAGGAGACTGGAGGAGAGGGGAATGAGCCATGCGGCCATACCCCCTGGGGCCTGATTTCTCTGTCTGCTTCTTACCCGGTGGCTTAAACTCACGCTGGGCGCATGTGCGTGCGTGCCCAAGATCCCGAGAGGAGAATGGAGGAGAAGGGATTGTGGCATGGCCATCGCCCCTGGGAGTTGATTTCTCGCTTTCTCTCTGTCTCTCTCTGTCTTTCTGGTGAGCACACGAGCCCTATAGCAAAACCTTCTCCAAAAAGAAAAAAAAAAAAGGCAAAAACTTAAATAGAAAAACATACTCATAGAATATTTGCTGTATACTACTAAACATTTTCTAGTAACTCTATGAGGTAGTTATTGTAATGTGGATATTATTTATTCCTGTTTTATTGGTGAGGAATTCAAGCTTAAATTTCCCAAATTTGTAATTAAAGGAGACACACTGTGGAAACTTGTAGTATTCTTTTATTTACTTATTTTGGAGAGGTTTTTACTATAGGGCGCGTGTGCTTGCCAGAAAGACAGAGACAGACAGAAAGAGAGAAATCACCCCCCGGGGGGATGGCCACACTGCAATCCCTTCTCCTCCATTCTCCTCTCAGGATCTTGGGCACACACGCACACGCGCCTGGCGTGAGGTTAAGCCACTGGGTCCAGGACTCGAACTGTGGTCGACTGTATGGGAGTCCAGTGACATAGCCGTTAAGCCAACTACTGGTCCCATTATTCTATAAAGTATCTTAACTAGAAACTATAATATATAGGATGTTTGCTTTAAAATTATTTAAGCTGTTATGCAGATTTTTACATATTATACTATATAAATGATACAGCTTATAGAGAAAGGAAAAACAAATAGTAAACTGTAGGATCTATCTGTATAAGAATCTTTTGTGGTAACCTCAGCTGACATTTGTCACCCTCTGTATGATTCACCTATTGGATTTGTTTTTTGTTATTTTGAGAGATTTTTGCTATAGGGTGCGGGTGCTCACCAGAGACAGAAAGTGAGAAATCATCCTTCCCCCCAGGGGTGTGGTGGCCACTACACAATCCCTTCTCCACTCTCCTCTTTGGATTTTGGGCATGTACACACATGGGCCTGGTATAAGTTTTAAGCTGCTGGGGCCGGGACTCAAACTGTGGTCAGCCACTTGGGAGTCCAGCGATGTAACCATTACATCATTTGCTGGTCTCAGAACCCAGATTATAAATTGCTTAAAAGATCATTTTTCCTCTCAGCCTCATTTCTGTGTGTTGAAATCTTTTACAGTTCATTTCGAGTTCATTTTATGGTTCGTTTTTGTCCCTATTGTACTTTATACTAGTTGTGTTATCTTGGATAGGACATCTTATTTCTGGAGGCCTCTGTCATCTCAGCTCTATGATAGGCATATAGCTGTGGTTCTTTCTTTTTTGTTTATTTTAAAACTTTTTCTGTTTTTATTCGACAATCATATATATGAGGGGCTCTTCAAAAAGTTCATGGAAAATGTGTATTGTGAAGAAATTATGCATGGATAACTTCTTTTGCACTAAAACTTACTCATTTTTCCACGAACTTTCTTCGTACTTATGGTATATAACGTGTTTTGATATATGTAGATATCATGTGGTATTTGTCTTTCTGTGCCTGACTTATTTCACTCAACAATGTTTTTCAGGTTTATCTGTCACAGCTGACAGGATTTTCTTCAGTTCAGATTCTTTCAACAAAAGAACTTGTTCTGAATGAATGAGGGAGAGAAAAAGAGGTATATTTTTGACAGGGTTTTGCCATTGTGATCCTTCGCCCCAGTCTCCCAGTTTCCTGGCATGACAGTCATGTACCAGTTTGCCTGTCCTGTCCAGGTTGGTCCTAGAGTTGAAATTGGGCCTTACATGTGGCTCCAGCCTTATTTAGCAGTGCCCTACTACTGTGCCACTGTTGCTAGGCCTCAGCAAATATTTTTATATATAAAATACGTTTTACCCACATGTGATAAGTGGGTATATGAAGTTGATAAATATGTGGTTTCTGCTCTTAAAAAGTTTCTGTTGGGGACCAACAGGTGGCATGGTGGTTAAGGCACTGGACACTCCCACATGGCTAAACACGGTTCGAGTCCCGGACCTGGCAGCTTGCTTTCTCACTCTGTGCCTCTCCCTGGTCAAATTAAAATAAATGAATATATAAAATTAAATAAATAATTAAAAGTTTCTATTGAGATAGATGAAAAACAAAACAAATGAAAGCACAAAGCAACAAAAAGAGACAATTTATGAAATGTGGTTGGGGGAGATAGTTTCAGAATACTTACCTAAAGTACAGAGCTAAGATAAAGATAAGAGTAGATCTCCCCATCTGCCATCCCCTGCTCCCAATAGCAGTAGATTATTATTGTGTTAGAAAGTGACAAACGCCAGTTGGCATTTTTCAGCAGAGTCCTTTTAGTTCCTGATCAAGATAAAATTAATACTTAAGTATTACCTGTGCTGGTATTTGATTCTGGCAAGATTTCTCTTCATGATTGTTGAATTAATTTAAAGGTCAAAATGGTAGTTTGCGATACTACCATCTAGCTTTTCAATCTTAATGAAGCATGAAAAAAATATTTTATGTATAACTAAGCATGAACATGACCCAGTTTCTTTTGAGGTAGCCGACTCCCTCTTATCCTGAAGCTCAGTTGACCCTGATTGACCTTGATGATATCGGGTTGCAATTTTTTCTATCTCATTTGGGAACTGAGAGGTAGACTTTTTCCTATCTCATTTAGGAACTGAGAGGTAGGCTTCCTCTCTTCTATTAGTGGAGATAGTATAACAAGTGTGCAGAAATTCTTATCACCTAGTGCAAGATATAAAAGTTAAAGAACATCTTAGGCTATGTTCTGCTTTGTTGTTATTGCATAATTATGAAGAATTAATTTTTTGGAAGAAGTGCTTTCTGTGTACTGTACATTGGTAGGTAGAGTTGAAAAGCCCATATTCATATGCTCATGGACAAAGGTAGCACTGTCCAGTGTTAAATGGCAAAGAAAGCATGGCATCGTCAGTTGTCCAAAAGATTTTTTGACACTTTAGTCATACTTTTCTGTGACAAATTGTAACTCTTTCCCTTTTTAGCTATATAAACTTGGAAAAATTCTTTGACTTCTCTAAACCTCAACTCTGATCTGTAAAGTGAAAATAATAAAAGCATTCCTTTTATGGGCTGCTATAGGTTAAAAAGTTAGTTTTTGGGATGGCTCCATGACCTGGTGTTATTAAGGCAGCTAGATACCACATGGCAGGCTGTGTGGTTTGAGTCCTGAACCGCGGCTTGAGTAATACACTATGTGGTGCAAGCCCAAAATCCTGAAAGGAGAAAGAAGTGGAGAAGAGATTGCAGCATGACCATTCACCATGGAAATCCTTTCTCCTCTTCTTAGGTCTCTCATACTGACAAGTGTATGTATGCCATCTACCAAAAGAAGAAAGTAAAAGGAAAAACAAAGTTAGTGGGGCCAGCAGGTAGCATGCTGGTTAAGGCGTTGGACTCCCAAATGGCAGATTGTGTGGTTCAAATCCTGAACTTGGCGGTTTTCTTTCTCACTTTCCCTCCCTTTCTCGCTCACTCACTTGATCTTTTTGCTCTCTCGCTCGCTCTCTGGTGAGCATACATGGGCCATAGCAAATTAAAAGAATATATCTTTAAAAAAATAAAGTTGGCAGGACCAGCAGTTACTGTAATGGCTATATGTTGCTGGACTCCCACGTAGTTGACCGCGGTTCGAGTCCCAGACCCGGTGGCTTAAACCCACGGGGCACATTTGCGTGTGTCCCCAAGATCCTGAGAGGAGAATGAAGGAGAAGCGATTGCAGCGTGGCCATCTCCCTGGGAGAGTGATTTCTCGCCTTCTGTCTCTGTCTGTCATTCTGGCGAGCACACGCACCCTATAGCAAAAACCTCTCCAAATAAATAAATAAAGTTGGCTTTTTTTTAAACTGTTTATTTAATTTTACTTATTATCACTTTTAAAATTTGCTACAGGGCATGCGTGCTCACCAGGGAGAGAAGAGGATAGAGAGAGAGAATGAAGGAAAGTGAGTAAAGCAAGCCACTGAGTCTGGGACTTGAATCGCAGTTGGCCACATGAGAGTCCGGTACCTCAACCACCATGGTACCTGCTGGCCCCAGCCTTTTTTTTCTGTTTTTGGAGAGAGATTTTTGCTATAGGGCATAGGTGCTCACCATAGAAGATGACCATACCGCAGTCTTTTCTCCTCCATTCTCCTCTCAGGATTTTGGGCATGCATGCACATGTGCTCAGTGTGAATTTCAAACTGCTGGGCCTGGGACTTGAACTGTAGTTGGCCATGTGAGAATCCAGTGATGCAACCACTGTGCCATCTGCTAGTCTCAATAAAGTGGCTTTTAATAATAGATTTTATTACTTTGTGTATAGATCCAAAGAACATGAATCTTAAAAGGTGAATAGAATGATAATCTAGGTAAATGAGGTTATTTTCCAGAAGCAAATGAATTTAATTATTTGGTTCTCATCAACAAGTTGAGCTTGTAGTAGATTAAAATTTTAATGGTGCTGGCAGGAGGCATGGTGGTTAAGGGTGCTGGACTCCCACATGGCCAATTGCAGTTCAAGTTCCACATGGACAACCATGGTTTGAGTCCTGGGACTGGCAGCTTGGTTTCTCACTTTTCTTCTCTCTCTCTCACTCTCATTCTGTCCCTCTGTGGTCAAATAAAAATAAATAAAGTTAAATAATAAAAGCAATTACGAGAAAAACTTTATTAATGAGAATGGTTAGAAGATGAAGTACTCTGATTAATTTAGGGATATAAATTGTAACCACTGTCTTCTAGTTATTGTTAAACATATTTCAAAGATTATCCTGTTTTTCTTTTGAAAAGTACTGCATCCTGGAAAGACAATGTGATGATTGTTTGGTAATTGATAAATTTTATCATTTTATTGGGATTCTTTTTGAATATTTACTTTGATTGTTTATTGCTAATTAATTGTGTGTCTTTGAGGTATCACTTCTCTGGTCTTTAGTTTCCTCATTTCTAAAGTTAGTGTCTTAGACCAGATAGGTAGTTTCCAGAATTCCTGTACATTTTTTAGTCCATGTTGAAATATCATATCAACTTGTAGTCAGATAATTTACAACACAAATCCATTTTTATTCATTTACATTTCATTATTTTAAAATCCTTGAGGGGTAGAGCATCACACGGATTCTGTGTCCAATGGCCTTAGCAGGAAGGTTGCTTCGGAATTTGGCTCGAACCATGCCACTGTTTCCAGGGGCATGGGTAACCTTTCCCCAGATTACTCTGGTTTTATTTGGTTTGCCACCAGGAATCACTGTATTGTTTTTTGCTTTGTACACATAAGCACACCTCTTGCCTAAATAGAACTCCGTTTCATCTCATGCATAAACACCTTCAATTTTAAGAAGAGCTGTGTGCTCCTTTTGGTTCCTGAGATCCCTCTTATAGCCAGCACAAATGGCCTTGGACCACAGCCTTCCGGACATAGTTGCCTTTTAGAAGTCTTGTTCCCAGCAGGCCTCCACAGGCTCCAAGATGGCGGAAAGAGATAATATATATTTTGATGTGAAAGTTTTTAGTTTTAGAAGTGTGTTATTTTGCATCCATACTTGCTTACTGTTTAGTTATGCTTTCCCCTAGCTGATGAGAGTGTAGACCAAATACAATGTTGAAATTGACTGAAATCCAGATTTTTAGTCTGTTTGATAAACTGTTTGCTTTTTCCATCTTTTTCTAATTTACTTGCCCAGAGAAAGACACATTTCCCAGTTTTTACAAAATGACCTGTGTATGTCAGCAGATACTTACCCTGTGCATTAATGCACCATTAAGAACATTGCACAGTGTTTTTTTTTTTGTAGCAGAGTTTTATAGTAGGTAATGAATACCTTTTAGGCAGATTGTTGCAGTGAGCAAATGCTTCTTCATTTTAAAATTTTTTGGAGAGATTTTTGCTATAGGGTGCGTGTGCTCCCCAGAAAGAGAGAGACAGAGAGACAGCGAGAAATCACGCCCCAGGGGGATGGCCACACCGCAAACCCTTCTCTATTCTCCTTTTGGGATCTTGGGCATGCATGCACATGCGCCTGGCGTGAGTTAAAGCCACTGGGTCCGGGGCTTGAACCTTGGTAGACTACATGGGAGTCCAGCAATGTAGCCATTACGCCATCTGCTGGTCCTGAGCAAATGCTTCTTAACAAAAGTGATTTCTTTGTATGTTTTGAAAGAGAAGTGAAAGTTGGCCATACAAATATAGGATGATGGAGATGGGAATGGTATTCCAGATAGAGAATAGTTTATGTAGAGGGACAAAGCGGTGATCTGAAATAGTCCAGTGACTGACAAAGTGTGGTTCTTGCACCTATGGTGTCAGCATTACCTGGAAACTTGTAAAATGTATACATTGACCCCCACCTAGGCCTTCCAACTCAAATTCTGGGAGTGGAGACCAACACGGTTTGTTTTAATAGGTCATTCAGATAATTCTGATGCTGGCTGAAGTTTGAGAACCACCACTACAGCTCACCTCTTCTAGAAGTATTACTTTAGTGTTTGGAGTATGGGATGCCTGTAGAACAGTGATTAAAATACAGATCTGTAAGCAGGACAAGAGTGGTTAGTGGTGTCAAACTAGAGTTTGTACTTCATCCTTGCACCAGTACAGTAGAATCAACTGAGAGGTTTAAAACTATACCAGCATTTGCGATCCACCCCATACTAATTGAAGCAAATCTCTGAGTATTGTGAATTATATAATTGACAGGACTTGGTTATTGATTATAATAGTGTATATATTTATTGAGAATATGTCAAATAGTTTGTCAAGTAGCATACATACATAGTAACAGATAACATAGCAATCTTATGTAGGTAGTATTCCCATTTCACAGTGAAATAGAGAGGTTAAGTACCTTTTTCCAAGGTATTTAACTAGAACCTTACATAGCTAGAAAATGATGAGTTTGAGTCCAAGTACCTTACATAGCTAGGAAGTGATGAGTTTGAGACCAAGTTTTTGGGACTCCAAAGTCCAGTCTTTTTGTTTGTGTGTTTTTTTTGTTGTTGTTGTTTGTTTGTTTTTAAAACAAGCTCTGACAAGTTTTACTAAAAACAAATGTTGCATGATTTACTTTTCACAAGTCTGTTCGGGCATACTTCTGATGATATCGGAATCACCTACATCAATGATAGCTAGTGTGCATGCTCTGTAGTATTTTCCACCTGCTGTGCCCAATTCAATATTATTTCCACTGTAGTGAGGGACACCAGTTTTGGTCAACATGGCATAGTACTCTATTTCAGATTTCCTCAAAGCTGAGCAGTTGTTGATGAGGATGACCAACTTTGCTTTGCCCAGTCTGACCATCTTAAGAGTCTGTTTGTATCCCGGGACATACTTACCACTTTTCAGAACGAATTGGAGCCGAGAGTTGATTGACTCCAGTGACTTTTTTGTCTTCTTTGCGGCCACCATCTGCCTGCCATAGGTGCGGGACAGCCTCCAACCGAGAGCATCTGCCAAGATGGCCAGTGAGCAAGAAAGGTAAAGTCCAGTCTTGTGAGCAATTAAACAAAACAAAGCAAAAACCTGGGATTCATGTGTTTGTATTGGAAAACAGTTTCTTCTTTATTTTTTTAAACTTCGAACTGACATTTAGAATTTCTTTCAGTTTTAAATATAGACAACAATCACAGTTGTATTAACAATATCTGATTTGCCACCAACAGAAATCAGAAATATTTTAATACTGTTTTGTAGATGTTCTAGATATCTCAGAATATTATTCTTCTTAATCAGTATTTAAAAATTAGGCTAATTTTAGATCCTCCGCTAGATCTTATTTACTACAGTAAAAGAAACATTACAGTATCACAAGCTGACTTTTTTTTTTTTTTTTTTGCCATAGGGCGCGTGCGCTTGCCAGACAGACAGAGAGAGACAGAGAGATAGAAAGCCATCCCAGGGGGGATGGCCACGCCGCAATCCCTTCTCCTCCATTCTCCTCTCAGGATCTTGGGCACGCACGCACACGCACCCGGTGTGAGTTTTAAGCCACCGGGTCTGGGACGCGAACTGCGGTCGACTACGTGGGAGTTCAGCGACATAGCCATTACGCTAACTGCTGGTCCCCACAAGTTGACTTTTTAAAGAGAGATTTTTTGCTATAGAGTGTGGTGTATGCTCGCCAGAGAGAGAGAGACAGAGAGCAAGAAATCACCTCCCAGGAGGGATGGTCATGCTACAATACCTTCTCCTCCATTCTCTTGGGATTTTGGACACATAGACACATGTGTGCCCCATGTGAGTTTTAGTCTGCTAGGCTTGGGACTTGAACTATAGTCGACTATGTGGGAGTCCAGTGACATAACCATTATGCCATTTGCTTGTCCCTCTCACAAATTTACTTTTAAAATATATCAATAACTGTATTTGAGTATAATTTTCTTGTAAGCCTGGTGCCATTTACTGAGAGAGTTGAGTGGCTAGCTTGATGTATGGTATGGTAGACAGGAATTTAAAAAACCTATATGTTTGGTAATTCCTCACAATAGAGATTGTTATAGAAAAGACAGTTTCTCTTGCTTTCCTACTCTTTTATTTGGCTTGTTAAATAGAGGTATAACCTAAGTTCTTTGTTACATGTCATAGTTACCAGATTAAAAAAATACTTTAGATTTATCATGCTTTTTTCCTAAGTGCTTCCTGAAAAAATTAGGGAAGAAGATAATGTGTTATCTCATAAGGCATTTCGTCCTTTAGTCAGATAATGGTGCTGCTGTCCAGTAGAACTTTCTTCATTGATGGAAATGTTTTATATATGTGTTGTACAATATCATAACTATTAACCACAATGATGCAAAGAAACAAAATAATGTAGTCGACAGCAATGTGATGTTACATAAGGGGTTTTAAAATTGTTTACAGAAAATATGTATTATGAAAAATATTATGCCTGAGTTTCAGAATTTTTGCACCAAAATAAACTGTTAATTCCATTTTTCCACAATTTTTCGGGTCCTTTTTTTTTTTTTTTTTTAATTTGCCTGAGTGCACATACACTCACCAGAAGGACAGAAAGAGGGAGAGGAAGAAGCACCCCCCCCCCCAATTGGGGAGGGGTAGTCATGCTGCAATTTCTTATCCTCCATTTCTTCATCCTATTGGGATTTTGGGCACACATACACATGCACCTGGAGTGTTTTTCAAGCTGTTGGGGCTGGGGTTTGAACTGTGGCTGACCATGTGGGATCTGGCTCCTTTAACCACTATGCCATGGGATTGATCCCTTCTACAAACTTCAGAAGTCATCTTGTAAAGTTAACAGTACTACTTTTGTGCCAAGTACTATTCTAAATGATACACACACACACACACACACACACACATACATATATGTGTGTGTGTGTGTGTGTGTGTGTGTGTGTATATATATATATATATATGTATGTGTGTGTATATATATATATATATGTATGTGTGTGTGTATATATATATATATATATATATATAAATAAAGGCATACAATTGTGATAGTAATTCTGTGTGGTGGTTACTACTGGTAAGAGTCATTTTACAAATAAGGAAACTGAGACTCAGAGCAGTTAAGTGACTTTCCAAAGGTCATATAACTAGTTATTAGCAGCTCTGGGATTCTGTCCTGGCAGTCTGGCTTCTTTTGGGCTCCCTCTAGTAATATATTACTTTGTCGTTTTTCTCAGACCCTCAAATGTATATATGGACTGCTTTTAGAAACTGGATACTAAAAAGAATTTAAGGTAATTTTGTTCTAATTATTATGTAAAAAGTACAGTATTTTATAGTACTTTTTGTTATATGATTCTAATTACGGACTCAGTTTGCTCTTGGTTGACTCTCTTTTTTTTTTTTTTTTTTCTTTTTTTGGAGAGGTTTTTGCTATAGGGCGCGTGCGCTCGCCAGACAGACAGAGAGAGACAGAGAGATAGAAAGCAGGAAATCACCCCCCAGGGGGGATGGCCACGCCGCAATCCCTTCTCCTCCAGTCTCCTCTCGGGATCTTGGGCACGCACGCACACGCACCCGGCGTGAGTTTAAGCCGCCGGGTCCGGGACTCGAACCGCGGTCGACTACGTGGGAGTCCAGCGACATAGCCATTACGCTAACTGCTGGTCCCTTGGTTGACTCTCTTGAACAATGTGGGTTTGAACCATGTAGGTCCACTTATACATGGATTTTTGTTTTAACTTACCACCAAAATGGTCACTTTTAAAAAATAAGAGATTTTCCCCTCAAAGCGAAGAAATAAACCTAGTACCTGTGCTTTCTCAAACTGCAATCTTGATTCTAGGATTCGTTCTGTCTCTGAATTAGCTTTCTGGAAATCCAATGGTTGTGAATGGGTTGAGGTTCCTTACTGCCTCTCTCCTGAGTTTTAGGGATAGATTTTGTAGGCTTTTGTGCTGTTCCAGAGGTGCCCAGCCTTGATGCTGTGCCTGTGATCCTGAGTGGGCAGGGCTTGTTGATTCTTGTGCTCTTGGTAGCTCCCTCAGACTCCTTTCCTTGTTATTGTTTGCCCTGGATGATGGTCAGTCATTACTTAGAGCTCTTTGATTGTAGGGGTGGTCCTTGCCATCCTCCATTGCTGTGGAGACATTGTGAACTTGAGTAGTTATGGGTCTGATCATCTTCATCTATCTCTGGGGATATCTGGTCACTAATTGTGAGGATGGCAGGGGTGGGATGGCTCCTCCAAATCTGCTCTTCCACCTGGGAGTCAAGGTGCAGCTCCAGCAGCAGGGCCATAAACTGGAACTTTATTTCTTCATTGCTGGAGAGGTGGCCTGTGGGCTGGAGCAGACATATTTTCTCTTCTCTCCTTTGTCCTGGCTGGAATAGGTTATTAATAGTGAAATATTTTGGGAGTCAAAAATTATTCGTGAGGCTCAGCCATGGTGACGCGTACTGCTAAGACTGCTCCACAGACTGGGACCACATGAAAGTCAGGTCAGATTCCTAGACCAGCCTAAAGACTGGGTACTGTGGCACATGCCTGCAGTCCCAGCTACTTAGGAGACTGAGTCAGGAGGATTGTATCACAGTGAGAGCCTATCTTAAAAAAAAAAAAAAAAAAAAAAGCTGTAAGTGTATTTTTGACCATTTGGTACCCTGACCCCATCATTGTTAAAGGGTCAGCTGTATCTTAATTCCTGTAAGTAAACTCAGATATAATAGGTATATTTTTTTCTTTTTTTGGGGAGATTTTTGCTATCGGGTGCGTACTCTCGCCAGACAGACAGAGACAGACAGAGAGACAGAAAGCGAGAAATCACCCCCTAGGGGAGATGGCCATGCCACAATCCTTTCTCCTCCATTCTCCTCTCGGGATCTTGGGCACACACGCGCGCCCGGTGTGAGTTTAAGCCACTGGGTCCGGGACTCGAACCGCGGTCGACTACGTGGGAGTCCAGTGACATAGCTATTATGCTAACTGCTGGTCCCAGTAATAGGTATTTTTAAAAGTAACACTGATAGTATTAAATAATAATGTCAAACTTCCTCCCAAGTTTAAATTTAGGTTCTGAAATTGAATAATAGTATAATTATTTTGCTTTTTAAAATAAATTAAAAGGAATTCCAAGGTCATTTTGTGAAGAGTTGGCTTTGGTTCATGGATTTAGGCATTCTGTCATCAACATAATTGAATAACCAATTTTGCTGCATCTAGTTTTAGTGTGTTTCTGGAGGCCCAGAAGAGGAAAAGCATATCTTAGATACAGAGTTCTATTCTTAACCATATTCAAGTCAGGCTGGTGGTAGAACGAGATTAAAAAGGACAAGAGAACTGTCATTTCTTAAATATCTGTTATTGGCATAGTGCTTGGTGCTTTAAATACATAGCCATCATTTCTTGAATATGAGCAGTTTATTAAACCCTTCAAGTACTTTAGACTCATTACATATGTCATTTAATTTGCACAGAGCCTTCTCGACAACATAGTGATGCCAGAGATATTTTATAGATAAAGGCTTTGGTAGACTTCCTTTCTCCTTCCCTTCCTGTTTAAATAAAGAGTAAATGATCGTAAATATAGGTGGGGAATCAGATGGGGGAGGTGTTGCGTTTATCACTGATGCCAGCTCACCTATTAAGCTTTTCAAAGTTAGAAATGTGTTCATTTCATTTCAGTTAAAGTAAGGCAATATATTTTTGTCCTCATGTGAGAGAGTCAGTAATCTTATAAACAAATTATCCTACTATGATAAGTGCTAAAAAGAGAAAAAAACGAGGTATTATGATAGATAATAATAAAGTACATACATTAAATAGGGAGAATCAGGAAAGACATCTCCAAGTATGTGAACATTTTTTTTTACATTTATAATTTCTTAAATACATTAAGTTGTAATACATCTTTGTGGGACACAATACCGTTTTTCAAAGCAGGCATGCAGTGTATGATAATCCAATCAAGGATATCACACCATATTAACCAACTTTAAGAAAGAACATTATATTGTGCACATTGAATTTTTGTTCTGTTTTTTTTTTTTTTTTTTTTTGTATAGGACGTGTCTGTTCACCACACACACACACACACACACACACACACACGAGGTTGGGGGAGGGGTGCAAGAAATCACCACAATAGTGGGATAGATAGCCACACCACAGTCCCTTCTCCACTCTGTTCTTGGGATTTTTGGTGTGTATACGTATATGTCTGATGTGATTTTCAAACCGTTGACTCTAGGACTTGAACCATGAAGCCACCCATGTAGGATCCAGCTGCCTATTTTACAATACCATACCTCTGGCTGGTCCTCTGTCAGCCAGCTAGCTTGCTTTCCTTTCTTCCTTCTTTCCTTCCTTCCTTCTTTCATTCTTTCATATATATGTATATGATCGTCAACACTCCCCTTTTTACTGTTGTGGTATACTTTTCCATTATGTATTTACTTTTTTATATGCATTCTTGTGTCAATCATTTTTTTTCCTGACCTCCACCCCCTACCTCCCACCCTCTGTATAGTCTTTGGTATTTATATTGCCTTGTCTACTTCTGTGCCTTCAAATCTTTCAATTTCTGCAGTAGAGCACAGACATTTGGTAAAAATTATGTGGGGACATACAGTGTTTGTTTTTCATAGCCTAGGCTATTTCATTTAGTATTAAGTTTTCTAGATTTGTCCACTTTGTCCCCAGTGACAGTATCTCATTGTTCTTTATGGCTGCATAGTATTCTGTTGTATGTTTATCATACATTTTCTTAATCCAATTATCAGTTGTTAGGCACTTAGGTTGATTTTATGTCTTAGGTATTGTGAATAATGCTATAATAAACACAAATATATTAAACATGAACATACGTCTTCATCATAGTGATTTCTTGTCTTTAGGTAAATACCCAAGAGTGGGATTACTAGGTTATATGGTAGTTCTGCTTTTAAATTTTGAGGATGGCATTGCCATTTATCTACATGTTGTTTTCCACAATGACTATTGATTTACATTCCCAGCAACAGTGCATGAGAGTTCCCTTTTTCTTACTATATCACCAACATTTTTTTTTTTATCATATCTATTTTGTCGAGGGTTAGGTGATACCTCATTGTGGTTTTGATTTGCATTTCCCTTATGATAAAAGATGTTGAGCATTTTTTCATATACTTTTTAGCCATTTATATATATTCTTTTGCTAGTTGTCTGTGGAGGTGGATTACCCATTTTATAATTAGATTTTTGTTTTGTTTTGTGAGTAAGCTGAGTTCTCTATACATTCTGATTTATCAATTCCTTACCTGAAGTGTAGTTTGCAGATATATTCTTGCATTCTGTGAGTTGTCTATTTGTTTTCTTTGCTGTGCAGGATGTGCAATTTAAGCCAAGACATGCACAGAATCTAGGCAAGAATTGTTTAGGTGCAGAGAAAAACAATGGCAAAATCTGTAGCAGAACTGGCTATGGAACTGGGAAAGGCCATTGTAACTGGAGGGAGTATAATACAGAAGTAGTATAGTGATATAACATGAGGTTGGAGAGGTAAGCAGTGTTTGGATTATGTAGGGTACATTTGGGATAATTAGGACACTTAGGAGTGTAGATTTTATTGTAAGCGAAATTCTCTTGGAGAGTTTTAAGCAGAGGAATGTTTAAAAAACATCCTTCTAGGTCAGTGATTCTCAACTGGGGGTTATTTTGTTTCCCGGGGGACTTTTGGCAAGGTCTGCAGATAGTTCTGGTTGTCAGAACTTGAAGTGATGGTGTGTGTTACTTGGCAGTGTGGATAGAGACCAGGAATGCTTCTAAACATTCTGTAATACAATGGAGAGCTCCCTACAACAAAGGGCCATGAGCCCCACATGTCAGTAGTGCCAGTGTTGAGAATCTCTGCTTTAGCTGCTGTGTGAATTTTGGATTGGGGAAGGAGGGGTGAGAAGGAAGAGGGAGGAGGGTGGTTAGGTTTGTTACAACATCTAGGTTATGTATACTTCTGTGGAGATTCTGTGTGTGTCTTGGAGATAGGGCAAAAAAGTGAGGAAAGAAATAAGACAGGGATGGTTTTCAGGTTTCTGACCAATAATTGGATAAATGGCTATGCCATCCTAAAATGAGGAAGACTAGGAATGAGGATTCTAATTTTTTTTTAGAGAGGTTTTTGCCTTAGGGCACATGTACTCACCAGAGCGAGAGACGGAGACACTCAGAGGGAAAGTGAGAATCACCCCCTGGAGGAGACTACCACACTACAGTCTCTTCTCCTCTACCCTCCTCCCAGGATCTTGGACATGCAAACACATGCGCTGCGCGTGATTTTGAAGCCACTGGGTCTGGGACTCAAACCATGGTCAGCCATGTGGAAGTCTAGTGATGTAACCGCTATGTCATCTACTGGCCCCAAGGATTCTGATTTCTTTCTTTTTTTTCCTGAGGAATTTTTGCTATAGGGCTCATGTGCTCGCTGGAAACAGAGAGAGAAAAAGTAGGATGGGCCATGCTGAATCCCAGCTCCTCTCGTACCCAGTGTGAATTTCAACCCACCAGGTCTGGGACTCGAACCATGGTGGGCCATGTGGGAATCCAGTGCTTCAACCACTATGCCACCTGCTGGCCTCATGTCTATGTGTTTCATGCCACTGGATGCAAGACTCGAACTATGCAGTTGACCATGTGGGACCTAACACCTTCACTTCTACACTATCTGCTCGCCCCTTTTTCACGATATGTTTGTTGTTGAACTTATTAATGGTTTCTTTCTTTTTTGGTTGCCCGAGGCCCTGTTCTCTCATTGTGTGGATGGGAGCAGAGAGGAACCCTGATGGAATGCACATGCACACCGCAAGCCTTTTTCCTCCACTTTTCCATCCCATCAGAATTTTTGGCACTTATACCTACATGCCTAGTATGGTTTTTGAGACACTGGTGTCAGAATTTGAACCATGGTTGGCCATGTGGGAACCAGCTCCTTATGCACAGGGCTTAACTACTGTTCATGGGGCCTGTCTAGTCACTTTTGGACATCAATAGTTGTTTTTAACCTTATAGAACCCTCTAGTGTTTTGACACCTCTTTTGTCCCAGTGTATCAACCCCTCCTGACTTAAAAGTTTATCTAGCTTAAAACATGTTTACCTCTTGAAAAATGTTCATGTGTCTTCCTTGGCATCTCTCTTAATTTTTAGTGTCTTCATTGCATCTGTCTAACCAAAACCCAACCAAAAATCAGTTCATTTTTCTAACTTCTCCATACCTGGTTACTGAGCCAATAGGAGAAAATAATAATCTTAGATAGGAACTACCAAATATTTATGTTCTCCATTTTTTTGGGGGGGTGGCAGAGTGTGTGCACTTGCTTGAGAGAGAGGACCTCCCCGCCCCATGGGGCATGGTCATGCTGCAGTCCCTTCTCCATTTCTCCACCCTGTCCAGATTTTGGGCACATATGTACACATTCTTGCATGTTTTTCAGGCTGCTGGATCTGGCATCAGAACTGCATGTTGGCCATATGGCACCCGCTTATGTAACCACTAGGCTGCAGGACCCGCACCGTATCTTCCACTCTTAAATTGCACTGTCAGCCTTACCCAGTAATCCTATTTTGTTCCTATTTTTCTCTTATTTCCCATAGCAGTTATTTAAAATTTATATATTTTTTTTTTTTTTTTGAGAGGTTTTTGCTATAGGGCGCGTGCGCTCGCCAGACAGACAGAGAGGGACAGAGAGATAGAAAGCGAGAAATCACCCCCCAGGGGGGATGGCCACGCTGCAATCCCTTCTCCTCCATTCTCCTCTTGGGATCTTGGGCACGCACGCATACGCGCCCGGCGTGAGTTTTAAGCCACCAGGTCTGGGACACGAACCGCGGTCGACTACGTGGGAGTCCAGCGACATAGCCATTACGCTAACTGCTGGTCCCCTAAGGTGTAAATTTTAGAACAAGATTATTTGAAAGATGTATTTATGTAACAGTTTTCATTGAATCTATTGTGGGCTATTTTTTTTTTTTTTTGAGAGGTTTTTGCTATAGGGCGCATGCGTTCGCCAGACAGAGATAGACAGAAAGCGAGAAATCACCCCCAGGGGGGATGGCCACTCCACAGTCCTTTCTCCTCCACCACAGTCCTTTCTCCTCCATTCTCCTCTTGGGATCTTGGGCACGCATGCACACGCGCCGGTGTGAGTTTAAGCTACCGGGTCCAGGACGTTCGGGTCCAGGACGCTGTTGACTACATGGGAGTCCAGCTACATAGCCATTACACTAACTGCTGGCCCCAATTGTGGGCTATTTTTAATGTATTGGGTGGTTGGGAAAGTCATGACACATTTTGCATAGAAAAACAGGAAAATATATCATGACTTCCCTGATGACCTAACAAAATACTTTTTCAAATTGTAGTTAAGTTCTTGAAGTAGCTTCGTGCCTTAAAAATTTAAATTAACTGAAGTCCTTAAATGTGTAAATGGCACCAAATTATTATGTCAACTTTTCAGTTGTAGTTTTGCATATTAATATATTAGGTAAAATGTACTACTCATAAGTTTGATAAATTCTTCTCTACATAACTACTTCCCAGATCAAGACGTACAACTTTTCTAGCACCCCAGGAAGTTCTGTGTTGTGTTTCAATCCTCGCTTCCCCATTCTAGCTTTTCTAGTAGTTAGTTCATTTTGTACTTTACTGTTTGGATTCTTTTGCTCAGTATGATGGCTATGAGATTCTTCAATATTGTGACATAGATCAGCATCTTTTTCATTGTTGTATAGCATTCCACCTTATGAATAGACTGAAATGTGTGAATCCCATTTTTTATGGATGTTTGGATTATTTTCAATTTTTGACTGTTACGATAGAGTGTGAACATTCTTGTACAAGTCTTTTGAAGAGTACATAATGTCATTTCTTTGCATTCGTGTACATAGAGTGGACTTCCTGCATCATAATGTAGATCTTAAAAATCACTTTTATAATGGAACCAAATTTATTAATTTCATTCCCATCTATAAGCAGTTTCATTCCTTTTGATAAAGAATATACAAAGAATATTAGGTTTTCTAACAAGATTCTAAGGAAAACACTTCTTTGTTTTCATTAACATATAAAATTAAACTAAGATTCAAATCAAACCTTTTGGTCTGTTAGTACTTCATTTACTATTGCTTATAAATTTTATTTCCTTCATTTATCCAAGTTATGGGCATTCTTTGTTGCTGCCTATCCGGATCTCTCACCTACAAGGCTATTTTTTTTTTTTTTTGGAGAGGTTTTTCGCTATAGGGCGCGTGCGCTCGCCAGACAGACAGAGAGAGACATAGAGACAGAAAGCGAGAAATCACCCCCCAGGGGGGATGGTCACGCCGCAATCCCTTCTCCTCCATTCTCCTCTCGGGATCTTGGGCACGCACGCACACGCGCCCGGCGTGAGTTGTAAGCCACCGGGTCCGAGACGCGAACCGTGGTCGACTACGTGGGAGTCCAGCGACATAGCCATTACGCTAACTGCTGGTTCCCAAGGCTATTTTTTTTAAAGTTTTTCATTTTTAGCTTACACATAATGATCTGTATTTATGGAGTACAGTGATATTTTGATACATGTATACAGTGTATAATGATCAAACTGATAATTAGGCATATCTACTACCTCAATAAAAAAGATAATATAAACTTATCTTTTTTGTTGTTGTTAATACCAGAGTACACATGAGGGTGCCATAGAGAGAGAATGCTCTCAATTTAGCCTGGTCATGCCACAATCCTTTTTCCACTTTTACCCTATCCTGTCAGGGATTATGTGTTTTTTGAGCTTCTAGGGACAGGATTTCCTGTCAGCCATGTGAGATTCAGCTACCCATGCACAGGGCTTAACTGCTGTGTTAGAGCGCCAGACCAAGATTCTTATCTTTTTTATTAGATGGCTTTTGTCTGACTGCTTTTAAATCACTGGTTTTCCTGGCAGAAACCTAAGCTTTCTTGGTTTTATTAGGCTGAACTTTTAGACGTCTGTAGTAGCTAAAGAAGGAATTGGATTTGGAGACTGAAGACCTGAATTCTCATCCAGATTAGTCTGTTTATTAGCAGTATGTCTTTTTGTAAATTACTTTTACCTCATTACCTTACTTGTGTTGGAAATAACTATGTATGTCATCTCAGAGGATATTCTCCAGTAAGTGAGCTAACAGTGTTCTGTAAATAGGAAATAAGTGGTTGACTTTTGGAGGGAGCATGTTGTGCATTTGCAGATTGGCAGCATTCCTCCATTTGTAAGACAAAACATAAGCTACAGTTTTTTAGAGACATAACAATTGTACAGAAGAGTTTCTATAGGAAAGGCTAACTGCCTAATGAGTCAGTTCTTTAGTGTGGCAGGAACCGATGTTCCACCATTTTGGTTCTAAGAACTGATATAATTAGAAATAAAATATATTATTTCCACTAAAAATTATATGGGTTTCAGGTGATTTGAGTCTTGAAGTACAAACCAATTCGTCAGATTATTGATGCACATTGAGAAATCAATTCTCAGATGAAATGGACTGCTTCCTTTTCCAGGAAGACCTATATTAAACACTGATTATAATATAAAGATTGACTGGTAAACTAGAATGAACTCAAAGCAAGTTATATTATCTTTTTGTTAGTATTTTTATTTCTTTTAAAAAAATCACTAATTTTTTGTAATGTGCATATGCATGCATGTGTGAGAGAGAGAGAGATGAGCATCCTTCACAACAAGATTGTATCATACCATGATCCCTGTCTTCCAGCCCTTCTTATCTTGGATACTTGTGCATGTGCTAGATATGTTTTTAGGCTGACCGGGCTCAGGATTTGAATAGTATGTCACTCTGTGGGAGCTGGCTTGAGTAATTCATTCCCACTATGCCATAGAACTGGGCTGTTGCGTTATTGAACTTAGATAGTCTGATAAATCTATCTGTACTATAGCAGATCTGGGTCAGGACACTCTCCAGGGACAGCTGTGTTGGAGACAAACTGCCAAATTTAATTTGTTTTAACAGTCCTCACCATTCAGTTATTAATAATTTGATTTCAGTTTCATATCGTCATGGATAATAGCTAGGTCTGCTTTCCATGCTGTCATTTTTGGATTTTATATATTTACTTTCTTCACTCTACTGATATTTTATCTTCTTACATTTAATTCTTCTTCTTCTTTTTTTTTTTTTGGAGAGATTTTTGCTATAGGGCACGTGTGCTTGCCAGACCGACAGAGAGAGACAGAGAGACAGAAAGCTAGAAATCACCCCCCAGGGGGGATGGTCACGTCGCAATCCCTTCTCCATTCTCCTCTCAGGATCTTGGGCACGCACGCACACGCGCCTGGCATGAGTTTTAAGCCACCTGTTCCAGGACGCGAACCGCGGTCGACTACGTGGGAGTCCAGCGACATAGCCATTACGCTAACTGCTGGTTCCCCATTTAATTCTTCTTAATTGAACTTTCAGTATAACTTAATTTTTAAAAGATCCTTTTTTTCTTTAAAGAGAGATTTTTGCTATAGGGCCCATGTGCTTGTTGGAGAGACAGAGAGATACAGACAGAAAGTGAGAAATAACCCTCCAGGGAGATGGCCACGCTGCAGTTCCTTCTCCTCCATTCTCCTCTTGGGATTTTTAGGGCGTGCCCAGTGTGAGTTTTAAGCCTCCATCCAGGTCTGGGACTTGAACCATGTTGACTACAGTAGGAGTCCAGCAACATAACCATTATGCCATCTGCTGGTCCCAAAAGACCCTTTTCTGGGTGTCTCATGCACTGCCTCACTTGTGGATTTGGTTTATCCTTGAAAGTTGACCAAGATATATAATGTTTCTCATGCTTCCATTGCATCCTTGCTTCTGGATGAAGGAAGAATATGGATTTTACACTCAGGCCTAGATTTCAGTATCAGCTCTGTCATTTATTTATCTGAGACTTTGGGCCAAGTTACTTCTTTGAGATCAGTCCATCCATTCATCTATCATCCTAGAGGCACTATAGTCCTGTTCCTCCCTTCCTCCTTTTGCTTTTTTTTCACATATACATTGAGATATACTTAAAGTTACCTAAAACTCTTTTTAAGTGTACAATTAAATGGTTTTCAATTTATTTGGAAAAATGTAATCATCACTGCAATCTAATATTAGAGTATTTGCATCACTCCATAAAAGATCATTTGTGCCCATTTGCAGTAACTTCTCATAACCAATTCTTATCCCAAGGAGCTAAATAATCTACTTTCTGTCTATATAGATTTACCTTTTCCAGATACTTCATATATTGGTATTGTACAGCGTATGGTTTTTTTGTTTTGCTTTTTCATTTAACTTTTTTAAGGATGATCTATTTATATTTGACCAGAGAGGGACAAAGTGAGTGTGAGAGAGAGAAAACCACCAGGTCCAGGACTCGAACTGCAGTTGGCCATGTGGGAGTCCAGTGCCCTTAACCACTACACCACCTGCTGGCCCCTTAATCTGAATATTTAGGAAGTACATTTGATTAGATTTTAATATCACACCTGACATTAGAGATGAGGGGAGGGGTAGTATGAAAGAGAAAGCACTGTCAACAGGGTCATGTTACTACTATGAGATCCCCTTTCACCAGTCCTCTGGCTCCTCAGGATCTTGGACATCAGTACATGTGTTTGGTGTGTTTTCAGGCTGCCTTGGGAATCTGAACCTATCAAGAGTTTGCTATGTGGGCACAATCACTACAGTACAGTGTATTAAGAACTAAGTACCACATAGACCCACCCAGAATTTACTACTTTTTGAGGAGTGAAATACAGAATGAAAAATTTAAACATATCTTTACCTTTATTTAAAAATAGGTTGTCAATCTGAGGAATTGGAATGTTTTTTTAAAAAAAATTTTTTTTAATTTATTCATTCATTTATTTCATTTTTTTATTTTGACCAGAGAGGGACAGAGCAAGAGAGGAGAGAGTGGGAAAGTGAGAGAGCAAGCCTCTCAGAACTTCAACCGTAGTCGGCCATGTGGGAGTCCAGCGTCCTTACCCACCACGCCACCTGCCGGCCCCAGGAATTGGAATGTTTTTATGTAAATAAGTCAGTGTGTTTTTTGGGGGGGAATATAAGAAATGTTTCCCTTTTTAGGGATTTTATTTAGGTTCAGTCTGCCTTTTTTCCCTCCGTTCTGAAAAAAATCATAACAAAAATTTGAGGGTGTGTAGACTGGGGTTGTGAGACTGGGGTTGTGTTTTCCTTTCGATCATTTACATGAGAGTAAGTATCCTAGTAAGGGGATGTGATTGGAAGGTTTTGCATCTGAATTCATTTTATTGCTGCTTTAGGGAAATTCTTTTTATCTTTGCATAAAAAGTTCAATTGCTTCTTAATTTTTACTTCCTATACATTATTCCTGATTTAGGTCATGGATCTCACTGGATATTCTCAGATCCATGGTGTTTTTTGTTTTCTGAAGACATTGTAAATATTCTTTTCCTAGTATGAAGACTTCGTTTCCCTGGACCAGCAGTTAGCATAATGGCTATGTCGCTGGACTCCCATGTAGTCGACCACAGTTCGAGTCCTGGAACCGGCGGCTTAAACTCACGCTGGGCATGTGTGCGTGCATGCCCAAGACCCCAAGAGGAGAATAAAGGAGAAGGGATTGTAGTGTGGCCATCCTCCCGGGGGTGGGGTGGTGGTGGGGGTGGTGGTGATTTCTTGCTTTCTGTCTCTCTGTCTTTCTGGCGAGCACACGCTCTCTATAGCAAAAACCTCTCCAAAAAAAGAAGAAAAAAAAATATTTCTCATCGGAAATAAAATACTTGCAGCACCAAAGTCAGTGGTAACTATTTGTAGAAAATCTGGGCATTATTTTATAGTTCTATGACTGGTCTGTATAGCCTACTCTGCTTTTTTGAGCCTCAGTAGACATAGAAAATGGGCATATAATATCTGTTCATTATTCACTTATATTTGTCCAAAGGATAAAATGAAAGGATAAGGTAAGTGCATTTGGATTTTTTCTTTTTTGAGGGGGTGTTGGGGCAGGGTTAAAAATACTATGTGACTTTATGTTCCATGCATTTACAAAGAAGAGCAAAGAGGAATGGAGAAACATATGGCAACTGTTTATTAAGTGTCTATCATGTACAATTTGTCGTGATAAGCTATTTATATAAATTCTCATTTGTCCTTATGAAAATGCTGTATCTATGTTGTTAGCCTCATTCCGAACCAAGGCTTGGAAACATGAGGTAATTTTCAGAAGGTATCTATTTCTTATCCTTAACATGTGAGGAGACTGAAGGTTTGAAAAGTATAGTAATTTACATAAAGCCTTACAGCTAGTTAGTGCAGCTTAAATTTGAAAGTTTGTGGTTCATTCTTTGGGGGGAAGTTGTGTACGAGAGAGAATTCATGGATGTTTTCCTTTATTTATTTATTTTTTTGGAGAGGATTTTGCTACAGGGCGCGTGCACTCACCAGAAAGACAGAGAGACAGAAAGCGAGAAATCACCCCCCAGGGGGGATGGCTACACCACAGTCCCATCTCCTCCATTCTCTTCTCAGGATCTTGGGCACATACGCACACACGCCCCGCGGGAGTTTAAGCCACTGGGTCCGGGACTCAAACCACGGTCAACTACATGGGAGTCCAGCAACATAGCCATTATGCCAACTGCTGGTCTCAGTGTTCTTGTTTTTAAGAGATATTTTTGCTGTAGGGCATGTGCACTCACCAGAGAAGACAGACAGAATGCGAGAAATCACCCCCCCTCCCCCCGGGGGGGATGGCCATGCCGCAGTCCCTTCTCTCCTCCATTCTTCTCTTGGAATTTCGGGCATGCACGCACACATGCCCTGTGTGAGTTTTGAGCTGCTGGGTCTGGGACTCGAACTGTATTTGACTAACGTGGGAATCCAGTGATATAACCATTATGCCATCTGCTGGTCCCTATATATGTTCTTTTTAAGCTACAGTAATTCGCAAAAATGCCTAATAGTGCTTTCCTACTTATTTGCCTTTTATAAAGAGCTTTTATTTTTTAATTGACAGAGGGCATGTGTGCTCATGTGTTCATGGATGAGGTGGGAAGTGTGGAGAGCATGCCCTAGTGGGGTGTAGTCATGTTGCAGCTCTGTCTTGTCAATTTCTCCATCCAGTAGGGATTTTTGGGTGACATGCTAGTTTGAGTGTTTTTCAAGTTGTTAGGGCTGGAATTTGAATGGTGGTCCACATGCATTTTGCCAGAGAGAGAGAGTAAGAAAGCAAGCTGCCAGGTCTGAGACTCAAACTGTGGCCGGTCATGTGGGAATTCCAGCGCCTTAACCACCACACCACCTGCTGACCCCAATTGCTCATTTTATTAATCTACTGTCAAAGGGTGCTTGCGCTCTCTATAGAAAGCACCCCTGTCTTGTCTCCATTTCTCCATCTCATCAAGATTTTGAATGTGTGTGTATGTGCACGTGTACGCCACACACTTGACATGTTTCTCAAGCCTCTGAGCTTGAATCATGTTTGGCTATGTAAGATCTGGCTCTTGATGAACAGATTAACCACTGCATTGCCGAGCCAGCCCCATTGGTCATTTTAAAATTGGGTTATGTGTCTTTTTGTTGTTGAATCATGAGAGTTCTTTTTATTTGTTTTTATTATTTTTTTGAAAGAATTATTTAACTTTATTCATTTTTAAAATTTGGTCAGAGAGGGACAGAGTGAGAGAGAAAGAGAAGGAGGGAAAGAGAAAGCAAGCCTCAAGTCTGGGACTCAAACCATGGTTGGCCATGTGGGAATCCAGCGCGCCTAACTGCTGTGCCACCTGCCAGCCCCATAAGAGTTCTTTTTAAAACCCGGGGCCGATGTACTTGCAAGAGAGAACAAGCATGTGTGCAGCACCTCCCAGTGGGGTGAGATCATGCCACAGTCCTTTTTATTCCATTTCTCCATCTGGTGAGGATTTTTTGGTATGTGCACACATACACACATGTATTTGGCATGTTTTTCAAGCTACCATGCTAGAATTTGAATTACTATTAGCCACGTGTATGTGGGGAACTAGCTCCTTCCACACAAACCTTAATTGATATGCTACAGGCTGGGCCCAGAAGTTCTTCATATATTCTGGATACTTGATCTTACTAGATACATGATTTACAAATGTTTTTTCCCATTCTGTGAATTGTAATTTAAACTTCTAAAAAAATTTTTTTATATTTTACATTTTTGCCTTAGGGTACATATGCTCACCAGAGAAAAAGACCAGAAAGAGGAAAAGTGAGAAACCGCTCCTCCCCAGCTCCCCCCTGGGAGATGGCCGTTCCTCAGTCCCTTCTCTTTTATTCTCCTCTTGGGATTTTGGGCACGCACAGACATGTGCCTGGGATGCTTTTCAAGCTGCTGGGTCCAGGATTTGAACCTTGGAGTTAGCCATGTAGGATTATTTGTAGACTCTCAATTCCGCTCCAGTGATATTATGTCCCTTCTTACGCCAGTGCTATACTATTGATTACTTTATCTTTGTAACTGGATTTGTTTTCGGAAGGTATGAGTCCTCCAACTTTGTGTTGCCTTCAGTGTTTTGACTCTTAAGAGCTCCTAGCAATTCCAGTTGAATTTGAGGGTTGGTTTTTTTCCAGTTTTGTAAAAAGGCCATTGAAATTTTGGTAGGAATTGCATTGTATTTGTAGATCGCTTTTAGCTTCTAAGTCTTTCACCTTTTTGGTTAAATATATTCTTAAAATTTTAAATTTTTGGACAGTATTCTAAGTGGAATTGTTTCAATAATCTCCATTTTGGATCATTCATAGAAACACAACTGATTTTGATATGCTGATCTTGTATCCTGTAACTTTAAACAGTGTATTAGCTTAGTGTGTTTATTGTGGATTTTTGCAATATTCTATATAGAAGATCAATTCTGTGCAAGTAGAGATAGTTGTATTTCTTCCTTTACCATATGAATGCCTTTTAATCTTTTTTTGATTAACAGTCCAGAGTAGGACTTTAAATATGATGTTGAATATATTAATAGCAGAATTGAAAGAGGCTATATGGTTCTGTGTCTGATCTTACAAGGAAAGCTTTTTAGTCATTTACCAGCAAGTATAGTGAACTGTGGGCTTTTCATAAGTTTTTTTCTTTCAAAGTATTTTTTGCTGTAGGACACATGCACTTGTGGGATAGAGAGACAGTAAGAGGGAAAATGAGAAATCGTTCCCCCAGGGGGATGACCACCCCTCAGTCCCTTCTTCGTTCTTCTCCTGAGATTTTGGGGAACCAAATGCACATGCAACTGGTGTGAATTTCAAGCCTCTGGATCTGGGACTTGAACTATGGTCAGCCATGTGGCAGTCCAAGGCCTTAACCACTATGCCATTTGCTGGCCCCCATAACTTCTTTTTTTTTTTTTTTTTTTTTTTTTTAATTGATCATGTTAAGGAAATTCTGTGATATTTCTAGTTTTCTTGTTTTAATTTTTTTGCACTATGGGATGTTGAACTTTAACCACTTTTTTTTTTTTTTTTTTGATGTGTGCATGTCTATTGAGATGATCATGTGACGTTTTCCCTTCATTCTGTCAATGTGCATTACATTAATATTCTTTTTTTTTTCTTTTTTCTTTTTGAGAGATTTTTGTTATAGGGCATGTGCACTCGCCAGAGTGACAGAAAGTGAGAGAGACAGAAAGGAAGAAATCACCCCCCAGGGGGATGGCCATACCACATCCATTCTCCTCTTGGGATTTTGGGCATGCATGCACCCGTACCCAGTGTGAGTTTTAAGCCACTGGGTCTAGAACTGAAACCATAGTTGACTACTTGGGAGTCCAGCTATGTAATCATTATGCCATCTGCTGGTCCCACGTTGATAATCTTATGACGAACTACCTTTGTATTTCTGGGAGGAATCACACTTTCACACTTCATCACAAAATATAATCTTTGTAATATGCTGTTGTGTTTGGTTTACTAATATTTTGTTGAGAGTTTTTACTTCTGTATTTATAAAGGACATTGGCATATAATTGTCCTTTCATGGTGTTTCTATATTTCTTTTTGGTATTAGTGTAATGTTGTCATCATCGAATGTTTTAGGAAGTATTAATTCTTTTTCTAATGTTTGGAAGAGTTTGAGGAGTACTGATGTTAATTCTTCTTTAAATGTTTGGTAAAATTTACTAGTGAAGCTGTTTACCCTGCACTTTTTTGGGGGGAGATTTTTGCTTATCAATTTATTTTCTTATAAATCTGTTGAAGTTTTCTTCTTGAGTTACTTTTGGTAATTTGTCTGTTTCCAGGAAGTTTTTACTTTTCATATGGATGATCTAATTTGTTAGCATGTTCATGGTATTCTTTCATAATTTTTTTTTGTAAAATTTATAATATCTCAACATTCATTTCTGATCTTAGTTATTTGTGTCTTTTCCATTTTTTTTTCTTAGTCTAGTTAAATGTTTGCTGAATTTATTGATCATTCAAAACATCAACTTTTGTTGACTTTTTCTCTACTGTTTTTCTATTCTCTATTCATTTATATCTGTGTTGGTCTCTTTAATTTCCTTGTTTTGCTGGTTTTGGGTTTAGTTCTTTGTCTACTTCCCTAAGATGATTTGAGGTATCTTCTTTAATAATGTAGGTGTTTTCATGTGTAAACACCTGAGCACTGTTTCTGCCACAACCCAAGGATTAGTTTTTTTTTTTTTTTTTTTTTTTTTGTATTTTCATTATCCTCAAATTATTTTCTAATGTCTCTTGTGGTTTATTTTTTTATTTATAGGCTTGTTTGAGGCTGTTAAATTGTGAAGTTTTTGGTTTTCCTTTGTTCTTGATTTCTAATTTTATTTCATTGTAGTAAGAGAAAATATGTTTTACATTCCATATTTGTATTTGTGGAGAGGCTAGCCCTGTAGTTCAGTGATTAGGGAAGCCGGATGCCATGTGGCCAACTGTGGTTTAAATTCTGGCTCTGGCAGCTTTAAAAGCATTGTGAGTGTGTGTGTACACACACTCTTTAAAAGCATTATGTGTGTGTGTGTGTGTGTCTGTGAGCTCTATACCTGAAAGGATGGAAAAATGGAGGAGAAAGAATTGCGGCATGACTTTGCTTCATTGGGGGGGTGGTTTCCCTTTCTTCCTGGCAAATACATATACTCTGTGGCAATTAAAGAATTAAAAAAAAATATGGAGAATTGTTGTGTTGCCTAATGTATGTTTTATCCTGGACAATATTTCATGTGTACTTGAGAAGACTTTTCTACTGTTAGTGTTCTGGATTGTCTGTTATGTCTAGTTGGTTTATAATGTTGTTTAGGTTCTCTTTTTTCCTTACTAACTGATCTGTGTAGAAGTTCTAAACATTGTTTAGTTTTTATTGCCAGAGAGTGTGCTTGCTAGAGAGAGAGAGAGAGAGAGAGAGCTCCAATCTTTTTCCTTCCATTCTGTTAGGATTTTGGGCACACATGCACATCTGCCTGGTGTTTTTTTCAAGCTTCCAGGGCTGGAATTTCCACCATGGTTGGCCTTGTGGGATCTGGCTCCCTTAATTGCTGAGCTTCTTGGCTGACCAAAGCCTTCCTCTTCCTCTTCCTCTTCCTCCTCCTCCTCCTCCTCCTCCTCTCCTCTCCTCTCCTCTTCTTTCTTTCTTTCTTCTTTTTTTTTTTAATGTACTATAGAGAACTCATACATATAGGAAAAGGAGGGAAGAAGAGAAAGATAGCAACAGTGATAGACAGAGAACACCTAACAGGCCTCATTATGCTGTGATTGCACTTTATGCAGTTCTCAGCTCCTCAGGATCTTCGGCACCTGTGTGTGAGCCTGGAGTGTTTTCAGGCTGACCTGGGGATTAGAACCTGCAGTGGGCCGTATGGCTTTCAGCACTGTAGTCTAGTATGCTCTATCTACACTGTACTATCTAGGCTACTTTGTAATTCTGAAAGCTTCAAAAACTATTGTTGAATTCTGTTTCTTTTTTGAGTTCTCTCAGTGTTTGCATTTATATTTTGGGGCTGCCTTGTTTGGTGTACAATTGTGTATAATCCTGTCTTCTTGAGAAATTAACCCTTTTATCAATATATGTCGTCCTTAGTCTTTTGAAACAACTTTTACTTAAATTTTATTCGCTGTTAATGTTGCTTCTCCACTCTTTTCATTGTTCGCATAATATATCTTTTCAAGCTATTTGTGTCTTTGAGTCTATAATAAATCTCCCATAACATAGTTGGATATTTAAAAAGATAAATCTTGGGACCAGCAGTTAGCGTAATGGCTATGTTGCTGGACTCCCACATAGTTGACCGCGGTTCGAGTCCTGGACCCGGCGGCTTAAACTCACGCCAGCGCGTGTCCATGCATTCCCAAGATCCCGAGAGGAGAATGGAGGAGAAGGGATTGCGGCGTGGCCATCCCCCCTGGGGGGTGATTTCTTGCTCTCTGTCTCTCTGTCTGTCTGGCAAGCGCATGTGCCCTATAGCTAAAACCTCTCCTAAAAAAAAAATAAAAATGATAAATCTTGTCAATTTATGCTTTTTAATTGGTCAGTTTAAGGTTTCTACACTTAAAAGTATAATCACTGAAGTCTCTGTCCTGCTATCTTGGTGGTCAGCCAGTGACCTCTCAGGTCCTTGAGTGTCTGGATCTAATAAAGACAGGGGGAAAAGCATCTTGTGTCTAAAAATTCTTTGGTAGATGTCCAAAAAGCAACTTTAGCCCAGTAAGGGTGAAACAATTGGCAGCCTCTGTGTAGATCCCTCAGTGATCTACCAGCCAGATCAGAACTCACAGTCTTGAATTTAAAAGATAATTTTGATTTATTTTTAATTTAATTTTTTAGATGAAAAGGGGAAGGGGAAAGAAAACTGTTTTTTTGATAGGGTTTAGCCATGTTAGAATCCTGTCCCATCCTCTTAGTTAGCTTGGATTACAGGTGGATGCTGTTGCACCCAGCCTGTTTAGGTTGGTCTGGCAATTGAACCAGGGCCTCCCATGAGGCCCCAGCCTCACATAGCAGTGCTCTACGTGTGTGCTACCACAGATGATCCCTGATTTTTTTTCTTTTTTTTTTTTTTTTTTGCAAAGTACTTATGGACCCCCCTATCACCATCAAGCTGTATCAGGAACTTGGTTTGTTATCCAGATGGATGCTCCTGCCTCCTCCTAGCTGATAGGTGGGAGTGGTAGCTGCTACGCAAAACAGAAATTCATCAGAATTAACAGTGTCTTTCTTCATCAAGTCCTCTTGTGGACACTGCCAGTGTTTGGCTAGATTCCAGTGTTCTGGAATAGTTGATTTGAATAGTTCTTGCCAGCTCAATGATTATTTCAGTGGAGTGAGTTTTCTTGAAGCTTCCTACTCTGTCATCTTCCATGATGTCATTCTAGCTTTTATATCTTATGTTGACATCTTACTCAATTTTGTAACCTAAAATCTATGAATGAACTGAATAACTGAGGTAAGTTTTAAGTTAAATTATAAGTGCATTTATAACTGGATTTACAAGTTATTATATATTTGTGGATTTAACTTAGAAACTTAATATTGACCAATATTTATTGGAAATGATTGTATTAAGTAGTGATTTTTTTTTTTTTTTTTTTTTTTACTTTAAAAGCATAAATGTAAAATAATAGTTTTGATTTGACTCAGTAGTTAAAATTTAGTTTAACTGGTGACGTGGTTAGGGTGGCTAGATCGCACATGGTTGACTACATAGTTTAAGTCTTGGGCCTGGTGGCTTGGAAGACACACCGGAGGGGTATGTGTGTGTGTATGTGTGTGCCCAAATCCTGAAAGGAGGGAGAAAATGGAGAAGGGATTGCCACATGACTATCCCTGGGGGGGATGTTTTTCTCTCTCTAACGAGCACACAAACCCTCCAGCAAATTAAAAGAAAAATCTAATTTAACTTGTACAGTAAAACTATAGGAGCAATGACATAGCTCCTCATGATTTTATGAGGTTAATTAATAGAATTTCTTTAAAGTTTTAGTGACTGTAAAGAAAAGTGTTGTAAAATAATTCTCTCAGAAGTAATAGCTCTTACTGAGTGATCGTATTCAAAGATCATTGAAAGATGCCCTAGATGATCTCTTTTAATATTAACAAAGAGAATTCTTGTAAGATATGTATTACCTTTATGTTTTCAGTTGAAAACACTGATGTTTGGAGAGATTAAGTGAATTTCCATTCAGGGAGCATACTAGCTGTTAAGTGATAGAGGTGGAAAGCAAGTTTAGGTACTTCTGGCTCTTTTTACTCTGTTTATATTGTAGGCCACAGTGACTTTTAGGTCTCACATTAAAAGGTAGGGTAAGTAATACTATTCTGCAGAGACCATTTTCACCGTGACAGGTTATTGGGTACCAAGGTTTTTATTAAAGCAGAGCTTCTTTTTTAAATAAGATATATTTTTTTAATATATGAGGAATATTCAAAAAGTCTATGGAAAATAGACAGTAAGAACAAAACTGCATTGATTTCCGTTTTTTTGAACCAAGATAAATTTGTACTTTAATTCCATGTTTTTCCATGAACTTTTTGAAGTCTCCATCTATGTATCTACACATATATTTTGGGTAGAAAGGTGGTGACAAGGTGTCATCTCAAGGTTACTTGAGATTTTTGCTATTAGGGCACATGTGCTCACTGGAGAGACAGAAAGCGAGAAATCACCCTGCAAGGGTGGATGGCCACGCCATAATCCCTTCTCCATTCTCATCTTGGGATTTTGGGCACACACTCTCAGCATGAGTTTTAAGCTAGTAGGTCTGGGACTTGAACTGTGGTCAGTCACTGAGGAGTCCAGCTATGTAACCATTATGCCATCTGTTGGTTCTTTGAGATTATTTTCTTGATCTTTCTGCTCTTAAATGTAATTAGCTTTTATGAAAAGATACTTTTTAAAGACAGGATCTTGCTATTTTTCTGATTCTCCTGCCTCAGTCTCCTGAGTAGCTGGTCCTATATGCATTTGCCATCATGCCTGACTTTTAGAGTGGGTTGGGAATCAAATCCAGGCCTTTCATGTGGCCTCAGCTTGCCAGGTAACAGTATCAACCAGTGTGCACTATGGTGACTGGGCCAAAAAGAGATCCTTTAATGTTTTCTAGATAAATTAGATATTTTTAAAGTGAAGACAGTATTTAAAGCTTTTAGTTTTTTGTTTGTTTGTTTGTTTGTTTGCAGGGGTGGAGGAGTGTCTGCCATGTGGCAGGCTTTATTTTAGATAATCCCAGTGAACAAAGTGGGCAAAGGTCACCGTCCTAATAGAAATTGTATTTCAGTTTGGACAGCAAGGCACAGTATAAACATAGTCATACATAAGCACGTAAGTTAAACGATGAATGATAAATATTCTCATAAAAACAAAAGTATTGCAGGGTAAAGGGATTAAGAGTACTGAGTTTGAGAAACAGAAAGGTTCCAACACTAGAATGGTGCTGTGGTCTGAATGTCTCCGTCCCTCCAAAAATTATGTGTTGAACTCCTAACCCACAAGGTGATGGTATTGAAAGGAGGGACCTTTGGGAGGGCGAATGCTTTTCACTGGAATTAATGCATTTATAAAAGAGGCCTGAGGGAATTGCCCTGCACTTTAGTCCTTGCAGAGATAACAAAATAAGGTGCTGTCGGTGGGGAACAGGCTTTTACCACCCACCAGACACTGAATATGTTGGCACCTTTTTTTGGAGAGGTTTTTGCTTTAGAGCGCGTGTGCTTGCCAAACAGAGACAGAGAGACAGAAAGCGAGAAATCACCCCCCAGGGGGGATGGCCATGCCACAGTCTCTTCTCCTCCATTCTCCTCTCGGGATCTTGGGCACGCACGCACACGCGCCCGGCATGAGTTTTAAGCCACTGGGTCCGGGACACCAACCGTGATCGACTACATGGGAGTTCAGTGACATAGCCATTACACTAACTGCCTGTCCCCATACCTAGATCTTTGATTTTCCAGACCCTTATGATACCCAAATTTCAGTTGTTATAAGCTACCCAGTTTATGGTATTTTGTTACAGCAGCCTGAATAGAATAGTATAGATGGTAAACCTGTTGAGTACTAGAGATGTGAAGAAGTATGAGTGGCATCTTAAAAAGGTTCTTGGAAAGTAGGAATTATGAAAAGATCATGATTGTATTTCACTTTTTTTTTTTTTGCACCAAAATAAATTAGTACTATAATTGTATTTTTCCATTAATTTTTTTGAAGTCTTCTAGATATCCGGTGAGGAAACTTAGGCTTGCAAATATGTCTACTGGAGTTATCAGTGTATGGGGTGTTATGTTGTACATATAGAGTTCAAGGAAAATTTCTGGCTAGAAATATAAAATAGAAAAATCATCACTTATACAATATTTAAAGTTGCAAGACTAGGTTAGGTTATCCATGGACTGAGTATAGATAGAAAAGAATAATGGAGTATTTTGTGCTGAGACATGTGTTTTGACCTTCAGTAGTTGGAAAGGAGAGAAGGCCCTAGCAAAGTTGGTACCAGCAAAGGGAGACAGCCAGCCAAGAGAGTAAAGCATGCGAGAAGCCAAGAAATGTTTTCAGTTTTGATTGGGCTACTGATATGTCAAGTTAAGATGAGGACTGAGGGGGCCAACAGATGGCATAGTGATTATGGCACTGGCCTTCTACATGGTGGATTGTAGTTTGAGTCCTGCACCTGGCGTATTGAAAATCAAGCCAGCTGTGTGTGCATGCGTGCCCAGAATCCTAGGAGGAGAACAGAGAAGGGATTGCTGTGTTGTCCCCCATAAATAGCCCCCCAAAGAAATAGCATGCAATTTTGGGTGTAGAAAATAAGCTCAAAGAAAATCAGCAAATGGCATAATGGTTATGTCACTGGACTCCCACATAGTCAACCGCTGTTCGAGTCCCAGACCTGGAGGCTTAAGCCTCACACTAGGCATATGTGCATGTGTGTCCAAAATCCTGAGAGAAGGGATTGTGGCATGGCCAGTCTCCCTGGGGGGGGGGGTGATTTCTCACTTTGTCTCTGTCTCACTGGTGAGCTCATGCACCATATAGCAAAAATCTTTCTTAAAAAAAAAAGAAAGAAGAAAGAAAAGAAGCTCAAGGGGCCAGCAGGTGGCATAGTGGTGGAGGTGCTGGACTTTCACATGGCTGATTGCTGTTTGAGTTCTGGACCTGGAGGCTTGAGACCCAAACTGGACACATGCGCATGCGTGCCCAAAATACTAAAAGAGGAAGGGATTGGACTGGGCAGTATGTTCCTTCCCAGCCCAGCAGTGATTTCTCACTTTTTCTCTATCTCTCTGTGGAGCTCACGTGCCCTACAGCAACAAAGAAAAAAAAAAAAAAAAAAGGAAAAGAAAAAAATCCTTCTCTTAAAAACAGAAAATGAACTCAAAAGATTTTGCTTTTGCTTTTTTTTTTTTTTTTTTTTTTTAAACTTGCCAGAGAGTGCAAGTTAAAAAGTTACCAGAGAAAGATAAGAGAACGGGGAGAAAGGGGCATGGCCACATTGCACTCCGTTCTGTTCCATTTCTTCATCCCATTGGAATTTTGGGGCACAGTTGCCTAGCATGTTTTTCAAGCTGTTGGGGGTTGGGATTCAAACCACATGGTTGGCTACATGTGATCCAGCTTCCTTAACCACTAGCCTGGTTTGGAGTCAGCCCTCAAAAGATTTTTTTTTTTTTTTTTTTTAATTGAAAAGGGGCAGAGTTGTGGTATACTCCAGTAAAATGTTCATGCTTTGCAGGCTAAGACCACATGGGATGCCCATGTTTGAATTCTGACCCAACCTGAAAGGCCAGGCATGATAGTATGCTCCTGTAATTTCAGCTACTTGGAAGACTGAGAAAAGAAGGTTGAGCTTGAGGTATTGGAGCTGACCTGGACAACGTAGTGAGACCCTGTCTGAAAGAGCTGGATTTAGATTTGGTGGTGTACACATGTAGACCACATGTAGGTGTGTCAAGAAAGGATTTTCCGTTTAGAGTTTTTGGAGGGAGTGGAGTCCTGTTGTGCTCACACTTGAGTTTGGGCTCTGTCATTCACAACTCTGAGGTAATAATTTTCTACTTTTTTTTGGCTATACAGTGTATGCATGCGCTCACCAGAGAGACAGAAAGAGAGAAATCACCCTTCTGGGGGTGAGTGGCCATGCTGCAATCCCTTTTCCTCCATTCTCCTGTCGGAATTTTAGGCACACATCAAGGTCGTGAACTGTGGTCGACTGCATTGTAGTCTAGCCATGTAACCGTTATGAAGTCTGCTGGTCCCTAAATTTCTGTTGTTTTAAGCCACAAAGTTTGTGGTAATTTTGTTACAGAAGTCCAAGAAAGCGAATGTAGGCTCATACTGTTCTATGATATATATATATATATATATATATATTTTTTTTTTTTTTTTTTTTGGAGAGGTTTTTGCTATAGGGCGCATGCACTCGCCAGAAAGACAGACAGAAAGCGAGAAATCACCCCCTGGGGGGATGGCCACGCCACAATCCCTTCTCCTCTATTCTCCTCTCGGGATCTTGGGCACTCACACACGTGCCTGGCGTGAGTTTAAGCCACCGGGTCCGGGACTCAACCCGTGGTCGACTACATGGGAGTCCAGTGACATAGCCATTACGCTAACTGCTGGTCCCTATAATATTGTTTTATAATTTAAAAAAATTATTTAATTTAAATTTTGTTATTTTAAAATTTGCCATAGAAAATCACCAGAGAGAGTAGAGAGAAAAAGAGGAAGTGAGAGAGCAGGCCACCAGGTCCAGGACTCAAACTGTAGTCAGCCATGTGGGAATCCAGCACCCTAACCACCACACCACCTGCTGGCCCTTGTTTGATAACTTTTAAGGTTCATTGTGAGTATTTTACTGCGTGTACATTACTACATATGAGTGGATTTTGCTATTTTATAATAACTGCATAATATTTTCGTAGAATGGATTTACTGTGCATAGCCTATGTATGTATGATATTGAATGTGTATTTATTGCTAATTTCTTTCTTTTTGTTTTTTGGTTTTATAACTTTATTTGAAAATCAGCAGTTAGTTCTCATCCACATTGATTGATTGTAGATTTTTGAAAGTGGTAACAGGTACATAGGTGACCAGAGTGTAGAGCTTGTTGGGTGAATCGTCATCCTCGTCTTGTGTTTTGGACAACTGCGCATGGATTCGATATGGGACGTTCCTTATTCCTTTGGCCCAGATAGCTTTGTTGAACCTGGTATCAATGCGCACATCTGGAGTCCCCATCTCTTTCATGGCAAATTTCAGGATTTCTTTGAGTGCCCGAAGGGCACATTTCTTGAAGCCCACGCCATGGACGCACTTGTGAATGTTGATGGTATATTCCCAGGTCACCATCTTGTTGATGGCAGAACGACCCTTTTTCTTCTCGCCACCCTTCTTTGTGGGAGCCATTCTGTCAGGCCTAAGCTGGAAAGAAAGAACGCAGAGAATTCTTTATTGCTAATTTCTAATCTTTCAAAAAATATTCTTACTTCTAACTCCTAATCCTTTAAAAGTTTTTGTTTTTAGGTTTTTGTGCTTAAATGTACCATATTTGTGTTAGATTCCTTAAAGAATTACTGATAGATATTTCATAATTTGCCCTTCTAAAAGATGTTTTAGGGCTAGCCAGGTGACGAGGTGGTTAAAGTGGCTGGATCCCACATGGCTAATTATGTGGTTCGAGTTTTGGACCTGGTAGCTTGAAAAACACGCATATGTGTGTGTGAGTGCCCAAAATCTTGAGAGGAATGGAGACATTGCTTAACTCGCAGAAATCTGGTATTGCTCTGTGGTCATCCCCCCTTAGTGCTTTCTTACTTTCTGTTTCTCTCTCTTTTGCAAGCACATACAAATAGGAGGGGAAAGACTCTTAATTTAATTTATTAGTTTAGTTAATAAAAAAAAGAGCCTTGGCTACCTTTGAAGACAGAAGTCAAAGCTTGTAAATGTAGTTGGACTCTTTGAACTTACCAAGTCATCTTGCATAAGAAATTGCTTAACTCGTAGAAAGCTGGTACTTAATTATTAGAAAACCACTTTTGTCATAAACTACAATTCTTACTCCTTAAAATCATGGGTTCTAGATGTAACTCTTTTTCTTTCTTGGAGAGGTTTTTGCTATATGGCATGTGTGCTTGCCAGAGAGACAGAAAGCGAGAAATCACCCCTGGGGGTGGGGGGTGATGGCTACGCCGTAATCCCTTCTCCTGAGTTCTCCTCTCGAGATCTTAGGCATGCATGCACACGTGCCCGGTGTGAGTTTAAGCCACCGGGTCTGGGACTCGAACAGCAGTCAACTACATGGGAGTCCAGCAACATAGCCATTACACCAGCTGCGGGTCCCCTAGGTGTAACTTCTATGCTTAGATTTCTGATTTGTTTGTGTATGTGCGTGTGTGTGTATATTTCCAACTCAACTCTTGGATGTGCATGTAGAGACCTAAATGCCTGAAAGATACCTTTTATCTGTTTCATGTTGAAAAAATTGTTTAATTTTAGGGAAAGTGAGAAAGCAAGCTGCTAGGTCCAGGACTTGAACCTCTGTCAGCACCTTAACCTCCATGCCATCTGTTGGCTCCCGTTTATATGTTTTTTACAATTTTGTTAAATTGTTTTTTTCTGTTTTCTTTTGGAAGATTAGGCTTAACTTTCAGTAACAGTAGAGATGTATGAAATGATCAGAAAAATCATAATGACCTTAATTACTGAAATAAAAGATTTTTAGAGAATTTGAGATTATTTTAAGTGAATAAAATTAATCAACTAAGACTTATTGTCCCTTTAATTATAAGTTTAACAGAAAACTTGGTTATTCAGTTGACTTGACCTTCTATCCCTACTCTGACATTAAGCAATGAATTAACCAAGAAACTCTTATACAATATATAAACTACAACTTTCAGCATTTGAGATTTGATTCAACCTATATTTTTCTTTTAATGTGTCATCTCCTGTTAAAATAGGTAGATTTTTACTGATTTTCGTAATCATGAAAGATGGCCAGATTCTTTATGTACTTTCTATAGTTACTCTCTCAGTATATTTATTTAATTTAGAATACACTGTTAAGATTTGTGATTTTTTTTTTAAGAGGTTTTTGCTATAGGGCGCGTGCACTCGCCACTTTATTTGAAAATCAGAGAGACAGAGACAGGGAGACAGAAAGCGAGAAATCACCCCTCCCCGGGGGGATGGCCACGTTGCAATCCCTTCTCCTCCTTTCTCCTCTCGGGATCTTGGGCACGCACGCACACACACCCGACATGAGTTTAAGCCTCCGGGACTCGAACTGTGGTCAACTACATGGGAGTCCAGCGACATAGCCATTACGCTAACTGCTGGTCCCAAGATTTGTGAATTTTGAAAATTTTTTTCTAGATGAAAGAGGGTGAAAAAATGACAAATGGTCATAGAGTTAGGAAAGGTAAATAATACTTTGGTGCATAGCCAGCAGCATTTAGGAATGAAAGTAAATGAATAAATTAGCTTTTAAAACTCTTGTCTTGCTGAATATGAACATGGTTATGAAGGATACTGGAAAACATTGAAGGAAGTAAAGAGTGTCATACCACTACAGTGAAGCAATGATTAATTTTGAATGTGTGGATAAAACCATCAGACACACACAAAAAAACTTAAGTATTTGCTAAAGAAGTGAACTCAACAGAAGCATTTATCTAACTATAAAATTAATAGTGAGACATTAAATGAAGACATATCTGGGGACTAGCAGGTGGTGTGTGGTGGTTAAGGTACTGGACACTCCCACATGGCCAACCATGTTTCGAGTCCTGGACCTGGTGGCTCAACTTCTCACTTTCTCCGTCCCTCCCTCTCCCTCCCTCCCTCCCCCTCTCTCTCTCTCTCTCTCTCTCTCTCTCTCTCTCTCTCTGTGTGTGTGTGTGTCTATCTGGTCAAATTAAAATACATGAATTAATAAATAAAATTAAATAAAATAATTTTTTATTTTTAAAGAAAAGGAAGACATGTCTTTCTTTCTTTGGCTATAGGGCATATGTGCTTGCTAGAAAGCCAGAAAGAGGGAACGTGAGAAATCACTCCTCTGGGGGATGACCATGCCACAATTTCTTCTCTCTTTTCTCCTCTCGGGATTTTGGGCATGCACGTACATGTGCCAGTGTGATTCCTAAAGCTTCCGGGTCCGGGACTCAAACTGTAGTTGACCATGTGGGAGTCCAGCACCTTAATCACCATGCCACCTGCTGGCCCCTAAGGAAGACATTTTTAAATAGAAAGAAATGATGGTTTGATCTCTTCAGTAAGAAAACTGGTTAGCAAGACTTTAAAGGCTATAAAAACTATTAAGCGTGCCAGTACATAAACATCAAAGTATTTTCCAAGTAAGCTAGCCCAGTTCTGTGCAGATGTGAACAAAATAAGAAACAATTTCTTGATTCTTCACTATAAAGCAGGTATGGTTGAATTGTTTGATACAGAAGCTCAGCCATAATGATTTTTGCCTAAGAGTCTCCATGGGAACAGCATCTCTGCCAGAATTTGTTTTTCTCAAACCTTCTAAAATGAATCTGTACCACATATTTTTAAAAAGAGGAACCCTAGCTTTACAGGGAACTCCACTGTCCTTGAAACACTGGTATTATATAATTCATATAGGTTATAAAAAGAAAATAAGATGTGTTTTTCACATATTCATTTATTATTTTATGATATAAAACAGGATTCTAAGAAGAGAAAATTGTACCTTTAGGAAGTAAGAAGTCATTTTAAGAATAATTGCAGGCATCGTTCCAGGAACCCATAGGCCTGAAGATGGGATGTCAGTCACTAGTTTTTAGGAATTGATTTAACAGGATAGCATCGGGAGTCAAGGTAGCCTTGGTTTTGTCACTTTTTATTCAGTTTTGGGACAAATCATGTAATACTTTTTTTTTTTTTTTGAGAGCTTTTTTGCTATAGGGCGCGTGTGCTCACTGGAGATACACAGAGAGACAGAAAGTGAAAAATCTCCCCCCCAAGTGGGGATGGGCACACTTCAGTCCCATCTCCATTCTTCTCTTAGGATCTTGGACATGCCATGCACGAACCCACACACATGCGCCAAGTGTGAGTTTCAAGTTGCTAGATCTGAGACTCAAACTCTGGTTTGCCATGTGGGAGTCCAGCGACGTAACCATTACACCATTTGCTCTTATATAATATTTTAAACACCATTTCCTTCTCTGTATATAGATAAAAAGCCAGTTATTGGATTGAGAGAATATATCTGAAAGTGATTTGTAAACTGTCAATTGAGATTTACATTGTGTGTGTGTGTGTGTGTGTGTGTGTGTATGTGTAAATAAGTAAGGATGCTTTGTTATATGTATTTTGCTTTTAAAGATTGTAAATGAGGCACCCCAGGGGAAACAGAGAGAAAGGAAAAGATATTGAAAACTGTAGTTTTTAGGACCGGCAGTTGGCGTAATGGCTATGTCGCTGGAGTTCCATTTAGTCGACTGTGGTTCAAGTCCCAGACCTGGTGGCTTAAACTCATGCTGGGGGTGTGTGTGTGTGTGTGTGTGTGTGTGTGCCTTAAATCTCGAGAAGAGAATGGAGAAGGGATTGCAGTGTGGCCATCCCCCTGGGGGATGATTTCTTGTTTTCTGCTTTTCTTTCTGGGGAGCGCATGTGCCCTATAGCAAAAACCTCTCAAAAGAAATGTAGTTATATATTATTAATATGTCAAAGTTTGATATTTCAAATAAAATTCTATCTTACAGTTTTATAAATACCAACATGAGTTATTTATAGAAAATGCTGAAAACTGGTTCAACTATTCTTTTTCTTAACGTGTTTAAAAAAACCTAACTAAACAGGTAGTACTCTTTGTGAGTGAATGCTTGTTTGTTTGTTTATTTAGAGAGGTTTTTGCTATAGGGTGCATGCACTCGCCAGAAAATCAAAGACAGAAAGATGGGAAGCGAGAAATCACCTCCCCCCACCTCCAGGGGATGGCCACACCGCAATCCATTCTCCTCTTGGGATCTTAGGCATGCACACACACGCGCCCTGCTTGAGTTTAAGCTACTGGGTACGGGATTCGAACCGCAGTTGACTATGTGGGAGTCTACTGACATAGCCATTACGCTAACTGCTGGTCCCATTATTTATTTATTTTTTAACTAGAATTCTTTAGGCCACTGACATTAGAATCAATAGGAGTACTTGTTAAAAAAAACAAAAACGAAAACCTCATGTCTGGTGCTTACCCAATTAGAATCAACCTTAGCCACATATTAGAATCATCTGGGGAATTTAAAAAATGTTGGTACCGGCCCTGATAATGGCCCAGCCTGATGACACAGTTGGTGATGGGATGGGCTGTATGTAGTACTGGAAACCATGTGGCTGACCATGGTTTAGATTCTGGGAGTGGAGGACAGTGGAAGGGTTGACTTGAAACTGTAGGAAGCATATGCCCAAGATCCTGAGGAGCTGAAGTGCCTGGGCATGGGGAATTTTGGTGTACTGGGACTCTGTTGAGGGTGTCTACGTTCTCATGGATGCATATATGCTGTGTCATGAAGAATAATTAAAAAAATCAGCCACTTAGAACCCACCCCCAGAGAATCCACTTTAATTGATCTGAGGTTGTGGCCAGTGGTTCTTAAGTTGTGTTAGCATTTTGGAGGCCAGAGACTGAGAGTTTGTCAATCAGTTGGTGAAGGGTGAGGTTTAAGATTTTCTTTTTCTTTTTCTTTCTTTCTTTTTTTTTTTTTTTTTTTTTTTTACTATAGGGCGCGTGTGCTCGACAGACAGAGATAGAAAGCGAGAAATCACCTCCTGGGGGGATGGCCACGCCGCAATCCCTTCTCCTCCATTCTCCTCTTGGGATCTTGGGCACGCACGCACACGCGCCCAGCGTGAGTTTAAGCCACCGGGTCCAGGACTCGAACCACGGTTGACTACATGGGAGTCCAGCGAGATAGCCATTACACTAACTGCTGGTCCCAAGATTTTATTTTTTCTAACAAGTTCCCAGGCTGAACTTCTAGTCCAGTGACTACACTTTGGAAGATAAATAATTTTAAATGAGGAAACTATTTAAATAACATGAAATATAATGAACTTCACAGTAAAAAGCATTAAGTGTGGGAAATGTTAATTTGTAAAGTAGAAACGATATTATTATAGTCACTGTATTTTTAAGTCTTAAATAAACCTTCAAAGTTCATCTACAGTAAAAAACCCAAACATCATAAATAATAAATAACTTACTGAAAATAATATCCTGCAATGTTAAAGACAGTAGAAGTGTGTTCTCTCTCTCTCTCTCTCTCTCTCTCTCTCTCTCTCATTTTTGGTGAGGTTTGTTGAGATTTAATTTAAACATAATATAGTTCCAGGGACCAGCAGTTAGTGCAATGGCTATGTCACTGGACTCCCATGTAGTCGACTGCAATTCGAGTCCGGGACCTGGTGGCTTAAACTCACGCCAGGCACGTGTGCATGCGTGCCCAAGATTCCGAGAGGAGAATGGAGGAGAAGGGATTACGGCATGGCCATCCCCCCTGGGGGGTGATTTTTTGTTTCCTGTCTCTCTCTTTCTCTGCCTTTCTGGTGAGTGCACATGCCCTATATCAAAAACCTCTCCAAAAAAAGAAAAAATATATATATAGTTCCACAAGTTTTGATGAATGCATCAGCTTTGCATTCATTAACAGAATCAAAACATGAGGACGATCTTCAAAAAATTCACGAAAACCGTATTATGAAAAAAGTGTGCACCAATTTCATTTTTTTTTTTCAATAAAGTCAGCTTGTACTTTAATTCTATTTTTCAGAAACTTCTTAAAGTCTCCTCTTATGGAAGAATTCTGACAGTTACATGGTTATCATGCCCTTATGGGCAACCCTTCCCCAACTCCAGCTCCTTACAGTTACCAGTTTTCTTAACTGGTAGGTATGCCTTTTCTGCTACATCATGTAATTGAATCATCCACTCATGCCATCTTTGAGTCTCACTTCTTTTACCGAGTATAACATGTTTCAGATCATCCATGTTGTTTTGTTTATTAAGAACTCCTCCCAAGATAAATTTTAGGTTCATAGCAGAATTGAGCAGAACTGCGGAGTTTCCATATAGTTCCTCCCCATTCTTCTACCAGCAGAACACCCTCCCTTACTGTTAACAAAGTGGTACATTTGTTAACAGTCTGTGCACCTGCATTGACACATCATTATCACCTGAAGTCCATGGTTATCCTAGGGATCGTTCCCAAGTAGTGTGCATTCCAAAGATTTTGTCACTTGTATAGCATATGTATCCATTATTATAAGGTCTATACTGAGTAGTTTTTGCTGTCCTAGAGATTCTCTTAGGTCTACATATTTTTTCTCTCCTTCTCAAATCTTCAGTCATTTATCTTTTTTTTTTTTTTTTTTTGGAGAGGTTTTTGCTATAGGGCGCGTGCGCTTGCTAGACAGACAGAGACAGAGAGACAGAAAGTGAGAAATCACCCCCCAGGGGGGATGGCCACGCCGCAATCCCTTCTCCTCCATTCTCCTCTCGGGATCTTGGGCACGCATGCACACGTGCCCGGCGTGAGTTTAAGCCACTGGGTCCGGGACGCGAACCGCGGTCGACTACGTGGGAGTCCAGCAACATAGCCATTACGCTAACTGCTGGTCCCAGTCATTTATCATTTTATTGTTTTCTTAGTTTTGCCTTTCCCAGAAGGTCATATAGTAGGGATTATACAATATATATTCTTTTCAGATTGAATTTTTTCATGTAGCAATATGCATTTGAGATTTCCTTGTGTCTTTTTATGACTTACAGCCCATTTCTTTTTAGTTCCATATAATGTTTCATTATTTTGATGTATCATAGTTTATCTATTCACCTACTGAAGAACTAGTTCTTCATTGCTTTCCAGTTTGGGCAGTTATTTATAAGGCTGCTATAAACATCTACATGTAGGGTTTTTATGTAGACTTAAGTTTTCAGCTCCATCAAGTAAATTATAAGTACAATTGTCAGATCTTAGGATGAAAGTATGTTTAGTTTTGTAAGAAACTGCCAAGCTGGTGAGAAGTCTATTTGGATCTTTTGCCCATTTTTGAATTGGTTTGTTCATTTTATTTTTTAATGGGTGGGGGGAGTAGGGGAGGTAGAGAAGTATTTTTGACATGGTCTCTTCGTGTTATGTTCCAAACCTACCCTGCCCTCACTGTTAGCTAAGATTATAGGTACACACTACTGTACCTGACCTGTATAGGTCCGTCTGATAACTGAACCCAGGCTTCCAATGTGGCTCCACCTGTGTAATAGTACCCTACTGTTTGCACCAGTACAACTGGGCTGGTTTGTTCATTTTCTTGTTGAGGTGTGTGTTGTTTCTTCTTTATTTTTCTTTTTTCAGAGAGAGATTTTTGCGAAAAGAGGGTGCATATGCTCACCAGAGAGAGGAAGCAAGAAATCACCCCCCGGGGGGATGGATGGCCACCCCACAATCCCATCTCCTCCATTCTCCTCTCAGGATTCTGGTTACTCACGCACATACGCCTGGCATGAGTTTTAAGCGGCTGGGTCCGGAACTCTGCCTGTGGTCGACTACATATGAGTCCAGTGACATAACCATTATGCCATCTGCTGGTCTCTCTTATTGAGGTTTTAAGAGTTCTTTTGTACATTTTTGGCAGTAGTCTTTATCAGATATGTCATTTGCAAATATTTTCTCCCAGTCTGTAACTTGTCTTATTGTTTGGCAGGCTTTTGCAGAGAAGTTTTATAATTTTCTTACAAAGATTTTTTGCTGTAGGGCACATGTGCTTGCCAGAGAGAGAGAGAGAGAGAGAGAGAGAGAGAGAGAAAGAAATAAATCACCCTCTGGGGGGATGGCCATGCCACAGTCCCTTCTCCACTCAGTGTGAATTTTAAGCCACCAAGTCTAGGAATTGAATTGCAGTCAACTACATGAGAGTCCAGGACGTAACCATTATGCCATCTGCTGGTCTCAGAGTTTTAATGAAGTCCATATCATCAGCTATTTGTTTCATGGATCATACGTTTGTTATTATATTTAAAAAGTCATTTCCAAACCCCCAAGGTCATGTAGATTTTTCTCTTGTGTTATTACCTAAGAGTTTTGTAGATTTTGCATTTATATTTACATCTTTCATCAACTCTAAGTCAGCTTCTGTCAGTTCTTTGTCTAAATTAATTTTTTTTGGTATGCGGATATTACTTCAGCAATATTTCTTGAAAAGACTGTATTAACTCCATGGTATTGCCTTTGCTTTTTTGTCAAAGCTCACTTAACTAAATTTATGTAGGTCTATTTCTGGAAACTTTTCTATTTCATTGATCCTTTTGTCTATATTTTTTCACTAATACCGTATTACCTCAATTTTCTGATTTTATTTTACTCTGCAGGAGTGTGATGGCTATTTTGAGTCTTTGACCTCTTTGTATAAACCCTAATTAATCCGTTGATATAAATTGCTGGGGTTTTGATTGTTTTGAATCTACAGTCAAGTTGCAAAGAACTGATAAAAGAACTGATCTCGATAAAACCGAATCTTTCTATCCATGAACATGGACTGTTCAGTTTTTGACTTCTTTCATCAGAGTCTTTAGTTTATGTCATACCTTTTTTTTTTTGAGAGGTTTTTGCTATAGGGCGCACGCACTCAATAGACAGAAAGAAAGAGAGAAAGCGAGAAGTCACCCCCTAGGGGGATGGCCACACTGCAGTCCCTTCTCCTCCATTCTCCCCTTGGGATCTTGGGCATGCACGCACACGTGCCCAGCGTGAGTTTAAGCCACCAGGTCCAGGGCTCAAACTGCGGTGAACTACATGGGAGTCTAGCGATGTAGTTGTTAGGCCATCTGCTGGTCCCCAGTTTGTGTCCTATCTTATACATGCTTTATTAGGTAAGAATTTCATGTTTTGGGGGTACTAATATAAGTGACAGTTGAAATTTTTATTTTAAATTTCACTTTTTTATTGCTGATATGTAGGAAAGCAACTGACTTTTGTATGTTAACTTTGCTACAGTCACTTTATTTCAAGTAGATTTCTGTCAACTCTTTTGGATTTGTTTCATAGACAGTCATGCTTTTTGAGAACAAAGACAGTTTGATTTCTTCCCACTCTGTATAACTTTTTATTTCCTTTTCTTGTCTTATTATATTAGCTAGGACTTCTGTTACAGTATTGAAAAAGAGTGGTCAGGGACAACATTCTTGCCTTGTTCCTAATCTTGGGAAAGTAGAAAAGCTTTTACTTTCCACCTCTGAAGTCTGATGTTAGCTATGGATTCTTTTTTTAAAGAAGTATTTTTTATTATTTTAAAATTTGCTATAGGGCACGTGCATTTACTAGGGTGCTGTTGGGGGAGTGAGAAAGCAAGCCTCCAGGTCCAGGACTCGAAGCTCAATCAGACATGTGGGAGTCTAATGTCCTAATCACCACACCTGGCACAGATGTAGATTTTAAAAAAAAGTATCTATTTATTTGTTGTGATTTTTGGACTGCTGTGTCCATAACTCAAAAGATGATTAGCCATGTGGAAGTCCAGCACCTCAACCACCAGCCACCTCCTGGCCCCCACCTGCAGATTTTTAAAAAGTTTGTGTTAAGGGGACCAGCAGTTAGCGTAATGGCTATTTCGCTGGACTCCCGCGTAGTCGACCATGGTTTGCGTCCCGGACCTGGTGGCTTAAAACTCACACCGGGTGCATGCTTGTGTGTGCCCAAGATCCCGAGAGGAGAATGGAGGAGAAGGGATTGCAGTGTGGCCATCCTTCCCCTGTGGGGTGATTTCTCGCTTTCTGTCTGTCTGTCTCTGTCTGTCTGGCAAGCACACGTGCCCTATAGCAAAAACCTCTTTAAAAAAAGAGTTTGTGTTAAGTCACTTGGGAAAATTTTATTATCCTAATCCTTTTTTTTTAAAGTTTGCTATAAGGCATGTATGGTCACCAGAAAGAGACGGGTGTGGTGGAGGGAAGTGAGAAATTTCACCCCCTGGGGGGGGTGGGGATTAGCCACACAATAATCCCTTCTCTTGTCTCCTTTCAGGATTTTGGGCATATACACAGGCCTGGCATGATTTTCAAGCCACCAGGTCTGAAACTTGAAATGCAGAGTCAGACATGTGGGATTCCACACCACCTCCTGGCCCTTTTTTAATGTAAAGTTTAGTAGTGTTTAAGTACATTACATTGTGCAACCAACCTCTAGAAATCTTTAAATCTTGTAAAACCGAAACTCTACCTGTTAAACGCTGTCCTTTTCCCCCTGGCCACACTCCTTGGTAACTACCGTTTTACTTTCTGTTTCAATATTTGACTACTCTAGATGCCTCATGTAATGGAATTTGTTCTTTATGTTTGGCTTATTTAAGTTAGCAAAATGTCCTCAAGGTTCACCCATGTTGTAGTATATGTCAGAATTTCCTTTTTAATGTTGAATAATATCTTATGTGTGTACTGCATTATTATTCATTGGTATGTTAGTGGACACTTGGGTTACTTGGGTGAAAATCTTTTGGTTATTGTGACTAATGTTGCTGTGAATGTGGGTGTACAAAAAATTCACTTCAGGACCATGCTTTCAGGGCCAGCAGGTGGCATGGTGGTTAAGGCGTTGGACTCCCATATGGCTGAGGTTTGAGTCCCAGACCTGGTGGCTTGCTTTCTCACTTTGTCTGGTGCTCTGTAGCAAATTATAAAAAAATAATAATAGTGAATAAAATTAAAGGAAATAATTCTTTGGAAAAAAACTGCTTAAAAAAATAAAAGACCATGCTTTCAAGTTTTTTTTTTTTTTTTTTTTTTTTTTTTTTTTTAAGTTTTTTGTCACAGAATGCTTGTGCTCACTGAGGAGAGACATTGAAAAGGAAAGTGAGAAGTCACTCCCCAGCGGGATTGCTATGCTGCAATCATTTCTCCATTCTCTTTCAGGGATTTTGAGTATGGTGTACGTAGACCCGGAGTGGTTTTCAGGCTACTGAGTCCAGGGCTCAAAGTCCTGTTGGCCATGTGAGTCCAGCACATTAACCACAGTGCCACTTGCTGGGACTGCTTTCAAGTATATACCCAAAAGCATAATTGTAGAATCTTTGGTTTCTTTCACTTCTTTTGGCAATTTTTGTGCTTTACAGTAGATAATTTTTTTTTTTTTTGCCTCATTGATTAAGTTTATTTGTAAGTCTCTTATGGTATTGTAAATAGGATTGTTTTAGTGATTTCATATTCAAATTGTTCTTATTTAGTATATGAAAATGCAATTAATTTTTGTATGATAAACTTGTGTCCTACACCTTTGTTAAATTCATTTATTCTGAAACTTTTCTTGGGGATCTTTAGAGTTTTCTTTATATGAGATCATGTCATCTCTAAAAAGACTTATAGTTTTACTTCCCTTTCCAATTTGGATGGCTTTTATTTTCTTGCCTAACTGTTCTGGCTAAGACTTACAGTACTCTGTTGAATAGAAATTGTGAAACTTGGAATCCTTGGCTTCTTCAAGATGCTAGAGTAAGAGCTTTTAGTCTTTCACCAATAAGTATGATATTGTGCTTGTTTTCTTTTTTTTAAATGTTTGCCATAGGGCATGTGCAGAGGCCACAGAGAGGCAAAGTGAGAAATTCTCTCTCTCCCCCTCATGGAAGAGGCAGCCATGCCTCAATCTCTTCTCCATTCTCCTCTCAGGATTATAGGGACACATGCACATGAGCATGGCATAGTTTTCAAGCTGCTGGGTCTGGAACTCAAACTGTGGAGTTAGCCATTTGAGATCCAATGCTTTAATCACCACGCTTCCTGCCACCCCTTACCCACTCTAAATTTTTTTTTGGGGGGAGTCTTTTTTTTTTTTTTTTTTTTTTTTTTTTTTTTACTATGGGTGCGTGTGCTTGCCAGAAAGAAAGAGACAGAGAGACAGAAAGCGAAAAATCACCCCCTGGGGGGATGGCCACGCCACAATCCCTGTTCCTCCATTCTCCTCTTGGGATCTTGGGCATGCACGCATACATGCCTGACATGAGTTTAAGCCACCGGGTCCTGTACTTGAACCGTGGTCAACTACATGGAAGTCCAGCGACATAGCCATTACGCCAACTGCTGGTCCCACCCAATTTAAATTTTACTAGTGGGCATGGTATTTGTGAAAGAGCGCATGAGTGAGCTTGAGAGAGAGAAAGCCCTCCCTGTCGGGCCTGGTCTTGCCACAATCCTTTTTCCATTTCTCCATTCTTTTGGGATTTGGGGCATGTGTCCACATGCGCCTGGCATTTGTTTTTAAGCTGCCAGGTCATGAGACTTAAACCATCTGTCATGTGGGAGTGAGCTTCGTTAACTACCAGGCCACAGACTGACCCAGCTGTGGGTTTTTAATGTAACTTTCATTTTACTGAGGCAGTTGTCTTCTATAATATTTCTAGTTTGCTGAGAGTTTTTATCATGCAGTGGTGTTGAATTTTGTCAAATGCTTATTCTACATTAAGATAATCATGTCCCCCCCTTCATTCTGTTAATGTCATAACACTGATCTTCATATGTTGAGCTGTCCTTGCGTTCTAGAATGAATTTAACTTGATCATGTACTATATTCTTTTTAATAGTTTCATTAAGTTCAGTTCTCTAGTGTTTTGTTAAATCTTGAAACGTTAAAAAAAACCTGTTTTCTATTTTTTAATTAAATGTCCAGGACTATGTTATATACTGCTTGTTTAGATTACACTTAAGGGAGTATATATTATCCTCCTAAGGCTGTAGGCAGATCTGTAATATAATTGATGGGCTTAATTTCACATATCAAAGAGATTTATTTGAGTCATACAGTTATGTACTGGTTCTTGTTTGCTAGTTGTCCATTCTGGTTTAAAAGATGCATATTCTGGGGGCCAGCAGATGGCATAATGGTTACATTGCTGAACTCGCACATAGTTGACTGCAGTTCAAATCCCGGACCCAGTGGCTTAAAACTCATATCGGTTGTGTGTGCACATGTACCCAAAATTCCGAGCGGAGTAAGGATTGAGGCATGGCCATTCCCTACGGAGAGTAATTTCTCACTTTGTCTGTCTCTTTCTATCTCTTTAGTGAATACACATACCTTATGACAGAAGTCTCTCTCTCTCAAAAAAAAAAAAAAGATGCATATTCTGTAAGTACAGCATGGATAAATTGTAGTACTCTGAATTGTAATTTTGTATTTACTTAAGAGAGATTTTTATTGTAGGGCCTTTTGCTGTAGGGCCTTTTGATTCACTGAAGAGACAGAGAGAGACAGAAAGTAAGAAATCACCCCCGGGGGAATGGCCATGCAGCAGTACCTTCTCCTCTATTCTCCTCTCGGGATTTTGGACATGCACACATGTACGCCTGGCATGAATCTTTAAGTTGCCAGATCTGGGACTCAACCGTGGTCGACTGCGTGCTAGTCCAGCAACATAACCATTATACCATGTGCCAGTCCTCTGAACTGTAATTCTAAGAAAATAATTTTAGTCAAAGACATAAGAAAACTTTAAATGATTATATTGTCTTTAGTGAAATGCAGTTAAAATTTCATGTGCACGAGTGTGTACATGTACATGTGTCATTTATTATTATTTTATTTAATTTTTATTTATTTATTTTAAATTGACCAGAGAGGGACAGAGTGAGAGAGAGGGAAAGTGAGAAAGCAAGCGACCAGGTTTGGGCTTTGAAACACAGTTGGCCATGTGGGAGTCCAGTACCCTCAACTGCCACTCTACCTGTTGGCACCTCATTTATTTATTTTAATTTACCACTAGTTAAAAATTTTTTGGTGTTATGTTCAATGAATATTTTTGTCTTGTTTGCTTTGCTGTAAAATGTAAGTTCATATTCTTTATCCTTATCTTGGACAAAACTTAGGTCTTGATGTATCAGCTTAAAATTTAAAACTAATTTTGTCCATTATTTTACATGAAAATATAAATGAGATTTTATCCTTCATGCCATTCTTTTTGGCTTGGCTCTCAATATTTTTTCTCTCTGTATCAGAACTATCTCCTACTCTTTGCTGTGTAAATAAATAGTATAATTTGCTGCTTATGTTTCTCTGGTCATATAACCATTTATGGATACTTACATAAATCATCTTTTTAAGAAAGGTTTTTTTTTTTTTTTTTTTTCCCCTGTCGAGAAGGGCTATGTAGTCATCCTCCAACAGGGTCCCTATACTGTAATTTACTTCCGCCAGCCAAGCCCCACCCCTTACCATGGGCACATGTGTGGCTAGTGTGTTCAGGAAGATCTCTGGTTGTACACTCAGAACCCATCTATCCACTTAACCTAGAAAAGCATTGCATAACTGCTGTTCCATGAGATATATAGCCTTTTTGTGTCTGTGGTGATGTTTTTTTGTTTGGTATACGGTGTATGCATTCACTAGCACGAGAGAGAAGGAAACTGAAAAATCACCTCTTACGGGTGATGGCCACGCCATAATCTCATCTCTTCCATTTTCCTCTTGTGATTTAGGGCATGCACATACATGCACCCAGCTTGATTTTCAAATCACCAGATCTGGGACTCCAGCTGTGCAGTCAGCTGTGTGTGATCCAGCCACCCTAACCTCAGTGCCACCTGTTGGCCCCTGATTTTCAAAATGGGAGTGTTGAGGGTGCTTTCCTTTCCCATCTCTGTCTCTCTGGTGAGCACATGGACCCCCTGGCACATTATATAGAAAAAAAGGGATTGTTAGGCATTTCTACAACTACTTTTTTTTTTAACTTGAAAAAGGGGCTTGGGGCCAACCAGGTGGCGTGGCGATTAAAGCAGCTAGATCCACATGGCTGATTTAGCAATTCTAGTCCTGGACAGGGCAGCTTGAGAAACTCGCCTGGCATGTGTGTGCATGCCCAATATCCAAGAGGAGAATAGAGAAGGGATTGTGATGTGACCATCCATCTTGGGGGTTGATTTCTCATACTTTTTCTCTATCTATCTATGGTGAGTGCATGTGCCCTATAGCAAACCTTAAAAAAAAAAAGGGGGGGGGTGTGCTTTCTTGTGCTTGCTGGGTGGGGGGTGGGGGGAGAGACAGACAGATAGATAAGGGCAAACTGTGTTGTCATGCCACAGTTCTATCTCCTTCACTTCTCTATCCTTGGGATTTTGAGCATGCACACATACTTGCCTGGCATGGTTTTTAAATTGTTGGGGCCAAGATTTGTGTGGGATCCACCTTCCTTTATCACTGGGGCCTAGAACGTTTCACCAAAGAGCAAAACTGAATGTCCAACTGCATAAGATGTTCAAACTCCTAGTGACTAGGCCACGCATGGGATTGGCCCTAAGGTATAACTCTTAATTTTTTTTTAAGTTTGCTGTAGGGCTCACATACTTGCCGAAGAGTTGGAGAGAAAGGGATAATGAGAAAGTACCAGCACTCTCCATACCCTGGGGGGATGACTGCATTATGATCCCTTCTGTATTCTCCTTTCAGGACCCTGGGCACAAGAACCTGGTATGCTTTTCAAGACGTGTGGTCTTGGACTCAAACTGCGTAGTTGGCCATGTGAGATCCAGCTACCTTAACTACCATGCCATTGACTGGCCTACTTTAATTCATTTTTTCATGGTTCCTTAACAGTTGTTTTATATTGTGTAAGAATTTACTTAGCCACTCTCACATTTTTGTTTAAAGAATTATTTATTTAATTTTATTTATCATTATTATTATTTTTAAAATTTTGCTAAAGGGCATGTGAGAGAAAGAGTGAGTGAGAATGAGCCACAGGGTCTGGGCTCTATCTGTGGTTGGCCATGTGGGAGTTCAGCTCCTTAACCACCATACCACCTGTTGGCTCTGCCACTCCCACACTTATAGGAATTCATTCATTTTTTAGTTTCTTGTCATTTTAAACAATGCTGCATCTTTGAATGTAAGTCTTTATGTCATGATGCCTTTTCTTTTTAAAAAAATAATTATTTTATTTATTCCATTAATTTATTTAAATTTTACCAGAGGTGGGGGGGGGGGGAGGAGAGCAAGAGAGACAGAAAGTGAGAAAGGAAGCCACCAGGTCCAGGACTAGAACTGTGGTCGGCCATGTGAGAGTCCAGCGCCCTTAACCACCACGCCACTTGCCGACTCCAATGATGCTTTTATATCTGTGGGATAGATTTCTAGGAGTAGAATTGCTGGGTTAAAGTTTTAATTTTTTTTGATATGTCTTGCCAAATTACTTTACACAAAATGTTTTTCACCATCAGTATGTGAGAATTCTTTCTTTAATCTCTGCCAGCAATAGGGCTGTAGCTTTTTAAAAGTTTGAAAGCCCAGTAGATGTACCATTATATCTCATTGTTACTTTAAATTTTGAATTTCCTTCAGTACTAGAGCTTGAACATCTTATGTTTATAGTCATTGAGTATTGTTCTTTAGTCAGTTGTTTTATCTTTAGTCCAAATATTATTTTTAAAGAATTATTTAATTTCATTTATTTTTATTATTTTTAAATTTTGACCAGAAAGAGAAAAGGAAGTGAGAAAGTAAGCCACAAGGGACTTGAACCATGGTCACATGCCACTGGCGGGTGGTATGTGGGAGTCCAGTGCCTCAACCACCATGCTACCTGCCAGTCCTTATTAATATTCTTTTTAAAATTTGTCATAGGGCACATGGACTCATCAGAGGGGGAGGGAGAGAGAGAAGGTAAGAAAGCAAATCGCCAGGTCTGGGATTTGAACTGTGGTTGGCCATGTGAGAATCATGTGCCTCAACCCATTCTCCCTGCTTGGCCCCTAGTTCAAATAATATTTGAGTTGTCTTTTTCAAATTTTAAGAGCTTTCTCATGGGTTTAAAGCATTAATTCTTTGTTGCAAATATTTATTCCTCATGTATAATTTAAAAAAAAAAAATTCTGTTGAGTACATGTGCTTGTGAGAGAGAGAGAGTGAGAGAGGAGAGCGAGTGTGCATACCCCAAGGGGGATGGCCTTGCCGCATTCCCTATATGTATTTCAAGCCACTGTTTCTGGGACTTGAGCCATATAGTCAATTGTGCGGTATCCAGCTGCCTTAAATACTATGCCACGTGGCTGGTCCTCTCACATATAAGCTTTTAATATGACTTCTTTCTTTTTCCTCTTTTTTTTTTAATTTCCCAGAGAGAGACAGAGGGAGAGGGACAAATCACCTCCCAGTGGAGCTTGGTCCCACCAGTCCTCCATTTTTTTCATCCTTTTGAATCTTGGATGTGCACACACATGTGCCTTGCTTATTTCTCAAGCCAATGGGTCTGAGACTCAAACGATGCACTTGGCCATGTGTTATCTCGCTGCTCGTGACTACCAAGCTTCTGGGTTGGCCCCGTTTTGAGTTTATTTTTGTGTGTTGGATAACATCACGGTCTCCAGTTTTCCCCCTATGAAGTTATTAGAACTTAAAAAAAATAATTGAAATAAGCTATCCATTTCCCGCTGACTTAAACGATTACTGTATTTTACTTAAAAATTTCATATTTATGGAGTTATTTTACTTAATTTGGTAAGATTAAGATTTAACAAAAAAGTTTATTGTATTCATCTATATAAATACTATATTTATTTATTTACTGTTAATTTGTGTTTTGCTTCCAGAAGTTGTGTGTGCTCTCCAGAGAGAAAGAGAGAAGAAAGCACCCCCGAATGGGGCACGTTCTCAATCAGTTTTGAAATTGTTGTCTTGAAAATGGAATTTATGTTGAAAAATAAAGTTTATAATTTTCAGTTTTAATCTTTTAACTGTTTTTCACACTTTTTTTTTTAATTAAGGTTTTTGCCCTAAGTTGTATGAACTCACTAGAGAGACAGAGACAGTGAGAGGGAAAATGAGAAATCACCCCCCAGGTGAATGGCCATGCTGCAGTTCCTTCTCTTCCATTCTCCTCTTGGGATTTTTGGCACAAATGCATGTGTACCTGGTGTGAGTTTTAAGCTGCCAGGTCCAGAACTTGAACCGCGGTTGGCCATGTGGAAATCCAGCGCCTTAACCACCCTGCTACCTGCAACCCCTCCACAAACTTTTTGGAGTCTTGAAAACTGTTTAGCATCTGCCTTTTTGTGGTAACCAAATGGTTTTTTAGGATTTGTGTGTATTGTTGTGTATGTTAATAGTTTTTTTTCCCCAGAATTATCTATTTTATTATTGTTATTTATTTGCTGTAGGGCACGTACACTCACCAGAGAGAGAGACAGAGAGAGAGAGAAAGTGAGAAAGCAAATCACTAGATCTGGGACTGGAATTGTTGTCAACCGTATGGGAGTACAGCACCTTAACCACCACACCATTTATTGGCCCAATAGTTAATTCAATTTTGATACTATATAACAGTAATATTTCTGTTATATAGATATATATTGCATTCTGTTTATTCATTCACTTCCTTTTGGACATTTGAGTTGTTTTCAATAACTCTCTTGAGCATTTGTGTACAAGTTTTGTGTAGGCGTGTTTTCATTTCCACATACATTTAAGTCTACATTGCCTGAAAATACCATTTTCCTAAATGACTATATTACCATTGTTGTACCTTAGAAAAATAAAAATTATTTTATAATATCTAGTTCAAATTCAAGTTTAACCAATTGATTCTTTTTAAACTTTGCCAAAGGGCATATATGTTCCCAGAGAGAAAGAGATACAGAGAGGTTTGAGAAAGCATCCCCCATGGGGAATGATCATGCTGCAATTCCTTCTTTTCTATTTTTCCTTCTCTTTGTAATTTTGGTAATGCACGTATGTAATCAGCATGTTTTTCAAGCCTGTGAGTCTAGGATTCAAACCATGTGTTTGGCCAAGTGGGATCTACCTGGTTTAACCACCACACCACTGGCTGTCCCTTAAAGTCTTTTACTGTAGCTTTTCCCCCCTAGGGTGTGTGTATGTGTGTTTGGGTGGACTGAGCAGGTGGGGACCAAGTCAAGGCCTGTAATGGTTATGTTTTTTTGCTTTCTCACTCTCTCTTTTTTTCTTAAGGTTTTTGCAATAGGATGTGTACACTTGCAGAGAGGAGAGAAACAGAGACAGTGAGAGGGAAAGTGAGAAATCATCCCCCAGGGGAGATGGCCATGCTACAATCCCTTCTTCATTTCTCCTGAATTTTGGGCATACATTCATACGTACGTGGCATGATTTTCAAGCCACCAAGTCTGGGACTTGATCCGCTATTGTCTATGTTGGAGTTCAGTGCCTTAACTACCATGCTACCTGCTGGCCCCTCTGCTCTCTTTTAATCTAGAATAATTATCCTCTTTTCCTTCAAAGATATCTACCAATTTAGTAGACAAGGCTGTTAACTTTTACAGTATCTCAACTTTTTTTTCCCCCCTTCAGCAGAAGTGTTTGTTAACTTGATTCCGTATCTTCTGTATTTCACTGAAAATTACATCTAAATGCTTGACTGAACGTTTTTTGAAAGAATAGATGTTGTATACTTCATGTTGCATCACTTGAGGTGGAAATTTAATAGAGTCAGTTTTTTTCACCTTTAGTGATGGCAAATCTGGATGGTAAGATTTGACAAGATCTTTAAAAATATCTTTTTCTCGGGACCAGCAGATGACCGATGTAATGGCTACATCGCTGGACTCCCATGTAGTCGACCGCAGTTCAAGTCTCAGACCCTGTGGCTTAAACTCATACCAGGCACGTGTTCATGTATACCCAAATCCCAAGAGGAGAATAGAGGATAAGGGACTGTGGCATGACCATCCCCACTGGGGGTGTGATTTCTAGCTTTCTGTCTCTCTGTCTCGCTCTGTCTTTCTGGCTAGTACACATGCCCTATAGCAAAACCTCTCCAATATATATATATTTTTCTTCTCTGAAATATGCAAATAATCTATCATGTAATACCGTTACCCAAAATATTTTTACATAGTAGTATAAAATCTGTTAATGATCTTTGATTGAATTGGTTATTTCATTAGGGTTACAAAATAGTGCTTTTTTGTTTCTCTACTTTTATTCACTGGCATTTTTTATTAGAAAGATTTTATTTCTCTCCATCTGTAGGTGAACAAAGCTCTGTCCAAAAGTGCAGGAAAAAGGCATAATTCTGTACCTTTAATGAACAATGTCTTTTTTTGTTTGAAGAGTAAGAAGCCATCCTTATGTACATTTTAATGGTAGCGTCAGTTTCTCTGTTTTATCTTTTTCAAGTACCTTTGTACATTACTAGATTTTCCTGTTTTCTGTAATTGGTAAGTTTCTTTTGATGTATACATTGCTCTAAATGTACATTTTTCTTGTTATTTTTTAAAATTTGCCAGAGGCAGAGGACGAGTCCTGGACCTGGTGGCTTGCTTTCTCACCACCATCCCCTACCCCCGCCACCCCCATCTGGTCAAATTAAAATAAATGAATAAAAAATAAATAAATAATTATTTTTAAAAATTTGCCAAAGGGTGCATGAACTCAGCAGAGAGGGCAGAGGAAAGAAAGTGAGAAAGCACTCCCCCATGTGGATGGTCACACCACAGTTATTTCTCCATCTCTCCTCCTTTCAGGATTTTGGACACACATGCATGCACATGTGGCTGATGTACTTCTCAAGTTGCTGGATCTGGGGCTTGAACTGTGCAGCTGGCCATGTGGGACATAGCTGCTTAAACCACTAAGCCACTAGCGGGGCTTCTGATAAGAGATAATAACCATAATTGTCATGGATATAGAAAGCAGAGTTGGAGATCAATAGCTTTTGTCATCTAATGGGCAGACTTTGCGATAAAAAATTTACCTTTTACTCTTTAGAGATTGGTTATGATAACAGATTGAAGTAGTTAATGTAGTGGCATTGTAGCTGTACGTAAGTCATATAATTTGGCGGTTGGGCCAAGTTTATTAGTTTTCCTAGCTGTATATCAAGGAGTTGTTTTGCCATGCACTCTTTATTCTAAGAGAGAATTTTTTGCTATAGGGCGCACATGTGCCCAGCATGTTTTAAGCTACTGTGCTGGGTCTCAAACCATTGTTGACTATGTGGGAGTCCAGTGATGTAACCATTACACTATCTGCTGGTCCCAAAGAATTGTTTTTGATAATTAATCTTTTAAAATCTTCAGCTCCTTTTGGATCTTACCATTCATGTTTCCTACTTGTGTTATAGTTATAGTGCTATCCCCCCCTGAAACACAATAAAAACGGAAATGTCTGTTCATTGTGGGTCATTGTATACTCACTTTTATCAAAGGATGAAGAGAGTTAAGGCACAAACTAATTCTTTTTAAAAATTCTTTAATTTTATTCATTGTCACTATTTATTGATTGATTTTTTTGGAGAGTTTTTTGTTATAGGGCGCGTGCGCTCGCCAGAAGGACAGAGAGAGACAGAGACAGAAAGCAAGAAATCACCCCCCAAGGGGGATAGCCACACTGCAATCTCTTCTCCTCCATTTTCCTCTTGGGATCCTGGGCACGTCCGCACACATGCGCAACCGGCCTGAGTTTAAGCCACCAGATCCGGGACTCGAACCGTGGTCAACTACATGGGAATCCAGTGACATAGCCATTATGCCAACTGCTGGTCCCTTATTTTTATTTATTTATTTATTTTTGAAGTTGACCAGAGAGAGAGAGAGAGAAGGAAAGTGAGAAAGCAAGCTGCTAGGTCCGGACTCGAACTGTAGTCAGCCATGTGGGAGTCCAGCTATCTTAACACGCCACCTCCTGGCCTCCAAACTAATTCTAATTAAGGATTGTCAGCAAACTTGGTCATGTATACCTTATACTTTTTTTTTTTTTTGGCTACAGGGTGCAAGTGCTTGCCAGAGAGAGATGGAGAGAGAGGGAGGAAGATGATCAAGCACCTACTATAGGGCGTGGCCATCCCTTCTCCACTTCTCTCTTCTTTTGGGATTCTGGGCATGTGCATGTCTATGTTCAGGTTGTTAATTAAGCCGCTGGGTGTGAGACACTAACCATGCTGTTGGCTATATGGGATCTGGCAGCCTTACCCACCAGGCCACGAAGCCAGCCTTATTAAATAAATTTATTTAATGCATTGCTACCTTAGTAAGTCTTGAAGTCCACCACCCCTGGCCACACCTTTTTTTGTGTGTGTGCTAGAGGGGTACATGTTCTTGCTATTTGGGGGGGGGGGGGACACCTGTCAATGGGGCGTGGTCATGCTACATCCCTGCTCCCTTTCTCTACTCTGTCAGGATTTGGGTCATGCACATATTCCTGATGTGTTTTTCAAGCTGTGGGACTTGGATTTGGACCTCACAGTCAGCCATGCTCAATCTGGCTTCTTTAACAAGTAGGGCAGCCTTTCTATGCAGGTTTAAATGACCTAAACTGAGTGTTAATTAATGTTCCTAGAAATTTAAAAGTAAGAAGATTTGCCTTGTTATCTTCAGGTTACATTCTGTCTTGTTTGGGTATTAAATTATTTTCCTCTCAGTCTGTGGATAAGAATGCTCTCTTCATTGGGTTTTACCATCTTTTAGGATAATGTCTGAAGTATGATGTTGGGAAAGCCATTTGCACTACAACAGTAGATAATATCTGGTCTTGATTTTGGGAGTCATATCTGTCTGTCTGTCTTTTTATTTTTCTTCTCCTGGGCTAATGAGAATGTTCTTCATTAGAATGTTCTTCATACTCCGTTGCTTTTTCTTCTGTTTGAATTACTAGCCTTTTCATCGAGGACTTTACTTAACAACACTTGTATTTCGAAATACGAAATTTGCCTGTTATACCAATTCCCTTTGTATCTTCTTTTGACTATCTGTATGCATATTTGTATGTTTATTAGGGTGATATGGTTAAAAATCCAGAAATATGCTGAATCTTACCTTGTCCCAGGTATTCTAGTTGTTAATTTTTACATCCTGACAATGTCTTGTTAATTTTTTAGGGTTTGTGGTACACTTTTTTTTTTTTTTTTTTTTTTTTTTTTGAGAGGTTTTCGCTATAGGGTGTGTGCGCTCGCCAGACAGGACAGAGATGGACAGAGAGACAGAAAGCGAGAAATCACACCCCACCCCCCAGGGGGGATGGCCATGCCGTAATCCCTTTTCTTCCATTCTCCTCTCTGGATCTTGGGCATGCATGCACATGTGCCTGGCGTGAGGCTTTTTCTGTTTTTGTTTTTGTTTTGTTTTGTTTTTTTTTGTTTTTGTTTTTGTTTTGAGAGGTTTTTGCTATAGGGCGCGTACGCTCGCCAGGCAGACTGAGAGAGACAGAGAGACAGAAGACGAGAAATCACCCCCCAGGGGGGATGGCCATGCCGCAATCCCTTTTCCTCCATTCTCCTCCTGGGATCTTGGGCACGCACGCACACGCGCCTGGCGTGAGTTCAAGCCACCGGGTCCGGGACTCGAACCGCGGTTGACTACGTGGGAGTCCAGTGACATAGCCATTATGCTAACTGCTGGTCCCTGCCCGGCATGAGTTTTAAGCCACCGGGTCTGGGACTCAAACCGCGGTCAACTACATGGGAGTCCAGCGACATAGTCATTACGCTAACTACTGGTCCCTTTGTAGTACACTTTTAACAGAAATATGTAGATGTTAAAAATACAAAAAAGCAAAATTTTGTGATTTTTTTCTTTAAATTTTTTAAATGGCAGTGTTAAAAAAATATGCATTCAGTATATAAGTATATGCTCCTCCCTCCCCCCAGAGGTTTTTGCTATAGGGCATGCGTGCTCTCCAGAAAGACAGACAGAGACAGAAACATAAAGCGAGAAATCACCCATCGGGGGGATGGCCACACCACAATCCTGTCTCTTTCATTCTCCTCTCGGGATCTTGGGCATGCACGCGCACACACGCGCATGCCTGGTGTGAGTTTAAGCCACTAGGTCTGGGACTCGAACCACAGTTGACTACATGGGAGTCCAACGACATAGCCATTACATCACCTGCTGGTCTCCGTATATGCTTATTTAGGCACATAATACATCTGGAAATATACAGAGAAAATTGGTCACAATGAGTTCAGTTCCTTTGGGGTCAGAGATTGTGAAAGTTTTACTTCTAACAATACATCTCCATTCAGCTTTTAAAGTTTACTGTAGGGTGCATGTGCTTGTTGGAGAGAGAGAGAAATCAGTCCCCAGAGGATATGGCCATGCCACAATCCCTTCTCTTCTATTTCCTTGTTGGGATTTTGTCTACATATCCACATACCACCAGGGTGTTTTTTAAACCACTTGATCGAGGGGGCAGACTGTGCAGTCCACCACGTGAGATCTAGCCACCCTAATGTCTGCGGCACCTGCTGGTCCTGAAGCATTGCTTTTAAAATATATTGTTTTTGTCTTTAGTCAATAGAACATATGTGTTTGCAGATATGTGCAGATGTACACAAAGGACAAAAGCGTGATTCCCTTCCTCCCACTGGTTCTTAGACACTATGTATTTTCCCAGAGTGTTTGAGACAGACCAGGCTGGGAATTCAAATCACGGTTGCCACATAGAATCTATTTTCTCTTAAGATGCGCAATATCACTATATCACTGAGTCAGCCTCGTATTTACTTTTTTTTTTTTTTTTTTTTTGGAGAGATTTTCGCTATAGGGCGCGTGCGCTCTCCAGACAGACAGAGAGAGACATTAGAGACAGAAAGCGAGAAATCACCCCCCAGGGGGGGATGGTCACACTGCAATCCCTTCTCCTCCATTCTCCTCTCGGGATCTTGGGCATGCACGCACATGCGCCCGGTGTGAGTTTTAAGCCGCCGGGTCCAGGACGCGAACCGCAGTCGACTACGTGGGAGTCCAGCAACATAGCCATTACGCTAACTGCTGGTTTCCCAGCCTCGTATTTACTTTTAACCTCCACTCCCTCAGTTTAATCTTCTATCATGTCAAAAACATACCCATGTGCTCACATATGGACACATATGTTTTATCTATCTTAACTAATACATTTAGCGGGAGTGATAATTTTTAGTTGTAGCTTTCATTTTTATTGGCTGGTCTCAATTCTCATGACATTTCTACTATTGCAGGTAGGCACAAGTGTGTTAGCTAAAATGCCAGTTACAGGTCAAGGGAATTTGTTGCTTTGGTAAACCGTGAGGAAAAATAAATAGAATATTAGAGTGAAACTCCAGAAATAGGCTTTATTGTGGATGGGATGGGATAATATAAGTAAGCTGCTAAATGTTCTACTATCCCTTAAGTCACCGAAGAGGACGACATTAGTTTGTAAATTTATCCTTTTGGTTTTGTGCTTACATCAGTGAGCAATGGTGTGTGCATCATTTTAGTATATTGTATATTCTGTTCTCATTAAACTTCAAGAGTCCTTCCATTTTTAGAGCTTTTTCTTTTTAGTTTATTTATATATTTCTATTAGTACTAAGAAAAGAGGTATTTAGAGATATATTAAACCCAGACAGTGGGATTTAGCTGATTTTTTAAAAAGTTTTTGTCTGTAGATATGTGCACTCACCAGAGAGAGAGGCAGACAACAGAAACAGAGGGTAAGAAATCATCGCCTGGGGGGGATGGCCATGCCACAATCCCTTCTTCTCCATATTTCTTTTGGGAGCTCATGTGCCTGGCATGATCCGGAATTCAAACTGCAGTGGGCCATATGGGAGTCCAGCACCTTAACAACCACACTATGTGCCTGTCCCGTTCTCTTCCTGTCCTTCTGTCCTGAGAGCTGAATAGAGTATGAGATAGTTTCTTTCTTTTTTTTGCCTTTTTTTTTTTTTTTTTTTTGCCAGAGAGAAAAAGATGGAGGAAGCATCCCCTTCCTCTATGTAATGGGGCTATGTTACAATCTCGTCTCAATTTCTCCATCCTCTTGGGATTCTAGGTACTTACACAAAAGTGCCTGATGGCCTTCCCGAATCTGCCAGGGCCAGCACTTCAGCCACAGTGGGCCAGGTGGGATCTGGCTTCTTCAACTACCAGGCCACAAGCCAGTTCACTATTTCTTTGTAAAGAGAAAATAATGTCTCACTAAAAATTTAGAACCTCTTTGCTTTTGAGTCATTTCTGGCATAGTCTTTTTTTTTTTTTTTTTTTTTTTTAAGAGGTTTTTGCTATAGGGCACGTGTGCTTGCCAGACATACTGAGAGAGACAGAAAGCGAGAAATCACCCCCCAGGGGGGATGGACACGCCGCAATCCCTTCTCCTCCATTCTCCTCTCGGGATCTTGGGCATGCACGCACAGGCGCCCGGTGTGAGTTTAAGCCACCGGGTCCGGGACTCGAACCGCGGTCGACTACATGGGAGTCCAGCGACATAGCCATTGCGCTAACTGCTGGTCCCTGACATAGTCTTTATAGATACAAAACAAAACAAAATTCTACCTGAAAAATTCAGCTATTATTGACAACTCTTGGGGAGTCAACTAATATTAACATTTGTCTAATAATGTATTGGTATACATGATTGTAGTTTAAAACACAAGTTGATTAAAAATAAAAAAGACCAAAGAAAAAAATGAGAGTTTTAAGTTTTTGTTTTTTGAGTGACCATACTTCTAGTAAATTAAGGTCTTGTTGTAATGCATGAGCTCTTCAGGAGCCTTACCAGTATAGTCTAAAAATCCACTTAATTATGAATCGTATTTTTCGCTGGCATAGCTGCTTACTCACTTGGTGACCTTGGTCTCATACATCAAATTCTGCATTAAATGAGAATACAATATTTCTTGACTATAGGGTTTGTAAAACCAGGATAGTTGTTTGTAATTACGTGCTTTTTTTTTTTTTAACCACAATTGCTGCTGATATTGGTTGATTCTGTAAAATCAAAATCATTACTGAATAATTTAACTGTAGATTATTAGTATTTTTGTATCAAAGTCATCGAAAACTTCCTGGAAAGTATATGATGTATTTTAGTTATTTGTGTACTGCTATAAAGTGCCATGATTTCATTAGTTAAATGTCCTTTAAGTATGTGTGTGTGTATGCGCACGCACATGTGTGTATGTGTTTTATTATAGGGTACATGCGCTTGCTGGAGAGAGACCAGGACAGAGAGAAAGACTAAGAGAAATCACTTCCTGGATGAAGTGATTGCCACTCTGCCATCCCTTCTTACGTGTTTTTCTCCTGTGATTTTGGGCATGCTCCCAGTGTGCTTTTTTTTTAAAAGAGAGATTTTTGCTATAGGGCACGTGTGCTCACCAGAAAGAGAAGCAGAGAGACAGAGAGCAAGAAATCGCTTCCAGGGGAGATGGCTACTCTGCAATCTCTTCTCCATTTTCCTCTTGGGATCTTGGGTATATACACACACACAACTGGCGTGAGTTTTAAGCTGCCAGGTCCAGCACTCAAACCACTGTCTACTAGGTGGGAGTGCAGTGGCATAACCATTAGGCCATCTGCTGCTCCCATCTCAGTGTGTTTTTCAAGCAGCCCAGTCTGCCATGTGGGATCCAGTTGCCTTAACCTCCTCGCCACTTGCTGGCCTCTCCTTTAAGTATTAAAGATGTTACCTGGAATAATTAAACGTACAATTTGTACATTAACAGCAGAATTCTCTTTGAAATGAATGTTGCAATATGTAAATATGGCCTTTGCTGTTAGTAAGAGATCAAATTATTTTCTGTAGTCATATAGCTCTGAAGTAGTACACAGAGTTAATTTGTCAGTTCAGGTGTTTTTTTTAACATAAAATTTTAAGACTGTTTAACTTTTTCTTATGACCAAAGTCTTGTTAATGCCAATTATAGAAAGTATAAGAAATTAACAAAAAGAAAAACATAAATACATATATTTATCTCACCACCTATTAGGTAACCACTGTTAATGTTCTTCCTTATTCTTCAGTTTGTGTGTGTGTGTGTGTGTGTGTGTGTGTGTGTATTGCATGTTCAAGCTTGCATACACAAGCATAAAAGTTCATTCTAAAAACATTTTGTTACCTTTTTCAGTTGAAAGTTCCTTTTTGTGACAGGTGATTTTTTTTTTTAACTCATTTTAACATTGCAGCCCTTTATTCAGATCTTATGGAACATGCAGCAATTAAAACAAAAGTGGAGCAGCTCTGGTTGAAGATGGGGTAGAAATACAAAGCCTCAGTGGTTGGCTTTTTTCACTGGCCTGAGCAATCTCCCTTGGAGTTACCATTGAAGAACTCTAGGGCTTCACATAGGAAGCATTGTTGAAAATTACTGCTCTTTAACATTTTTATAGACTGCAAAATACTCTGTTAACATCTGTGACAGCCATGAAAGTGTTCTTAGATCAGATCTCTTTTGAAAGAGATCTGCCTTGAGGAATGTTAGCTAACATCCTCCAGCTACAGAGACTTTGGGGTTTGCCACATTCTCCCTGACAGCTAATTCCTAGTACCTGAGCACAGGAAAGTACTAGAGTCTGCCCATTTCCCTGCAACATGGAACTTCTCTAAGGGCCTTGTGTGTACTCCAGCTTCCTGTTGGACTTGCAGACCAGAGCTGTACTGGCTTGAATATTCCTGCCTAATCCTCCTTCCTACTCCCTCTGCTCTCACACTTGGCATATCCACATAACAGTCTCAGGGCTTACTCTCTTGCTCTTTTTTTTTTTTTTTTTTTTACTATAGGCGTTTGTGCTCACGAGTCAGAAAGTGAGAAGTCACCCCCCCCCCCCCCCCCCCAGGGAGGATGGCCACGCTGCAGTCCCTTCTCCATTCTCCTCTTGGGATCTTAGGCACGCACGCACACACACACGGCGTGAGTTTAAGACACCAGGTCCGGGACTTGAACCATGGTTGACTACATGGGAGTCCAGCGATGTAGCCATTAGGCCATCTGCTCATCCCAGCTCTTTGTATCTTTATTCTTCATAAACATTTCTCAAAATTTTCAACATTTCTATCTCCACCTTGAATTTACTTCCCAGAAAACCTGAACTGGCACACATCCAGCATCCAGATGTTTTACTTTGGGAGAGAAACAAGTAGTGTTTTTGTTTTTTTTTTTTTAAAAAAGAAGCAAAAAGTGGGGTCCTCCTGCCCCCACTTTCTTAGCTAGAATTATAGGTGTGGGTAACCATGCCTGGTGTGTTCAGATTGGCCTGGGAACTGAACCTGTGCCTCACATGTAGCTTTCATCCACCATGGCTGGACCCCAGGTGTGTTTTGTTTTTTTTTTTTAAGGAGTTATAATACAGTCTCATGGTTTTTACAAAGCACAGATATACACAGGACACATGAGACTGGAGAAAAGCGGTCATGCCATGACCATACTCTGGTGGGTGCTCATCTCTTTCTCGTCTTCTCTCTCTCTCTCTCCCTCTCTCCCTCTCTCTCTCTCTCCCTCTCTCCCTCTCTCCCTCTCTCCCTCTCTTCCCTCCCTCTCCTCCTTCTCCTCCCCTCCTTCTCCTCCCCTCCTTCTCCTCCCCTCCTTCCCTTTTTCTTTCTCTCACATACTTTATCATGAATTAAGAAAAAAATGTTTTAAGTTATAGAAATACATAAAATGAAAGTAAACTATCCATTCCTGTAAACCTCAGAAAACCATCTTCACATGTGTTCATCATTATACTTATATTCCTCATATTCTTGATTAATCAACTTTAGATATTATTTATTATATTACTATTTGAAAGATAAAGGAATTGTATAGCTGACATTTCTCTTACCTTTTCTTCTCCATATTTTCATTTGTGTTCACTAGTGATGTTATTTCTACCTTGTCAAGATTTATATTTATGTATATATTTACATGTCTATCTCACATATAAAACATACTTACCACATTCCAAGATCCCTAAAGTTCTCATCCTATTATAGTTCAGAGTCTTATCTAAATTTTGTCTGCTCAGAAGTCCTGATTCTTATATCTAAATTATTTAAATGAAACACAGATGAAGCTCCTTATTTGGGGACCTCTGAAACTTAAGAAATGGAGTGGCACATTGGTAAAACATACAATCCTGTGAGGCTGACTCACATAAGGAGATTCAGGGTTTACATCCTGAAACCTCCTTCAATATGCTGGGTATGAGCATGCCCATGATTTGGGGCAGGTTGAAGCTGAGGTTAGATTGTGATGTGAAGACCTTTTTGAGGCTCATGTCTTTGTCACTCTTACTCTTTCTGTCTCTCTTGCTCATGGAGAAGGCAAGAAAAGAAAGAACGGAAGAAAGAAAAGCAAGCAAGCAAGGTAAACAAAAACTAACAAAGCTAGTTAAGTAAAATGCAGTCCCGTCCCCAAATGCAGTGTTGGGACTTTGGAACATCCTAGACATTCTTTTGGGTCATTGGAAAAGTCATGATGCATTTTAATAGTTCAAAAAGGGAGAGGATAGAAAACTGAAGGCACAATTTCCAAACAATATCTAAAATCAGCTGGAGACACCCCACTAGAATTCAAGGCCTGGGAGTAATCTTTTATAGTTTGAGGTTTAGTTCTCTAGGCTGGCATTTGTATCCTCTCTCTGATTACTATTGTTGGTTTATTTTTTTCACCTTTTGCTTTCCTCAGATTTGGTGATTATGGGTTGTCCATGTTCACTAAAGAATAAGTGGGTCAGATTAGGTAACTGGGCAGAGGTTGTGTGCTGAAGACATGTTCCATCTGTAGGTCTTTCCTGTGGCTGTGAGGTGTGGTAGCCTTCTCCATTCTCATACATTCATGAAGATGTACATTTCTTAGAAAATTGGTTATGAGGCAAAAAAATTTCTCTTTTCATGTGTAAACCACAGCCATACAGTCATGCTGCATAAGCACATTTTGATCAATAACAGACTGCATACATGACGGTGGTCCCAAAGATTATAACATATAGCCTATGTGTGTAGTAGGATATGCCGTCCATGTATATAAGTGTACTCTGATGTTCCACCCAGTGATGAAAGCACCCAAGGACCCATTTATCAAAATATATCTCTATTGCTAAATGATGCATAAGTGTACATACAGTATAGAAATATATTTAGTATGTCTGTGGTACTGAAATTTCATGGAGGAGGGGTGGGGGGGAACCATTTAAAAAAAAAAAAAGCTCCTGGGGCCAGCAGATGGTGTAATGGTTTAGGTGCTGGACTTGGTTGAACCATGGCTGAACATCGTTCCAGTCCTGGACCTGGTGGCATGCTTTCTCACTTTCTCTCTCTCTTGTCTCCAGCTGATCAAATTTAAAAATAATAGTAATAACAAATATTAAAAAATAAAAACTCCTTCATGGTCAATAATGGAAAGAAAGGTTGAGAAATAGTGCTGTAAGGTGCGTGATTGACTAGGAGGCAATTGACTAGACTTGGGTACTCATAATTAGCAGAATAATCATACCTCATCTGTGGAGTGGAATGCTTTAGTGTCTTAAGTGCTGCTCTGCTTTACTTTAAGGCCTCAACAACCACGTTAGGAGCTGTCTACAGAACTGCATGCTTTATTTAGAGCTGTAACTTTCTAACTTCTTAAAAACCGCTCTATAATATAAAAATACATTTTACATCACAACTCAGTACACATACACGCACACACACACACACACACACACACACTACAGACATGAAACTGAAGCAAGAATTCCATGAAATAGTATGTGTCTTAACTTGGTATTTTCTGTTCACTCATTGTAGGTCACTAAAAATTACTAGTTGTAATTTACCAAAATTATTTTAAATCTGTAGTTTGAAGAATATTTGGCACCTGGGTTTAATTCTGAGACTTGACGGCTCGTGGTGTCAGCTTTTTCTCTTTTAGCTGGCAGAGAAAAATCTTGCCTTCTTGCATAAGCCATTTGGAGTGCAGTTCTTTAATTACTGATTTATATCCTTGATGATATCCATTCCCACCTCCTTGCTACTTGCATATTAAGCTTGGAGCCACTCTGGCTTCATTGGGAATACTCAGACTATCTTGACTTCAGTTTTCTTTGCTTGCTTTTTCTTAATTGGATTTAGCTTGTGTTATATTTCCTAGACATCACCCAAATTTTCTAATCTGGCGATGAAACTCTTTTTTTCTCTAAAAGTTTATGATTTATTTTCTTTCTGAGTTTGTTTAAAGACTAAATAGAACAGCTTTCTGTCATTACTTCATGACCACAAGTGGAAGGAAAGTTTTATTTGTATGCCCAGTCTGTCCTTTTTTAAAAAATTATTTTATCGAACTTTTATTTATTTATTCATTCTTTTATTTATTTATTCATTTTTTAATTTGACCACAGAGAGACAGAATGAGAGAAAGTGAGAAGGCAAGCCGCCAGGTCCAGGACTTGAACCGCGGTCAGCCACGTTGGGAGTCCAGCACCCTTAACCACCATGCCACTCGCCTGCCTGAATCTCATTTTTTAATTGGAACCCTGTAATTTAACAGTTCTTAGTTGTTGTATTTTAGTGTTTTCTAGTTTTTCTAAAAGTTTGTTAAATGTATACATAGCCACGATTGTTTTTAGGAATGATTTTAACATGATCGACTGCCTGCGTTGACATATCCACTTTAAAAGTAAGATCTCCTTATTACTGGTGATAATTGGTTGGATCATGGCCAAGGATGAGGCCTTTGTTTGGTCAGGCTATTAGAGAGGTTTGAATCTCACTTTAATCACTTATTAACTGTGTGCCCCTATGCAAATTATTCATTATTTTGTGATTGCTTATTTTAAAGTAAGGATAGTAGTATTTACTAAATAGGGTTTGCTTGAGAATTAAATACGGAGGGATGCCTGTGTGTGTGTGTGCCCCAAATCCCCATAGGATGGAGAAATGGAGAAGGGATTGCAACATGACTATACTCTGTTAGGGGAAAGCTGAGGTCTCCTCCTCACTCTCTCTTTGTTTCTCTCTGGTACCTTTTAACAAAACAAACAGAGAAAAAGGTCTTAGGACAGTGCCTAGCATACAGTAAATATTTAATCGCAAGTATTTGCCAATATCCTTATAACCATATTTATCTATACATCTATGTCCTTTTGTCTGAAAAGAAATTTCAGCTCTTGTAGTTTTTATGTGGGCTAAAAAGGTGGACCAGTTCTTTTTTGTTTGTTTGTTTTCAGCCTACTTGATTTTTTAAAAAAAGTAATTATGTTTTGCTGTGTCGGAATCACTAAACTAAGACGTTTTCAGAGCTGAGATCGAGTTAGCTTAACTGAGGAGGTAAAAAGTGTGAGGTGTTAAGAGAAACACAGCTTCTTGGTATATGAAGGGTTGTGAATTGCAGTTCATATTTAATTTAAATGAGCTTTGTAGGCAATAGTTAAGGGTAAGGGGTTTAGAGTCAGACTGAGTTAAAGCATTAGTTTTATGATTTATTGACTGTGTGCCTTTGGGTAAGTTTTCTGTGCTTCATTTTCACTGTCTATAAAATGGGGGTAATAATAATGCTTTCCTTATGGAGATATTATGAAGAGCCCATGGATTAATGTATGTATACTTATTAAAAGTGCTTAAGAGATAATAGCTGTTGGTAATATTAATATTGTACTTAGATTTGAATTTGGTGTGTGTTCAGAATTTGTATAAATAAAAGAAATATAAGGTTGAAATAAAGGTGACTTTTTTTTTTTTTAAGAGAGAATTTTGCTATAGTTCGTACACTTGCCAGAGAGACAGAAAGACAGAAAGTGAGAAATCACCCTGCAGAGGGGATAGCCACAGCACAATTCCTTTTCTTCCATTCTCCTCTCTGAATTTTGGGCATGCATACACATGCGCCCAGTGTTGAGTTTTATTTTTTTATTTTTTATTTTTTTGTTGTTGCTATAGGGGGCTTGCGCTCACCAGAAAGACAGAGACAGAGAGACAGAAAGCGAGAAATCACCCCTAGGGGGGATGGCCATGCCACAATCCCTTCTCCATTTTCCTCTCGGGATTTTGGGCACGCACGCACACGTGCCTGGCGTGAGTTTAAGCCACCGGGTCCAGGACTCAAACTGCTGTTGACTACATGGGAGTCCAGCAACATAGCCATTAGGCTAACTGCTGGTCCCAGTGAGTTTTAAGACTACATGGGAGTCTAGTATGCAACCATTAGACCATCTGCTGGTCCCCAAAAGTGAGATTTAAAAAAAAAAATTATTTAACTTTATTGTTATTATTTCAGGAGAGAGAGAGAGAGAAAGCTTCCAGGTTCGGGACTCAAACCACAGACAACAGCCATATGGGAGTCTAGTGCCCTTAATCACCACCATGCCACCTGCTGGCCCCCAAAAGGTGAGATTTTTATATTAAAAAGAAAATGTACTATTTTTCACCCTCTAGAGATGTAATTAACATTTGAGACAAAGAAATTATCTGGGAGGTTAATGAATACTTCATTAGTACAGCAGTACTTTGGGCCTGTAGTTGATGTGGTGGTTAAAGGTGCTGGACTCCCACATGACTGACTGCAGTTAGAGTCCTGGACTTGGTGACTTGCTTCTCACTTGCATCTTTCTGTCTCTCTCTGATCAAACTGGAGGAGGATGATGATGATAATAGTAGTAGTAGTAGTAGTAATAATAATAATGAATAATGCATAGGGCCACCCTAGATCACAGTAGTCTCCAATTTTTTAAATTCTTCCTTTGAAGTTGTAGAAAATGAAAAGTTAGTATGTGTGTTATAGTTTTAGAAATTTATTTTCAAGATTGCAAATTTTGTTTATATACTATTTTTCCTTTGTTTTGGGACATTCAGTAGTAACATCTTAGAACCTATTTTGTAGAACATTTTGAAAATTTCTTACTGTTGTAGAATTGTACAGTATTCAGATGACTTTGCTAGTTAACCCTGGCTAGCTGTTTCTTCATGAGAAGTTGTTTTATGGGAAAAGATGTGTATCTTTGAACTGCCAAATGTAGAGTTAAAAAAAAAAAAAAGTAGATTGTCTTTTCTGTATACTCTTTGCCTGCACATCTTTTCATATACCTATGAAATATATACACACACAAACACACACACTCTCCATATGTATGTTGAAAAACATTTTAGTATGCCACATTTAGGTCACCTTTTTCTTTCGTAAGATTGCATGACAGTTTGCCAGTATATTACAGCATATGTTCATTCATTATTTTTAATGGTTCACGGCTAAAAATAGTCCTGATTATTTGTCCTTTACTTGTATTAATCTTGTGCCTTACTAAACATGGTATTCAGATATTTAATGTTATTAATTATAGGCTTCATTTTGAAATTTACAGGCCATGATTGCATTTAGGTCACAAATATCAAACATTCCTTTTGTTATGAAGTAGTTGTCTTGTTAAGGTAGTTGAGTTTTTCTTTCCCTTTGGATAATGTGTTATGTTGAGCTTTGGTTGTTAATTGATAGATGTGGTATCCTCTCTGTAAGAGGTTTTAAAATGCATAACACGTATTTCAGAAAGCAGCTGTTGCTATGGCAACTCTCGGGTCACTTGCAGCTCAGCTTACATGATTGGCTGTTAATGGAGTCTAATATGCTTGAGAAGAGAATTGAGCAAATGAAAGAGGGGTTTTGAAGGAATCCTCTTAAACCTCTTGAAGTTTAGCAGAACAGCACACAAAAATTTAACACTTATAGTACTGTTACACAATTTTTCTGTAAGTTTCATGAATAATGAAAGTGTGACAGGACACATTTTCAGAAAAACATTTTATCAGAACCTTCTTAAGATTGTTGGAATCTTGGGTTGTCACTTGTCTTCATTTTATTGTTTAAAGAAACACTTTGCACAGCTATCAGTTATATTCTGTGTTCATCCCTCTGAAGCCTCTTCCTCTGAAGAGTTAATTAGATTGAGTCATGAGAAGATTGTTAATTGTACAGGGTCAGAGAGAGTGGAAAAGCCAGGAATAGTGTCTAAATTTACTTTCCTTACATGAATTAGAGTTGCCTCTCACTTGATTCCTAAAATAGCCCCCATTAATGTCTCTCTCTTAGGGGTATTTGGATGGTGTGAAAAGTGAGGTGGTAGTGTATACATTGGATTTTGAGGCCTGTAAAGTAAGTAAAATAAGCATAATTAAGAATTGCCATAATGAAAATTGAGAAACATGTAAAAAGGCATATAATACCTGTCTTGTTAAATGACAGAGTTTTCATCCACCTTTTTCATAAATATAGTATCAGAGCAAGGGCTATTTTTAAAACTTGGGCTATTTAAATGGCAAAATAAATATAATTGAGATTTATAATGTAGATGAACTGTATTAGATAGTAAGTTACTATCCTATCACCTCAGAAAGTCATTTCACTTTGTAAAACCAATTTCACCTAGTTAGTTTAACAAGTGTAGAAAATAGGACTTCAAAAACAGTCTTAGTATCTGCTATTTCTAATGAACTCAGGGGTTTAAAATTGATTGTAATAAGTGTTGAATTTGATAGACTAAGTTATAGCTAGGCTGGTATGTATAGTTAGATTTGATTTTCTGATTTTGTTAGGAATAAAAAACTTGTGATAAAAACTAGCATTTACATTCTAAAGTACTTTTGATTTATTATTTTCTTTTAAAATGGCTAGAAATATTAAACAAAAATGTTCATAATAGATGTACATAGAAATATGGATTACCCCCATTGACTTTTTAAAAAAAGAATGATTTATTTAACTCCATTAATTATTATTATTATTATTTAATTTGACCAGACAGAGCAAGAGAGGAAGGGAACGTGAGAGTCCAAGCTGCCAGGTCTGGGACTCCAACCATAGTCAGCCATGTGGAAACCCAGCACCTTTAACCACCAAGCCTCCTACCAAGACCGCTCCTGTTGTGTGTGTTTTTTTTTTTTTTTTTTTTTTTTTTTGACAATATAAACATTTTATAATTTAATAAACAGAAACACTGAAATTTGTAAGTCTATAATCACTTAATCAATGTGACTTAAAAATTTTTTTTAATGGGAACCAGCAGTTAGCGTAATGGCTATGTCGCTGGATTCCCACGTAGTCGGCCGCGGTTCGCGTCCCGGACCCGGTGGCTTAAAACTCACGCCGGGCGCGTGTGCATACGTGCCCAAGATCCCGAGAGGAGAATGGAGGAGAAGGGATTGTGGCGTGACCATCCCCCTTGGGGGATGATTTCTCGCTTTCTGTCTCTATGTCTCTCTCTGTCTGTCTGGCGAGTGCACGCGCCCTATAGCAAAAAACCTCTCCAAAAAAAAAAAATTTTTTTTTTTAGTCATTTTGATTTTAAATAATAGTATCCAAGTGCCCTTATGTTCTGATTTGCATCTGGCAGTTCTGGATCATGTTGTTGCCTAATACTAATCTTAATATGTGCTCACATTTTTTACTTTCACAAAATACAAAGAAAAGTGTAAGAAGTCAACATGTAAGTTCACAACATCATATTAAAACCTACAACTCAGATAAATATTAATCTTAGCGTGTTTCCTTTTCAGTACTTTTCTGTGTATATGAATATATATAAAACTTGTTGAACAGGTCAGCTTTTATATATACATTTATACATTAGCCACTTTTATATCATATCAGAAGCATTTTATGTTCACTTCTCAAATTTTTGATGATATATAAACATATCCACAAGTAACTGGTTTTCACTTGTGGGACATCAAGTTGTTTACCTTATTCTCTTCTTTTTTGAATTAGTCTTCATCACATAAAGGTTTTTGATTTTTTTTTTTTTTTTTTTTTGTGAGAGAGATTTTTGCATGCACTCCACAGAGAGACAGAATGCGAAAAATCACCCCTCGGGCGGATGGTCATGCTGCAGTCCCTTCTCTTCCGTTCTCCTCCCAGTATCTTGGGCATGTATGTACACATGCCTAGTATAAATTTGAAGCCATTGGGTCTGTACTTGAACCGTGGTCAGCCCTGCGGGAGTCCAATGACATAACTGCTACGCCATCTGCTGGCCCCCCACTTCATCACATAAAGTAGTAATTGACTCATTCAAGATCTTGCTTTCATTTTTTTCATTTTTAAAAATCTGTAATAATCATTTTTCTCCTCTCCCATATTTTAACATATATATTACATATACACACATATATATTATATGCACACACATTTGTATGCATTCTTGTAAAACATATATTGTTGTCTCGGGTGGATTTATTTCAAGTCAAACATAGAGTAGAGTGGCATCACTTTGTTCTTTTCCCTACATTGCACTTCCCCCCAGTTTAAAAAATTTTGATAAAGTACACGCTATTCAGTTTTACAGTAATACTAAGTTCATTTATATTGATGTGCAGCCATCCATACCTATCTCTAGAACTCTTTCCATCTTCCCAAACTGAAGATTCTACACTTGTTAAGTAATAACCCCAGACCTCCAGCCTGTCATTTGCCATTCTGCTGTGTGAATTTGACTATTCTAAGTACTTCATATAAGTGGAATCATACAATATTGGCTTTTTTGGTAACTGGCTTATATATTTATTTATTTTTCAGGCCTTTACTATAGTCTGTATGTGCTAGTCAGAGAGAGACAGATTGAGAGGGAAAATGAGAAATCATTCCCCAGGGGGACATGGCCACATTGTAGTCCTTCTCCATTCTCCTCCTGGAATTTTGGGGAAGCACACACATGTGCCTGGCGTGATTTTCAAGCCCCCAGGTCTGGCTGGAACCATGGTTAGCCATGTGGGAGTCAGCACCCAAGCCACCATGCTACCTGCTCGCCCCGTGTCTTGACTTATTTTATTTAGCATAATGTCTTTAAGGTTCAACCATGTTGTTATATATGTCAGAATTTACTTTCTTTTTAAGATTGAATACTATTCCATTGTATGTATATGCTATATTGTGCTTATGCATTCATCTGTTAGTGAGCGCTCGGGTTACCTCCTTGTTTTAGTTTTTGTGAATAATGCTGTTATTGACATGGAAATACCTCTTCAAGACCTTCCTTTGAGTTATTTTGGATATATACTCAGAAGTTTAATTGGTGGATCATATCATGATTCTGATTTTTAGTTTTTGAGGAACCACCATACTGTTTTCTACAGTGACTACCATTTTACATTCCCACCAGTGGTGTATAAGAGATTCAATTTCTCCACATTATTGGCAATACTTGTTATTTTCTGCTTTTTTGATACTAGCTAATGGATGTGAGGTGATATTTCATGGTGCTTTTATTTACATTTCCCTAATGACAAATGGGCATCTTTTCATGTACTTATTTATCAGCCATCTATCTGCCTTCGGAGAAATGCCTGCCTGTTCAGCTCCTTTGACCATTTATGAGTGAGGTTTTTCTTTTCTTGTGGAGTTTTAGGATATCTTTATTCTGAATGTTAATTCCTTATCACATATATGCTTCACAAATATTTTCTCCTGTGGGTTGTCGTTTTACTCTGTTGATGCTGTTTCTTGATGCATAAAATTTTAAAATTTTCATGAAGCCTACCTTTTTTAAAATTTTTATTTCATTTTCTGTGTTTTGGTGTCCTATTCAAGAAATCATTGTCAATCCAGTGTCATGGTATATAATTCTTTTAATGTGCTGCTGGGTTCAGTTTAACCACTTCTAGGATTGTATCTTGGCAGTGTTTTTCAAGGGATGATAATGATTTGATTAAGAGCACATACTCTGGATTTAGTCAGCTTGGGTTTGAATCCTAATACTTTCATTTAGTAATTCTGATACATTGGCTTAATTTAACAATTTGATGTTTTAATTTTATAATTTGTTAAATGAGTTATGAGTAGATCCTACCCTTGAGGATTTAACTAGTGTAAATATATGTGTGATGTTTAGAACAATGACTGACACATAGTAAATGCTATATAAATGGATTGCTCTTACCAAATTTAAAAAACTAATAATATTTTAACTAGAATTTTTTAATGGAATTGCATTGAACTGGTTGGTTTCCTGGAGAAATCACCTATTTAGTTGCTCTATCCAAGAGCATGGAATGACTCTTCACTGATACAATTTTTTTTTACATTTTAATAAATTAGATTGTTGGAAAAGTCATGTATCTTTTTTTTTCTTTCTTTGGAGAGGTTTTTTTGCTATAGGGTGCATGCGCTCGCCAGAAAGACAGAGAGAGACAGAGAGACAGAAAGTGAGAAATCACCCCCAGGGGGGATGGCCATGCCGCAATCCCTTCTCCTCCGTTCTCCTCTTGGGATCTTGGGCATGCCCGCACACGCGCCCAGAGTGAGTTTAAGCTGCTGGGTCCGGGACTCGAACCGCGGTCGACTACGTGGGAGTCCAGCGACATAGCCATTACGCTAACTGCTAGTTCTGAAGTCATGTATTTTTTCTATGCAAAAATGTAACAACAACCCAGTAATTAGATTTTTTTCTCCATAGTACTCATGTTTTAGTCCATTTTTCTGTTGTTCTAACTGAATATCAGAAACTGGATAATTTATCAAGTTAATAAAAATTTATTCAGTTGATTTTTGTTTTGTTTTGTTTTTTTGTTTGGAGAGGTTTTTGCTATAGGGCGCATGCGCCCTCCAGAAAGACAGAGAGAGAGAAAGCGAGAAATCACCCCCAAGGGGCATGGCCATGCCGCAATCCCTTCTCCTCTGTTCTCCTCTTGGGATCTTGGGCACGCATGCACACGTGCCCAATGTGAGATTAAACCACCAGTTCTCGGGGGACTTGAACCGTGGTCGACTACATGGGAGTCTAGTGATGTAGCCATTACACCATCTGCTGGTCCCTATTCAGTTGATATGTTTAGAGGTCAAGGTTGAGGGACTACATCTGGTAACCTGACTTCTTGCTGGCAGGGTTCTGCAGAGTCCCTAGGAGGTGTAGGGCATCCACATGAAGAGAGGGCAAGATCTATCTGCTCTGCTCTCTTCTTATAATGCCACTGGTATTCTGTTATGGAAGATCCACCCTAATGACCTTATCTAGTCCTAATAACCTTCCGAAGACCCTATCTTTTAATACCATAGTTAGATTAAATTTCCTGCATCTTACTACCATCTCAGTAAGCAACCAGATTGCAACATGTGAACTTTTAGGGGACATATTCAAACCATAGCAGATCAGCAGGATCATTAACATTTTGTTAAACATTAGCAGTAGTTATGGGTATCTTTGTGGCATTCACAACTTTATGAAATTGGGTTACAGTTTCTTAAGATTAATAAACAATGTAGAGGATGCCAGTCTCATTTCACCTCACATCATTGAATATTGTCACTGTATAAATGTTTAATTTCATTATTATTTATCAGAGGAATGTGATTTAAAGCAAGAATGAATTTTTTTTTTTCATTTTTTCAAAAATTTTATGTATTTGGGAACCAGCAGTTAGCGTAATGGCTGTGTTGCTGGACTCCCACGTAGTCGACCGTGGTTCTATCTCTCACCCTCTGCCGTGTCTCACCGTCCTCTCACACTGCCTCTTGTATCCATGGTTGCTTTCTATGCCTCCCCCCCCCATTTTATTTATTCATTAATGAACTTAATTAATCTAAATACTTCCAATAGCTAGTGCAGCTGATATATACATATCTATGAACACAAGTCTGATTTTGGCATAAACCTCAGTGAGTAGAATGAATCTTTATTTCTTAATTATTTTTAGTCAGTATTACTATTTTTAATTTTAATTATTAGTTCTTTTTTTTAGTTTGCTATAGAGTACATGTGCTTTTGCGGGGAGAGGGAGGGAGGGAAAGAGAGAGAGAGAGAAATCACCTCCTGGAAAGATGACCATGGTGCAATCCCTTCTCCATTCTCCTCTCAGAATTTTGAGCATGTATGCACTGATGTGATTTTCAAGCACTGGGTCCAGGACCTAAACCGCTCAGCCAACCAGGTGGGATCCAGCACATTTAATCTCTGTGCCACCTGCTGGCTCTAATTAGTTATTTTTATCAGTATGTTTTAATCAGGATTCAAATTCATTTTATGTATGTATTTATTTGCTAGAGGTGTGTGTGCTCATCAGAGAGACAGTGGGAGAAAGAAAACAATCCCCTGTGGGAAATGGTCATGCCATAATCTCTTCATTTCTCCCTTTGGGATTTTTAGGCATACATACACATTGCCAGCCACCAGGTCCGGAGTTGCATTGCGCAGTCAGCCATGGGGGATCCACCTTCCTTATCCATCACACCACTCATGGATCCTCTTTATATTTATTTTATTGGTTGCTTTATTTAAGATTTTAGTAACTTAAATTGGACTCACTCAATTTAACAAAGAAATTAATAGTATGAGTAGAATCATGAAGGTGTAACCCATCAGGGTGTTTGCAGTGGATGGCAGCTATGTCATTATTGTAGGAGACAAAAATTATAGTGTCAGAGATTGGAAATAAATATAGGGAGGAGCTATATCATTAAATTATTTTACTTGCTATGTCTAGGAAATTGAATTCTATGGTTGAAGTAATAGCTATTTGAAATATCTTTTTTTCCCATTTAATTGTCAGAGGGTATGTACACTCACGAGAGAAAGAAAGAAAAAGAGAAAGTAAGTTACCACCCAAAAGGTATGGTCACGCTCCAATCCTTTTTCCTTTTTATCTCTGTCCTGTTGGGATTTTGAGCATGCACACACTTGTGCCCAGCATGTGTTTTTGTTTGTTTGTTTGTTTGTTTTTTTAAGACTTCGGGGTACATATTCAAATTGTATTTGGCCATATGGGATATGGCTCCCTTAACCACTGGGCTAAAGGGCTGGCCCTATTTGAAAGATTTTAAATAGGGATCTGGTGTGATTAAATTAGTATTTTAAATAAGTGATCTGACTATAGGGTACAGGATTGAATTGAGGTAAAGCAAGCATGTTAAAATAGTTAAGGGGACCGTAGTGGCTTACTAGAGCACTATGATGAGTAAGATTAAAGAGGAAGGAATGGATTTCAAGTATATTTAACTGATAAAATCGGCAGGATTTCAGAGAAAGAGGAAGAATCAAGACTTATCTCAGAGTTTCTGGTTTTCTAGCTTAGGTAACTATATGATTCCACTAGATGAAATAAGTAACTTGGAAGAAAAATATTATCTTTTAAATTTTTTTTCCCAGAGAGATATTTTTTGCTGTAGGGTCCATGTGCTCTCCAGAGACAGAAAGCAAGAAAGCATCCCCCTGGGGGAATGGCCGTTGCTGCAACCCTTTCTCCTCCAGTCTCCTCTCAGGATCTTGAGCATGTGCACACATGTGCCAGTACGAGTTTTAAACTACCAGGACAGGAGACTATAACTATGGTTGACTACTGGGAGTTCAACAATGTAACCAATATGCTATTTGGTGACCCTGAAAACATAATCTCAAAATTTAAATGTGTCTTTTTTGAAGAACAGAGGTAGGGTATCCTTAAGGCTTAGGGCTAGAATTGGGAGTGTTTGGGAGAGTAGGAGGAGGGAAATATTTAAACCCAGGTGACTCAGTCATTTCTGTTCTGATTAAAAGCCATCCTCTAGTTGAGTGGAGATCTATTTATAATTATTAACTTTTGAATAAGGGAAATTTCAGGAATATACAACAGTAGATGGGATTATATAATGACCATCTGTGTACGTATATGCAGCTTCAACAGTTATCAAATGACCAATACTTTTACATCTGTACATCTCTCCTTCTGTATTCGTTTGAAGAAAACCCCTGACATCACATAATCACTTGTAAATTTTTTTTTTTTTTTGAGAGGTTTTTGCTATAAGGCGGGTACGCTCGCCAGAAAGTCAGAGAGACAGAAAGCGAGAAATCACCCCCCAGGGGGATGGCCACACCACACTACCTTCTCCTCTATTTTCCTCTCGGGATCTTGGGCATGCACGCACACGTGCCCGGTGTGAGTTTAAGCCACCGGGTCCAGGACTCGAACCGCGGTCGACTATATGGGAGTCCAGCGACATAGCCATTACGCTAACTGCTGGTCCCAAATATTTTAATATATATCTGTAAAAGATAATTTTAAGAAACATTAAAACTATCAACAACCTTACATTGTAAGATTTTTTTTTTTTTTTGCCAGCTAGTGGCATGGTTGTAAGGTACCTGGATATCCCATGACTCAAGTGATGTGATTTTGTGGTTCGAGTCCCAGACCCCCAGATCAGTGGACCCAGAGGCTAGAGAAATGCACCAGGTGTGTATACATGTGTATTCCAAATCGTGAAATGGAGAAGTTATTGTGGCATGACCATTCTCCATGGAAGTGCTTTCTCTCTCTCACGGTTCATTCTCTCTCTCACGTTCTCTGTCTCTGGCAGATTTTTAAAAATAAATAATTTTTAATGATTTTTTTTTCTTTTAAAGAGAAACTTTGGTGGGTAATTGGGACTAAAGGAAGATTTCTTTAAAAAATTGAGGGGCTGCCCCCATTGCCTAATTGTTAAGAGGGCAAAATCCCACATGTATGAGTAGTTTGAATCCTGGTCCTACATGTCTGACCAAGTGGTTTGAATACTGGCCTCAGTGACTTGAAAAATATTTTAGGTCCAAGTTTGTGTTCTAGATCCTGACAGGATGGAGAAGTGGGGGAGGGATAGTGTCATAACCTCTCTGCCTCTCTAGTGTACCCTTTGGCCTTTAAAAAATAAAAGAAAAAAAGGATAGAATAAAAAATGAAGAGGTAGAAACAGTGAATATAAGGGGTCTTCAAAAACTCATGGAAAATGCCTATTAGGAAAAACTATTCATGGACTTGGAGGTGTTTTTTGCACCAGAATAAATTCAAGCATTAATTTTACTTTTTTCAAGAAGTTTTGAAGTCCCCTCATTTAAGTTGCTTTTCTAGGAAGGAAAACAGGAAGAAGGGTGTCTAGCAAGGATTGGAAGTTGCAGTATTTATATGTTTTAAGTGATAAAAGATGTTTGAGTGCTTCCTAGGGTAAGGGAAAAGCTAGACTATGAAATACACAGGCACAGGGAGGAAGAATGAAAGGAAAGATACCTTATTATTTGAGATAGTATTAAAAGATAAAGAATGAGTAAGGGAAAAGCAAAATACTGAGCTGATAAGTTATAGTCAATAACTTTAGATTTTTGGTAAACTTCAGAGAATATGGAGAGGGATCAGATCTTTAAGATTAGTGACAAATTTTTTTTTTTTAAATACCAGAGAGCACATGAGTTCACCAGAGATACAAGAGAGAGAGAGAGAGAGAGAGAGAGAGAGAGAGAAAGCACACCCCAATGGATATGGTCATGTCACAGTCTCTTCTCCATTTTTCCATATAGTTGGGATCTTGAGCATGTGCACACATATGCATCTCATGTGTTTTTCAGCTGCTGGGTCTAAATTTGAACCACAGTTGGCCATATGGGATCTACTGCTTTAACCACTAGGCAATGGGGTTACCCTGAAGGGATGTTAAGATTGGTGAAAAATTTGGAATAGTTGTTGAAGAAAATTACAAAAGGAGTCAAGGACTAACAGAAGATTGCTTCTTGGGATTAAGATTCTATCTGATAGGCCATTCCTTTAGCAGCGTGGTTTAAGTTCTGTGTATAGGAGCCAGATCCTATGTGACTGACCGTGGTTTGAATCCTGACCTGGTGGCTTGAAAAATCATGCCACCAATCCTGACAGAATGAAGAAATAAAGGAAAGGAATTGTGGCATGACTGTGTTCCATTGTGTGGGGGAGGTACGTTCTTGATCCCTTTCTGTCTTTCTGGCACACATGGTTATGCACACATGTCCTTTCGTAATTTTTTAGAAAAGAGTCTACCTCAAAGTACAGACCAAAATTTCCAGTGGTATCCAACTATTACGGTTCTGTGAGCCTTTCTTCCTTTCTTCTTTCGTTCATTCATTCATTCTTTTTTTTTAAGAGATTTTTGCTACAGGGCGCATGCAGTCCCTGGAGAGACATAGAAAGAAAGTGAAAAATCATCCTCCCCCCCAATAGGAATGGTCAAGCCGCATCCCTTTGGTCGCACATGCACATGCACTTGGCATGAGTTTCAAATCACCAGGTCCAGGACTCGAACTGCGGTCAAACACGTGGGAGTTCAGCAACATAACTGTTAACGCCAACTGCTGGTCCCTCTATGAGCCTTTTTAACAACACTGCCCAAATAGGTGTTTAGGAGAACATAGTTTGTGTGATTATTTTAGACTTGAACTTTTCTTTTTTTTTTTTTTTTTTTTTTTTTTTTTTTTTTAAGGTTTTCATCGTAAGGATGTGTACTGCTGGAGAGAGGCAGAGAGAGGAAAAGTGAGAAATCACCTGTGAGGGGGTGGCCTTACTACATTCTTCTCCTCCATTTTCCTCTTAGGATTTTGGGCATGCCTGCATTTGTGCCCAGAGTGTTTTTCAAGCCACAAGGTCCAGTACTTAAACCACCGCATCAACCATGTGGGACCTGCACCTCAATCACTACACCACTTGCTGGCCCAGGCTTTAATTTTTGTATGATAGTTAATACACAGTGGCTATGGGTAAAAAGTTTTGGTGAGGAAGTGGTTTAGATGATCGTTTAGGTATAGAGAAATGAGATGAAGAAGGGACAAGTAGACACTGGAAGGAGTAAGCACTAGGCTGTGCAACAGTATATAAAACAGAGGAGCAGCTATAGTCATAGTGTAGGCATGAGACACTGAATATCTGAAGATTTGGTCAGATTGATTAAAAAGCATGGCTGTGGGGACCAGCAGTTAGCGTAATGGCTGTGTCGCTGGACTCCCGTGTAGTTGACCGTGGTTCAAGTCCCAGACCCGGCGGCTTAAACTCACGCCAGGCGCTTGTGTGTGCGTGCCCAAGATCCCAAGAGGAGAATGGAGGAGAAGGGATTACGGCATGGCCATCCCCCCCGGCGGGTGATTTCTCGCTTTCTGTCTCTCTGTGTCTCTCTGTCTTTCTGGCGAGAACACGCGCCCTATAGCGAAAACCTCTCCAAATAAAAAAAAAAAAAGAAAAAAGCATGGCTGTGGAGGTTAGTAGGGAGAGTCCAAATATTGTGTGAATAAGTCTTTGAATCGAAAAGTTCTTGCTATCTTGAGACTTGGGTTTCAGGTGAACATTGCCAATGGTAATAGAGCTTCCAGTAGACAGAAATCTGACCAAGATATATTTTCAGTAAATGTAAGGAGTCGTGGTGGGTGGTCAGAAAATGAGTAAATGAAGGAACCAGTAGTTAGCGTAATGGCTATGTCGCTGGACTCCCACGTAGTCGACCGTGGTTCGAGTCCCGGACCTGGTGGCTTAAAACTCACGCCGGGCGTGTGTGCATGCGTGCCCAAGATCCCGAAAGAAGAATGGAGGAGAAGGGATTGCGGTGTGACCATCCCCCCGGGGGGTGATTTCTTGCTTTCTGTCTCTATGTCTCTGTCTGGCGAGCACACGTGCTGTATAGCGAAAACCTCTCCACCAAAAAAAAAAAAAAAAAGAAAGAAAAGAAAATGAGTAAATGACATTGGTGAGAAAGGTTAGCAAGAACAGGGACGAGATTATGATTTACAAGAGACGGTGGATAACTAAGAAAATTCAGCAGAGGAGAATATTTTTCTTAATTTTTATCTGTTTCAGAGAGCTTAGATACTTCTATATAAAAATGTTCAAGATGGACCTGCAGGTGTGGTGTGGTTAAGGCACAGGACTCCTACTTGGTTAACTGCAGTTCGAATCCTGGACCTGGCAGCTTGAAACTTGTACCAGGTACATGTATGTATACATGTATGTATGTTCCCAAAGTCCCAAGAGGAGAATGAAGAAGGGACTGTGGTGTGGCCATCCCCCTGGAGGGTGATTTCTTGCTTTCTGTCTCTCTGGTGAACACACACATCATATAGCTAAAATCTCTCTTAAAAAAATACTCAAGACTTTGGCTCTACTTGTAAAGCCCAAGATACTCATGTATAACTATACATTGGTTTTGTAAGTAGATACCATAAATAGTAAATATTTTAGGATACTTTTGAGGAGAAGATTTAGTACTTCTTTCAGTGAACATAACATTTGAAAGGTTAACCAGATCTAGAAAGGTGGAAGAAGAGGGAAGGTGGTGGGATATAGAAGAAATGAGGATGGAGCAAAGGTAATAGGGAATGAAGAGAATAAAATTTTACTTAGAACAAATATACGGGAAGAAGTAGTTGGAAAATAAAGGTAGTAGGTTTAGCACCTAGAAACATATCACATGTTTAGTTTTTTCACCAAACTCCCAACTAAAACCCAGTGCTCTCTATGAGGATAATAATCTCTTATAGCTTTTTTTGGGGGGGGGAGAGTTTTGGGGGGTGGGAGGATGGAGGTTCTATAGTTCTAACAGTGAAGTCATGAGAGATTTTAGTATAATTTATGTTTTCTATTCAATATATTTAAGTAATTTGGGACTTAAAGCAAAATTATTTGTCCCAGATACCTACACAATGGAACCACTCTGTAGATTCTTTAATAGTTGGTAGAGATGTTGTTAGTTATATCTCTGGACTGCCTAATTTGTTTGATAAGCAAACGTAACAGACATAACTTTATGCTTCTAAGAATTGAGACATAAGAAATGAGTTGATAAAATGGTGATTAAATGTAAAAGCCTGCTGTAAAGCTGATCACTGTATTACGCTATATTAAGCTACACCCATGATTATATCCTAGAACTTTATAGCATAGCTTTTGTACCTTCAGTAATTCCCTGAATTTTTGTTTCTCATTGAAAGTAGTGAGCTTTTGGCAGTAGGAAACATTAGTGAAATAAAGAGGAGTAACTTGATCAGCGGCATCCCTGGAGTATATTTAATCAAGATGATTGCCTTGGGCAGCTGCAGACATGTAAATTCAGTAAGCAGTGATGAAAGTGTATGGTTATGATTATTCCAAGACTTTTGTACATATAATTCATCTCCCTTTCTGTTCTACCCTGCTTTTTCATGAGATCCTGAAAAGCTTCCTATTGGGGAATAGTATAGTCCATTCTTTAAACTTCTCTCTCTTTTTTTCCCTCTAAATTAATTTTCTTTTAATTGTGGAGCATAGAATTTTATTAATGGTAAATATACAACTCTGTGATAATCACTAGTTTTCCATTATCAGCATATAATCTTGACTTGGCCTACATTAAGTTAATGTTCTGTTTCACTGTTTCTTGGAACTCAAGGTTTGTTATCAGCAGATGTTCAAAGCATGATTGTGGGCTATACAAATTTACATGATTAGAAATTGATACAGTGTAATATAAAAAATTTCCTAACTTAGATATGCGAAACTGATATGACTTCCTTAAATGTTTTTTTGAGAATCACATACTTTCAAAGTTAGTAGGCCCAATAAATTATAAATTATTTATGTGTTTGCCACATGACTATATTACTAAAATAAATACCTTCTGTCTGTTGTCTAGAAGAGTCCTTCAATTCTAATCTCTTGTTTTGGCCATTTTACTTTGACTTCAAGTCTTGGCTCAAGTGTTCCCTCCTTAGAAAGTCTAAGACTCATCTTGTTAAATTTCGTCATTTCCTCACAGTACTTTTTACAGTACTTCATAGTGATCTGAAATTGTTTATTGTCTGATTTTGTGAAATAGAAATAGCAGGGGTTTTTTTTGGTTGTTGTTTGTTTTTTTAAGAGTTTTTTTTTTTTTTTTTTTTTTTTTTTTTTTTTTTTTTTGCCTTAGGGCAAGTGTGCTTCCTGGAGAGAGAGACAGTGAGAGGGAAAGTGAGAAATCACCTCCCAGGGCAGGTGGCCACACTGCATTGTCTTCTCCTTCATTCTCTTTTCTGGATTTTGGGCACACATGCACATCCCGGTATGATTTTGAAACCACTGGGTTTGGAACTCAAACCGCAGTTGGCTATGTAGGAGTCCAGTGATGCAACCTCTGTGCCATCTGCTGGTTCTTCTCGCCCCCCTCTTTAAGTTAGAGAGCATGTATGCTCACCAGAGAGAGAAAAAGAACTCCCTAATGAGATGTGGTCAAGCTGCAATCCCTCCTCCTCCATTTTGCCATCCTGTCTGGGTTTTGGGTACATGCTCATACACAATGCTGTGTTTTTCTGGCTTCCTAGGCTACTGTTGAAAAACTCATCAGCTATATGGGGTCTGGCCCCCTTAACCACTGGACTATGGGCTGGCTCAGCATCTTCTTCTTCTTTTTTTTTATAATTTTTATTATCATCATAATCTTTATATTACATTGGCTTACATATAACTTTACAGTGTATTACATTGCTTTTTCAAAAGGGAATGCCATGCATGTCAGTCAATACAGAGACATTAATCTCCCCACTTCATCATTCAGTATCTTTTCTATGTTTTTCCAATCATTATTATTATTATTCTAATTATTTTTTAAAACAGTCAATCACTAATTCTCATTTTGCTTGTAAAAAGACTTTACCCATCATGAAATACTTCTCAGACCAATCCAGTTGAGAATACTATACATGTCATCAACAGGTAATAAGCCATATCTGTTTCTTACTAACGTCCTGCCTCTCAAATTGTTCTCTTGCTATCTTTCTCTATCCTCTTCTCTTCACCCTTCCCCCCCAATCCCACACTGCCCTATTCTCGTTAAGTACCTTCACTGCTTTTATGTCCTCCAATTTTTTTGTTCTCTACCATAGAGTGCGGATAGTCGGTATATATTGAGTGGATGCATACAATATCTTTCTTTCATAGCCTGGCTTACTTCACTCAGCAAGCATCTTCTTAAAAACAGGAATTTTATTGAATTATTTGCCATTCTATTTTTAGCACCTATTTAGAATGGTACCTACTATATAGGAATTGCTTAGTACACATTTAAAAAATGTTTAATATTAAAGTAATTTCTAAACAGTACTTTTATGGAACACAGGGGTGTTGTAGGCTGACTGTGTTCCTGGAAAGATGTTGTCTTAACCTTTAGTCCTATGAATATGATATTATTTGGATATAGACTCTTTGCACAGTAATAAAGCTAATATGAAGTCATAGTATATTAGTGTGGGCTCGAATCCCACATGGCCAGCCATGGTTTGATTCTTTACTCTGGCAGTTTGAAAAGCATGCCGGATGCCTGTTCTTGAGTGCCTAGAATCCTGAGGGGATGGAGAAATGGAGGAAATAAAATAGTTGCATGACCCCATCACATGGGGCGGGGGGCATGTGCACAAACATGTGCATGTGTATGTTCTCTTTCTCTCACGTTCTCTCTGGCAATTGAAAAAACAGAAGCAACAGAGAGAAAACAGTGACACAGAGAGAATACCATGGAAAGATACAGAAACTCACAGACTCAGAACGACTTGACCATGTGTAGATAGAGGCAGAGATTGAAGTTACATGCAGCACACCAAGGAACACTTGAGACTGAGAAGCTGGAAGAGTCCTGGAAGGATCTTCTCTTAGAGACTTTAGGGAGAGTATGGTCCTGCCAGTACCTTGATTTTGGACTTCTAGTTTCCAGAACCATGTAAAAATAAATTTCTATTGTTTAAAACTATCCTGTTTGTGGTACTTTGTTAAGGCTACCCTAGGAAACTAAAAGAAGGAAAGAACCTTGGAAATGCAAAGTAGGGGGATAAACAGCTCATTCTTATTGTAGTAGTCTCTGGCTTTAAAATTCTTTTGTTATTTACTTAATGTGATCGAATATTTTTGGGTGTTTTTAGGCATATAAAAATACTGGTTTATTACATGGTTTCTTTTTTCTCCAGTAAGGATTTATTAAAATTCTAGGTTGCACTGTACAGTTCATGGACCTCTGTGGAATATGCAAATAGTTTTAGGTATAGTTTGATTATAATGAATAGAGTAGTTAATCATAGTTTTGATATTTAAGGATAGGTGTGTGTGTGAGGTCTCTGTAGCAATAATGTACAACTTTTGTAAGGAAATTACCAACAGTAAAGAAATGTTTTGACGGACCAGCTGGTGATGTAGTGGTTAATGCGCTGGACTCCTGTGTAGTCGACCATGGTTTGAGTTCTGGATACAGTGACTTGAAACTTATTCTGGGCCCCTGTGCATGCTTGCCCAAGACCCAAGAGGAGAATAGAGGAGAAGGGATTGCCAGGTTGCCCCCCCCCCCCCCCCCCAGGGTGATTTCTCACTTTCTATTTCTCTCTGTCTCTCTGGCAAGGGCACATGCCCTGTAGCAAAAATCTCTTTAAAAAAAAATAAGTTTTGAACCCTTGTAAGTAGGTAGGAAGATCATTTAGTAATAAAATACCTGCTTTTTCTGTCAACGTTCTTGGGTCTTTTATTGAGTTATGTGTTTTAAAAATAGTTTTGAGAGCAAGTTTGGTTCCTTCTCTCCTGAAATGTCAGTTTTAATAAAGTTGTAAAAAATACCATAGTGGTTTCCTCTGTCCCCTTCTCTAGCTTCCCCAAATGGCAGTATGTGACTTAACCACAGTACAGTCATAAAACCTAAAAATTAACTGATACTATGAACTAATTTTCAGACCTCCTTCAAATATCATTTATTTTTGTCCGGGATCCAATATAGGTTACATTTAGTTGTCATGTCAGTTCTTTAGCCTTTCTAAGTGTTTTATGACCTTAGTTTTGGAGAATACTAGATAGTTATTTTAAAGATTGTGCCTCAGTTTGGGTTTACCTGATTATACTTGTGATTAAATTTAGATTGCCTAATTTTTTAAAAAATAATTTATTTTTATTCTTGTTTTTTTACATTCAATTGCTATACATCATTTGGTTTATAAAGAGAATTTACTCAGCATGAAATACATCTCAGACCAGTCCAACTGAGAATACTGTACACCTATGGACATTAGCATCAATAGGTAATAAACCATTTCTGTGTCCCAGAAGTGTCTTGCCTCTGTTTTTTCTTCCTGATTCCCTTTCCTATACTCTTGCCTTCTCTCACCCACCTTCCACACTCTGTCCAGCATCCGTAACTATTTTCACTGCTTTTTATGCCTTCTAATATTTTAGTCTCGACCATAGAGTACATACTGTTGGTATATAGTAAGTGAAGACATACAGTATCTTTTCTTTCATACTCTGGCTTGCTTCACTCAGCAATAAACCTTCCATATTCAACCACTTTCTATCAAATAGTATTCCATATAGTATATGTGCCACAGTTTTCAATCCATTTACCTGTTCATGGACATTTGGGTTGGTTCCATGTCTAAGCAATCGTGAATAATAGCACAGTAAACATTAATGTGTAAGCACTGGAAAAACTGGGTATCCACCTGCAGAAAGGTGAAATTGGGTCCTCATCTTTCACCATTAACAAAAATTAACTCAAAATGGATCAGTGATCTGAACCTAAGACCTCAAACTATAAAACTACTGGTGGAAAACACTGGGGAAACTCTGGGAGACATTAGGGTAGGCAAAGACTTCTTAAATAACTTTCCCAAAGCACAGGCAATAATCCCCAAAATAGACAAGTGGGATTCTTTCAGATGAAGTTTCTGCACAGCAAAGGACACAGTAATTAGTGTGAATTGACAACCCTCGGAATGGGAGAGCAGTCTCCTGTCCTTTGGATAGATACCCAGGAGTGGGATTGCTGAATCATATGGTAGTTCTATTTGTAGGTCTTTGAGGAACCTCGATATTGTTTTCCACAGTGGTTGGACCAACTTAAATTCCCACCAACAGCGTGGGAGAGTTCCCCTTTCACTACAACCCCGCCAACCCTTACCACTTTTTTTTTTTTTTTTTTTTTTTTTGAGAGGTTTTCGCTATAGGGCGCGTGCGCTCACCAGACAGACAGAGAGAGACATAAGAGACAGAAAGCGAGAAATCACCCCCCAGAGGGATGGTCACGCCGCAATCCCTTCTCCTCCATTCTCCTCCCGGGATCCTGGGCACGTACGCATATGTGCCTGGCGTGAGTTTTAAGCCACCAGGCCTGGGATGTGAACCGCAGTCGACCACGTGGGAGTCCAGCGACATAGCCATTACGCCAACTGCTGGTTCCCCACTTTTTGTATTTTTAATCTTTGCTGTTCTGACAGGAGTTAGGTAGTATCTCATTGTCATTTTAATCTATATCTCCCTTATAATGAGGGATATTGATTGAGCATTTCCTCGTATGCTTTTTAGCTGTTCATATGTCTTCCTTAGAGAGATTTTTTTTTTAAGCTTATTTTCCCATCTTTTAATTGGGTTAGACACCCCCCGCCCCCAATCTGGTAAGCCACTTCAGTTCCCTGTGTATTCTGGTTATCAGCCCCATATCTAAGGCATTTTCGGGATTATTGCCTGTGCTTTTGTGTGTTACTTAAGAAGTCTTTGCCTACCCTAATATCTTCCAGAGTTTCTCCAATGTTTTCCATCAGTAGTTTTATAGTTTGAGGTCTTAGGTTCAGATCTTTGCTCCATTTTGAGTTGATTTTTGTTAATGGTGAAAGATGGGGATCCAGTTTCATCTTTCTGTAGGTGGATACCCAGTTTTCTCAGCACCATTTGCTAAAGAGATTTTCCTTTTCCCACTGGATTGCCTGGTACCGTTTATTAAAGATGAGTTGGCTGTATGTTTTGGGGTTTATTTCTGAGGTCTCTACTCTGTTCCGTTGGTCCTCGTGTCTGTTTTTGTGCCGATACCAGGATGTTTTGATTATCACAGCTTTATAGTATATTTTGGGGTCAGGAAGTGAGATGCCACCTACTTCACTCTTCTTGTGCAGGGTTGCTTTGGCGATAGGAGGTCTTTTGTGATTCCAAACAAATTCTGTGATTGTCTTTACTAAATCTGTGAAGAATGTCTCTGATAATTTGATTGGAATTATGTAGATGAATTTGGGTTAGAATTGCCATTTTTATTATATTAATTCTTCCAATCCATGAACATGAATGCCTTTTTGTTTCATTTTCAGTTTTTTTTTTTTTTTTTTTTTTTTTTTTTTAAGATTTTCAGGTTTTTTTTTTTTTTGTTGTTGTTGTTGTTAAGGTCTTTGACTTCCTAGTTAGGTTTATCTCTAGGAGTCTTATATATTTTGTGGTTATGGAAAAAGGGATTCCTTACTTCAGTTTTACCTCGATCAACTTGTTGTTAGTATATAGCAATGCTATTGATTTTTGGATGCTGATTTTGTATCCTGCCACTCTATTCATTTATTACTTCAAGAAGTTTTCCGTAAAAACCAATGTCTTAGTCATCAAAGTATAGCATCATGTCAGGTACAAATAAAGATATTTTCAACTCTTCTTTACCTATTTGAATGCCTTGTATATTATTCTCTTTTCTGATTGCATTGGCTAAGACTTCCAGCACTATATTGAAAAGGAGTGGAAAAAGTGGGCAGCCTTGTCTAGTTCTAGTTTTTACTGGAAAAGCTTTTAGCTTTTCCCCATTCAGTATAATGTTAGCGATAGGTTTTTTCATATATTGCTTTTATTGTGTTGAGAAATGACCCTTCTCTGCCAATGTTGCTAAGAGTGTTGAGTTTTGTCAAATGCTTTCTCTCCATCAATTGAAATGATAATATGGTTTTTAATCATTCCGTCTGTGAATGTGGTGTATTATGTTTATGGTCTTATGTATGTTGAACTACCCTTGCATCCCTAGAATACCTACCTGGTTGTGATGAATAATCTTTTTTTTTTTTTTAATATGTTGTTGGATATGATTTGCAAGTATCTTGTTGAGAATTTTTGCATCTGTATTCATCAGAGATACTGGTCTGTAGTTTTCTGTTTTTGTCATGTCTTTATCTATTTTGGGCATGAGGATGATGAAGGCTTCATAAAATGAATTTGGGAGGTTTCTTTCCTTTTGGATCTTTAGAAATAATTTGAGTAGGATAGAGGTTATTCAGAAGTGAAGCCATCAGGACCCTGGGCTTTTCTTTGTCAGGAGATTATTTATTACTAATTCAATCTCCTGACTTGTTATGAGACTATTCAGGCTTTCTATGTCCTCCTGACTCACTCTTCAGATTACTGAATTTTGATACTACTACTACTGAAGTTAAGTTGTATCCTTTTTCATCATATTAGGAGGCCTCACTTTATATATGACTTTAAAATTTTTTTTTAATTTAAAGTTTGCTGTAATGTGCATGTGCTCGCCAGAGAGAAAGTGAGACAGGGAGGTAAAGTGAGAAATCACCTCTTGCCAGGGTTAGGGTTGTGGGGGGGATAAGGCCATGCTGCAATCCCTTCTTCTTCATTCTTCTCTCAGGATTTTGGACATACATGCACAGGTGCCTGGAGTACTCCCCCTCCCCTCCCCCTCCTCCTTCCCCCTCTCCCTCCCCCTCCCCTTCCCCTCCTCCTTCCTCCTCTCCCTCCCCCTCCCCTTCCCCCTCCTCCTTCCTCCTCTCCCTCCCCCTCCCCTTTCCCCTCCCCTTCCCCTCCCCCTTCCTCCTCTCCCTCCCCCTCCCCTTCCCCCTCCTCCTTCCTCCTCTCCCTCCCCCTCCCCTTTCCCCTCCCCTTCCCCTCCCCCTTCCCCCTCCCCTCCTCCTCCCCCTTCCCCCTCCCTCTTCCCCCTCCCCCTTCCCCCTCCCTCTTCCCCCTCCCCCTTCCCCCTCCCCTTCCCCCTCCCCCTTCCCCCTCCCCCTCCCCCTCCCCTCTTCTCTTCTCTTCTCTTCTCTTCTCTTCTCTTTTCTTCTTCCTTGCCATAGGTCACTTTAACTTGCCAGAGAAAGAGAGACAGTGAGAAAGAAAGTAAGAAATCACCCCACAGGGGACTGGCCATGTGATAATACCTTTTTCCTTCATTCTCCTCTCAGGGTTTTGGGCATGCATGCACACATGCCCAGCATGATTTTTCAGGCCATTGAGTCTGGGACTTGAAGTGCAGTTGGCCATGTGGAAGTCTAGTACCTTAACCACTGCACCACTTCCTGGTCCCAGTTGACATGTTTTTCAAGCTGCTGGGTTCAGGACTCCGAACTGCATAATTGATCATATGGATCTAGTCACCTTAACTTCCATGCTTCCTGCTTGCCCTATATGTGACATTATTAATGATAAGTAATCTCTTGGTTCAGGCATGCTCTGCTGGGTTTCTCCAGTTTAACATTATTTTCCTCCTTGTAATCAGTATCATGTGAGGAGATACTTTGATATGCATAAGTTTCTTATTATACTTTGGTCCACCAGTTTTAGAATCTACTAATAATTCTTACCTAAAGAAATTATTGTAACGTTTACCCTAATAGTGAGTTTTCTTTTCCTGTCATTTATTCTACTGTAAGGAAGAGCTCTTTCGGGGTTCGTTATAGAGACATGTCTTGCCATGTCATGGCCTTTCTGCCTCAACCTCTCAAGTAGCCAAGTCTAAGGCACCACTGCATTTAACTTTTAGGATGGGTCAGAAATCTGAGACCTCCAGAAATCTGAGACCTCCTGTGGGTCCTCAGCATATTAAAGAGTTGTCTTAACCAATGCATGCTGCTGACTAGGCTTGAATCTCATTTTAAAAGTTCATTTATCAAGGCCAGTAGGTGACATAGTGGTTAAGGTGCTGGACTCCTACATAGTTGACCGTGGTTTGAATCCTGAACCTGGTGGCTTGAGACTCAGGCTGGGAGCATGTGTAGATGTGCCCAAAATCCTGAGAGGAGAATGGAGGAGAAGGGATTGTGGTGTGGCCAAACCCTCCACCCCAGGGCGCTGATTTCTCTTTGTCTGTCTGTCTGGTGAGTGCACATGCCCTATAGCAAAAATCTTTTAAAAAAAAGAAGTTATTTATCCCATGGAATTTATTAAAAAAAAAAAAACAATTTTTGCTGACTATGGTCCCATGGAATTTGTTTCTTTAGTGCTTCATCAAACTTAATAGGTACCTATTCTTCTCTCAGAAAATTTATAGCCTGCCTGTCACGGACTATGTATTTTTTTTCTGCCTTACTGAATTATGAGTTTCTTAAGTCACCATAATTTAAATATTTTTAGTTACCATCATTGTCTAACATTGCCTTGCATTAAGTAGATTGTAAATACCAGTGGTGATAAATTGGTGGAGGGGGTCAAGCAAAAAGGTCTCGACTTTTTTTTGCGGGGGGGGTGGAGGTTTTTGCTATGGGGTGTGTGTGTTTGCCAGAAAGACAGAGACAGAAAGCTAGAAATCACCCCCCAGGGGGGATGACCATGCCACAATCTCTTCTCCTCTCGGGATCTTGGGCATGCATGCACACGTATTTGGCGTGAGTTTAAGCCACCGTGTCTGGGACTTGAACCATAGTCGACTACATGGGAGTCCAGCGACGTAGACATTGTACCAACTGCTGGTCTCAAGACTTTTTTTTAATTGTCAGAGGGTTTGTGGGTTCATCAGAAAGATGAGGGGGTGGGGTACACTACCCAGTGTGGCATAGTCACACCATAATCCTTTCTTTTTTCATTTCTTCATCTTGTGTGGATTTGGGGCATGCATGCATGTGTGCCCAGAGTATGCTTTTTTTGTTCTGTTTTGTTTTTAAAGATTTTTGCCATAGGGCACATTGCACTCACTGGAGAAAGAGAGAGAGAAGTGAGAATCACCTTCCCAAACCCTGAGAAGGGATGTCCATGCCACAATCCCTTCTCCGTTTTCTTCTTGGGATTTTGAGAACACATATACATGAACTCTGTTTGTTTTTCAAACCACCAGGTCCAGAACTCAAATTATGGAGTTGTTCATGTCGGATTCTGAGCCTTAATCACCGCACCATCTGCTGGCCCTCGAGCCACCAGGGTGAGGATTTGAACTGTGGTTGACTGTGCAGAATCCAGCTCCCTTAACCACTAGACTACAAGACTGGCCCAGAAGGTCTTGACTTTGATTACTGACTGATTGACTGACTGACTGACTTTCTTATGCCCTCACTCTCTTTCTTTTTTGGTCCTTGTGAGACTAGCATATTGAAAAACTATTTTTGAATGTCTCATGGAGACTACAGGTTCTTCACCAGTTTAGAGAACACAAATGTACATGTCTGCAGTGAGATTTATTATGCTGTTCTTGTTTCAAAAATAGTTTTAGGAGCCTATTTTGGAAATTAGTATTGTACAAGCTAAGTTAATAAAATGTGGATAGATGATGGTGATCCTGTGGAAAAGGGAGTTGATTACCTAATCCTTTAAATTTGAACTATTGATTGTGGGGGAGACATTTTACTGTTTGTTCAAGGAAAAATTTATTTATTTATTTATTATAGTACATACTTTTGTATACATACATATCTCAAAGGATAGTCAAAATAAAAAGTTTAGCCTTTAGAGATGTTTTCTTTACCAGATTTACAAGTAATTCTCAGCATATATGTTTTTGTTAAATGTTTTGTTAATATGTTTTCCTTTTTTTGGCTATTGTAAAATCATGATGGTGATTTATATACTTTTGAAATAGTTTCTTTATGAAAATCATGGAGCTATATAGGCTTAATTATTTCATTATGTTTTTTTTTTTTTCCCCTTTCTTTCAAATGAGGCACAGAAGGGCAAAAAAGCAGGCTTCGGTTTGCTCATTTGCTTTTGTATTTGAAAGGATCTTTCCATTCTGTGATTCTCCTGCTCCCTAGCTTTTCAGTTAACTAGGGTTGTAGATAAGCACTGGGATTCTTCAAGTTGGTCTGGGAACTGAATCTAGGCCCTAAATGCAGCTCTAGCAGTGGCATCCTACTGTTTCCCTCACAGTGTTTTTTTTTTTTTTTTTTTTTTTTTTTTTTTTTTTTTTTGAGAGATTTTTGCTGTAGGGTGCATACACTCACCAGAGAGACAGAAAGTCAGAAATTACACCACCCCCCCCCCCCCCCCCGGGGGGATGACCACACCACAGCCCCTTCTCCACTCTCCTCTCGGGATTTTGGGCATGCATGCACATGTGCCTGGTGTGAATTTTAAACCACCAGGTCCAGGACTCAAACTGTGGTTGACTAAGTGGGAGTATAGTGACATAACCATTACACGATCTGCTGGTCTTGGATTTCGTTGTTGTTGTCTTTTTTAAGAAGACTTTTTCTTAATAGTTTAAATTTTTTTTTTTTTTTTTTTTAAAGAATCTCTTTAATAGTAGATGCCTATTTGCTATGGCCAAAGGACATACTTGGAATATTTCTATTCTTTCATATGTACAATCACTGAACTGGTGATACAGTTTTCTTAATGAAGCTGTTATTCATTATACAATATATATGAGTAGGTACATCCATTGGTAAATATTTTAGAGAATGTATTTTTGAGCTGGAGGGTGTGACTGAGTAGTAGGGATTATTTGAATTTGGGGAAAATCATAATTTAAAAAATCACTGCTTTTTTTACAGGGCACATAGAAATGCAAGTTGTCTAATTCTGACAAACATTTCTGTCAGTTTTTCGTGAGTGTTCTCATGTTCAGTTCAGTATGATTTAGTATAAGGAAGGTTAATTTTCTTGCCTCCTCCCACCCCCTTTTAACTTGCTGTAGGGTGCATGTACTCACAGAGAGAGATAGTGGGGGAGGAGGGAGTGAGAAGGCCCCATGTTGGGGAAAATGCATACCACAATCCTTTCCCTTCCATCCTCCATTTAGGATTTTGGATATGCATGTACATGTGCCTTTGATACTATATACAAGTTTTCCTGAGCTGCCGAGTGTAGACTCAGCACACAGTCCTCCATGTGGGTTCCAGCCACCTTAACCACCATGCCATTCTCTGGCCCTCTTGTTAATTATTTTAAAGTCTAATGACTTTTGAAAGTTTAATTTCTCCATTCATGACAGATTATGTGCATACATCCATGAGAATGAGAGAGGGATAAAAAGATGGGAGTACACTCTACAGGGTCTAGTCACTCTGTGATCCCCTTTCTCCAGTCCTCCAGACTGGTTGATCCTGGGCATTTGCACACATGCCCTGTGTGTTTCAAGACAGTGGGACTGGAGATTCTTACTGTGGTCACCAGCAGCACATTACCATGACACCATGGACTAGCTCTAAAGACTGAGGACTTTTTTTTTTTTTGAGAGGTTTTTGCTATAGGATGCGTGCGCTCGCCAGACAGAGAGAGAGACAGAAAGCAAGAAATCACCCCCTGGGGGGATGGCCACGCCACAATCCCTTCTCCTCCATTCTCCTCTTGGGATCTTAGGCACGCACACACACGCGCCCGGCGTGAGTTTTAAGCCACCGGGTCCAGGATGCAAACCGCGGTTGACTACGTGGGAGTCGAGCGACATAGCCGTTATGCTAACTGCTGGTCCCTTGAAAACTGAGGACATTTTAAATGCTCTGTAAATTTAGAGCAGGTCAGTCAGTAATATTGATTTCTGATCATTTAGTTATGTGATTTAAAGAGAACAGCTCTTGGTATAAGATAATTTTGGAGGATATTACCTTTAAGCTTAAAATTTTCTCATTAATAAGATAATTAAAACCTATCTGTAATGCTTCTTAAAATTTTGAAGATTAATAATAAAGATTTGAATCAGTGTCTTGACTCTGCCACAACTCTACATGTTAACTTTGTATAGTATTTGGAACTTTTATTTTTTCTAATGTGCCCTGGTGTTCATTGTCTACGTCATATCATATTTATTTTTATTGGTTCTATTAAATTGTTTTTAGAATTATTTATTTATTTATTTTGGAGAGGTTTTTGCGATAGGGCGCGTGCACTCACCAGACAGACAGAGAGAGACAGAGAGATAGAAAGTGAGAAATCACTCCCCAGGGGGGATGATCACGCCGCAATCTCTTCTCCTCCATTCTCCTCTCGGGTTCTTGGGCATGCACGCACATGTGCCTGACATGAGTTTTAAGCCACCGGGTCCGGGACTCGAACCGCGGTCGACTATGTGGGAGTCCAGCGACATAGCCATTACGCTAACTGCCGGTCCCTATTTATTTAATTTTTAAAAATTGTTATTATTATTTATATTTTAATTTGACCACAGAGGGAAAGGGAAGGTGAGAAAACAAGTTGCTGGATCTGGGATGGAACTACTGTAGGCCATGTGGGAGTCCAGCACCCTAACCACTACACTACCTGCTGGCCCCGCTACTTCTGTTTTTAATTTTCTTACTGTTTGATAGGTTTACTTTGTTTCTGACTTTTGATTCTAATATCTCATCAAGTATTCTGAATCTACCTAACTGATGCTTTTGGGTTTTTCTAACTTTTTGAGATAGTACACCTAGTTGGACACCTGAAACCTAACTCACTATCTTGGCTAAGAAGCAGTGTTCTTTTCTAAAGAAGAATAAGGGATGAATCTTGCTGTATCTAATTTTCTTTTATAGCTATAACATTTTATAAGTTTCCAGAAAAGCAAAATTCTGGTTAATTAAAAGGTAAATTATATAAGAGATATGTAACTAGTTAGAAATAATGAGAAAAAGATCCCATTCACAATAGCATTAAAAAGCTTAATTCATGAACTAGCCTTTTTTTTTTTTAATGAACACAATATACAAGTGTCATGGCGTATCTTTATTTTAATATTGCTAATTATGAAGGGATTTCAAAAGGTTGATAGAAAAATAGAATTAAATGATGAGTTTAGGCCTCACCCTGTAGCGCAGTGGCAGTAACACAGTGCTCTGCGATTCTCAAAGTCATGTAGCCAACTGCAAGTTCAGATTTCTGCAACTTACCTGAAAACATGATAAACTTGGGTGCCCAGGATCCTAGAAACTAGGGGACTGGAGAAAGGAGATTGAAGCATAATGAGATCTTGTTAAGGGAACCTCTTCTATAGTCTGTTTTTTGTGTGTGTTCACATGAATTTGGTCCCTATCATTTAGAAAAAAAAAGTTTGAGTTTCTTTTGGTGCCTCAGATTTTGAAATCCACACATAGCCTTTTCATGATATGTGTTTCCCACGAACTTTCTGAAGACATTGCACATTTAGCCTTTTTTCAGGGTGCCAAACACTAGACAATTTCTTAGAAAGGGAAGAGAAGACAGATCTCTTTAAGGGATTATACATGCTCCTGAAGACCTAGGAACTTGAACATATCAGTAAAACTATATTGGAAAGTGCTGTAGACCTAAAAGTACTCTTAAAAAAAAAAAAAAATAGTTTATTTGGCCAGCTGGTGGTGTGGCAGTGAAGGCTGTTGGATTCTACATGGCCGGCTGTGTGATTTGAGTCCCAGCCCGTGTGTCTTTAAAATCATGCTGGGTATGCCCAAAATCCCTTAAGGAAAAATGAGGGAAGTGGGATTGCAGTGTGATCATCCCCCCCACCTAGGGGAGGGTTCCTTGCACTCCTGCGCCCTCTCTCTCCAACAAGCACACATGCCATCTAGCAAATTAAAAAGAAAGAAAGAAAAAAGGAATAAAGTTCATTAAAACGAGTAGAAGAATCAAAAGAACTGAATAAAATTTGGAGCATTGTTTACAAAATAAAAATACACAAATACATTAAAAAATTACATGGCAAAAATTGCTATAGGAATGGTACAGGTTACTATTTCTTATCTAAGATACTTGGGAGGGCCGGTTCCAGAGCTTAGTGGTTAAGGGAGCTGGCTGCGTGGTTTGAATCCCAGCCCCAGTGAATTGGGCACTTGCATTTGCATGTCCATTCAATATCATGACAGGTGGAGAAATAGAGAAGGGATTGCAGCATGACCATGCCCTATAGGGAGGTGGTATTGCATTCTCCCTCTCCCTCATGAATGCACATGCACTCAAAACAGGAAAGAAAGTGTAGGGGACCAGAAGTGGTTTGATTTCTGGATTTTTTTTTTTGAATTTTGAAATATTTACATATACATAATGAGATGTCTTGAGGATGAGACCCAAATGTAAACATGAATTATTTTTCTTCTATGCATAGGCTGAGATACTTTATACACCATTTCATATTGCAGTATTTTGACTGTGACCCATGATATGATATAATATTGATGTATCATGAGGTCAGGTGTGGAGTTTTTCACTTGTAGAGGTCATGTTGAATTTTTGGATTCGGGGTGCTCACCTTTCATACAGAAAGTGATACAAAGCTTCTAAAGAGTGAGACCTTACCTTCCCTGGATATCTAGAAGGTCAGAGCTTTTTGATTACCCTAGGCAGAGAAGGGTATAGGGGATGTAGTAATATGTGTACATATACAGAGGCAAGAGAGAGCTGATTTTGTACACTTTAAGAATTGTTAGGTATAGAGTAAAGGGAGTAGAGCAGTGAGATTTGAGATTCTAGAAGAGCGTTAAGATTCTTGGTGCCATTTTTAAGTGAGAGAATATAGGAAAATAAAGTTAAGAGAGTAATGTATATAAAGGAAAAATGTGGCCAGCATGTTTATAGATTGTCTATAGGTAAGATATGTAGGCAACGTTTGGAAAAGAGGTGTTAAGTATGATGATCTTGGAATTGTGGAATTGCCTTTTTTTTTTTTTTTTTTTTTTTTTTGAGAGGTTTTTGCTATTGGGCGCGTGCATTCGTCAGAAAGACAGAGACAGAGAGAAAGCGAGAAATCACCCCCCAAGGTGGGATGGCCACGCCGCAGTCCCTTCTCCATTCTCCTCTCAGGATCTTGGGCATGCATGCACGCACATGCGCCCGGCGCGAGTTTAAGCCACCGGGTCCGGGACTCGAACTGTGGTCGGCTACATGGGAGTTCAGCGACATAGTCACTACGCTAACTGCTGGTCCCAGCAGAATTGCATTTTCAAAGATTAATGTATAAAGTTTTGGGAGAGACTAACCAAAAAGAAAAACTTTAGGACCAGCTCCATGGCACAGCAGTAATGTACTGCTGAATCACATATTGTGACCATGTTCAAATTCCCAGCCTGTCAGTCTGAAGCACATCAGGCATGAATGCAGGTGCCTAAGATGTCTTGAGCTGTAGTATTGAAGGAAGGGGATTTCAGTATGACCAAAACTTGTGGAGGGTGCTCCTTTTTCTTTCTCTCTCACACACAGTCTCGCATGTGTATGGGGACGTTCTGTAATTAATAAAGGGGCAAAAGTTTTTTAGTAAAAATAATAAGGCTGATGCTGTAGTGCATTGAGAAGTGCAGTGTAGAGTACAGAGGAAGCCAAATCCCACATGGCTAATGAGTTCAAATCCCAGTCCAGGTGGAATATGCAGGAAGGTGTATGTGTGTCCAGGATCCTGACAGGATGGAGAATTGGAGGAAAAAGGATTGTGGCATGACCAGGTCCTGCTGGGGGATTCTTTCTCCCCCACCTGCCTCATGCACACACATACATCATCAGGCACTTAAAGTAATTAATTAAATTACAGAGGAAAAATACTTTCAAAACCTTCTGGATCTTACTTATTTTGGCTTTCATTTTTCTTTAGCCCTGGGACGTTCATCTGTGTTACAGGATGGTGTAAAATAACCTGTGGGAACTTTTTTCAAACTTTATTCCATTTTGATAAATCATACTCCTTATCTCATCCTACTTTGAGAATCACTGTTTTAACTGGGAATGCATTGCTCAGCTGTTTGTGTTTGGGGGGGGGGTAAAGAAAAACACCCCTGCTAACAATGGTTAGTTTGCTAACTCTGGGAATTCTCCTCATGTTTCTTTTTTGTGCACGGTCCTTAAAAATATATGTATACACACATAAGCACTGGTTTTTTGTTTGTTTGGTACAGGGCATGTGCCTTTGCCAGAGAGAGATAGAGAGAGAGAGAGAGAGAGCGAGCGAGCACACATACACACGTGCATGCACACACACACGGAATGGCCATACAGTAATCCCTTTTCCTCAGTTCTCCTCTTGGGATTTCAGGTGGGCACATGCCTGGCACGTTTCTCAAGCAAAAGAGTTCAGGACTTGAACTCCACCTTCAATCTTATGGGATCCAGCTGCTTTAAGCACTACACCACTAGCTGACCTGTGCACACACATTTTTACTTCAACAATTGTTTACTAGGTTTCAGGATTAAGAGTGTAGTAATGACAGAAAAACACCTGCCTTTCCTGAGTTCACATTCCTCTGTGCTTTCATCTCCTCTTTCCTCTTACAAATATGAATTAATATGCATTAAAGAGTTAGAGGTGTTCTTGGAATTATTCCCTACAACAACTATATGAATTGTGACTTTTTCTATTATTCCTGTTAGACAGGTGAGAATACTCAGAGTGAGTTGCAGAGCTTTAAAGTAAGATGCCAGCCAATGGTGTGGTGGAGGCTGCTAAACGCTACTTGGCCGACTTTGCGGTTTGATCCCTGGAATTGGTGGCTTGAAAATTATGCTGGGTGTATGTGTGCACATGCCCCAAATCTGGGGATGAGAGTGGAGGTGAAGGTAGTGTGGTGTGGCCATCCCCCTGGGAGGGCTGATTTTTCATTTTTTCTCTTTATTCTCTGACTCTCTAGCAAATGCATGTGCCCCATAGCAAAAATTAAAACATACTTGGTGTAAGAGCCCAGACAAACCGGCTCCAGAACCAGACTTTTTAATTACCGTGCTTTTTTTTCTTTTTGATTTTTAATGTTTATGTTGCCAAGATATTTTAAGAATAGATGTATGTTGGGGACCAGCAGTTGGCATAATGGCTATGTTGGTGAACTCCCATGTAGTTGGCCGTGGTTCGAGTCCTGGACTCGGTGGCTTAAACTCACGCCGGGCACTTATGTGTGCGTTCCTGAGAGAATGGAGGAGAAGGGATTGCAGTGTGGCAATCCCCCCCGGGGGATGATTTCTCACTTTCTGTCTCTCTGTTTCTCTCTATCTTTCTAGGAAACGCATGCGCCCTATAGCAAAAACCTTTCCAAAAAAAGATATCAAGATTGGGATTATTATTTAAAAAAAAAAAAAAAGAATAGATGTATGTTTATTTTATAAGAAACTGTCAATCTTTTTTTGTTTGTTTGTTTGTTTTTTAGAGGTTTTTGCTTTAGGACGTGTGCGTTTGCCAGAAAGAGAGACAGAAAGCAAAAAATCACCCTCGGGGGGATGGCCACAAAGCAATCCCTTCTCCTCTCCGGATCTTAGGCACTTACGCACACGTGCCCAGCGTGAGTTTTAAGCCACCGGGTCCAGGATTCAAACCACGGTCGACTAAATGGGAGTCCAACGAGGTAGCCATTACACTAACTGCTGGTCTCTCAATCTGTCTTCTAAAGTGGTATACCATTTCACACACTTGATAGCAGCGTAAATGAGGATGTTGCTACACATCTTTACCAGCGTTTGGTGTTATTAGTGTTTTGAATTTTGTCCATTCCTATAGGTATATTGTGGTGTCGCCGTTGCTTTTTCAGCTTATCAGTGCCATAGGTTTTGGTTGTATATTTTCATATGTTTATTTGCCTTTTTTTTTTTTTTGAGAGAGAGAGAGATTTTTGTTATAGGGCACTTGGCCTTACCAAAGCGACAGAGACAGAAAGTGAAAAATCACCCCCCGGGGGGAATGGCCACACCATAATCTCTTCTCCTCTATTTTCCTCTCGGGATTTTGGGCACGCACACACTTGCACCTGGCATGAGTTTTAAGCCATCAGATCTGGGACTCAAACCGCAGCCCAATTACATGGGAGTCCAGCAATGTAACCATTATGCCATCTGCTGGTCCCTATATATCTTTTTAAAAATAATTATTTATTTAATCTCATTATTATTTTTAAATTTTGCAATAGGGCACATACACTCACCAGAAAAAGAGAGAGAAAGAGGGAGTGGGGGGAGAGAAGTGGGGAGGGAGGTTCAGTAAGAAAGCAAGTCACCAGGTACGGAATCCAAATGTTGTTGGCCCTGTGGGAGTCCAACTCCTTAACCACTCCACCTTCTGGCCCTATCATCTGTACATCAGTTTTTTTTTTTTTTTTTTTTTTTTTGGAGAGGTTTTTCGCTATAGGGCGCGTACGCTCGCCAGACAGACAGAGACATAGAGACAGAAAGTGAGAAATCACCCCCCAGGAGGGATGGTCACGCCGCAGTCCCTTCTCCTCCATTCTCCTCTCGTGATCTCGGGCACGCATGCACACGCGCCCGGTGTGAGTTTTAAGCCACCGGGTCCAGGACGCGAACCGCAGTCGAATACGTGGGAGTCCAGCAACATAGCCATTACGCTAATTGCTGGTTCCCTGTACATCAGTTTTATCAAAGTGTCTGCTAAGGTCTTTTGCCCATTTTTAAATCCTTTTTTGTTATTTCAGATGATTTTGTGTATGTGTATGTGTGTATATATATACATATATATATACACACATACACATATGTATATATATATATATATATTTTTTTTTTTTTTTTTTAGAGAGGTTTTTGCTATAGGGTGCATGCGCTCGCCAGACAGACAGAGACAGAGACAGAAAGTGAGAAATCACCCCCAAGGGCGGGATGGCCACTCCGCAATCCCTTTTCCTTCATTCTCCTCTCAGGATCTTGGACACACACACACACACACACACACACACACACACACACAGACGCACCCGGCATGAGTTTTAAGCCACTGGGTCCGGGACGCGAACTGCGGTCGGCTACGTGGGAGTCCAGCGACATAGCCATTATGCTAACTGCTGGTCCCAATTTTGTGTATTTTTGATAACTCTTTTCAGATTTGTTTTTTGGAAATATTTTATCTGTCTTTATTCTCTTGACAGTATCTTTTGCAGAGCAGTTTTTACTTTTAATAAGATCCAGTTTATCAATTGTTTATTTCACAGCTTGTACCTTCGGTATCTTTTTTCTAAAAAGTCATTACTATGGTCCAAGTCATCTAGATCTTTTTTCCTGTGTTATTCCTTATATCTCATAGTTTTGCATTTTATATTTAGGGCTTTAATCCATTTTGAGTTAATTTTTATAAAGGATGTGAAGTCTGTGTCTAGATTCTTTTTTTTTCCCACCCCTTATGTTAGATGTCCGTTCTAGTATCTTTAGTTAAAGGGGCAGTTTTCTCCATAGCTTTTGCTTCTTTGTCAAAGATCAACTATTAAAAGGAAACTCTTTCTTTGCTCACAGCACTGGCACTGAATATGTGGATTCTTCATATGTCAAACAATTCTCTACCTATCTGAAGATACCAGTTGGACATCTTACAGTTTAATTCAATTTTAGCACCATTTATCTGGAATTAATCAAATCCCAGAGGTTAAGGGCTTAGTCCCACAAGACTAATTTCCTTCACCTTTACATATCCCTGCCTGCCACAAGTTTTCAGCCCTAAGTAATATATTCTCAGATTTTCCACACTTGTATATGACTAGCCAAGTTGAGGGAGTCTATGAATCTTTCTCAGGTTTGATAATGTCTTATAATGGCTCGCAAAACTCAGGGAAAACCTGTACTAAATGTTTACTGATTTCTTGTAAAGAATACAATGGATAATGAGATGAAGAGACATGTAAGGCGATGTATGTAATAGTCCTCGGCATAATAGCTTCTCTCTTCGTGGTTGAGTATGCCACACTTCTGTTATCTGAATCCTTTCACCAACCCAGAATCTCTCTGAACTTTGTCAGTTGGATTTTTTTTTTTTCTTTTTTTGGAGAGGTTTTTGTTATAGGGCGCTTGCGCTCTCCAGACAGAGACAGACAGAAAGCGAGAAATCACCCCCCAGGGGGGATGGCCACGCCACAATCCCTTCTCCTCTCGAGATCTTGGGCACGCACACACACGTGCCTGGCGTAAGTTTAAGCCACCTGGTCCGGGACTTTAACCGCGGTCGACTACATGGGAGTCCAGTGACATAGCCATTACGCTAACTGCTGGTCCCCGTCAGTCAGTTGGATTTTCTTGGCGATTCTGCTATGTAGGCTTAATTAATTAAGTCATTGGTCATTGGTAATCAAGCTCAGTCTCCATCCATCCACTCTCCCTAGTGGTTGGGGGTGGGGTTGAACTTCCTAACCCTCTGTTAAGAGGTTAGTTTCTCTGGCAACCTGCCTTGATCCTGAAGCTATCCCTAGGGGCTTTTAGTCTTCAGTCATCTCATTAACATTCAAAAAGACACTCCTCTCTCCATAAATTCTAAGAGTCTTAGAATTATCTTCTGTCAGGAATCAGAAATGAAGACTAAATATATGTATTTTTTACTATATCACAGTATCACAATTGTATTGGTCCGTTTCTGGGCTCTATTCTGTTCTCTTGATCTGTTTGTCTATGTTTTAGCTGATGTTATTGTGTCTTGGTTACTGTTGCTTTATATTAAGTCTTAAAGCTACTAATTTGTTACTTTCCCTCAGTGTTGTACTGGATATTCTTGGTCTTTTGTCTCTCTGTATAAACTTTGAAAATCATTTTGTGATATCCACAAATTAACATCTTGGGATTTTGATTGGGATTGTGTCATATCTAGTTGAAATTTGGACAACTCACATTGTGGTTATATGGAATCTTCCTATTCATGAACATGAAATAGCATCTATTTATTTAGTTGTCCTGTAATTTCTTTTATGAAGATGTTGTTATTTTCTTCATATGGATTGCACATATTTTGTTCAATTTATACCTAAGTATTTAATTTGTTTGGATGATAATACTAATGGTATGGTGTGTGTTTTGTTTTTCTTTTTAAATATTGTAAGAGAGCATGTGCACTCACTAGAGGAACAGGGAGAGGGGAGAACACCTTCCATAGGGAATGGCTACTCCGCAGTCTCTTTTCCATTTCTCCATTCTCTTGGGATCGTGGGCATGCATACACACGTGTCTAACATGATTCTCAAGCTACTGGGACCAGGACTCAAACCTGGGGTCTATAAAGTGAGATCCAGCTGAGCCAGCCTGGTATCATGGGTTTGTTTTTGTTTTCTAAGGGATTTTTGTCATAGGGCATGTGCACTTACTAGAAAAAGAGCGAGAAATCACTCCCCAGCGGGATAGCCATGCCACAGTCCCTTCTCAACTCCATTCTCCTCTCAGGATTTTGGGCACACGTGCACACTTACTTGGCATGAGTTTCAATTCTCTGGGTCCGGAACTCGAAGCATGATCGACCACATAGGAGTCCAGTGACGTAACCATTATGCTATCTGATCTATCTGATGGTCCCTCATATTGTGTGTTTAATTTCAAATTTCTCTTTTTCATTCTTGGTACTCAGAAAGCAATCAGTTTTTATAAATTAACCTTGTATTTTTCCATGCTAGTTTTAGGAGTTGTTTTGTAGTTTGGGGTTAGTACTTTCAGATTTTTGCATGATAGTCATGTCAGCTAGTAATAGAAATAATTTTATTTGTTCTTTTCCAGTTTATTTACCTTTATTTCTTTTTCTTACCTTATTCCATTAGCCAGACGTCCAGTGTGATGTCAAAAAGAGGTGGTAAGAGAAATATTGTAGTCTTTTAAATTTTTTTTTAAAGATTTACTTATTTAAATTTATTTATTATTATTTTTAAAATTTGATCAGAGAGAAAGAGAGAGTGAGAAAGCAAGCCACCAGGTCTGGGATTCAAACTGTGGACTGCCATGTGTGGGAGTCCAGCACCTCATGTGCCACCCCACCTACCAGGCCCCTAGGCTTATTCTTGATTTTGGTGTGAAAGGTTCAGGTTTCTTATCATGAAGTGTGATAATAATTGCATTTTGCAGCTGGTCTTTTTCAAGTTGAGGATATCCCCTCTATTCCTAGTTTATCAGAATTTTTATTATGAATGTGTGTTGGAGTTTGTCAAGTGTTTTTCCTATGTCCATTGGTTTTTCTATAGCTTTTAATGGGATGCCTTATATACATTGATATTTGAATATTGTGCTAGCCTTGCATACCATAAGTAAATCCTACTTGGTTGTGGTGTATAATTCTTTTTTGTTTTTGTTTTCCTTCAAAACACTCTCTCCCTATGTTGGCCCAGGGTTGTCTGGAGCTTAAGATTTTCCAGACTCAGCCTCTGGAGTTAATGGGATTAGAGGCATACACCACCATGCCAGGCCTTTAGATTTGGACAGGAATTGAAACTGGGTCTTATATGTGGTCCCTGCATAGAGGAGCAAAGTGGTTTTTAGAAGTGGGCAGCACTGTGACTGAGCCTTTTTTTTTTTTTTTTTTCTTCCTTAAGAGATTTTTCCTGTAGGGCACATGGGCTCACCAGAGAGACAGAGAGAGGCAGAAAGACAAAAAGCTAGAAATCTTCCCCAGTGGGGATGGCCGTAATACAATCTCTTCTCCTCCATTCTCCTCTTGGAGTGTTGGGCCTGGGTGTGCCAGCTTACTAATACTTCATTGAGAATATTTTGCATTTACGTTTCTTAGTATCAATGTGTATTTATCTTATTGTATCTTTATATAGTTTTGGTAGTAGGGAATTGCTGACCTCATATAAGTTTTCCCTTGTGTATTTTTTGGAAGTTTGAGAAGATTGGTATTAATTCTTTATAAAATATGTTTAGTATAATTCACCAGTGAAACTGGTGAAACTCTGATGCTGAGCTTTTCCTTGTGGGGAGATTTATTTATTTTTTTTAGATTGACTTTTTTGCTATAGGATGTGTGCACTCGCTAAAGAGATGGAGACAGAGAGACAGAAAGCGAAACCCCCACCCTCCTCCAGTGGGGATGACCATGCTGCAATCCCTTCTTCTCCATTCTCCTCTCAGGATTTGGGGCACACACACATCCCCAAACCTAACATGAGGTTTTGGAGAGAGATTTTCGCTATAGGGCGCGTGCGCTCGCCTGACAGACAGAGAGAGACATAGACACAGAAAGCAAGAAATCACCCCCCAGGGGGGATGGTCACGCCGCATTCCCTTCTCCTCCATTCTCCTCTCGGGATCTTGGGCACACACGCACACGCGCCCAGCGTGAGTTTTAAGCCACCAGGTCCGGGACGCGAACCGTGGTTGACTACGTGGGAGTCCAGCGACATAGCCATTATGCTAACTGCTGGTTCCCACCTAACATGAGTTTTAAGCCACAGGTCTGAGACTCAAATCGCTGTCGACTACATGGGAATCCAGTGATATAATCATTATGCCATATGCTAGTCTCTGTGGGGAGATTTTTGATAACAAATTTAATGCCTTGTTATTGATCTGTTCAAATTTTAATTTTTTCTTTAGCTACCTTTGGTAATTTGTGCATTTCTAGAAATTTGCCCATTTACTATGTTATGTAGTTTGTTGTACATTTTGTCCATTCTCTTATAACTTCTCATTTCTATATGGTTGGTGGGAAGATGAGCGGGATCTTCAAAAAGTTCATGGAAATGCCTATTAAAACTGTATCAATTTTAACTTTTCTTTGCAACATAATTTTCTGTGACCTTCATGAAGTTATTCCAGTTTTTATTGCTGATTTTAGTTACTTACTCATTTTCTCAGTTTTCAGTCACTGTGTATAAAGACATGTTGATTTTGTTTGACAACTGGTTCTCTGCTGTATTTATCTCTGCCCTCATTTTTATCACTATTTATTTATTTATTTATTTATTTATTTATTTATTTAGACTACCTTTGGGTTTAGTTTTGTTTCTTTTCTCATTGCTTAAGTTGTAGAGTTAGAACATTGATTTGAGATCTCTTTCTTTTTGTTAAATGTAGAGGTTTACAGCTATGTTGGTTTCTGAGTACTGCTTTTGCTTCAGCCCATAAATTTTGGAATATTATGTTTTTGTTTTCACTTGTCTCCAAGTATTCTAATTTACTTTTTTGGGGGGGTGAACTATGGTTATATAAGAGCATATTGCCTTAGTTCTCATATTTTGCATTTTTTCAGTTTTTCCTCTGTTGTTGATTTCTAGAATCATTCCATTGTGATCTGAAAAGACACTTTATGATTTCAATCTTTTGAAATTTATTGATTCTTGTTTTATGGCCAAACATCTATTTGGCCATCAGGTTTCATATACATCTTTAATGTTTGGTTGTATTATATCGTTATTCAAGCCCTCTGTTTCCTAATCGGTCTTTGGTATAGATGTTCTGTGTTTTATTGAAGGTGATTTATATCCATTATCAACTATTATTGTAGCACTATTTCTCCCTTTAATTCTGTTGGTGCTTGTTTCATGTATTTTGGGACTCTCATTTAGTGTGTATAACTTTGATTCTTGTATCTTCCTAATGAATTGACCTTTTAAACTTTGTTTCAGTTTGGCCAAGAGGTGCAGAGTGAAAGCAAAAGAGAGAAAGCTAGAAAGTTAATGCCAGGTCTGGGACTTGAACCATGGTTGGCCATGTGGGAGTCCAGCATCCTCAACCACCATTCCACCTGCTGGCCCTGTTTTGTTTTGTTTTGTTTTGTTTTCTTTTCTTTCTTTTTTCTTCTTTTTAATTAAAGAGAGGTTTTTGCTATAGTACACTCGTGCTTTGCCAGAGAGGCAGAAAGCAAGAAATCCCCCCCCCCCCCCCCCCCCCCCGCAATGGCCACACCACAATCCCTTCTCCATTCTTTTTTTTCTTTTCTTGGGGGGGGCGGGGGGGAGGTTCTTGCTATGTGGCGCATGTGCTTGCCAGAAATACATAGAGAGACAGAAAGCAAGAAATCAACCCCCAGGGGGATGGCCATGCCACAACCCCTTCTCCTCCATTCTTCTCTTGGGATCTTGGGCACGCATGCACACGTACCCGGCGTGAGTTTAAGCCACCGGGTCTGGGACTCGAACCTCAGTTGACTACATGGGAGTCCAGTGACATAGCCATTATGCCAATTGCTGGTCTCTCTCCTCCATTCTTTTGGGCATGTACTCATGCACCCAGCATGAGTTTTGGACATGCATGTACATGCTCCCAGAATGTTTAAGTTGCCGGTTCTGGGACTCAAACTACATGGTTGGCCGTGTGAGATCCAGCCACCTCCACCTCCATGCTGTCTGCTGGCCTAGCATTTCTTTTCTTTTTAATCAGCATTAGAGGGAGAGAGAGTAAAGTACCTTCCCCAGGACTTTATTTTGAACATGTGTGTGTGCACTTGCCAAAGATTTCAGGTTGATTGGACTGTGAACTCAAGTCATCAGATGGCTTCTAGGTCCACAGTCCCATATGCTACCAGCTGTGTCATAGAGGCTTGGGCCTTTTATCATTTCTGGTAGGACAGGTATAATGACCAGACTCTTTCAGTTCATGTTTTTCTTGGAATATCTTAATTTCTCTGTTACGGGGGTGGTTTTACTTGATACAGAATTTTTATTTGATTTTTTTTTTTAAGCAGTTGATTTAAATTTTTTTTTTTTTTTTTTTTTTTTTTTTTTTGAGAGGTTTTTGCTATAGGGTGCGTACGCTCGCTCGCCAGAAAGACAGAGAGAGGCAGACAGAAAGCGAGAAATCACCCCTTGGGATGGCCACATCGCAATCCCTTCTCCTCCATTCTCTTCTCCGGATCTTGGGCACGCACACACACGCACCTGGTGTGAGTTTAAGCCACCCAGTCCGGGACTCGAATCATGTTTGGCAGTGTGGGAGTCCAGCGACATAGCCATTACGCTAACTGCTGGTCCTGATTTAAATGGTTTTTACTGTGGCCAGCAGGTGTACAGAGGTTAAGGCCCTGGATTCCTACATGGCCAAGCATGGTTTGAGTCCTGAATCTGGCATCCTGAAAATCATGCCTGGCGTGTGTGTGTGTGTGCATGCCCAAAATCCTGAGGGGAAAAGAAAGGAGAAGGGAATGTGGTATGGCCATTCCCCCTGGAGGGTGTTTTTTCTTCTACCCTCTTCTGTCTTTCTCTAGTGAGCACACATGCCATTTAGCAAAATCCTTAAAAAAAAAAAAAAAGAAAGAAAATGATTTTTTATGGAGAGGTTTTTGCTATAGGGTGCGTGTGCTCGCCAGAAAGACAGAGAGAGACATAGAGATAGAAAGCAAGAAATCACCATCCAGGGGGGATGGCCACGCTGCTGTCCCTTCTCCTCCATTCTCCTCTCGGGATCTTGGGTACGCATGCACACGTGCCCGTTGTGAGTTTAAGCCACCGGGTCTGGGACTCGAACTGCGGTCTACTACATGGGAGTCCAGCAACATAGCCATTACGCTAACTGCTGGCCCGAAAATGATTTTTGATGAGAAGTGGGCCTTTAATGAACAGATCAGGTGGGGCAGTGGTAAAATGCAATGACCTGTGATGCTGACACACATGGGAATATTTGCGGTTTCTGTCCAGAGACCTCCCAGAGTATGCCATGCATGTGCCCATGATCCATGATTGATTGAAGCTCAGTATTATAATACTGAGCCCTTTTGGGAATTCTGTCTCTCTTGCTCATAGAAGTAATAAACAAACTGTTAAGAACATCAGTTTATTTTGTTGGTTTTTTTTTTTTTTTGTATTAAAAGAGCCTTTTTTTGTTCTTATTTCAGGATTCTCACTGTGGCTTTGGCCTTGTCAGTTAGATTATAATGTGTCTCTGTGTGGATCTCACTGAGTTTATTATGCTTAAAGGTCATTGACCGTGGAGGGGCAGATCTCAGTCTTTCATGAAAATGGGGAAGTTTTCTGGTATTTTGTCTTTATTACTTTTGCCTCTATCTTTTCCTGGAAAATCTTTCTCTTATTAGTACAATGTCTGGACTTCCTTAGGTATAATTTTTTCCCTTGTCCGTGGGCCATGGTTTCTTTTTCTTTCTTTCTTTCTTTCTTTTTTTTTTTTTTTTTTTTTTTTTTTTAAGAGGTCTTTGCTATAGGGCGCGTGAGCTCACCAGACAGAGACAGAAAGTGAGAAATCACCCCCCAGGCGGGATGGCCATGCCACAGTCCCTTCTCCTCTTGGGATCTTGGGCACCCACACACACACGCCCCTTGTGAGTTTAAGCCACTGGGTCCGGGACTAAAACCACAGTTGAGTATATGGGAGTTCAGCGACATAGCCATTAGGCTAACTGCTGGTCCCAGTGGGCCATGGTTTCTTATTTCATTATCTCTGGTGATTATTTATTTTTTTTTAAAAGAAATTTTTGCTTTTTCCTGTCAATGGGCCATGGTTTCTTGTTTCTTTATTATCTCTGGTGATTATTATTATTATTATTTTTTTTTAAGGAAGATTTTTGTCATAGGGCAAATGAGCTCACCGGAGAGAGAGAAAGTGAAAAATCGCCTCCCCACGAGAGAGAGCCACACCGTAGTCACCTTTCCTCCATTCTTTTCTCAGGATTTTTGATACGCGTGCACGCATGCACACACAGCATGAGTTTAAAACTGCTGGGTCTGGGACTTGAATTGGAGTCAGACATTTGTGAGTCCACGGCTGGCCTTTCTCTCTGGTGATTTTTTTTTGTTAAAAACTAGACATTTTCCGGGACCAGCAGATGGCGGAATGAATGGTTAAGTTGCTGGACTCCCTTGTAGTCGACTGTGGTTCGAGTCCTGAACCCTGTGGCTTAAACCTCATGCCAGGTGTGCATGCGTGTACGTCCCCAGAACCCTGAGAGAAAAATGGAGGAGAAGGGACTCTGGTGTGGCCATCCACCCTATGGGGGGAGGATTTCTTGCTTTCTGTCACTCTGTCTTTTTCTGTCTCTCCTTTGAGTACATATTCCCTATAGCAAAAAATCTCTTTAAAACAAACAAACAAAATTAGATATTTTCAGTATTATGATGGTTTAACTTTGGGACTCATTTCTTTCCCACCTTCCCAGGGTTCGATGTTGTTGCCATCAAAGGTTGTAGTCATCTTCATTTAGTGACTTCTTCAACTATTGCAGTGAATGTATTCCTCCTTATGTGTGGTCACTCAGATTTTCTTAGTATTCTAACAGTAACCTGATACTTCTTCTTCTTTTTTTTTTTTAAAGAACTGGAGTCAAAAGCAGAAGAGTAAAAACAAAACAATAAAAACTTCCAGTGTTTGCAGATTGGCTTTTAGCTGAAATAGTCCTTTGGCTTAGTGTTCACCTTCTGCTTTCACAGAGCTAAAAGACAGCTGGACATAAAGCCTATACTCTCAGACCTTCTCGGGGATACCTTTCGTCCCAGATATGCATATTGTACCTTAGATTTCCTAGTATATATGGTAGTCTTTCAGAGTTCTTATTCTGTAACATGGCTTTCTCCTCAGACTCTTTATGCCCCGGCTTTTCAGATTTTCTTGTTTTGTCCTGAGTGCTGACTTTTGGTAGGCGCTAAGTGTAGGCTCTGTATTTAAATCCTTTTGACAGACTGACAAGCTCCTCAAAATGTATAACCATTTTTTTTGTTTTGCTTTGTTCTTTTGAGATTTTTGCCATAGGGTGCGTGCACATGCCTGAGAGAAATAGAAAGAGAAAGAGTGAAAATGAGAAATCACCCCCCAGGAGGATGGCCACTCCGCCATCCCTTCCCCTCCATTCTCCTCCTGGGATTTTGGATGCACACACACCTGGCTTGATTTTCAAGCTGCCAGGTCCGGGACTCAAACCGTGATCTGCCATGTGGAAGTTCAGTGCCTTACTACCATGCCCCCTACAACCTCAAGTTTTTTCTTTTTAACGTTTATTTATCTTTTCATTTGTTGCTATTTTCAAGCTTCTGGGTCCGGCACTGGAACTATTGTCTGCTGCGTGGAAATCCAGCACCTGAACTACAGTGCCATCTGCTGTCCCCTACAGCCACTATTTTTGAGAACAAGGTCTATGTTGCTCCTCCTGCCCCCCCCCCCCCCCCCCCAAGATACACTAAGAATTTGGTTTGTCATGCCCATTGTCGTCATTCAGTTGGGGAATAGAAAATGGTAGGCAGGTAAAAGTGCTATGGTGCTTTCTTTATACATATTTAGTAACTACTCTTTTTGTTGTACATTGTGTTTGATGAGATTTCTGTAAAAGTTTATTTTTTTGGTCAATTTTTGCCAGTCTGAATTGCTTCACTGGAGAGACTAATTCTTATAGCTTCCTACTCTGCCATTACCCAGGATGTCACTCTTCTCTTTAGTTTTAGAAACATTTGTAGCTTGGTGTAAGATTTAGAGTTGATTATATTTTTCCTCTTGGCAACTTGAAGATGTTACTCAGTCATCTTCAACCTTACATAGTTTCAAATAAAAAGCTAATACAATTCATGTATTTATTTTTCTGTATGTAATATGTTCTTTTTCTATAGCTCCCCTCCAATTTTCCCTTTAACTTTGGTTATTAGTTATTTGTGTATTTTGGGACATTTATCTTGTTTGGTATTTCTCTTATCTTTCATTTGTTATTATATTTTACTTGTGATTTGAATGTTCTCATCTATTAGCTCTCTAAATATTTGTTCTGCCTTATATATTCTCTCTCTGTCTGAAATTCCAATTGTACTTATGTTATTCCATTTGATAGCATGTCATGGCTTGTCTTGGATTCTCTATTGTACATCTCCTGTTTTTAAAACATTAGACTTCATATTGTACTGAATTTAGCAGAAGTTTATAGAGAAAACTGAATAAGGCCATAAGAATTAGGAACTACTGTAAATTGTGGATAAGAAAAAGATTTAGGATTCATCACAATTTTTTATGATAGTACATGTGTATCCAAGTATATGTGTATGGGGAAGAGAAGGCCATACAAGGCCTCATCATGCTATAATTCCTTCTCCCCAGCCCTCCAACTCCTCAGGATTTCAGGTTCTTGTGCACGTATCTGGCTTGTATTCAAGCAGATGCTGAAATCTGAACCTGCATTTGACTGTGTGACTTTCAGCACTGCAGTGTGCTATAGACTGTGCCACCTGGACTGAGTCTAGACTTTTGTTTTTTTAAGAGTAGTTTTAGGTACACAGCAAGTTTGAAGGGGAAGTACAGAAAGTTCCCTTACTGCTTGTTCCTACACATGCTCACCTTTGCCTACTATTAACATGAATTTAAATTGACATGTCATTCCCAGGGCTGGCAGGTGGTGTGGTGATTGAGTGCGCTGGATTCCCACATGGCTGACCGTATTTCGAGTCCTGGACCTGACAGCTTGCTTCCTCACTTTCTTTCTTCTTTGTCAGTTTAAAAAATAATAACAACAAGTAGAATTAAATAAATAAGTTTTAAAAGAAAAAAATGACATGTCATTACCACCCAAAGTTCATGGTTTACATTAGGATTTATTCTTGGTTTATTGGTCTTGATAAATGGATAATTACATGTATCCACCATTATAATATTCAGAATAATCTCACTACCCTAAAAATTACCTTTATGCTCTGCCTATCCGTCCTTTCCACTCCCCTAATGGTTACTAATCCTTCTATTGTCTGTGTTATCTTTAGCAGAATGACAGCTGGAAAAGCAATATCTGCTTTTTTCTTCACATTAGATTATTTTACTTAACAATATGTACTTAAGGTTCCTCCATATTTTTCCATGGCTAGATAGCTCATTTATTTTTATTTATAGAATTATTTTGTTTAACTTTGTTTATTTATTTTAATGTGACCAGAAAGGGACAGAGTGAGTGAGAGAGAAAGTGAGGAAAGTGAGAAAGCAATTCGCCAGGTCTGGGACTTGAACTGTGGTCAGCTATTCGAGAGTCCAGCACCCTTAACCACCACGCCACCTGCTGGTCCCATAGATAGCTCATTTCTTTTTATCACAGAATAATATTCATCTGGATGTACCACAGTATATATAGTCCATTCACTTTCTGAAGGAGGTCTTGATTGATTCCAGTATTTGGTAATTATAAATTAAGATGTGTTAGACATATATGTACAGGTTTATGTGTGAACATCAGTTTTCAACTCATTTTGGTAAATACCAAGTAATGCAAGTGGTGGTAGTGCTGATTGATTGTAGTCCATGTATTCTGCAGTATTCATTTTACCTTAAAATAATTTTCTTTTCTTTTCTTAATTAACAGATTACCTTTGAGATTGTTTTAAAGTTTTGAATTGTACAGCACTTAATTATTTTGCTGTATTGTGAAACAACCCCTCCAGCAATGATTACTTCAGAGTTACCAGTGTTACAGTAAGTATTGCAGTTTTTTATTTTTTGAAGAAAAATATGTGCAGTATATTTCATCTGTTACTGTATCTCACTTATGGTTTGAAATGTGCCCTTCAATGAGGCACATCAGATTTTTTTCTCTGATACAGGGACAATATGTTTGAAATGTAGTTATTATTGTGTATACTTAGCTATCCATGACCCTTGCTATTGGAATGTTAGCATGTTCTCTGATATTTCACAAAAAAGATGTTAATGTCCTATATCATGGGCCAGCAAAATATTACCCACGGGTCATACCTGGCTTGCTGCCTATTTTTGTAAAAATGTTACTGGATCAGAGCCACACTCATTCTTTTACATACTGGTTTTTTGCTGCTTTGTGCTACAAGTGTGATATGACTATTGCCTGGACAGCCTAAATTATTTAGTTTTACCATTTATAAAATAAAGTTTGTGGATATTTATTTATTTATTTATTTGGAGAGGTTTTTGCTATAGGGCATGTGTGCTCGCCAGACAGAGAGAGACAGAGAGACAGAAAGCGAGAAATCACCCGTCGGGAGGATGGCCACGCCGCAGTCCCTTCTCCTCCATTCTCCTCTTGGGATCTTGGGCACACATGCATATGCACCCGGCGTGAGTTTAAGCCACCGGGTCCGGGACTCGTACCGTGGTCGACTACATGGGAGTCCAGCGACAATAGCCATTACGCTAACTGCTGGTCCCAGTCTGTGGATATTTATAAAAGGAAGTTGGTTGAAACTCTTACTCTTTGTGTCTTTTCCTCAGCTCCTTCATTAATAATCAGCCTTTTCCCTGAGACTGAGATTGTTGAGCCATTATGGTTATAAAATAATATGTATGGTACATAACCAGTTGGCATTTTTGGTGGCATCTCATTAGATTTGTTGGTGCTATAAGATAGAATTAAGGTTATTGTTTTCTTGGCTTGCTTTTTTCCCCCTTAAGAGTTCTAAAAAACAAAGATGTTCAAATTTTTTTAACTGCTTAAAAAAACATCTTTTCTTCTTTTCCCCAAATATAGAAAATAAAAATTAAATGATTAGGTTGTTGGCAAAGTCATGATGCATTTTTTGCAACAGATGGTGGTGTTCAATTTTGGAAGTACTAGAATCATTCCCATCTATGTTATTGCTGTGCCATTTGACAACTGACAGTTCTAGCTTCACTAAAAAAAAATAAGCAATTTGGTTGAGTTTTGGAGATTCTATGACGAGTTGAACATGGAGGAACAAACAGTATTTTTGCTATATTTTACTGTTTTACTTACGTAAAGGGAAGAACACATATCAGGCTTATGAAAAGTTGCATGTAGTTTATGGTGACAATGCTCTACAAGAATGTCAGTGCCAGTGACGGTTCTTGAGATTCATAAAATTTTGTGCTGGTGATTTTGATCTCAGCGATGCTCCTTGGTCAGGGAGGCCCACCAAGATTGATGATGACAAATTAAGGTATTGATAAAGTCGGACCCATGTTACATGAATTGAGAGATTTTAGCAATATTGAACATGTATCATTCAAGTGTCACAACCACCTGAAGAAGCTGGGATACATAAGGAAGCTTGATAATTGGGTTTCTCTTGAATTCAAAGAACTTCATTTGACGACACATATAAACATCTGTGATATGCTCATTACATGCGAGGAAAACAATTATTTTTTGAAGTGACTGGTATCTGGTGATGAGAAGTGAATTGGTTACAATAATGTGGTTTGCAAATGGTCTTGGTCCCATGATTATTCGCCTCAAATGACTTCGAAAACAGACATTCATCAGAGGAAGGTTGTGCTCTCAGTGTGGTGAGATTTTAAAGGTATCCTGCTTTCTGAGCTCTTACCAAGGAACTAAACAGTCAGTGGAATGTTAGCAGTTGCATAGTTTGAACAAATCCATCATCCAGAAATGTCCCAATCTCATTATTTGTCAAGGAGTTGTGTTCCATCTCGGCAATGTATGACTACATGTACCCATCAGGAATTATTGAAACTTGGATGGGATGTGTTGCCAAATCCACCATACTCACCTGACTGTGCCATCAGAATTACACTGATTTCACTGTCCTCAGAACACCTTGCATGGTATAACATTCAATTCAGATAAGGCCGTAAGGCTATAAGTTCAGTATTTTGCCAATTATAGGTCCTTCTAGAAACAAGGAATTATGAAGCTCACTGTAAGATGGCAAAAAGTTACCAAACAAAATGGGCAATAAATATATCATTGATTGATCTTTGTTCTTTATATAAATAAATGACCTTGGAAGAACATGGAAAAACATGTCATGACTTATCCAACAATCCATTTACTTACTACTAAACAGCCATGTGGGATCCTACTCTCCTAAGACCTAGGCAATAGGACCAACTCAATTTAGTATGTTTTTCTTTTTTTTTCCTTTTAGTTTGCTATAATAGAGGGTGTGCACTCATGGGGTGGGGGTGTGCACTCATGGGGCGGGGGATGGGGGGAGAGAGGGAAAGTGAGAAATAACTCCCCTGGGAGATGGTCACATCACAATCCCTTCTCCATTCTAGAGGATTTGGGGAACATGGACACACACCTGGGAATTTAGTCTGTTTTTCTAAGGCAAAGACAGTTGAGCTGAGGTCTCAAGGAGAAGGTTAGGCTTGAGGAAATAGAAGGGAACAGGATATTAGTTCCAAACGTGGGTAGTGGCAAGTGCAAAGTCCTCGAGATAGGAAGAAGCATGGTACATTTGAGGGACTGAAATAGCCTTTTTCCCACCTACACTTTTTGCAGGATTGGAATAGAGAGTGACATGTGATAAGGCTTCTGAGTAGGGAGAGACAGTATCATTACTGGGACCTGCTAAGTCATGCTAAATTGTGTGTTGTGTGTTTCTCTAGGAACATTGAGAAGCCAGTGTGGCATGAAAGATATATAATTAGATATATACTTAGAAAATCAATCTGAGTGTAGTATAGTGATTAGATTGGAAGGCCAATACTAGAAACAAGGAGACCTATCAGGAGGAGGACATTGTAATATCTAGGCCAAAGATTGACACCTTGAACTAAAGTGGTAACAATGACAGAGTTTAGAGAGTTTTAGGAGCAAAATAATTTTTATCAAATTCTTTCATGCTCTTATTGTGCCCAGTAATTTTTTTAATTATTATTTTTTAATCTTTATTTATTTTATTTGACCAGAGAGAGACAGAGTAAGGGAAAAAGAGGAAAAGTAAGAAAGTAAGTCACCAAGTCTGGGACTCAGACCACAGTTGGCCATGTGGGAGTCCAGCACCCTTAACCACCACACCACCTGCTGGCCCAATGTGCCCAGTAGTATTATAAATATGAACATTGCTTATTTTCAGGATTTCTGAATAGTTGGTCAGAGTTGAATTTGCATACTACTTGACCCAGCATTTCCTCTGTATCCTTTCTAGAGATATACTCTCTATATACCTATAGCTGAATCTGTGTTTCATCTACATCTGTCCATCTTCAAAAGTCTAAATACTTAAGGCTGGATATTATACTGTTAACAGCAAAATTTTGTAGAGATTGGGATTCAGAGTTAGGGTGGGTTGAAGTGAAACTTCCTTGCATTTTTATATTTTATCTTTGGCTTCAATTTTTAAAAGATGCCAAATTTATTATATGTCCTGTAAACAAACATATATATATATATATATATATATATATATATATATATATATACTAATAAGAACGTATTAGCTGTTCTCTGGCAGTACTCATCTTTTAAGCTTGCTGTAGTTGGTGGAATTATTGAGTATTAAACAAATTGTACTTTTATGTTTTCTTTTGTCAGTAAACTGTATTTCTCTAGCATAAATCAGTTCTACTAATGTATCACTTACATATGTGGAACCAGCCTGTTCTATAGTTGCCTAGAGATCTCTATAAGCATCAGAAGCACTGGTCGATTTTGTCCACACAAGATAATCTTCGTATTCTAGTATCCTGATATGGAGATAGAGAATTCAAGTTTACTTTGAGATATAACTGGAATCTACCACTTACTCAGTGTGTGACATTGGACAGGTTTATCGAATTTTCCAATCTTTCATTTCCTCATCTTTAATCAAGATGCTAATATATTTCTTACAAGGTTTTTGTGCATATGTATTCTAGATAATATATAAACCAACACACTGTAAATGTGTCTTCTTTATGTCTATTTGGACGATAGTGAAGAGAAAAAACAATATGATTTATTATTCTTTACTAGAGACAAAGAAAATTGATTAGATGGATCCAGCAGACGTAACAGTTACATCTCTGGACTCCCACTTAGTCTACTGCGGTTTGAGTCCTGGACCCAATGACTTAAAACTCATGTTGGGCACATTTACATGCATGCCCAAGATCTAGAGAGGTGAATGGAAGAGAAGGGATTGTGGCATGGCCATCCCCCTGGGGTGATTTCTCGCTGTCTTTCTGTCTCTCTGGCAAGTGCATGTGCCCTATAGCAAAAATCTCTCTCTTAAAAAAAAAAAGGAAAACTGACTAGAGTAGGGATGGACAAACTATTGCCAGTGGCTCATGTGCTTGTTTTGTCAGTAGAATGTTACTGAAACATAACCACATTCATTCATTTACATACTGTCCCTGGAAGCATTTATGTTGTGACATCAGTGTTCAGTAGTAGCTACAGAAACCTCAAGACCTAAAATAAGACAAGCTTAGGATATTTATTATATGGTCCTTTAAGAAAAAGTGTGCTGCCCCTTGGACAGTATTTACAAAATTATATACTATTTTTCAATTATTTCAATTCTCTTTTCCTAGCCTTCTAATTCTTCAGGATCCTGGGTACCCACATGTGTGCCCTGTGGATCTGAACCTGTGGTCAGCCCTAAGGCTTCCAGCCTTGCAGGGTACTTTTGTTACTGCCATGTCACAACAGGAGGACTAGTATGGAAGTCATTTGCATAGAAGCTATACATTAAGTTAATAAGATCTCCAACATAGTATAGTATAGAGGGAGAAGAACAGATTTTTAAGAATTGAGCTTTAGGGCCAGCCAGTGTCATAGTGGTTAGGCAGCTGGATCCCACATGACTGTCTGCATGGTTCAAGCTCTGGACCTGGTAGCTTATAAAACATGCTGTGTGTGTGTGTGTGTGTGTGTGTGCGCGCGCGCGTGCCCACACACACATCCCAAAATCCCTAGAGGACAAGGGATTTGGGTGTGACCATCCCCCAGGGGGTGCTCCCCACCAGTGCACATGCCCTATAGCAAACTTAATAACAACAAAAAAAGAAATCAAGCTTTAAGTAATGAGCACAAAGATAATGGAACTATTGTATTATAAAAAGAGCTTTCAATGAAACAAGTTGATAACTAATAGATTATGAATTAGGCTCTTCATTTGTTTCTTATTCATGATGTGTGTACTTTTTTAAGGCCTGTGTTGGAGCCCGTATTAGGTAATGAGAGCCAAATATTACCTTTTCACAAATTTTACAAGCCAGTTAAGCACAATATATTTATTATAAAGAATTAAATTATGTAATTTAAAATATCAAAAGTAATCACTTCCTACTTAGTATTTTAAAAAACAATTATTTAATTTTATATATTCATTAATTTATTTTGATTTGACCACAGAGAGATTGAGAAAGTGAGAACGCAAGCCACTAAGTCTAGGACTCAAACTGTGGTCAGCCATATGGGAGTATCCAGTGCCTTAACCACCACACCACCTTTTGGTCTCTCCTTAGTTATTTTTCATATTATTGTAGTCTGTGATCCTCAGGTTGTTACTTAGACCTATTACATCTGTCTGCTGGCAATATATTTTAATGGTGTACTACTGTATATCTTTCTGGATTTGGTGATGCCATTTTGATAGTTTGAAATTGGCCATGGGGGGAGTGTTTATAGCATGAAAATTAGTAAATGCTCCAAATTGGCTTACTTTATTGATTTGTTCATGTACACTTAGGAAAGCAATAAATTGTTAATAATGCAGTTTAAACATAAAGGTGTATCAAATTGTCTATAGCCATTATATTATAAATGCTAGAAAAAACTGATCAAGTGTTGTTCTAATATTTGGAAACTATTGATGGATTCAGCAATGAAGTTGCTCACAAGCAACTTCTTGATTACCAAGTGAAGTTCCAACAAATGTCTTTGTCATTTTACTTGCATTGTGTTTATCAAATAAACAAAAATATCAATCATCTTTCATTTCAGAAACTTCTATTCATTTGTCATTTGCAGTCGCAGGCTTTTGTGGATAAAAGTTTAACAATAATTATCAAAATTGTTTTCTAAGAATTAGTTGGCTAATGGCATTTACAATAAAGATTAGTGCATTTTATTATTGTTTTTATATGGTATGTGTAGTACATACTTTATATCAGTAGCTTTTAGAACTTATGTGCATTTATTTTTTGAAGAACCAGATGTTAAAACATTTGGTAGTATACCACGGACTTTTATGATTTCATAGAATGAATAAAATTCCTCCCAAGGAATTTCATCTTTTTATATTGAAGAATTACTCTTTTGCAATTGTGTTTAACATTTATCTATAGGACAGCAGCCAACATTTGCACTGTCATGTCCTCCTCTTTATTTCTGTTTATTTGGAGGATTAAGTTCACTCAGTGTCATGTGATATTAGGCAATGAGGATACTATTTTTGGTTTCTGAAGAGTTTTTTCTTGAAGGTAGAAATATAAACCACTCCTAATTAGCTGTATTCCAGGAGGTAAGAATAGTAATAAAAAGAACTACAATGTATTTGTTAATTGAATTGTTCATTAAAATAATATAATAACATTTTCTAGGGATTCAACTAATGAAACTACTGCCCATTCTGATGCTGGCAGCGAACTGGAAGAAACAGAGGTCAAAGGAAAAAGAAAAAGGGGTCGTCCTGGCAGGCCTCCAGTATGTATTTTGCTTGCCTTTGTTTCTTTAATAATTACCAAGTAAATAGGCTTGATTTCAGCTGTTTGTTAATTCTAGTACTGTTTTTTCCTTTTTTTAAAATTCCTTCGACACAGGAGAGATTCATAGAAACTGTGCTTCATAAATTGGCTTATCAGTGATCAGGAAAATGAAATCATTATAGTATCTTTTATGTTTTTGTACTTACTTCAAATAAATTTTGGCCCATGTGAAGACATAAAGGAGATGGTTAACACTGAAAGGGGTGTAGTTAGTTAAGACTCCCTTACTTTTCAGATGCAGCTCTGATTTCTTGTGAGCTTGTTAAGTGTATTTTGGTAGTAAAGTCACATGTCTGCTTAACAAAGGGAACAGATTTGAGAAATGCATTGTCACATGATTTCATCATTGTGTGAACATCATAGAATGTACCTATGCAAATCTAGATGGTATTAATTTAACTACAGCCTATACTAATGGTATAGCCTACTGTCTCACCATCCTAAATGTTTTTTTCTGTTTACTGAAACGATGTTGTGTGGCACATGATTGTACTAGTGTGGGGTTTGGGACCAGTCTCAGAATATACTCTGATAACATGAGCAAGAACTTTAAAAGAGCTCTAGATAACCCTACTTAGTAGGATATCTTTATGTATTCTAAGAGAAACATTCGTCATTTAAGTATGCATAAGCTGTCAGACAGCATCAGTGTGTCAAGGGGTTTAGATGTATACTACTCTGCACTCACTTTTATGGTATGGTTTGCTGGTAGCAAGTTGTTTTCTATTTTATACAAGTTCTTGTGGTAATCTTAGCTTTCTTTTATAGGTCACATAATAGTATAATGAACCCTCCATAAATAATCATTACTCAGCTCCAATAATATCAAGTCAAAGCCAATCTTGTTGTCTCTCTCCACTTCCCCTCCCTTTCTTTACCATGTTAATTCTTTCTTTTTAAAGTGGCCATAGGACATGTTCACTTGCCAGAGGGGGAGAGACGGAAAGTAAGCAAGTGCCGATGCCACAGTCCCTTCTCCTTCACTGCTGGACTCTTAGGTAGTTGGCTGTGGTTTGAGTCCCAGACTTGCTGGCTTAAACTCATGCCGGGCGAGTGTGCGTGCGTGTCCAAGATCCCTAGAAAACAGTAGAGGAGAAGGGATTGTGGCATGGCCATCCCCCCTGGGGGGTGTTATCTCACTTTTTGTCTCTCTGTCTCTGTCGTTCTGGTGAGCGCATGTGCCCTGTAACAAAAACCTCTCAAAAAAAAACCCAACCCCCCCCCCCCCCAAAGTTTTATTTGTCTGAATGTTTCTCTATCTTTTTTAGATAAAAATGGTTTTATTGGGACCAGCAGTTAGCGTAATGGCTATGTCGCTGGACTCCCATGTAGTCGACCATGGTTCGAGTCCCGGACCCGGTGGCTTAAACTCACACCGGGCGCGTGTGCGTGCGTGCCCAAGATCCCGAGAGGAGAATGGAGGAGAAGGGATTGCGGCATGGCCATCCCCCCTGGGGGGTGATTTCTCGCTTTCTGTCTCTCTATCTCTGTCTGTCTGTCTGGCGAGCGCAGGCACCCTATAGCAAAAACAAACAAACAAAAAAATACCTCTCCAAAAAAAAAATGGTTTTACTTTCACTTGTGCTTGATTTAATTTCATGTATTATTCATCATGGCCATTTCAGTGGGACAAGGAATAAGGATAGAAGACAGTGATAGTGATCTTGACTCTGAACCCAGAGTTAGCCCTAGGGTAACGTGTGTGTTTATTATTAATTTTTAATAAAAAGCTTAAAAAGAAAAAAAAAAGAGTTAAGTATTTTTAAAATAGAAAAAAAATCTCATAGATAAGGATATAAAGAAGAAAATATTGGGACCAACAGATGGTATTATGGCTACGTTGCTGGACTCCCATGGAGTTGACTGCGGTTCAAGTCCTGGACCTGGTGATGGTTTAAACTCATGCTGGGCGTGTGTGCCTAAGATCCCGAGAGGAGAATGGAGGAGAAGGGATTGCGGCATGGCTATCCCCCTGGGGGGTGATTTCTATCTCTCTCTCTGTCTTTTTGGTGAACGCACGCACCCTGTAGCAAAAACCTCTCCCTCCCCCTCCAAAAAAGAAAAGAATGTTATTGTACACCTGTATCATGTATTTGTGTTTCAAGCTAAGTGCCAAAAGTGTGTTTCATACAAAAGTTAAAAATTTTAAAGTTTATAAAATAAAAATTTGGAGTTAGCTAAGGTTAATTTATTATTGAAGAAAGTTTTTTTTTTAAGTTTAGTGTAGACAATGTTTATAAATTTATGGTAATGTGTACACATTATGTGTACATTGTGTACAAATCTATGGTAATGTGCATTAATGTTGCAGGCCTTCTTGTTTACTGACACTACTCATCCACTGACTCACCCGGAGCGACTTTCAGCCCTATAAGCACCGTTTATAAATGCCCTTTTAAGTAGTGTAGATTTTTGTCTTTTTGAAAAATGTTTTTTCTTACTCATGATAGAGTATGTATACACTTGAAAAAGAGAGAGGAGGAAAGAGGGAGGGAATTATACCTACTCACACCAGAGTTCGCTTCCTGCCATCCTCCAGTCTGTTGGATCTTGGACACTTGAGCATGCGCCCAGTGTGTTTCAGTCTGACTAGCCTGGGGATTTGAACTGTAATTGCCACGTATGATCTAGCTTTTCTTGAGCCGTACATTACTACTGAGCCACAGAGCCAGCCCATTTTTTATTTTTTACATTGTATTTTTACTCTGCCATTTCTGTTTAGATATATTTAGATACAGAGATACTTAACATGTGTTAAAATTGCCTACAGTATTGACTCCATTAACTTACTGAACATGATTGTAGCCTAGGTTATACCATTTAGACTAGGTACATAGTAGGCTAACCATCTAGGTTCATGTAAGTATACTATGTGATTTTTCTATAACAGAATTGCCTAATGTATTTCTCAAAATAAATCTCCATTATTAAGCAGTGCATGACTGTATCATAAGGACTTAGTATTATGATCAAGATTATTTTCCTTTCTTTTTTCAAATTTTTTTTATTATAATTTCAAGTTAATAGTTATACATGTTTTTAGGTACACTGGTTTTTCAAAACATGTATACATTGTGTAATCAAACAGGACAATAAACATATCTTTATTTCAAACATTTATCATTACTGTGTGTTGCACATTTGAAATCCAGTCTTCTATTTTGAAATATATATATTGAAATATAATATATATATATATATATATATATATATATATATATAATTTTCTCCAGCTTCTTTTTAAAGAGTTATTTATTTAATTTTCTTTATCATCATTATTACTATTTTTTAATTTGACAAGAGAGAGAGTGCAGGCTGGCCGGTCTGTGACTTCAACTGCAGCCACATAAAAGTCTAGCACTTTAAACACCATGCCACCTTCCGGCCCCCCCCATTTTGTTACTCTAATGTGCTATATGTACTATTCTAGAACTCAATCTACTTATCCACCTGCACTCTTCTATTAGCTAAGTTCTCCCCATCCCTACATCCTTCCCCTTTCTGGTATCCACCTTTGTACTCTCTATTTATATGCATTCGAATTCTTTAGCTTCCACTGAGTAAAAACATACAATATTTGTCTTTTTCAGTGCCCAGTGCCTGGTTTATTTCATCTATCAATAGATTATTTCTACCAGGTTCTTTCATGTTGCCTCTAATTGCTGGGGTATAGCTAAGTAATATTCCATGTGTATGTATACCACATTTTCTTTATTCTTTCTTTGGTTGTTGGACATTAACGTTGAGTCCTTATCTTGCTTTCATGAAGAGTGCTTACAGTAAACAGGAGAAAGTGTGTAACTCTTCTATTATTGCATCATACACAGTTCTACTTTTTTATTTTGAGGAACGTTCATACTATTTTTCCATAACGGATGTACTAATTTACATTCTCACCAGCAGTACATGAGTGGTTTCTTTTCTCCACAGCCACACTGGCATTAGTTATTCTTTGCATTTTGATAATAGTCATTCTAACTTGTGTGGCCGATACCTCATTGTTCGTTTTGATTGGGATTTCACTGATGATTAGTGATGTCGAGCATTTTTTTCCATGTATTTGTTGCCCATTTGTATGTCTTCTTTTGAAAACTGTTCAGATCAGTTGCCCATTATTTTTTTAATTTAAGAATTATTTAATTTTATTCATTATTATTATTGTTATTTTAATTTGACCAGAGAGAGAGAGGGAAAGTGAGAAAGCAAGCTGTCAGGTCCAGTACTCAATGTCCAGTTAGTCAGGTGGGAATCTAGTGCTCTAACCTCCATGCTCCTTTTTGGCCCCTGATTGCCCATTTTTTTAAGTGGATTACTAGGGATTATTTTGAAACTGAGCAGTTTGAGTTCCTTATATATTCTGGTTATTAATCCTCTGTCAGATATAATTTGCCTAATTTTGTAGGTTGTGCCTTAAATCTGTTTCCTTTGCTGGCCAGAAACTCTTTAGGTTGAAGTAATTCTATTTATCTGTTTTTGCTGTTATTGTCTGTGCTTTTGAAATGTTATTTTAAAAGTTGTCTGCCTAGATCAATGTCTTGAAGTATTTACCTTGTGTTGTCATCTACTAATTGAATGGTTTAGGTCTTTATATTTAAGTCTTTATTTTTAGTTACGTTTTATATAAGCTGAGAGATATGGGTCTGGTTTTATTCTTCACATGGATCTTTAGTTTTTTCAGCACCATTTAATGAAGAGTCTGTCCTTTCCTCCACTAAATGTCCTTGGGATCTTTGTCAAAAATCAGTTATATGTGGAGACCTTTGTCAAAAATCAGTTAAAGTGTGGGGTTAAGATGCTGGACTCCCACATGGCTGACCATGGTTTGAGTTCCACACCTGGTGATTTGCTTTTTCACTTTCCCTTTCTCTTTGTCTCTCTGGTCAAATTTAAAAATAAATAACAATGACAGGTAAAATTAAATAAATTAATATTTGTTTTAAGAGTTTTTTGTTGTTGGTTTTTTTGTTTGTTTGTTTTGTTTTGTTTTCTATAGGGCATGTGCGCTTGCCTGGAGAGACAGACAGAAAGCGAAAAATCACCCCCCAGGAGGGATGGCCATACTGCAGTCCCTTCTCCTCCCACAGACTGTGGACACACATACACATGTGCCTGGCATGAGTTTTAAGCCAGCAGATCCAGGCTTTGAACTCAGTCGACTACATGGGAGTCTAGTGATATAAACATTATGCCATCTGCTGGTCTCTCAATAAATAATTTTTTTTAAAAATCCATTGTATGTGAGTGTGTGGATTTACTTCCAGATTTTCTGTTCTGTTCCATTGCGATATGTGTCCATTTTTGACCAGTACAATGAAGTTTTAGTTATAATGGATATATAATGTATTTTGAATCCTGGTAATGTGATATCTACCTCTTTTTCTATTTTGGACAGAAAATAGAGTATTTTTGTAGTCTTTTGAGATTTCATACACAAAAACTTTATTGTGTCATTAGTATTTTGATGGGGTTTGCATTGAATGTGTAGATCATTTTGGGTAGTCTTGACATTTTAACAGTATTTATTGTAATCCGTGAGTGTGAGACATTTTTCTACTTTTTTAGTGTTACCTTCAAATTTTTCATCAATTTTTTAAAAAGAATTATTTTATTTAACTTTATTTATTTACTTATTTTAATTTGACTGGTGGGAGACAGAGTGCGAGAGAAAGAAAGGAGAAAGAAAGCCATCAGGTCTAGGACTTGAACCACAGTTGGCTATGTGGGAGTCCAGCGACATAACTGCTACAGCATCTATTGGTCCCAAGATTGATTTCTTGATTTAATTTAGCTAATGTGTTGTTGGTGTAACAAAAACTACTGATATTTGTATATTAATTTTGTATTCTATAATTTACTGAATTTATCTGTTCTGAATGTTTTTTTTTGTGTGTGTGTGTGGATTCTTTAGATTTCTCTGTGATTATGACTGATATCTGTAAACTGGATTTTAAGTTTCTTTCATTTTTGTTTTATTTATTTTTTACTTTTTGATTTGGCTGCATGCACTCTCCAAAGAGAAGTAGAGAGAAAGGGAAAGTAAGAATTCACTCCCGCGGGGTGCCGATCATGCCACAGTCCCTTCACCTTCATTCTTTTCTCAGGATTTTGGGCACATACGCACATGTACCCAGTGTGATTTTCATGCTGTCAGTTCTAGTACTCAAACTGCATGGCCAGCTATGTGGGATCCAGTGCCTTCACGTCACCCATTTGCTGGCCAAAGTTTCTTATTTTCAGAATGGATGCTCTTAATGTTTTTTATCTGCCTGTTTGTATTACTTGATCTTCCAGTACTCAGATTTATTCTAAGATATACAGCTGCTAAAATGATCATAAGGGTTTTGTCATTTATTTTGTTGATGTGATGTATCACATTTATTGACTTATGTATGTTGAAGTAACCTTGCATCCCAGGAGTAAGTTTGTTTTTTTTTTAAATTTTTTTGGGTGTGGAGGAGAGGTTTTTGTTATAGGATGCGTGCACTTGCCAGAGAGACAGAAAGCGAGAAATCACCCCCCGGGGGGATGGCCACACTGCAGTCTCTTCTCCTCCATTCTCCTCTCAGGATCTTGGGCATGCACGCACATGCGCCTGGCGTGAGTTTAAGCCACCGTGTCGGGGACTCGAACCGTGGGAGTCCAGCAACATAGCCATTATGCTAACTCCTAGTCCCAGTTCTTTTTGATCTTTTTGATTGTCTTTTTGATATGCTGTTGAATTCAGCGTGCTAGTATTTTGTGTATGATTTTTTTCATCTATGTTTATCAAAGATACTGTCTGTAGTTCATTCATTTATTGCATACTTCTGTGCTTTTGATACCACTATAGTAGTGGCCTTGTAAAATGTGTTTTCGAGGATTCACTCCTCTTGCATCTTCTGGAATAGTTGGAGAAAATTGATACTTGCTGTTTACGAAGGAATTAGTAAAATCCAGCAATGAATTCATTGTTGGATTCAATTTGTTTTTGTTAGGAAACTCTTTTATTGATGATTTCATCTCCTTAGTTCTTATTGGTCTATTCATACTTTATATTTCTTCCTGACTTAACCTTGGTAAATTGTATGTGTCCAGAAATTTATCCATCTCCTCTAGGTTTTCTAGTTTGTTGACATGTAGTTGTTCATAATAATCTCTAATAAAAGCTTTTGTAGTTCTCTGTCATCTGTTGTAATATCTCCTTTTTTTTCTTTAATTATGGTGACTATCTTTTTGTGTATTCATTCTAGTAGTAAACAAATAATCTCTTTAGCCAATAATGTTTGCCAAGAATATTTCTGGGCACTTAGAATACACAGGTAAACAAAACACCAAAAGATTATAGTTTAGTGAGAGAAATCAGACGTTAAACAAAGAAATATGCAAAACAGTAATAATTCTTATTATTGTAACTAACATTTATTGAATGTTTACTGATGCTAAGTACTGCAGTAACTGCTTTGTGCTAACTCACAATGATTTGTGAGGTAAGTACTATTTTTATTTCCATTTTGCACATGAGAAACTTGGGCACATAAAGTTTTAGAAACTTCACCAAAGTAATCACTGAGCAGTGGGAGACAAAGACCTAATTCTAGGTATTGTGGCTCCAGTGTTCACCCTCTTAGTCATGACCATGCCCTACCATAAATAATAAAAATATGTGCCATGAAGTAAAAAACTCACTAAGGGGACAGAGACCAATAGAGAAAGGATGTTTAGAAAAGGCCTCTCTAAGAAGATACCATTTGAACAGAAACCTAAATATAAAGTAAGGAACCTGGCCGTTGGCATAGACAGAAAAAAATAATTGTATTGACAAAAAAGTAACAAGTGCAAAGTTTTTTTTCTAATAAAAAATTGTATTTACTTAGAAGCATTCAGAATGTCAACAAAATAGCTACAGGGTTTTTGTTTGTTTGTTTGTTTACAATTGCAGATGGTATTTAACAGAACAAGAATTTATTTCATATAAGCTACATCAGAGACAACTGAAGATGAAAAAACTACCATCCCCATATATAACTAATTTGTGTTGTGCATCAGCAAGAACCTGCTTTAAATTTCCATGCCAATTTCAACTCCCATATTGTACGAGGCAAGGTTAGTGGCTACTGTAAATACCCCCAGGATGGGCTATCTAAAAACACGTTCGGTAGTGTGTTAACTATACAAAAAGACACTGTCCAGTTTTAAAACAAATCTTACATAGCCTTACATTTCAGTTTTTTTCTTTAAGAGGAGTGCATGTATACAGGGGGTTAAATGCTTCATAGACAAGAGGAAAAAAAACTGGTAGAACCAACTTATTCATCATCATTATCATCTTCATCTTCCTCTTCTTCCTCATCTTTCTCCTCCTCTTCCTTTTTCAGCCTTCACAAGTCCCTTTTTTGCTGCATCAAGCTTTCCTTTAGCTTACTATGCAGCAATATCCTTTTAGTATTTTTCCTTGAGCTTAGCAGCCTTCTTTTCATAAGGCTGTTTATCATCTGCAGCAGTGTTATTCCACATCTCTCCCAGTTTCTTTGCAGCATCACCAATGGATAGGCCAGGATGTTCTCCTTTGAGTTTTGGGCAATATTCAGAACAGAACAAGGAAAAGGCCGAAGGAGGCCTCTTGTGTGCATTGGGATACTTGAATTTCTATTTCATTTCCCCTTTAGGAGGGACACAGGTCTTCATTTCTCTTTCATAATGAGCCTTGTCAGCCTCTTCAAACTTTCCTTTCTCTTTAGCAGACATGGTCTTCAACTTCTCTGAGCACTTCCTAGAGCTTCTTAGGATCTCCTTTGCCCATGTTTAGTTATCTTTCCTCTGTGAGGCACAGAGTGGCCCAGTGCCTGTCCAGCTCTCACTTGCCTTGGTGCTATCTCTATCAAGTGCAAAGTTTTTCCAGTGGGGTTATTTAAGCCTCTTAACCATGTAGCATAATATGATTTAATTTGAACAGAAACTAATTCAGCTGCATTTAACTTAACTGGAGGATGATCAGAATTTTTATCTGGCCTTAGCAATGACTGCCCACATGTGCTACACATTAATGGGTTGGGTATCTAGAATGCAATATATGAAAGGATGGAAAGAGAGTCGGAGGGTCTGCCTATGGTATAGTGGTTAAGGCAAATGGATCCTAGATGGCCAGGTGTGCAGTTTCAGTCCCAGAACTGGTAGCTTGAAAAGCCCACTCAGCACATGAGTACAAAATGCTGAGAGGAGAATAGAGGAGGGATCGCAGCAAGGTCATCCTTTTTTCTGCAGCAAGTGCACATGCCCTATAGCAAAAACTACCCACCATCCCCCTTCCCCCCAAAAAAAAAGATCAAGTTGGAGAAAGAGCAGAATGGTATGAGTGGTATGAGCTGACTCAGGTTTTTTCCTCCTTTACTTTAAGATTTCTTGTTTACGCTCAATCATTGTGCATTTCTGTAGTGCACAATATGATTTCCGAAAGTTTGCAAGCAGTACATGACAACCAAATCAAGAATATTACCATATAAATAGTTTTCAACAGGAAACTTTTTTTTTTTTTATTGTGAAGTAGCCAGTTTTATAAGTTAAGAATTAGGATCTTTGATCCACTGCTCAATCCATATCAAGATTTGGTTTATATTTGCTGGGCAGCTGATGCACAATTTCTTCCTTGTAGGAAGATGTGGCTTCTTCATAAAGCACTTGAAAAATCTCACAGTGAATATTTCCTTTTAGTTTCTTTTCACTATAACCCCTTGTTTCAAGTCTTTTATACAATATATTGTGATCAGTTCTCAGCACAAAAACTACATGATACTAGTGTTCAGGGAAGAAATCACAACCATGGTAATCAACAATAACTCCACTTTTTCTCATTTGATTTTCTAACTCTTCAACGACTTTGTCTTCATCTAAAATGGGACAATCATATGGCTCTGGCGCTGCCAGGAACTCTCCAGAAAACTTTTTATTCTTTTGTCAGTTAAATGTTTCTTCCCTTTGCCCCTCCTTTCTACTCTACCATTTCTTCCCTCCTTTACAGTCTGTAGTACCTACATTTACCTTAGAGTGCAGTCATTTGGCATATACTGAGCAGGGTTATACAGTGTTTGTCTTTCAAAATCTGATTTATTAATACTTTGCTTAGTAATAAATCTTCAGTATTTGTCCACTTTTAATCAAATGACAGGATCTCATTATTCCTTCAGCTGAATAGTATTTCGTACAGTGCCACAATTTTTCAACCAGTCATCAGTTCTTGGTCACTTAGATTGGTTCCATGTCATAGTGATTGTGAATAATGCTACAAAAACATGGAAATGCAAGTGTCCTTCCAAGTTCTTTCCCATCTTTTGAGTAAATATCAAGAAGTAGGAGTAGAATTACTGGGTTATATGATAATGCATTCTAGGTTTTCGAGGAACATCCATATTGTTTTCCACAGTGGCTGTACTAATTTGCATTTCTACTAGTAGTGTAGTAGAACTCACTGTGATGTTATCTATGGGTTTATAATATATAACTTTTACTCTTGAGAAATGCCGCTTCTATACATTTTGCCGAGTCTCTTAATCATGAAAGGATGTTGTATTTTATCAAATTTTTTTTTTGCATCAGTTGATATGATCATATGGTTCTTATCTTTTCCTCTTTTCATGTGATGTATTCATTTATTGTTTTGTGTATATTGAACCATCCTTACATCCCTGGGATAAAGCCTATCTGGTCGTGTATAATCTTTATAATGTGCTGTTGGATTCAGTTTGCTAATGACGGTTGAGGATTTTTACATCTATATTCATCAGGGATATTGATGTGTAGTTTTCTTTTTTTATCTTTTCTCCTCTTGATACCAAGGTGATGGAAGCTTTATAGAATGAATTTGGAAGGGTTTCTTTCTTTTGAATCTTTAAAAATAGCTTGAGGTGGGACCAGCAGATTGCGTAATGGTTATGTCGCTGAACTCCCACTAAGTCGACAGCTGTTGGGAGTCCTGGACCCTCTGGCTTAGAACTCATGCAGGACATATATGTGTGCATGCTTGCATACCCCAAGTCCCCAGAGGAGAAGAGAGGAGAAAGGATTGTAGCATGGCCATCCTGCCAGGGAGTGATTTTATGTTTTCTGTCTGTCTCCATCTCTCTAGCGAGCACATGCACTGTATAGCAAAAATATCTCCTAAAAAAAAAAAAGAAGCTTGAAGTGGGGACAGCAGGTAGTGTGGTAACTGGGATGCTGAATTCCCACATGGCCTACTGAGATTTGAATCCTAGACCCAGTAGTTGAAAAGTTTTAAGCAAATATCCTTACAAATTCAAAACTACTTTTCTTGAAATTACCAGCTGAACTTGCTATTGAAAGTAGTTAGATTATTTAAGAAATTGTGTGATGGGGGAATAGGAACGGAAGACAACTGTAGACACTAGAGATAGTGTGAGAAGAGGGTGGGAAAGGGCAGAGGGTCAGACATAGGGGTAAATACATATGAATATAAATTAAAAAAAATATATATATGAAACTAGAAATGGAAAATTATTGATGATAACATGCATGATTAAGCCACTATGCAATATATTCTGGATGGGAAACCACGTTTTGTATGCTGTGACGATGCTTAGGGGATGAATGTACATTAATTAATTTTTTAAAAAGTTTCAGGAGAAAAAAATAATAAAACTAAAAAAAAAGAAAATCACAGTAGATAAATAGGTATATAAATAAATAAATGGTTTTTGTTTGTTTTAAAATAGCTTGAGGAGGATCAGAGTTAACTCTTTACAAGTTTTGTAGAATTTAGAAGTGAAGCCATTGGGATCTGTCTGGGCTTTTCCTTATTGGAAGACTATTTACTGACTCAGTCTCATTGCTTGTTATTCAGGTTTTGTATTTCTTCCTGTTTCAATCTAGGAAGGTTGTATGTTCACAGAAATTTGTCCATCTCATCTGGTTTGTTGGTGTATAGGTGCTCGTGGTATACTCTTATGATGATTTGTTGTAATATTGCCAATTTTGTTGCTGATTTTATCTGATTCTTTCCCCCTTTTCTCAATTAGTGTGTAATATTTTATCAATTATGTTTATCCTTTCAGGAAAAAAACAGCTTTTTGTTTCATTGATTTTTTTATAGTTCTTTTATTCTCTATTTCATTTATTTCAGCTCTAATATTTATTATTTTCTCTTGGTATTTGCTGTTACTTTTCCAGTTCTTTGACATGTGTCATCATGTTACTTATCTGATACGTTTTAGTTATTTGTTTTTGTGAGCACTAATTGCTTTGACCTTTCCTTTTATGACTGCTTTCACTTTGTCCCAAAGATTCTGGAGAGTCATATGTTTTTTGATTTCAATAAACCTTTTTGATTATAGACTTAATTTCTTGAATTGTTTTGAAGTTTGGGACTAGATTGTTTAATTTTTATATTTTTTGTGTATTTTTGAGTACTCTTTCTGTTTTTGATTTCAAGTTTAATTCCATTGTGGTCAGAAAAGATATTGGATATAGTTTCTATATTTTTTAATTTGTAAAGGCCTATTTTGTTACCAATTATTTGATCAGTCTTAAAAAAAACGTTCCATGAGAGGATGAGAAAAAAAGTGTATTTTGTAGTTCAGTGAAATGTTCTATAAATGTCTGCTAGGTCCAATTAATTTATGGCTTCATTTATCTACTATGTCTATTTTTTGTCTAGTTGAGTTGACTGTGGTGACAGTCGGGCATTGAAATCTCTAACAATTAGTGTGTTGCAGTCAATCTCTTCCTTTAGTTCTGTGAGTCTGTCTTTTACATACCTGGGTGCTCCAGTGATAGGTGCATAAATACTTAGAACTGTTATAGCTTCTTGGTGAATTAATCATTTTAGGACTACATAGTGTCCTTTTTTGGTCTCTTTTTACCATTTTATCTTGAGTTATATTTTGTCTGATTCTATATCACATCTCCAGCCTTTTTTGTTTGTTAGTTTCTGTTTGCGTGAAATTCCTTTTTCCATCCCTTTACTTTTAGTCTTGTATGTCTTTGTCAGTATGGTGTGTTTTTGTAATAAACATATAGAGGGCTTCTGTTTTTTTTTTCTGTTTTTGTTTTTGTTTTCCTATTTAGACAATCTGTGTCTTTTAATTGTGGGATTTAATTCATTCACATTCAGTGTCATTATCAGTATGTTCAGACTTAGCACTCTTATTTTGTTAGCCCTTTTTCACTTGTTTTGTGACCTCGTTCCCTTACATTTCTCCAATGTAATATTCCCTTAAGTATTTCATGAAGAACTGGTCTGGAGTTGGTGAATTCTTTCAGTTTTTGTTTATCTGGGAATGATTTTATTTCTCCTTCCCATTTGAAGAATAATCTTGCCAGGTATAGTATTCTTGGCTGAAATTGATTTTCTTTCAGAGTTTTAACTATGTCTTCCCATTCTTTTTCTTGCCTGCAGTGTTTTAGTGGACAGCTTTGATATTAGAGTAATGGGATAACCCTTTATATAACTTGGCATTTCTCTCACCATATTTAGAATATTGCATTTGTCTTTGATTTTTACCAGTTTGGCTATGATGTACCTTGGAGATGATTTTCTTATATTGAATATGTTTGATGTTCTTTGTATTTCTTGGAGATTGTATGTCTCTCTAGATTTGAAAGTTTTCGGATAATATCTCTTTTATTAAATTGAAGTTTTTGCCATAGAGCATGTGCATGTGCCAGAGAGGAGAGAGATAGTGAGAGGGAAAGTGAGAAATCACCTCCTGGAAGGGATAGCCACTCAGCAATTCCTTCTCCATTTTTCTCCTGGGATTTTGGATATGCACACATACTGCCTAGTGTGATTTTCAAGCTTCCAGATCCAGGACTCAAAGTGTAGTTGGCCATGTGGAAGTCTAGCATCTTAATTAATCACTATGCCACCTGCTGGCCTCCATATAATATCTCAGTAGAACAGATTTTCTGTGTCTTCACTCTGTACTGTATCTTTTGGAGTATCCATCATACAGATTTTTGGCTGCTTAGTGCTGTCTAGAATTTGCGTATGTTGTCTTCATTTATTACTTTAAAATTTGCTAAAGGGGATATGCATCCTCTGGAGAGAGACAGGGGTGGGGGTGGGGAGAGAAAGAAAGAGCAAGAGAAAGAGAGAGAAGAAAAGGGGGAATGGCTATGCTATAGTCCCATCTTCCTTCTCCTCTCGTGATTTTGGGCATGCACACTTATGCACCCAGTATGTTTTACAAGCTGCTGGGTCCAGTGAATTGCATAGTTGGCCATGTGAGATCCAGCCACTTTAACGGCCATACCATCTGCTGGCCTTGTTTTTATTTTTAATGGTTATTTTTCCATTGGTTTTGACTGCTTGGGACTAACTTGGAGGTTTTTTTTGAAGGATTTAAAATTTCCTATTTATCTACCTATCTTTAATTTCACCAGAGAGCGACAGAGAGAGAGAGAGAGAGAGAGAGAGAGAGAGGGAGGGAGGGAGGGAGAGGGAGGGAGGGAGAGGGAGGAAGCAAGGGCGGAAGCAAAGTGAGAAAGCAAGCTGCTAGATCTGGAATTCAAACCACACTCAGCCATGTGGGAGTCCAGCGCCCTTAACCACCACACCACCTGCTGGCCCCTAAACTTGGAGGTTTTGTCTTCAAGGTCAGAGATTCCTTCTTCTGTGTGGTCTAAACTGTTCTTTATACTTTCAGGGAATGTTTTGATTTCCTGTATTATGTTCATTTCTAGAAGTTCCTTTTTTCTTTCTTTTTTTTCTTTAATGGTGTCTCTCTCTCTCACTTTGGCATTCCTCCTTCAAGTGATGGAATGATTTTCCCAGGCCCTGGTGTTAGAGTTGGTTGTCTGTTTTTGCTTGAATCACTGAATTTTGTTTTGATGAATATTCTGAACTCTTTCTTTGATATTTCTGTGCTTTCTTGTGTTGGTATCCATTGTCAGTGAGGAGTTACTGTTTTCTAGTTTGTTGGCATGTAGTCGCTCATAGTAGTCTCTAATAAAAATCTTTTGTTTTTCTCTTGCATCAGTTGTAGTATCTCTTTTCTGTTACTGACTTTACTTATATATGTCTTTTTTTTTCTTCTTAGTCTGCTAATGATATGTTCATTTTGTTTATTCTTTCATGAAACCAACTTTCTATTTGGTTGATCTTTTGGTCTCTATCTCATTTATTTGTGTTCTGATCTTCGTTATTTCTTTCTTACTTTTGGTTTTAGTTTATGTTGGTCTTGGTTTATTTATTTTTTATTTGTCAGAGAGTATGTGTGCTCACAAAAGAGAAGGACAGAGTACTCCCCAATGTGGCATGGTTACAACAATTCTTTCTACTTTATTCCTTTGTCCCGTCCATATTTTGTGCATATGCGCATAGCATGAGCCTCAGACCAGGCCCAGGATTTGAATTGTGGTTGACCCTGTTGAATCTGCTCAGGTACAGAGCCAGCCCAGTTTTTGCTTTTCTTTTTCCTTAAGGTGCATTGTTATATTTGCTTATTTGCCAACTTTCTAGTTTTTGACATGGATCTTATTAAATTTTCTTTTTACTACTGCTTTTGCCATATCTCACTGATTTTTGTGTTATGTTCTCATTTTTATTTGGTCAAAGGCATTTTAAAAATTCTTGGGATCAGCAGTTAGCGTAATGGCTATGTTGCTGGACTCCCACGTAGTCAACTGTGGTTCGAGTCCTGGACCCGGTGGCTTAAACTCACGCCGGGCGTGTGTGCGTGCGTGCCCAAGATCCCAAGAGGAGAATGGAGGAGAAAGGATTGCAGCATGGCCATCCCCTCTGGGGGGTGATTTCTCGCTTTCTATCTCTCTGTCTCTCTCTGTCTGGCAAGCGCACTCGCCCTGTAACAAAAAACCTCTCCAAAAAAAAGACATTTTAAAAATTCTTGATCAACTTGATAGTCATTCAGGAACAGGTTGTTTTGTTTCCTTCTATTTTTATGTTTTTCTGCAGTTTTTGTTGATTTCTAGTTTTATACTGTTATAGTCTGAAAAGATAGTTTATGTAATTTTTAAAGAATTACTTAATTTTATTTATTGTTAATATTATTATTGTTTAATTTGACCAGAGAGAGAAGGAAGGTGAGAAAGCAAGCCACCAGGTCTAGGACCTGAACCACAGTCAGCCATGTGGGAGTCTAGCACCTCAACCATCATGCAACCTGCTAGCCCTGATTTTAGTTTCTTAAGGCTTTTGTATAGCTCAATGTATGATAAATTTTTGGAACATGTTACACATACTGTTAAGAATGTGCTTTTTTTATCTGTCAGTTCTATTTGGTCTGTGGTACAATTTAATTCAGATATTTATTTGATACTTTTCTGTTTAAGATGACGTCCAATGCTGAGACAAGGCTGTTAAAATCTACAACTATTACTGTATTAGAATTCATTTATCTCTTTAGATCTAATAGTATTTATTTGTATTTGGGGTGCTTTGTTATTGCACATATATATTTCCAGTTGTTACATCCTATTTATTTATTTATTATTATTTTTTGCTTCTGTTGTTCATACTGTTGGTGTTTGAATTGGGGCTAGAGAGTGTAGAAATAAAGCACTTCTGTCTTTCCCACAGTGAGAAGCTCCTCTTGGGTTCAGCCACCTCGTCCTGGAACTGTTTCTTTACTCTTTCATCCTGGGTTTGTGTGTATGAGGAGTTTTACCTTGTTTTGTTGCCATGACCAGATGCTTTGTCCTTATTGCTCTATTCAGCATGCACTATTTATTCTTCTTTTGTTTCTCTTTGTGAAAAATTTTGCTAGGTGTTTCTAGTAAGCCATTTTACCTCTCTTGCTAACTTCAACAATTTTGTTTTTTACATTTTTAAATTCTTATGGGAAATCTGGTGTGGTAGATGACTCAATAAGTAGTAATTGATACCCTTATTTACTGTGCCAAGGAGTATGAATTTACTTAATTTTATTTTGGAGAGGTTTTTGCAATAGGGTGCATTCGCTCACCAGAAAGACAGAGACAGAAAGCAAGAAATCTCCCCCCTGGGGGATGATCACGCCACAATCCCTTCTCCTCCATTCTCCTCCTGGGATCTTGGGCACACATGCACACGTGCCTGGCGTGAGTTTAAGCCACCGGGTCTGGGACTCGAACCGTGGTCGACTACATGGGAGTCCAGTGACAGAGCCATTATACCAACTGCTGGTCCCAGAGTATGGATTTTTAACTTGATGATAATAATGATTGAAAACCAGCCAGTATATAAACAAGGAAGTAATGAGATTAGGTTTATGTTACAAGAATTGGTGTGAACATGGTGTTGGAATAGAAAGACACTGTCCAACAAAAATATGTTGTAAGCCGTATATGCAACTTAATTTTTACATTTCTCGTAAATGATAAAAATGGATGAAATTAATTTAAATAATATTATATAATCAATCAGGAAATATTTTAATGGTATATTCAAAATAATCTCATTGTAATTAAAATAAAATTATTAGTGAGATATTTTGTGTGTTCCTTTTAATATTAAATTTTCACAGCCTTGTGGATCTTTCACATTTACAGCTTGCCTCATTTTTAAAAAATTGACAGTGAGCACATGCGCTTGTCAGAAAGAGAGAGGGAGAGAACCCCTCCCTTATCTGATGGGATGTGGTCATGCTTCAGGCCGTTCTCCTCCATTTCTCAATCCTGTAGGGATTTGGGATACACATATACATGTGCCAGTGTGTGTTTTAAGCCACTGGGGCCGGGATTTGAACTATGGTCAGGCATGTGGAATCTGGCTCCCTTAACTACTAGGTCACAGGGCCAGCCATTATCTCCTTTTTGACTAATTACATTTCAAGGGCTCCATTAGCTTTATTAGGTAAATGAGTACCATATTGAATCAGGCTGGGTCCAGACAGAATCCTCAACCAATAATTCAGATGGAAAAAATCTAATATAAAGAATTATTAGTTATTTAAAGGTCTTTAATTATTTGTCATTTTGGCATTACAAATTAAGGCAGTAAGATACCACTGTAATGTACCTATGAGGAGGACGGAAATTTTAAAAATCTGATGCTATCAATTTCTAAGCAAGGATGTGAAATTAAAGGAACTGTCATTCATTGCTAGTAAAAATGTAAAATGGCCATTTTTGAGGCTAATTTTGATAGTTTTGTAGAAAGCAAAAAATAGTCTTACCAAATATTTCTGTAGTCATTCTCCTAGGTGTATATACAACACATTTTAAAATTGCATCTCCATGTAAAACTGCTTATGAATGTTTATAGTAGCTTCATTCATAATTTATAAACAATGGTGACCAGTATGTTCATTATTAGGTAAATGGATAACAAAATGTGGTATATTCGATGGATTATTATTAGGCAATAAGAAGAAGTAACTTATTTGGCTACTAAAAGACATAGATACATCATTTGGCTTTTTTGTTTTTGTTTTATGAGCCAGTGGATATGTACACTCACCAGAGAGACATGGAGAGGGAGAGGGCAAAAGCACCTCACATAAGGGATGATTATGTCACAATCTCTTCTCCATTTCTCCCTCCTTTTGCAATTTTGGACATACATGCACTTGTGTCTGGCATGTTTTTCAAACCACTGGGTCTGGGATTTGAACTGCACAGTCAGCCATGTGTGACCTGGCTCTCTTAAACACTGGACTGTGAGACCAATCTGATAAGGATGAATCTTAAATGTATATTGTTTAAGTGAAAGATCTAGTCTGAAAAGTTTACACTATAGTGATTCCAATTATGTGAGGATCTGGAAAAGCCATGGTGAGGATAAAAACAAAGAATGTAAGTGGTTGCCAGTGGAGGAGGGCGGTCAAGTGGGCAAAGCATGGAGGACTTTCTCTTTTAGAAGAGAAAGAGAGAGAGGCAGAAAGAGGGACAGCATGGTAACACTCCCAACAGAGTTGTGATCCAATGAGCCACTCCCCAGCTTCAACTAACCCAAGACATATGTGTGCTCAGTGTACTCAGGGAGATCTCTGGACATGAACCTGGAACCTTCTATGTGAATCAATCAGCCTTGTAAAACAGCATGTTTCAATGCTGCACCACAATCCAGCCCCCAACAGTGGATTTTTAACATGGTAAATTTCTCTCTGCAGCCATAATTGTGCATAAGCAATATTATGCATTTGTCAAAACTCACAGAACTTTAAAGAACAAAATGTAGATTTTGTTATATGTGACATATGGAATATATATTTCATTTTCCTGTCTCCTTAGAAGCAAAGGTGTCCCAATAACAACGAACAAAATCTAGCATCCAAATCTTGACTCATTCATCCATCTATCCATTCATTCTAAATTTTTGCCAGAGGGAATGTGTGCTTGATGTAGAAAGACAGAAATAGAGAACAAGAGGAAAAGTGAGAAAGTACCCTCATGGAGCATGGTCTTAACCACAATTCCTTCTTTATTTGCTCTTTCTTTTCAGGATTTTGGGCATACACAAACACGTACCTGGTGTATTTTTTAAGCTTCCAGGTTTGGAGCTCAAATCATGTAGTCAGCCATGGGGACCCAGCTGCTTTAACCAACCACCAGAGACAGAGAGAGAGAGATAGGCAGCCATCCCCAAAGGATACTTATGTCATGATCCATCCCTATCCCCAGGTAGCCCAAACTACTGTCTACAGGGAGGCCTTAGACCATAAACCTGGGACCTTATTATGTTCATCCAGCATTGCAAAGCGCTGGGTTAAGTGTTGTGCCACTGACTGACCTTGATAGTATTTATTATTGATATAAAGTGATAAAAATGGCACTTTACCTCTCCTTTCTTCATCTCCCAAACTCATAATAACTGGTACAGACATGACACAAACATCAGATAAATACAAGTGAGGGACCTTTTAGAAAGTAACTGATTAGTATACCTCAGAATTGTTGAGGTTATCAAAAACCAGGGGCATCTTAGAAACTCAGCCAAGAGGAGCTTAGGGAGGAGACCTGATAACTAAATGTAATATGGTATCCTGGGTGGAGTCTTGAAAAAGGAAAAGTTGATTAGCCATAAAATAAGAAAATATTAATGAAATATGGACTTTTGTTAATGTAGCAATATTAGTTTATTAATGGTTACAAGTAAACCTTACTAATGCATGATGTTTATAAATTAGATAACTAGTGTAGTATGTGAATTCTTGGTGCCATCTTGATAATTTTTGAGTAAACATAAAAGTGCCCTCAACATTTATTTTAAAACTAAATAATTATCTCCTTATGTTTTAATCTCACACAAAGTGGTTATAGGTTTATGAATTACTGAGAGAATGTAAAGGGTACTACTGTGTCTCTGGACTCCCATGTACTTGATCGTGTTTCGAGTCCCGGACCCGGTGGTTTAAACTCATGCCAGGCACGTGTGCGTGCATGGCCAAGATCCTGAGAAGAGAATGGAAGAGAAGGGATTGTAGCGTGGCCATCCCCCCTTGGGGGTGATTTCTCACTTTCTGTCTGTCTGTCTGTCTCTGTCTTTCTGGCGAGTGCATGTGCCCTATAGCAAAAACCTCTCAAAAAAAGGAAAAAAAAAAAAAACAGATAAGGTGGTAGCTGGAATTACACTTTTATTTTTATTTATTTATTTTATTTTTTGTTTTTGCTATAGGGTGCATGAGCTCACCAGAAATAGAGAGCAAGCAAGAAATCACCCAGGGGAGATGGCTATGCTACAGTCCCTTCTCCATTTTCCTCCTGGAATTTTGGTTATGTACATTCATGCTTCTGGTGTTTTTCTCAAGCCGCCAGGTTCAGTATTCGAACCATACAGTCGGCCACATGAGATCCAGCTGCCTTACCACTATGCCACTGGCTGGCCCCCTAAGTTTTTCTTTTTAAATTGGGGACAGGATGGTATGTTAAAGAATGTAAATTCCATCACAGCTGGAATATTTGCTTGTTTTGTTTATTGCTATATTTCCAGTACTTAAAATATTTGTTACATGGCTGAGAAATGCTTGAACATTGCCTCAGAAGGAAAAGTTGAACATATAACATTTGTCAGGTATGTTTCTTTGAACAGTGTTTTTGAGGAAGTAGAAGGCAGTGGAGGAAGGTAATAAAGGGAATGTCAAGTGGGTCGTAGTTAAAATGTTCAGCTTTGGCATTATTATTGTATAATACACCAGATCAATTTTTTAAGCTTTTTCTTGAGTTGTATGTATGAACTTATATCTTTTTTACTTTATTTTAATCGTGGAAAACATTGTAAAGCTACTTTTGCTGATTTAATTTTGTATAAAGCAAAGTGAGCCCGCTTTTAATATAACTTTTTACCTTTTTATTCAGTCTACAAATAAGAAACCTCGAAAATCTCCTGGAGAGAAGAGCAGAATTGAAGCTGGAATTAGAGGAACAGGCCGTGGAAGAGCTAATGGGCACCCTCAACAGAATGGTGAAGGGGAGCCTGTCACATTATTTGAGGTGGTGAAATTGGGAAAAAGTGCAATGCAGGTAAATTTTAAGTGTTTTTACTTCATGTATAAAGTAATACAGTCAATCTGTGGAATTTGTTAGAGTATATGTTAACACTGTATATACTCTTATTGATTGTGTAATCAAAACATGTAAAGAGTTCTATTTTGGTTTGTTTTGTAAAGAAGCACCAGGGAAGGCCTTTTGTTTAGTAGTAAGATATACTTTAGATTAAATTGTACTAAGTAAAATAATCTGTACAGTCATCCTTCAGTATTCGTGGGAATGGTTTCCAGACTCCTTCAGATTCTCAAGTCTTGTATATTAATTGGCTTCTATTGTTTCCATGAATACAAATGACACTACTACAATAGGATCTGCTGAAGAAATTTTTTTTTTTTTAGAGGTTTTTGCTATAGGGCGCGTGCACTCGCCAGACAGACACAGAGAGAGAAAGAGATAGAAAGCGAGAAATCACCCCCCAGGGGGGATGGCCACGCCGCATTCCCTTCTCCTCCATTCTCCTCTCAGGATCTTGGGAATGCACGCACACGCGCCCTACGTGAGTTTTAAGCCACCGGGTCCAGGACACGAACCGCGGTCAACTACGTGGGAGTCCAGCGACATAGCCATTACGCTAACTGCTGGTCCCTGCTGAAGAAAATTTTTATTGCCTTAATAAAATTTTTAGAATTTGACTTACTATTAGTAACACATATCAGAGTGTTTGAAAATACAAAGGGTATTAAAAAAGCATTTTGGGGGCTGGTAGGTGGCATGGTGGTTGAGGTGCTGGACTCCCACATGGCCAACTGCAGTTCAGGTCTCAGACCCAGCAGCCCAAAAATCACAACAGATAGATAGATAGCGTAGATAATTTTTTTTAAAACATTCTTAAGTAATGTATTTAAATTACCATAATCTCTATTTCATGTTTATTTTGAGTTTGTATGTGTTTTTTTATAACATTCTTAACATTTTGGGGTGTGGTGGTGCCTGCCCTATGGCAAAATTTTTTATCTTTCCTTATGTACTCAAGAAATATTAAGCATTGTGGAAGAACATGATTTCATTGACTTCTTAGTAATTCATTGTGAAGATTAAACATAATTATTTTACCCTTTAATGTGTCTTTAAAATTTTCACTGTTATAAAATTTATTCATTGGGACCAGCAGTTAGCATAATGGCTATGTCGCTGGACTCCCACGTAGTCGACCGCAGTTTGAGTCCCGGACCTGGTGGCTTAAACTCACGTCGGGTGCGTGTGCATGTGTGCCCAAGATCCCAAGAGGAGAATGGAGGAGAAGGGATTACGGTGTGGCCATCCCCCCCGGGGGGTGATTTCTCGCTTTCCATCTCTCTGTCTCTCTCTGTCTGGCGAGTGCACGCACCCTATAGTTTAAAAAAAATATATATATATTATTCATTATTCTAACAGCTCTACATATTTTTTATTTTAAAATACTAGAAGTGAAATTATTTGATTAAAAAGTGTTTTTTAGCTATGTTATACATAAATGCCACATTTCTCTCCAAAAATTTATACTGGTTTGTCTTTGACCGGAAGTGTAGCAGATTGCTCGCATTTCCTCATGCTGGGGCTACCTTTTTTTTTTTTAACTATTACTATGGACCTTGGTGCCTTTTATAAATTGGTTTTAATCCACTGTTTAATCTTTTTCTCATTATTTCTCAGTGGTAGTTTTCCCCCAACCTTGTCTTTTTAATTCTAATTTTGTAGTCGTAATTTTTTCCCCCTATATTTAGCTTAATCTATAAAGTTCTTTATTTTTTCCTTTTTTACCCAGCAATCTATTATGGGCATATTTTCCTATGAATTTACCTTCTGATTTTAATATTTTTATACTCTCAAGTTGCATAGGTAAGCAGTGAATTATTTAGCTAGTTTTTATTTGGATTGCTTACAGTTTTACTGCACTAAAATTATTACTTTTTTTTTTTTACTACGTCCGTATATCCATCAGAAGTATATATGCACAAACAACATAGGAATGTTTTGTAACATAAATTCCTAAGGGTAGTTGTTGAGCAAAGGGAATGTATGCTTAAAATATTGATAAGAGTCTTTGGTCTTCCATGGAAAGTGAGTCAGTAATTTCACTGTTTATACATACTCACTTCAATATAAAGTAATTTTAGCTAAAATGTTAAAAAGAATAGAAATAGACATCAACGAGTTTAGGTACAAACTGTCTATGTGGTTCGTTTAAAAGACAATTTCCGAGTGATAAGCAGGGTTAGGCCTGGAGTAAAGAAGCAGATGCTACTTGTAGCTGAGAAATTTGGTCTTGCATGTTTAAAGGTCTATAAATGCTTCATAAAGAGTTGAAGAATAGAATCAGGCCTACTATGTGAAGCCAGGGCCCAATATGAATCTCCCTATTTATAAAGAGGCTAAGGAAAGCCAGAGATAACCATACTATATTTAGGGTGGTCTTTTATCTCAAGTTGCCCTTGAGACTCCCAGCTTATACTTATTGTTCATATAGTTATTAGTGAAGAATCTTTTCGTATTCAGAAGTTTCCTACTTTGGATAATAATTTACAGTAAAACCCTACTTTTAGGAAATCAAGGGTTGAGTATGTGAAAATTCTCAATGCTGTCAAAGAGAAGGAAGTTCAAAATCCACTTTATATGACCTGGTTCTATAGTGGAGTTCTCAAGCAGAGGTAATCACAAAAACATTATGTGGGAGGGATGAATAATAAAAGAAATAATTATGTTTAATGTTTTAGAGGGATTATAAGAGAAATTCTACCTAATACAAAATAAGGAATAGATAAAATAAGAATAGGTAAGCATGAAAATGGGCCAGTCTTGAAAATTAAAAATAAATTATTGAAGTTAAAGACTAAGTTAATGAATTAGTTTTACTCAAGAAAAATGCTCCATCAAGAGGGACCATTCAAGAATTGGTATTCATTAAGCATTCACTTAGACTACAGTATAGAGAAATAAAGAGGTAAAAATATATAAAGGCTATTTAGAAACTTTGGTATGGATTAAAGGATTCTAAAAATATGCCAAGAGGGATATAAGGGGGAAAAGATCAAAAGGAATAAGAGAGGGTTTTATGAAGAATTAATTTAGGAGAAATTTCTAGATAGATTTCCACAGAGTAAACATTTATTCTAAGAAATTAGTATGATAAGTGAATATAATTACATAGTTATAGCTGTACAATATTGAGAAAATCTTGAAAAATGTTATTGATTCCCATATGATACCATTCCCTGACTATGATACAATTCATTTGCCTTCTAAGTTGCATTATACTTGTTAGAATAAAAACATACTTCTTAAAATTTTTTTAAAGGTTTTTGCCACGGGTGCATGTGCTTGTTGGGAGAGAGACAGAAAGGGAAAGTGAGAGATCACCCCTCAGAGAGAATGGCCACACTGCAATACCCTCTCCTCCATTCTCCTCTTGGGATTTTAAACATGCACACATGCCTGGCATGATTTTCAGGCCACTGGGTCCAGGACTTGAACTGTAGTCACCCTTGTGGGAATGTAGTGCCTTCATGATTACACCAACTACTGGCCCAAAAAAACTCATCCCCCCCCCCACCCCAGTTTTGCTATAGAGCACGTGTACTCACTGGAGAGAGACAGAGAGAAAGTGACAATTCCTCTCCCTCTACAGGGGATTGCCAAACCATAATCCCTTCTCCTCCAGTTTCCGCTCATGATTTTGGACATGCACACACTCATATCTGGCGTGTTTTTCATGCCTCTGGGTCCCAAGCCTCCAGGTTCAGGATTTGAACCTAGAAGTTGGTCATGTGGGATATAGCTGCTTGAAACCCTCATACCACCTACTAGCCCTAAAAACACACATTCAGTTAACTCATGATAAAGAAGAAATATAGACAGTTGAAATGTGAATGTTAGTGAAAGTAATTTTAGAGGAAATTTTGATGCCAGCTGAAGCGGCACTTAGATACTTAAATGTGTTCAAGTTAAGTGAAAGCAGTAGAAATTAGAAAACTTAAGACAGCAAACCTAAATTAATTAGGAAGAAAGAAATAATAAAGGAGAAATTAAATAGAAAGTGAAACGGTCAGTTAAGCCCAAATATTTGAGCTTAATACAATTTTAGGACCTGAAAGTTTTATTGAGGACTACAAAGATGGTTCCATTTTAGAGCATCTTTTACTGTAATGTACTAAATAGTCATATATAGAAGAAAAAACATACTTAATTGAATTGATTAAACATAGTTGATATTAATGCTATATAAGCCTGAAACTTTTCATGAAATAGGAATAAGAGAAAACTTTCTTACCTGAGTAAAGATTATCTTCTCTAAACCTACGACTCACATTATGTCCTTTTTGTTTGTTCATTTATAAGCTACAGTACACATGCACTTGCTGGGAAGACACAAAGAGAGGGGGGCAGAGGGAGAAAGCTCTCCCCAATGGAGTATGGTTATGTTGAGGTCTCTTATCTTTCATATCTGCATTCTGTTGGGATTTTGGGCATGCATGCATATGCTTCTGGCAGTTTTTCAAGCCGCCAGGCCTGGGGTTCTAACTGCGTAGTCAGGCATGTGGAATCCAGCTCCCTTAACTACCACGCCATGAGCTAACCCAATTATCATGTTATTTTTAACATCAAGATTTAGATGTATTATAATGACCAGACATTTTACTACTACTGTTCAATACATACTATGCTAGAATCCCTAGCCAATACTTTGAGAGTGGAGGAGGAGGTGGAGAAAAAGGAAAAGAAACAAATAAGAGCCATTAACAGTTGTAAGGAAAGATGCAAAAATACTTTTATATGCAGAAGATATAAATGTCTGTGTTGAAAAATTTTAAATGAAACAGTGGTTATTAGAACTGTGAGTACTGAGAGTATTCAGCAAGTGTTTCTGGAAAGAAAATTAACTTAAAACAGCAACAACAACACTAGTCTTCTGTGTAGCAGTCATAACCTGTCAGAACAAGTAATTAGAAACAGAAACCCATACAGATTAAAATCAATAAGGTACTAAAAAAAAATCAAATAAAATTTTGAGTGGAGCAAAACTACTTTATACCCATAATATTGAGTAACACATAAAAGGCCCCAAAACACCAAGAGTCAGTAAGGCTGCAATTAGTAAGAGTAGAAATCTGAATAATTCCATTAGAGAAAATTTTGGTAATTTCAATAAAAATAGAATGACCTACTGTCTACTTTTTCACTCAGTTACTATTTAATGAATACCTACAGGCAAGTGTCATTATTTTTCTTAGTGAATAATACAGCACTGAAGAAAAGCAATTCCATTCCTGGATATACCCTCTAGGGAAAAATTTTTAAAGTTTTATTCATTTATTTATTCTATGAGTGAATGAGAGGCACCGACAGCAGGATCTTGTCACCACAATCCATCCCCAGCCTCCACCAGCGTTGGTCAAGGGCATCGCATACTCAGAGATGTATCCAGACACAAATTGGAGTATCGTGATGGTTATGTTGATTGTTGATGCTCTGTGAGGCAGAACTACATAGGGAGAAAGCTCTCCCCTATGGAATATGGTTATGTTGCATTCTTTCTCATGCACATACATGAACATGTGTATGCGTATCCAAAATCCCAACAGAATGGAGATACAGAAGAGAAGAGACCGAAGCACAACCATACTCCACTGGGGAGAGCTTTCTTCCTATGTGGTTCTGCCTCACAGAGCATCACATTTTACCCTTGCTTCACCCCTAGAAATTTTTTTAACATGTTTATAAAAGAAGTGTACATAGGATGTTTTATTGTTCCTTTGTTATAGCAAGAAAAAATTGAAAAAAGGTAAAAAAAAAGTTGAATGTCTAAAAACAGGACAGTTGATAAAATGTGGCATATTCAAATACTTAAATTCTGTACACCAGCTAGAATGAATGAACTAGACCTCTAGGTACCATTATGCATAAATTTTGGAAGGTCATTTTAGGTACCAAAACAAGCTGCAGAGCGATTTCAAAACATTATACTACATGTATACAGTACAAACACATACATAAGATTATATAACAGCTTTTTTTTTTTTGTTTTAAAGAGGTTTTTGCTATAGGGTATGTGCACTCACTGGAAAGACAGAGAGACAGAAAAGAGAAATCACACCACCACCACCACCCCACCCCCCGGGAGGGGGATGGCCATGCTACAATCCCCTATTCTCTACTCTCTTCCTGGGACTTTGGGCATGCATGCACATACCCTTAGCATGAGTTTCAAGCTGCAGGGTCAGCCACGTGGGAGTCCAGCACCTTAACCCCTGGAACCATGGTCAGCCACATGGGAGTCCAGCACCTTAACCACTGTACCATCTGTTGGCTCCAATGCCATGTTTTCAATATTATGTACTGGAAGAAAGGAGAATGTCAATGGGATTGCAAAGGCATATGTGATATATATGTTTCAGTTGTAATGGAAATGAAAGCAAGAAAGACGCAAATCAAAATACTAAGTGGTGTTGAAACGGAATATTCAATATCTTTGTTTCTATCTTGTTAATTTTATTGTTTGAAATAAAAATAGTTCTGAAATGCTTCCTAAGCAGAAGGCTTCTGTAGTCAGTGTGTTTGAAAAATTACTATAATACATCTGCTTTGGAGTTAGGGAATGTGGAGACTTTCATAAGTTTTGTATTAAAGAACCTGGTCACTTTATTTACTTAACATTCCACAAATTTGATTCCTGCAACTATTTATGACCATGCTGTCTTTTAGACTTCTGTCCTTAACAGAATTATAACGAATTTTATTTACTAGCTTAATACTTAATGCATAATAAATATCTATTGGGTTGTCAGAAAAGTAATGATTTTTTTTTATGTTTTTCTATGCAAAAATGTCATGACTTTTCTGACAACCTAGTAGATACTTATTATGCATCCCCTGTAATCAAAAGTTGTGCTAGGTAGTTCTTCACATATAAAAATAAAAACACAATTCTGCTCTCGTAGAACACAGTCTGATGGAAAAAAAATATTATGGAACTTATTAAGAGAGAAATCACCTGAATGGATTGAAAATTCTGAAAATTTACTTGGGTCTGCCTTAGAAGACAGAACTGTGGGAGCCTTGCTAGAAAAGATAATGTCTTAGGGATTAGCAGTTGGTGTAATGGTTATGTCGCTGGACTCCCATGTAGTTGACTGTGGTTCGAGTCACTGACCCACCCAGTGGCTTAAACTCATGCTGGACATATGTGCGTGCGTGCCCAAGATCCTGAGAAGATAATAGAAGAAAAGGGATTGTGGCGTGGCCATCCCCCCTGGGGGTTGATTTCTCACTTTCTGTTTTTCTGGTGAGCACACATGCCCTATAGCAAAAACCTCTCTCTCTCAAAAAAAAAAAAAAAAAAGAAAAGGAAAGGAAAGATAAAGTCTTAGCTGAGAACTGAAAGATGAGTAGGAATTAGGTAGGTAGTAGCAGAGGGCATCTCTCAAAGTAGAAATAGGAAGTGAGATCTATGTCCCAATCATAGAGGTTGTAAAAGGTTGTAAAAATAGAGCTAAAAGAGAAACTATATTCTGAATGTTGAATGTTTACTTTTTGTGAAAATGATAGCATTTTAGAAAGGAAATGACTTCATTTTTTCCGCAGTTTTACCTTTCTGGGAGCAGTTTAGTTGTTGACTTGGAGGTGAGATTAAGGCTGGAATGAGAGATATGAATTAGAAAGTTTTTAAAGTTTTGGCCAGCCCATGGCCAGGTGGTCAAGGTAGGTGGATCTCACAGAGTGACCATGCAGGTTGAGTCCTGGCCCCAGTGGTTTAAAAAACATACTGGGTTGGGACCAGCAGTTGGCATAATGGCTATGTTGCTGGGCTCCCATGTAATTGACTACAGTTCAAGTCCTGGATTTGGTGTCTTAAACTCATGCCGGGCATGTGTGTGTGCGTGCCCAAGATCCTGAGAAGAAAATGGAGGAGAAGGGATTGTGATGTGGCTATCCCCCCTGGGGGATGATTTCTTACTAAGTACTATTTTTTTTTAATTGCTTGTTTTTTTTTTTGTTTTGTTTTGTTTTGTTTTTTACTGATCCAATCAGAAAATTGTCAAATTTGTATAGTGTCAGTGAGGATGGAAAGGAAGTGACAGATTATACAGTCAAGAAGGCATTGGAATAACTCAGAAAGATGAGGAAGGTGAAGGAATCTAAGGTGATCCCTAGCTGTTTGTCTTGGTGTTCATTTGGAGAAAATTTGCATGAGTATAGTGTTGGGGTACAGGTATGCAAATAATTGGGTTGAGTTATCATGTTCCCTGGCTGGAGATGTATTACTTGATTCTCTCATCCTTGAGACTTCCAATTTTTAGTCATTTGATAATATATTCACTTTTAGCTAATTTGTTAGAGAAGGATTCTGTAACTGTGAGCTCATGTTTCTCTTACTGTGAAATACTATGGTGCTATTATCACCCTTCTACTGTGTCCTCCAGTGTTGGAATCACAGGAGGAGTTTGAAATTGGATTTATAAAGGGGAATTTCACTCTTTGCAACCACTACAGTGAGATGCAAAGAATTCTCTTAAACTCACAATGTTCAGATGTTTAGCTACTATGCACCTAGTCTTCTCTAGGCAGTGATTAAGGGCTGAGCAGTAAAACGGGAAAGTAGGTAAAAGAAAAAGAAAGTAGGAAACAGAAATAGGAAGAAAAGGCAAAGAAAAGAAGGAAAGAATTAGAACAAAAAGAGGAGGAAAAGAACAGAAATCATGCTGCAGAAAATAAAATTGGGTTAAAAATGGAAAACCACGTGGTACACTTGCCATGGGTCAGCAGAGTCAGAGATGGATGCTTTCTGTCCTGGGTCAGGGAAGAAGAGACAAATTAGCAGGAGAAAGGCACAAACCGGACAGAAAGCTCTTTTTTAAAAAAGAGAAAAAAACGTTAGAAAGGACCGAGAAGAACAAGAGGGAGGTAGACACTTGCCTACCTGACTAGCACTAGGGTCTGGAGGGGGGGCGCCCTGACTTGGGGGGCTTCACAGTCGTGAAGGTGAACCCAGAGGGACAGCAGAGTCAGAGATGGAGGTGACTGGACAGGATATTTTGGCTTGTAGATTTATGAAACTATGTACATGTTGAGTTTTGGAACATTCTGGCTATTATAACTTATATTTTTGGTTTCAGTAGTTACGTTAATAAGCACTTAAATGAATTTCTACCACCCATTAATATTTGCATTTTGTATTCCCAGATGTCAGCTGAAAAAGTTGGACTATAGTTCATTTATTTGTTCAAAAAAATTTGAGAGCTGATTATTTCAGGCATTGCATTTAGGCACAAGGGACACGATATAAACTAAGCTTGACTGACTCTTATCTTCATGGATTCTCCAATCTTAGAAGGAAGATGAAATTGTTCATACTAATGATCTATTAATATACAGTTACAAACTGTTAAAACTGTTGATTAATACTAAGTAAACTTCCTCTGGTCTTTTTTTTTTTTTCCCTTGGAGAGATATTTTTGCTATGGGGCTTGTGTTCTCACCAGAGAGAAAGAAAGTGAGAAATCGCCCCCAAGGGGGAATGGCCACACAACCTCACATACCGTGAAAAAGTTAATGTGCTAGGGACTGAGGTGGAGTGAAGGGTAAGGAAATTGGTGTTAGCATCAGGCACTGGGCTCTTAAGATGAACTGCTGCATTCTAGATCCCTTAGTTCCTGCCGAAAAGATATATGAGTGGCCAGAGCATGGTAAACCCTAGCAGCCATACTTCTGTGGATGTTGTCGTACAACCCTAGCTATGGCATAAAGAGTATTCAAAAGGCACACCAGTGTGACCAGATGTCATTGTGTTGCTGGGCGAACCTGTTGGGCATCAACAATTTTGCAAAGAAGACCTGAACCTGCAACCCAGCACCCAGTCACAAAGCATTACTACCAGAATATATTTGCCAGTGACTCTTTCATGATTACTAGTGGCTGTATTCAAAGAACGGGTTTTTGTGCACTCTAGGTAAACCCACACCTATATATCAGTCCACAGCAGAACATCTTTCAGAAGGTTCCTAATGAGGTGGGCATTACTAACTTTGTGTATTTTGAGAAGAGGGAGGGCTAGGGATGAATCAGTCTTCTGAGCCTGGAGTAATCGCCATACACAGTTGTGTGGAGGGAGGCCACCTGTTATTAGCCTTCCCGTAGATGAGCAGTCCATCCTCATCCCCACTCACCATGAAACATTTCACAGCCTCAGTGTTATCATTGTGTTGGTTCTGGTAGCCATTGTTGCTAGCGTTGTAATCCTGGTGATCACCGGCAGGAGGAAGTTAGTGAAGTACAAGAACATAGAGATCACAGGTTGGGAAGTTGAATATATAGCCAAGCAGAGAGGTCTGTAGCTGAGAAGATACAGTTCAGCCAAGATCCCAAGAGGAGAATGGAGGAGAAGGGATTGTGGCGTGACCATTCCCCCGGGGGGTGATTTCTCGCTTTCTGTCTCTATGTGTCTCTTTCTCTCTCTCTCTCTCTCTCTCTCTCTCTCTCTCTGTGGCGAGCGCATGCGCCCTATAGTGAAAACCTCTCAAAAAAAAAAAAAAAAAAGAGATACAGTTCAGGATCAGTTCAGAATTTTACTTTCCTCCTCCACCACTTTCTTTATCGTCCTCATTCTCTTTGCACTTCAGTAGTTTGGACCTAAGGTTACCTCACTTTCTGGTTTCTTGTCCCCGCTTTTCTTAAAGAACTGTTTCTAATACTCCTTCTTCCTCTTGGTCCAGGGACAATAAATATGACTAGAATTAAGGCTTTTCCCCCCTATGTTTTTCTGTGCACAAATGTGTCATGACTTTTCCAAAGACCAAGTAGTTACAGTTGAAAGGCAGACATTCTGAACCTGAATTGTCTAGTTCATTGTGGTCATCTTGTTGAGAAGAAAATTTGACTTTATTTGGACTTGCAAAATAGCCATATTTGCTGTTTATTATACCACCACAAAAAATGCTTCTTACCTAAAATAGAATATAATTTTTTTCTACTTAAATACTTATGTTTGTTTGTTTGTTTTGTTTTTTTGGGGTTTTTTTGGAGAGGTTTTCGCTATAGGGCGCGTGTGCTCGCCAGACAGACAGAGAGAGACATAGAGACAGAAAGCGAGAAATCACCCCCCAGGGGGGATGGTCACGCCACAATCCCTTCTCCTCCATTCTCCTCTTGGGATCTTGGGCACGCACGCACATGCGCCCGGCATGAGTTTTAAGCCACCGGGTCCGGGATGCGAACCGCGGTCGACTACGTGGGAGTCCAGCGACAGCCATTACGCTAACTGCTGGTTCCCTTGTTTTGTTTTTTTGAGAGGTTATTGCTGTAGGGTGCGTGCACTCGCCAGACAGACAGAGAGAGACAGAAAGCGAGAAATCACCCCCCCCCGGGGGGGGGGGGGGGATGGCCACACCACAATCCCGTCTCCTCCATTCTCCTCTCGGGATCTTGGGCACGCACACACACGTGCCCGGCGTGAGTTTAAGCCACCGGGTCCGGGACTCGAACTGCGGTCGACTACATGGGAGTCCAGTGACATAGCCATTAACCCTAACTGCTGGTCCCTTGTTTTGTTTTTTTTGAGAGGAACCTCTGTCCAGAAGCTGTCAGTGTTTAGTAGTCAGCTTATCTTAATTACATATGTTATTAGTAATGTTTTGTTATGCAAGAATGGACATATTTTATCTTTAATAATTTTGCTGTGACTTTGTTAATTTAACAAATCTAATGAAATCAATAAAATTTGGGGAAAGCATAAAGCAAAAAGTAGAGTTGAATTAGAAAGAGGTTATGGGGCTGGCAAGTGGTGTGGTGGTTAAAGGTGCTGGATTTCCACATGGCTGACTGCGATTTTATTCCTGGACCTGGTGGCTTGCTCTCTCGTTTTCCCTTTCTCTCTTTCTGTCTGTCTCTGGTCAAATTTAAAAAATAATAATAATAAGTGGAATTAATTAAAATAATTTTTAAAATAGAGGTTATACATCAGAATAAGTGGAACTACCCAAATACTAATTAGATAAGTGAGAGAGATACATAATCAGTGTATTACAAAATCAGGGTACATATCTAAGATATAATTAATCAATCTTCAGAAATATTTAAATTTTATAGTTCCTAGTTTTCCTCATCATTGATTGTATTTTTATACAACACTCATTGTTGATCCCTTTTAGAGATTCAGCTAGATTGTGTTTAAACCCTGACATTGTTTAGATTCCACAATCACATCACATCATATCATCTTGCTCATATTGTAAGCTGACATTTGAAACTAGTCCAGGGTATTTCACAATAAGTTTAGTTCCATGTCATCATCACTCAAAGCTAATTCTTAGGTTATTTGAGAGCAAAAGTAAAAAAGTTCTATTAATAGATGTAGCTGTTTTGGTTTTGAATTACATAGTATTTGAATGAAGATATTTTCAATTTCTCAATGATATGTATTTACTTACAGATATTTATTGATTACTAATTCCAGTAGAAAAATGAGCAAATGAAGAGGGAATTGTTTTGCTCTTTGTTAATCAAGGTGTTAAGATTTTTTTATGAGGAAAGATGGTACCATAAACATTATTTGATAAATTTCTGATTCTGCCTTAGGGCTGATTAATGTTTACTCTTGCTTGGACCTAATAACATTTGTACTCCCCCCCCCCTCCCATTTTTAGTGCTTCAGTTCTGATTTCTTCTCATTTCCTTAGAATGAAAAGTAATACACAGAATATACACAATATTTTAGGGTGAAAGTTGTATACTAATTTCTTTTTATAGCTGTTTCTTTATTTAAGAATGAGCCTTTTTTCCCTCTTACATAATTAGTCTCTTTGAAATTTATATTATAGATATTTCAACCTTTCCTAACTAATTTTAGCAGCTTCCTGTGCGGTAATATGACACACAAAAATAAACTTGAAATTGGTAGCTTTTTCTTCTTCTTCTTCTTCTTCTTCCTTTTCTTTTCTAAGAAAGGTTTTTGCTATAGGGTGCGTGCACTCACCAGAGAGACAGAAACTGCAAAATCACCTCCCTAGAGGGATGGCTATGCCTCAATCCCTTCTTCTCCATTCTCCCCTTGGGATTTTGGGCACGCATGCATGCATACATGCACACATGTGCCCAATGTGAGTTATAAGCCACCAAGTCCTAGACTCGAACTGCGGTTGACTACGTGGGAGTCCAGCAATGTAATCATTATGCCTTCTGCTGGTCCCAAATTGGTAGCTTTTAATGAGAGATAATTTTTCATTTATTTAATCAACCAATGCCAGAGTTAATAGTAGATATTTTTTCTTCATAAGATGCATTTCGGGGCACTAGGTATTTCCATATTCTGTCTCATTCTTCCCCTGAAGCGTCCCTGTTATTTTCATTCAGTTGGTGGAAGGGGAAAGAGAATGGAGAAGCACAACTGTTTACATTCTTTTGATGGGAACTGACTACATGCTAAGATGAGTTAAGTAATGTCCTTGGCTGGACACTTGCTTCCCTGCTTTCATGTGTGTATATGAAAAGGAGAACATAAATTTATCACACTAGTTACTTTCAGGTTATTTGAGGAAAGATATGCAATAAATATTTACTTTTGCTTAATTTGTCCAAAATGTAGTAGATGATAAAAGTTGATTAATAAAAATAGTGTTCATTATCTTCAAGTTACTTAGTGCTATTAAATAGAATCTTGAAGGAAATTAGGAACTCTAGGAGTTTTCTCAGCCTCTGTTCAGTTGTATCTAAGGGTACACTATTTTCCATGAGTTTAGCTTTTTGTAAACATAGTGCTTTTGAGTTTTGTTTGTTTACCCAATGATGGCATACTTATTGCTTTAAGTTAATTTGGATGTTTTAGAAATTATTAATTCCCTTTATCGTGTCCCCTAAATCATCTTCCAAAGGTATCATGACCATGTATATCATGTGTATACAGGTGATCTAGGGTAGATTATTTACATAAAAATGAGTGTTGTGTTTGTTTTGTTGTGATTATGATAGTTGTGTGCTTGTGTATGTATATGTACATAAAGGATTATTTATGTATATAGTGAAATGTGGTACTTCCTATTTTTTTCATTTTAAGAGAGAGGACCTAACTTATTTTAATGCTTCTGGCCAAAGTATCAGTAAGAAATAATTAAAATAAAACATCATACTAATAAAGGGATATCTAGATATAAATGAGATTTTAAAAGATTACTTCTTCCTGTAAACTTGAGGTGAGTATATTTGTGCAGAGTCTTACTCCGTACACTACTTTTAATCATGTACATATAAAGCATAATAACCCTTCCACAAAATAAATTCACTGCTTTTTCCTAATGGCTAAAGCTAATTGAATATGTATGTTAATATACTTCCTTACTATTTACAAGGCTTTAGTCCTATCCTTTGAGATAGGAAGATAAAGGTGATTTGTTTCCTGCTGGTGAGGACCTTTGATCTAGTACAGGATTTTTAACTGGAGTCAATACTAGAATTCTTGGAAGACGTGAACATAGATGGAGAAAATGGTAGAAATTTTGGAATCTTAAAGAGATAAGTGAGGGACCAGCAGTTGGTGTAATGACTATGTTGCTGGACTCCCATGTAGTTGACTGCGGTTCGAGTCCCAGAACTGGTGGCTTAAACTCATGTCGGGCACGTGTGTGTGCATGCCCAAGATCTAAAGAGGAGAGTGGAGAAGAGGGGATTGTGGTGTGGCCACCCTCCCTGGGGGGGAGGGGGGGTGATTTCTCTCTTTCTGTCTTTCTGTCTCTCTCTGTCTTTCTGGTGAGCACACGTGCCCTATAACGAAACCTCTCCAAAAAAATAAAAAGAGATAAGTTTAAAAACAAAGCTGATCAAGGATATTAAAAGTATTATTAATGGCATTGACTAAATTTGTAACTGTATGAGTTCATACAATTGTTTGATTTTTCTCCTGCAGCTCTGTAACCCAGATAATAGAAATGTGAATTTACTGTTCAGCGGAAAAAAACAAAAATTGAGATGTAATTGGTGCCAGGAACTCCTTTCAGTACTTGTCGTACTTTGTTCTGAATTGCTTGAAACAAAATAGTCAGAGATAGCAAGAGGGAGAGTAATCATTCCCCAAGGGATATGGCCACAATCCTTTCTCCTCTTGAGGTTTTTGGCACACATGTCAATATGCCTGGAATGATGTTCAAGCCGCCAGGTCTGGGACTCGAACTGTGGTTGGCCATATGGGAGTCCAGCACCTCAACCACCATGCCACCTGCTGGCCCCACCTCTTTAATTCTTTAAAAGTGTCTTTGTCGTATAATAAATTATAATGACATCAGATAAATAGGTAAGGGGATGTGCTGAAGATAATGGAAGATATTATAGGACTAAAGTTCTGATGAGACCTGAGAGACATGGTTTGGGTATAAGGGATTGTGGGCTAAATGGACATGGACTTGAGATTACACCAGGTGGTATGGAAATTTATGGTTTCAAAAATGGAGTAGTATCTGGATGTCTAGGATGCAAATGGCATGTTTAAATTTAAAATGATGAGTTTCAGACTTACGTAATTAAAAATTACAGATCTGAAAATACTGGCTGTATCTTCAATAAGTATTAAAGTGACTCAGAAAGTTGACTCAAATTAGGATGAAGAAAATGACAATGAATCACATAGCAAAGCTTCAATGACGAGAATGAATTGGGGGAGGTAGTTGAAGAAGCTGATGTCACAAGGAGGAAGAGTGGTAGGAAAATGAGACACCTGGTAAGAATCTAAAATTCTGATTAATTTTTTGAATGCTGATAGAAATAGGGTGGCTTGAATATGACATTTAGTAGCTAGGAGACTGCTGTTATAAAGTACTTAAAAAGGAAGTACTGTATGTACTGAGGCCACTGGGAGAATAGTCAAATTTCTGGTAGAGCCAAAGAGATTTGGTGAACTGGTTGAGTGTGTAGAGAATTGTGCAGTGAACTGCTATTTCACTGCTTGCAGTTCAGATGTTTTCAGTAGAAAGAGTTGGTTAAAAAGATTTGTGGAAAATGAATTAAGAGAAAGAAACCAAGAACTGTATGATATTTCAGTGTACAGGACAAAACAGTATAACTGCTATTCGTTGTAGATGATACCAATTACATAATGATCTTAGGGTCTGGATTCAGAAAAAAATTGTCTTCAAATTCTTTTAGCAGTTTGCAGGCTTTCTGATGTTGTTAGCTTTGATTTATTTACAATTGAGCCCCTGGCATCTTAGAATGGACTCTTGGAAGACAAAGTAGAAGGTTCTCGTTACGTAGCTGAAATGGTTGTGGGCAGATCACTGAACATCTTGCAGCCTTAGTTTCTTTATCAGTAATTGATTACCTGCCAATTAGGCATTTGTAAGAACCAGCTGATTTATGTCAGTTTGATGCACTAAATTATTTTAATTATACATAGATTCATGATAACATTCAGAGAATTCATGGTAGTTCAGCCCAATTTCAGTGGATTTGTTATGTTTCTGAGTCTATAGGTACTTGCATTTATAGATACTTTACTGAGTTATAGAATATACCATATCAAAATTAGTTAAAGCTGGGGGGAAAGTTTTGAAGGGATGGATTCTGAGTGGTCATGTTTTTTATCAGCCACGACTTTGTCAGGCATATATTTTGTCTCCTGTGCTGAATTGTGTACTTTTGAAATGTGTGTTTGAGAATTTACCTAAGAAACTACTGTTTAAGATGCTCAGGTTAATGAGAATAACTCATTTGGACAGTGGTTCCTTTTGATACCATTATCTCTGTGATAAGGTAATATGCAGCTATACAAAGATGCATAACAGTTCAGAATGGATTTACAAATGCTTTGACACTAGTCTATGTAAAAAAGAGAAAAAATGAATGCAGATATTGAATATCTCTTTACCTTTGTGTATATTTTTACAGTTACATTATTGACAATCCTTTGTTCATCTCTCAAATTATTTTCTGAGACTTACAGGTTCACAAAATGCAAACATCTTGAAATCACTAATTTACATAATTTTTTGAGAGATTTTTGCTATAGGGTGCATGCACTCTCCAGAAAGACAGAGAGACAGAAAGCGAGAAATCACCCCCCCCCCCCCCGGGGGGTGGGGGGATGGCCACACCGCAATCCCTTCTCCTTCGTTCTCCTCTCGGAATCTTGGGCATGCACGCACACGCGCCTGGCGTGAGTTTAAGCCACTGGGTCTGGGACTCGAACTGTGGTCGACTACATGGGAGTTCAGCGACATAGCCATTATGCTAACTGCTGGTTCCATAATTTACATCATTTTTTAAACTTTAAAATGATGTAAATTAGTGGGACCAGCAGGTGGTGTAATAATTACAACACTGGACTCCCACATAATCGAGCATAGTTCAAGTCCTGGACCTGGTGGTTTGAAACTCATGCCGGTCACAAGTGCGTGCCCAAAATTCCAAGAGGAGACTGGAGGAGAAAGGACTCACCCCTGAGGGGTGATTTCTTGCTTTCTATCTCTGTCTCTCCAGTGAGCGCATGCACCCTATAGCAAAAAACTCTCTTAAAAATTTACATAAATTAGTCACATTATACCATTAACAGCTAACAAAGGGCATTTTCTCTTCTTTTTTGTTACCAGATTCTGCTGATGGCTCTCTAAGAAACAGGTGGTTAAAGCCAATTATTATTTTAAAATCATCTGTTCAATATGAGGCAAACTCCCTCAGCTCTCCTTAAAGTATGGTGAGCCTCTTCCCATCAAGTTTAAGACATAGACTTCTCTCATTCCAGTTATTAGCTACATACTTATGATAGGTTCATATTGCTCTTCACCTTCGTTTCCCCGCCTCTACAGAAAAAATGAAAGCTGAATTAAGTGTTTTTGTGTATCAGGAACTATGGCACACACTTTGTGAATCCACTATGCCCCCTTCCACAGTAACATGCATATAGTCAGCCCTTAGTATTAATAGTTAATTTACTAAGATGATTTAGTAAGTTATAGGATTTAATAAATTATACCCAACAATGTATTTCTTACATAGAAGAAATATGTCGTGACTTTTCAGATAGCAGATATTTCCTTTTGCACATATGATTTTAAAAGACTATTTATTACTTATGGTTTAATTCATATGTATTTGTCAGGAACATAGAAAAAAATTTTCTATGAAGAGAAGAGTCACCCATAATCATAATTTTAATATTTCGCTGTTGTTTGATTGAGGGCGATATTCAAATTAAGTTTTTTAAAAGTAGAATGATTTAGTTTTTTCCATTGCTAATATTTCTTGAATATAGGACTATTTAATGTATGCTGTTCATAATTTGCAGTGATTGTTATTCTTTTTATACTACCTTTGACTTTTTAGTTTTGTTTTACAATTTTTCATTATTATAAATAAAATTGGACAATTAGAATATGTTGGTGCCCATGTAATTTTCTTAGATGGATTCTTTTAACTAGCACTGCTAGCTAAAAAATTATTGATATTTTGGCTCAGCCTGTGGCATAGTGGTGAACATGGCTAGATCCTACATGACTGACTATGTAGTTCAAGTCCCAGACCCTGGTGGCCTCTTTCTTTTCCTCACTCTGTCCTTCCTCTGGTGAGTGTGTGCACCTCTGGCAAATTAAAAAGAATTTTAAAAAAAATTAATATTTTTAAGGTTCTGTATAAATATTCTGAAATAGTGCTAAATTCCCACAAGAATGGAAAATACCTATTTTACACACCTCTGACAAACCTGAGTTTCATTATTGGACTTACTTTTTGTCATTTAGAACAGGGGTCCGCAACTCCCAGGCTATACACTGATGCTGCCCATGTGTATGCATGCTCAAGTTCCTGACAGTATAGAGAAATTGGGGAAAGAGGACTTCAGTTTGATCATACCCCACTGGGGGAGTGCCTTCTCTCTCTCTCTGGCAAATATATATACCCTCTGACAGTATAGGGAAAAACATATCCATGTATTATTTAGGGGAAAAATAAAATTTAGTTCATAAAAAGAAGAAAATAAAAGATACAAATCAAGAAATACTGTGGCTAATGAGCCTGATCTGCAATAGAGGCTGGGCTGCCAGCAGGCAAGGAGCAAGACTTCTGTTTATAGCTGTTCCCCATTGCATTTGTGGAGGCCTAGGGCCTGCTTCCTATCAAATCAGTGGCAGCATTGGATCTTCATGGGAGTGAAAGCCCTAATGTTGTATGATTGTTTCATTGTTTATTGCAATCAGGTAATGGTGTAAATGGGTGCATGGTGGATGTGATATACTTGAGTGATCCCAGGACCAGTCCCCCCACCAACTTCCATGGAGGGATTGTCTTCTACAAGGCCTATTCCTGGTGCTGGAAAGGTTGGGAACCGCTGATTTAGAAGACAAAAATGGTGTAACAATTTGTTTCTTTGAAGAGAAGTCAGGTAACATTTTTTTTTCCCTGAACTATTTACTGTCTCCTTTTTTATTTCTTTAAAAATTTTTTTAAAAAATGGCCTGTCAATAGTAGCATGAGCAGCCCATGTATGATTATATTCCTGACCTAACCAGGGTAGGCTCAGAGGCACATGCTTACAGTCTTAACTAATAAGAGGCTGAGGCAGGAGGATTGCAACATAAGACCGTGGCAAAAATACTACCCCCAACCCTGCTGTCTCTCTAATTAAAATAAAAAGAGCGACAGACCAGCAGTTAGTGTAATGGCTATGTTGCTGGACTCCCATGTAGTCGACCGCAGTTCAAGTCCCAGACACAGTGGCTTAAAATCACACCGGGCATGTGTGCGTTGTGTGCCCAAGATCCTAAGAGGAGAATGGAGTAGAAGAGATTGCGGCGTGGCCATCCCCCCTGAGGGGTGATTTCTCACTTTCTGTTTCGGCCTTGTTCTGTCTTTCTGGCGAGTGCATGTGCCTATAGCAAAAAAAACAAAAAAACAAACAAAAAAACACCTCCCCAAGGGAAAAAAAAAAAACAAAAACAACTTATGTATGTAAAGCAACACCAAAATGTTAGGGATTATTTTCAAACTTGCTGATGTAATTAAGAACAAGTTATAAATAAGTGGCTAAGAAATTCTGGAAATGAAGAATAATGAAGGATTTGCTCTATCAATTTGTGTACTATATCAATAAAACTATAAAATATAATATAAGTTAGTGGTTCAACAATAGATATATGGATCACCTAAATGTATTAATATTAATGTAAATAATGTGAAGTTATGTTCCTCTGTCACTTTCTTCCTTTCATAACCATTATAGTTGATTAACAATTTGGAAAAGTAACTTTTACCTCATACTGTACATCAGAGTAAGTTCAGATGTAATAAAAAATGAAATATAAATAATAAAGATGCTACTTAGATTTGAGAATTATAAAAGTATTAAAGCAAATACACAGCAAACCATTTGTTTAAATATGATATATTTAATCTTTTATCACTATAATAGCCATCATTTTAGTGAGTCTTTTCATCTTAAATGCCAATTTGATGTTAATATTGCTACCCTCAACTTTTCCATTTAAAAAAAATTTACATAGTATTTCTTTACTCACATGTTTATTTTCTTTGTTTTATGGACTGAATTTTTTTATTTAACTAATACATGAGCATGACTTTTTTTTTTGTCTTGCCAGAGGGCACATGCACTTGCCAGAGAAAGGGGGAGAGAAGGTACTCCTACTAGGGTCTGATCACACTCTAGTCCTCTTTTATCCATCTCTCTATCTTTGGGCATCCATACAGACCTGGCGTGTTCTTCCAGCCACCAAGACCAGGATTCAGACTGTGGTTGGCCATATGGTATCTGACTCCCTTAACTCCCTTACTGCACTATAGGGCCAGCCCCATGTAAATGATTCTTAAAAATCACATGGTATTGTGATCAAAATAGCAGTACTAGCAGTGCGTTGTCCTGTCCTTCTTACTAACCAGTGTTGCTGATTGCAGGCATGCTTTCATTTCTTTTAGCTTTCTTTCCCCTAGTATTTATTATAATTATTGGATTATCGAGAAAGTCATGAGGTATTTTTCTGTTTTTCTTTATTTATTTATAAATGCATGACTTTACAGACTACCCAATATTTACTGCTATTTTGGATAGCATTGTGCTAACTGGATATGATATCTCAAATATCATTAATAAAACATGCAAAAATAGAGTGAGCACCAACTCTCCTTTATCTCCAAATTTTCCCCTGTGGCCACCTCAGAAATATAATCTAGTCATTCAGTGGTCTGGAACATGTCATCAAAATGTATATATGTTTGGGGCTAGCAGGTGGCCTGGTGGTTAAGGGCACTGAATTCCCACATGGCTGGCTGTGGTTCTAGTCCTAGACCTGGAGGCTTGCTTTCTCACTTTCCCTCCCTCTTGAAATATTAAAATAATAATAATAAATGAAGTTAAAATAATTCTTTTAAAAATGTATTTATGTTTTATGGAATATGAAGACGATCAATATATCTTTGGACTGCTGTGTTGGACAGATAAGTGTTGCTCCATATGACCCTGCCTCTCATTACTCACGTTCTTGTCCCCTTGCGTGTGTTCAAACCCATGACTTGTTTTTAACCAACAGAATACAGCAAAGTTGATAACACAGTTCTGCGATTATATTGTATAAGACTTATCTTTCTAGCAGTCTTGCTGTAGGAGTTTTCTTTGCTGACTTCACAAAGTAAGTGACCATACTGGGGCAGCCAGTAGCAAGGAACTTTGGGCAGCTTCTTGGCTCTGAGAGTTGTCGGTAGCCATTAGCTAGCAGGAGGTCAGGGACCTCAGTTTTAAAACCACAAGGACATGAATTCTGCCATCTAAGTAAGCTTAGAAATTGATTACTGTCCAGTTAAACATCCGAATAAGAAGGCAGGACAGTGAACACCAAGAATGGAGCCTTATCAAACCCCAAGCATAGGATTCAGTTGAATTGTATCCAGACGTTTGAATCCACAGAAGTTGTATTATAGTAGAGAGCAGTAAAGTTAACATTGGAGAAGCAACACTATACTTTCGTTCATTCCAGGGAAGAACAACTTGCTTTGAGTGCTGCTTGTTAACTGGAGAAAAGGTCACTAGCCAGGTCAGCACCACAGGTTGCAGCTGTAGTTAAAGTTGCCATCTGCTTTTGTTTATGGTAGTCCATAGTCCTCTCCAAGGTGCCTTTTTGATTTTTACGTGGGCCATATTATTGAGGTAAATAGAGATGTTATAATGAGTTTCGCTACCCCTGCTTCTTTTAAGTCTGATTAAACTTGTAATATCCCCCAAGGACATACTTGTAGTTTATTACCTTGGTAGGGAGAGAAAGACCCATGTACTTCCCTTTGTATGTTCTTATTATAATGACCTTTTCTCCATGGCTCAGCTAGGTAGGGATTTTACCAGTTGTCAGGGATGTCTTTTCTAATTATACATTCTGGGACTGGGGAGATAACCACAGGGTGGCTCTTTGGACTATTTGGTTCCACTAACCATCAGGCATGAGATATAACTCCATCTATTACCTGACCACCGTAAGCTAATTTAACTGGTGGACTACAGTGGCATTTTGAATCCCTAAGAATTAATGTTGGTTCAGAGACAGTGTCTATTAATGTATGAAAGGTTTGTATATTTCTTTTTAATAGTGCACAGAACCTCTGATTAATGGTCCCTTTGGGGAAGGATTAGAGGGATATTTACAGTGTGCAGGGCCTTTCTTTAAGGATTTTGGTCTCCCCTTCATTCATTGGTCTCTGGGTCTGTGAACTGACCTAGGACTGGAAACTGGTGGGAAACTGTAACTCTGTGTCTACATAAGTCAGATTTCTGACTACTACTTAGTTTTTTTGCTAAATAGATTAAAAACTTCCCTAGTAGGCTACCTACCTATTTTGTCCCAAAGGGCTCTGGTAGTCAACTATCTATTACCAAAGGCCTCTGTAGGTCAAACATTCTGATTACCAGTTTGTCTCTTCTACCCATCTCAGATAATGTGCCCACCTTGTCTTTGATATTTAAGTCTGGCCACTTGGGCTATGTTACCTTGGGATCCCATCATTTCCATTGGAGTCCTCCTCCTCCTCCTCCTCCTCCTCCTCCTCCTCCTCCTCCTCCTTCTTCTTCTCCTTCTTCAGAGTGGATTAAATCTTTTTTAAAATTATTTATTCCTTCATTTATTTTATTTAATTTATCTTTTTGAAGAAGTTTTTGCTATAGGGTGCATGCATTCACCAGAAAGACAGAGAGAGACTGAAAGCGAGAAATCACCCCCAGGGGGGATGGCCACACCACACCTCAATCCCTTTTCCTCCATTCTCCTCTCAGGATCTTGGGGCACACATGCACACGCGCCAAGTGTGAGTTTAAGCCATAGGATGCAGTACTTAAACTGCGGTCGACCACATGGGAGTCCAGCGACATAGCCATTACGCCAACTGCTGGTTCCATCCTGATATACTGTTAATAGTCAATGCTCAGGCTAGGAAGTGACCAGTGGTTAAGGCACTGGATTCCACATGACCAACTGATTGGTTCAAGTTCCAGATAAGGCAGCTTGAAAAACACACACTGGGTGCATGTGAGTGCATGCCCAGAATCCCAAGAGGAAAATGGAAGAGAAGGGATTGTGGAGTGGCCATCCTCACTGCAGGATGATTTATCTTTTTTTTTTTTTAGGATTTTGTCATGGGGTGCATGCACTTGCCAGAGAGACAGTGAGAGGGAACATGAGAAATTCCCCCCCAGGGGGTTGGGGCCGATGGCATGGTGATTAAAGGTGCTGGATTTCCACCTGTCTAACTGTGGTTTGAGTCCCAAACCTGTTGGCCTGCTTTCTCACTTTCCCTGTCTCTTTCTCTCTGTGTCCCTCTCTGGTCAAATTTAAATAAAGTTAAAATAAACCATGCAGTCTTTATTTAAAAAGGAAGGAAGGAAGGAAGAAATTTCCCCCAGGGGGTGTCCCTACCATAATCCCTTTTCCTTCGTTCTCCTGGGATTTGGGGCACAAACACACACATGTCCCACTTGATTTTCAAGCCACTGGGTCCAGGACTTGAACTGCAGTCAACCACATGAAAGTCCGGCACCTTAACCACTTTGCAACCTGGTGGCTCATGCAGGATGATTTTTTAATTTTAATCTCTCTAGCAAGCATACATGCTGTATACCCCAACCTCACCCCCCTACTCCCCCAGCCAACTAAAAACAAATCATTCTCTTTGGTCAAATATTTTCAGACTCTACTCCCATAGATACATGTTTCTCAGGTTTTTGCTGGGCATATCAACTAGCTATATCCTACTCGATTATAGTATCTTTGTCTCTCTGGGACACACTGAGATTTGACCCTAGTTATGGGACTGGTGACAACAGGGACTGGTTCTGGTGTATCCTCAGGAGAATTAGTGTCACCTTTAAGACATTTTCCTATGTAAAGTTACCAGGATTTTTAAGCTGAAGAAGGCTATTCTTTTAAGATACTGGAAAGCAAGCTATTTCCACAGGTATGGAAGGTGAAAAATAAAGTTGAGAACAGCTGTTTAAAGTTGTTATTTTGATCTAGGGCCAACTAGATATCTCTGTTTCGAGTTTTAGGATCTCATTCTTGCCAATCAAGGCCCTAACTTTTAAAAAAAGTTACTTAATTTCATTCGTCATAAGATACAGGTACTCACAAGAGAGAGAATGGTAGCAATAGAGCGTAGTCGTGCCACAATCTCTTCTCCATGTCTCCCTTCTGTTGGGATTTTGGGCATTCATACACATGTGCCTTGGTGTTTTTTCCAAGCCACCTGTGCCAGAATTCAAACTGCTTGGGTGGTCATAAGGGATCTATCTTTCTTAACCTCTAGACCATGGGGCTGGCCCCAAGGTCCTAACTTGCAAATGAGAAATTTCATGATACTGGACTCAGCTGTTATTGTAACCTACACAATTACATTTTGGGCTTCATTTTCAGCAATGTCAGCCTCACACCTATAAGAAAGAGATTCTTCTAGAGCTCTCATGGAAATTCTCTGGTTCTTAAACTGTTATTTAAGCTGAGAGTTTATAGACTTGAGCTTGTCATTTTCACTATATAAACACTCAAGTGTACCTAAAAGGATCTGTTTACACTACTATTCTTAAAGTCATAATTAGTGCCATAATGTGCAAATACAACAGCCACTTACGCTCTCAAAGTATGTGCTTTAATTGGCACTTCATCTGTCAGCCACAAGTTAATAGCTTGATTAATTTCCTAAAGTTATTCAATGCCATGTATTACTAGTATTCTTTTTCTTTAGGCAAGGAAAATATCCCTCTGTCTTTAATCTCTAGGCAATAACCTAAATCACCAGATACCATCATTTTTGGATTAATTTTTCAGGACCAATATTTTTTTTCTTTTTCTTTTTTTTTTTTTTTTTTTTTGTAAGCTATAGAGTGTGTGCATTTGCCAGAGAGAGTCAATCAGAGAAGAAGAGAGAAAGCACCTCCTATGGGAATAGTTACACTGTAGGCTCTTCCATTTCATCTCTTCCTTTCAGGATTTTGGGCACACATGCTCCCACACTTGACATGTTTCTCAAGTCACTGGATCTGAGACTGAAACCATGCATCTGGCCACCTGGGATCTGGATGTCTTACCACCATGGAGCCAACCTTCCTGAGACCAATTCTTTTATCAGTCTGGGTTTAGTCAGGGGCCAGAAATCACACAATAATTTGAATCAGTGAGATTTATTATAATTACTTAACTATGATAGGGGAATAACTATAAAAAGTACAGGTAACTCTAAAGGGTATCTTAGGGCTAAAACAGCTTTGAAGACTCTGAAAATCCAGGCTGTTTTAGTTTATATTTGAAGTAAAATAACAGCCTTGTATTATGGAATTAATAAAGAAATTTCTGGGGCTGGCAGGTGACGTGGTGGTAAGGTGCTTGATTCTTACATGGCTGACCACATTTTGAGTCCTGGACCTGGTAGCTTGCTTGCTTATTTCCCCTCTCTTCCTCTCTCTCTGTATCTCTCTGGTCAAATTGAATAATAATTTTTTAAAATGAGTAAATTTCATTTTATTTCCTTACTTCATATTCACTGTCATTTTCTTCTAAAATAGGCTCCAAAAAGCAAGCTTAAATTTAAGAGGAAAATTTATCCCTGAGTATTAACTACTCACTGTACACAGGAAGCCAGAACCTGAACCTTAGATTAAAATAGAATTTCCTTATCTTACTCTCAAAACTGACAGGAAACCCCTATTACTACCCCTGGAAACAGGCTTGTACTTCCTGCTGAACCATGTGGCAACACTGGGTAATTTATTGTGGTAGAAATCTGTATTCTTAGACTGATTTTAAATCTAGTAGCTTCTTCTGGGTTATTGTGAGTTTTGAGTCTTCTTCCTCCAGAATCTATGTAGAATCCATCAAGAACCTCTTTGAGGTGGCAGCCTTCCATATCTGATGCTAGTTTTTATTTTTTCTCCTGAAAAAATTTTTTAATTAATTAATTTGTATTCACCCCCTAGTCATCATTACAGCATACAAAATGTGGTTTCCCATCGAGAATATACTGCATAGTGGCTTAATCATGCATGTTATCGTCAATAATTTTCCATTTCTAGTTTCATATATATATTTACCCCTATGTCTGACCCTCTGCCCTTTCCCACCCTCTTCTCACACTATCTCTAGTGTCTACAGTTGTCTTCCATTCCTTCCCCCCCACACACATTTTATTGATCACACAATTTCTTAAATAATCTAACTACTTTCAATAGCAAGTTCAGCTGGTAATTTCAAGAAAAGCAATTTTGAATTGGTAAGGAAACTTGCTTAAAACTTAAAGCCTGGAGACAGGTTAGTATTCTGTTCAAATAGTAGGTACATGAACCTATTGACAGTTCAACCCAGGACAAAAACTCATAAAACCAGACAACAAAGCCTAGAAGAAAAGTAGCAATATTTTAGTCAAAAGTCATAGAATGCTATTTCACCAGTTCAGTCTCATGTACTTAATCTATCTTCTGTTGTGGTTGGATCTTCCCAATTGAATTTTGGGATAGAATATTCAACTCTAGACTTGTCCCTATGATTAAGTTGGCCATTTTCTTAGTTTTTGAACTCTTATTTCTGTGTGCCTGCATTTAATTTTCCTGACATAGCACTCCCTTGAGAACTTCTTAGAGATCTGGTCTGGTGCTGGTAAATTCTTTCAGGTTTTGTTTAAGAATGTTCTTGTCTTTTCTTCCCATAGGAAGGATAATCTTGCCGGGTACAGTATTCTCGGTTGAAATTGCTTTTCCCTTAACACTTTGAATATATTTTCCCATTCTTTCCTTGCTCTCATTGTTTTCAATGAGAGGTCTGCTGTTAATCTGATGGGATATCCTTTGTAGGTAACTTGCTGTTTCTCTCTTGCCAATCTTAGTATCTTGTCTTTGTCTGTAGTTTTGCTCAATCTGGCTATAATGTGTCTTGGAGAAGATCTTGGGTTGACTCTACTTGGGGTCCTTTGTATTTCCTGGGACTGGATCTTTTGAGTGCTTCTCTAGGTTTACAAAGGTTTCTTGCAGGATTTCATGGAATAGATGATCAATACCCTTATGAGTCTCTTTGCCTTCTGGGATATCAATTATCCAGATGTTTGGACATTTGATGGTATTTATTATTTCTCGTATATTATTCTCATTTTTGGGGGCAATTTTCTTAGTCTTCGTGGTGGATTTTTCTAGGCCAGCAATTTTCTCTTCTACGTCTGAGATTCTGTTTTCTGTTATGATCTAGTCTGCTTTTAATACTTTCAAGGGGAGATTTTGACTTCCTGTATTATAGCCTTCATCTCTAACAGTTCCATTTGATTCTTTTGTAAAGTGTGTAATTCCTCTTTTAGATCTTGCAAGAATTTCCTCACCTCCTGGAACTCATTAGCTCCTTTCTCCTTTCTCTTCTGCAGTTCGTTGTCTCTCCTCTTCCATCTGTGTTAGCTTCGCCATTATGAATGTTCTAAATTCTTTATCAGACATTTCCATGATTGCCATTAAACTATCTGGATGAAGAAAATTTATTCTTTTCCCTTGGAGGAGATGTATTTTCTTGCTTTCCCATATTTCTTTTTTTTTTTTTAAAGTTAAAAATTTCTTAATTTTTTATTCATGATACCACTACCACAATTTATAGGGCAATATACCTGATGTAATGAAAAGAAAAAGATAAAGAAAAAGCTACAGCAGATAAAAGACCTCAGGAATGTACATCTAATTGACACTACATTGCATTAATCAATAGCTACACTTCTTGCAAACTGTGGCTATGACAGTCCTGAATAAGAAGGGCTTCCTGTTTAAGCTGCAGTAACTTTTCTGACTATGGATCATCGTTCCTCCTGTGGCAGATTTTTACACTTCCTTCTAATGCATTTGGGACGACTGTCTCAAAGTAACCTGCAGCTTTACTGACAACTCCTCGCTTTCTCTCCTGCTAAGAACTGTAGCCCTTTTCTGCTGTTTTTAGAACCTCCTGCTACCATATCCACCACTTCCACCACCAGATCCATAGCCACCACCATAAGGACTGCCCAAGCTTCTTCCACCAAAACTGCCCCGTTTCATGGGTCCATAATTTGATTGCTGTTGTCCACTATAATTTCCAAAATCATTATAGTTTCCACCACCACCATAGTTACCACCGCCAAAATTTCCTCCTTCATTGTAACCATCATATCCTACACCACCACCACCATGTCCACCGCCTTGGTTTCCGTATCCTGGTCCACCACCACCATAGCCACCTCTACTACTATAACCAGGACCACCACCATAGTTGCCCCCATCACCTCCAAATCCATTATATCCACCATCACCTCCTCCTTAACTACCTCTGCTGCCACCACCTCCACCACCATAGCCTCCTCTTCCACCAAAGTTTCTACCACGACCAAAATTATCTCCACCACCTCCAAAGTTTACTCCACGACCCATAAAGTTGCCAGATCCACCTCCACGACCTTTTTGTGATCCAGCAGACTGCAGCTCTTGTTTAGAAAGGGCCTTTTTCACTTCACAATTATGCCCATTAATAGTGTGGTATTTCTGAACAACAATTTTGTCAACTGTATCATGATCATCAAAAGTTACAAAAGCAAATAAATCCTTTCTTTTTCCCACTCTGTTGATCTTCCATAACTTCTATGGTTTCAATCTTGCCAAACTTTTCAAAGTAGTCTCTCAAATTATATTCTTCTGTATGTTTAATACCACCAACAAAAATTCTCTTCACTGTTAGATGGGCACCAGGCTTTACAGAATCCTCTCTAGAAACAGCTCTCTTTGGTTCCACTACACGTCCATCAACTTTGTGTGGCCGAGCACACATTGCTGCATCCAGCTCTTCAACACAAGAGTAAGTCACGAAACCAAAGCCCCTGGAACATTTTATTTGGGGGTCTCTCATTACCACACAATCTGTGAGTATGCCCCATTTCTCAAAACGTTCTCTTAAACTATCCTCTGTAGTTTCAAAGCTCAGGCCACCAATGAACAGTTTTCTCAACTGCTCCGGTTCCTTTGGATCATGACCCTCCTCCCCCGAGCGGCGGCGGCGGCCGGAGTCGGGCTGGGGGCGACCGGGCAGCAGTTTTACCTCCATTTTGAGACCGGACTCGCCTCTTCCAACTCGAGTTCAATATGGGACCTGCTTTCCCATATTTCTTGTGGCCCTGTGGTGATTTCTAGTCATCTGATGGATGGTGTGTTTCTTTCCAAACTTGAAGTTCAATCTGAGCATTCAAGAGCATGCAGAAAAGGAAACAGAGAGAAACAACAGCAACAAAAACAACCAAGCAACAGAGAAAAAGAGAAGGAAGAAAGCTAAGGAAAAAAAACATTTTTTTTTTTTTAAAAGCAAAAATTAGAAAACTGCAGAGCACAAATCACTGGTTCTCAGGAGCCATGAAGGTGTCTTCTGAAGGCCTGCTTGCTCCCTTGCCTCTCCTGGGTTGGGAGGAGGAGAGGGGATTATTAACAAGATGAAGGGAAAGGAGGTGCTGAAAGCCTAGAAAATGCTTTACCTTAAAAAAAAATTTTAAAGGAAAAATTACCCCAGAAAATGAAAAGACTGAAACAGAGGTAGAGGCAGAGGCAGAGGCAGAGAGAAGGCTTGAGGGAGCTCCTACCACTTGAGTTTGTGGGCTGGAGGCTGAATTATCAGTAGGAAATCCTCATTTCTTTTTTCCCTGAAATCACTAGTTCTCAGGAGCCATGAAAGTGTCTTCCGAAGGCTTGCTCCCTCGCCTCCAATAATAATTAAATAAAAAGTTCTAAAAGTTTTTTAAATTTCTAGGACCAGCAGATGATGTAATGGCTATATTGTTGGACTCCCATGTGGTCTACTGCGGTTAGAGTCCCAGATATGGTGGCTTAAACTCATGCCAGGTGCACTTGTGTGAGTGTGTGTGTGTGTGTGCCCAAGATCCCGAGGGGAGAATGAAGGAGACAGGATTGTGGTGCAGCCATCCCCCCTGGGGGGTGATTTCTCACTTTCTGTCTCTCTATCTCTCTCTGTCTTTCTGGCGAGCACAAGCGCCCTATGGCAAAAACCTCTTAAAAATTTTTTTTTTTAATTTCTAACTATATAGCATTTATATGTGCACTCACAGAAAATATATATGATACTGCTAAAAGCTATGTTGAAAAAAAAATTACCTAAGTATTGTACAATGATTTTCAGTTTGGAAAAGAAAAGGTCTTTCATTCAAGATTCCTAATTAGGGTCTTGAGTTTACAAAGTAGTTCTTTGCCATCTGCTTTGTCTTTTGAAGCAAATTAATCTGATCTTAAGCAGCAACATAGAATACTAATTCTCTGTGCCCTTGTTTGCTTAACCAAGGTTCTATCAAATGGCCTCCTGAGAAAAGTATATTTACCTAATAGAGTTTGAAGAATATGAACTCAACGTACTGTGTAGATAATTCAGATCGAATTGATTTATCTTTTAGGTTTACCTTATAGGGAGCTTAGAGATAGATTTAAAATTGATTTTTAACTGCTACATTCTCTTTCATATATTTGTTTTTATTCTGGATTTGTTTTTGTTTTCTCTTTTTTTAAGAGCAGTTTTAAGTTTTTGTTTTGTTTTGTTTTGTTTTGTTTTGTTTTGTTTGCTATAGGGTGTATTCATTCGCCAGAGAGAGACAGGGTAATGGGGAGTAAGAAATCATTACCTGGGTGGGGATGGCCAGGTAATCTCTTCTGAACTCTCAGGATTCTGGGGGTGCACACCTGCACAGTTTTTAATACTGCCAAGTCAGGACTTGAGCCACTCAGTTGGCCATGTAGGATTTAGGTACCTTAACCTTCATGCCACTTGCTGGCCATTTTATTTATTTATTTTTTTCCTTCCTTACTTCAAATACCATATGAAATAAGGCAGAATATTAAATTTATACTGTCCTTAGTACAATATGATAAGACCATGATTATAGCAAATGTCATAATGTTTGTCATTTGACTGTAATCTGTGATTGAGATGCTGTTTATTGTGACCTTCTCATGGGGGATCTGTGGGTGAGCATTCAGAGATTTTCTTTGTAGTAAAGTCTTAAGAGTAAACCATTTGGAATAAATTGAGGATATGTAAGCTTGTCCATGTCACAATTTGAATTTTTGCATAACTATCCATGCTAATGCATATGCATCAGTGTGCATGTGTGTGTGTGTGTGTGTGAGAGAGAGAGAGAGAGAGAGAGAGAGAGAGATGTATTTTAAAGTAGAATTGTACACATTTTTCTTTACAATGTCATAAACCAAGGGATCCTTAATTCCCCTGGCTACAGATTGGTGCCAATCAGTGGCCTGTTGGAGCCAAAACTTGGCCTGGTATGTGTCTGCCCCTGGCCTCACAGTGAGGGGTATGAATGGCTGAGTGAGCAAGGTTTCCTCAGTGTTCGCAGCTGCCCCCCTTGGTTCAGTCGCATTGCTGCTTGGGCTCTGCCTCTTGTTGGATTAGTAGTGGTATTGGATTCTCATGGGAGCAGGAAACCTATGATGTGGTTGTTTTGTTGTTATGTTGCGGTGTGTTAGTGGTAAAAAGTGTGCATTTGGGTCAACCCAGAAGGAATCCTCTCATCCACTTCCTCATCCTCCTGGTCTTTGGAGAGATTGTCTTCCATGAGGCTAGCCCCTGATGTTTGGAAGGTTGAAGACTGCTTTCATAAACAACTGTCTATCATTAGTGCTAATATATAGATTTGTTTTCATTTGTATTACTAGTTACATTTATTCTATTCTATGGCTATACCATCATTGAATGAAACATTCTTTTATAAACATTTAACTTGTTTTTGCCCTAGTAAACAGTAGTATAATAGTCTTTCAGGTAAGTATTTTTCTGTGGGAGGGGGAATGTATATAAATATTGGTAGCCAGAAAGGCAGATTTTGTCAAAGATGATTGACCATCTACCAAAATTTATTTTTTCTCTTTTGTAGTGGAGTATGTTTAAGGGCAACAGAGATTCCATTTCTTCACTTCCCTTGCATCCAGATATGGCTAGTTAGCAAATTCTTGCCAGTGACATATTACCCGAAGTGATATGTTCCACTTTGAAAACTAACTTGTAAAAATTTTCCATTGAAGAATTTTTTGATTTTTTCTCTTCCATGACCTCTGAATATTGATATTCAGGGTTGACCTTGGAAGCCTATATGGATGATAGCAAAGCCTCTGTCAGATTAGGTCCAAAATGATTGTACATCTGTAATTTGTGATTCAGGTGTTTTAAATCAATGACCTTCTCTCTTTCTTTTTTCAATGGACTTCTCTTTGAGGGTCTGTGGTTATATTATAAGAAATGGGCTTTTTTGATAGTTTTGGAATTATTCTGCATACATTTCCCTAATTATAAAATAAGGACAATGTACATAGGTTGTTTTTTGTTTGTTTGTATTTTAGTGTTTAGTTTTATTGCTATAGGGTGGTACATACATTTGCAGTGAGGGGGAGGGTAGAAAGTGAGAAATCAGTGTCTTGGGTGGATGGCCACAATCTCTTTTCTTCCATCTTCCTTTTGGGAATTTGGGCATCACATACATGTACCCAGCATGATTTTCAAGATGCAGGGTCCAAGACTCAAACCACGGATTTTCAGCCACCTCAACCTCCACATCACCTGCTAGCCAAGCATGCTGCATTAATCTCCATGCCATCTGCCAGTCCCAGGAATGTTATATTCTTAACATGGATGGTTAGGTCATTGGTTTAGACCTTTCTTTATAAATGCGTAAGCTATCAACTGGCTAAAAATTATAAATAACAATTTAAAGCTGTAAATTTCCCTGTAAGCACTACTTCACCTTCATTCTACAAATTTTGATATGTTGTATTCATTGTTTTCATTCAAAATATTTTCCAATTACCAAGCATTTTGGGGTATTTTAGATATATTTTTATTACTGGTTTTAAATTTAAATCTGTTATGGCCAGAGAATAATGTTCTGTATTATTTCAGTCCTTAAATACTTAGAGATTTAATTTGTGGTCTATTTTGGTAAATGTTCCGTGTGTACTTGAAAAGAATGTGGATTCTGTAATTGTTGATGTTATATTTTATGTACATCAATTAGAGTTCATATTTATAGCAGGAGTATAATTTGAGCTTTTTGTGTACTGTTTATTTCTTTTATCAGTAACCAAGAAACGTATGTTCAAAATGAATTTACCTCTTCTTTCGGTTCAATTTTTTTTTCAGGTCAATTTTTTTTGTAGTTTCTTTTTTTTATTTACATTTTTAAATTTCATTTTCTTTTATACATCCAATCACATTATTTAACTTACAAAGTAAATATTTCAACAGGTGAACATTTCTCCCTAGTCCAGTTGATAAAACTATAAAATATCTTTAACAGATAATACCACATTTCTTTGTCCCATTAATGCTTTGCCTCTCTATTTTTCTTCTAAATGTCCTTCCTCAGACCCTACTCTTTCCCACAACTATATCTGGTATTACATCCATTCACTGTGTTTCTATATTCTTTCGTCAGTCAGTTTCAGTCATCAAGTGTGGACACTCGGTATGTATTAAGTGAGGACTTAAAATGTCTCTCCTTCATAGCCTGGCTTGCTTCACTCAGCAGTAAATCTTCCATATTTTTTTAGCCAGTCTGTATCTCCCGATTGGAGAATTTAATCCATTAACGTTCAATGTTATTATCGATGTTACTGGACCTGTCCTGACGTTTAAGTTGGCCATTGTCTTAGTTGCCTTTTATTCCTTTGTTTCTGGCTGTTAATTCTTTAGTTTTCCTAGAACAGTACTTTCTTCAGGGTTTCTTGAAGAGCTGGTCTGGTGTTGGCAAATTTTTTCAGGTTTTGTTTGTCTGCAAAGATTTTAATCTTTTTTTCCTATATGAAGGATAATCTTGCAGGATATAATAATCTTGGTTGAAATTGTTTCTCTCTTAACACTTTCAATACGTCTCCCCATTCTTTCCTTGTTTGCATTATTTCCGTTGAGAAGTCCAGTGTTAGCCTGATGGGGTGACCTTTGTAAGTCACTTGTCGCTTCTCTCTCGCCAGTTTTAGTATCTTGTCTTTATCTGTGGTCTTTGCCAGTCTGGCTAAGATGTGCCTTGGGGAAGATCTTCTTGGGTTGATTCTATTTGGGGTCCTTTGTATTTCTTGGGTCTGGATGTTTGAGTGCCTCTCTAGATTTGGGAAATTTTCTTCCAAGATTTCATGGAATAAATTTTACATGGTCTTACTAGTTTCTTCATCTTCTGGGATACCAATTATTCGGATGTTAGGGTGTCTGATGGAATCTAGTATTTCTTTTATATTATTCTTGTGTTTTTTTGTTATTTTCTCTATCTTTCTGGTGATTTTCTCTAGGTCAGAGGTTTTATCTTCTACATCAGAGATTCGATCTTCAGCATGGTCTAATTGACTTTTAATACTTTTGAGAGAGTTTTTGATTCCCTTTATTACAGACTTCATTTCTAATAGTTCCATCTGATTCTTTCTTAGCATGTTCATTTCTTCTTTCATATCGTGGAGGACTTCCTAATCTCCTGTAGTTCATTGTCTCTTTTCTGTTCCAGCTCATAGAATTTGGTCACCATGAATGTTCTAAATTCTTTTTCTGACATTTTGGTAATGTCCTCTGTTTTTTTGTTTTTGTTTTTAAAGAATTGTTTTATTTAACTTTTTTATTTATTATTATTATCATTATTATTTTCCAGTTTGATCAGAGAGAGAGAGAGGAAGTGAGAAAGCAAGCCACCAGGTCCGAGATTTGAACTGTGGTTGGCCATGTGGGAGTCCAGCGCCTTTAACCACCATGCCACTTGCCGGCCCCATGTCCTCTGTTTTTTTCGAGAAATGGAAAGGAGTCACTGTGTTTTGTTGATGGAGACATATTTCCTGGTTTATTCAGACCTGAGGCTCTTCTACTTCTAGCCATTGGGAGATATATTCACTTTGGAATATCTTCTAGGAGAATGTTTCTTTGACTAGGAGCAAGTGTATTTCCCTTTTGCTATGGACTGAAGACTGCTGAAGTCTCTCTTCTGTTTTGTTTAGCATTGTAGTCTGAGGAGGAGTATTCTCTTCAGGTGTCTGAAGAAAAGTATCTCCTTTTTCTCAGGTGGTTCAGTAAATGGAGGACCCCAGAGAGTCTTACAATACTAGAATATTTCAGAACTGTGATTCTAGACCTATATACACCATCTGGGAGGGCAGAATGAGAGGAAGAGAGGACCAAATGAGAGGAAAGAAAGTAAGAAGGAGAAGCACGGCATGCAATTTTGCCAGGGGTCTGGAAATGGAAGTAGGGTCTGCTGTACAGCTGAGGGCAGTTCTGTTTGGTAAGGAGAAGTGTGAAATTTACAAATGAGAGAAGAGACAAAGGAAAAAAAATCCTCTACCTGGCTGACAGAGTTAAGGGTCTCTGGGCTTGAGGGTACTGGGGCTAGTGCTGGGGCAGGGGACCCTGCCTCAGTGTCCCTTAGGCCAGGGGTCTGGAGATCGAAGTGGGGTCTGCTGTAGAGCTAAGGGCAGTTCTCACTGACAGAGATAGAGGTCGCTGGTCTTGGGAGTGCTGGTGCTGGAGCCAGGGCAAGAGGCCCTTCCTCAGTGTCCCTTAGGCCAGGGGTCTGGAGATGGAAGAAGTCTCAATTTTTGTTTTATGTATTTTCAGACATTATTTGGTATATACAAAGGTAGCATTGTTTTTATTTCCTAATGAGTTTACTCTCTTACTATTATAAAGTCTCCCTCTTTAATTTTGGTAACATTCTTTGTCTTGATTTCTAATTTGTCTGATATGAACATAACATATTTCTTATATTTAATATTTGAGTGGTATGTTTTTCCATCATTTTATTGTAGACTATTCAGACTCTTATATTTAAAGTGTTTCTTGGCCTAGTCACTGTGACTCAGGTGTAGGGTGCCCCACTATGTGATGTTGGAGGTATATGTATGGTCCAGGTTTGGATCCCAGGTCAACTTAACATACCAGGCACACTCATGCATACACCTGCCCCTGGATTGGAGGCAGAGGGGAGGATCATAGTGTGATGATACCCTATTGAGAGTACCATCTTCTTCCCTCCCTGCTTCTCTCACTCCCTTTGAGACCCCACCATGAAAGAAATAAAACAAGCAAACAAACAAAAGTGTTTCTCTTGTAAATACTATGCAGTTGGGTCTTTGTATCCAGTTTGGGTAGTTTTTGTCTTTGAGAAGGAGTGTTTAGTCCAAAACATTTTTATTTTGCCTGTTTTGAATGGGTTTTCATTTCTTTGTTTGGCCGACTGTGGTTCTAGTTCCAGACCGCAGTGTTTGAAACTGATCCCTGACACATGTGCCTGCCCAAAATCCCAGGAGGAAAATGGAAGTGAAGGGATTGCGGTATGGCCAATCCCCCTTGGGGCGTGATTTCTCTCTCTTTTCTGTCTCTGGTGAGCATATACACCCTATACCAAAATTCTAAATAAAAAAATTTCTTCGTTGAAGCTTTAATGCAGTTTGATTATGATGTGCTTATGTAGTTGCCTTTTATTTTTAATACTTGTCCTAGCTAAGGCCGTTAGTATTATGATAGGCTTCATTATCCATCCACCTATTCCCGTATTTGACATTGCCTTGTCACCAGTCACCAGTCTCTTCCAACTCAAGAAAGGCTTATAACACTGTGAAGTTTAGTGTTTAAATTCTTTTTGACTTCACATCTGAGAGCTTTTAAAAGGTTTAACTTTGTTCACTTCCAGGTGAATAACCAGCTTCTAAATAAGTCATTCTTTTCCTTCTAAAATTAAAATATCTTTTGTCAAAGCTTAGGTTACATCTGGACCTGTTTCTGTACTTTTTTCTCTTATATTACTTATCTATTATCTGATAATTTTTTAGTACCTTTGTAGGAAGTTTTAGTCTTTTTAATGCAAGTTTCTGTGTACCATTTTTATCCAGAATGTTTTGTACTATTTACATATAACTGATGGGAATATAAATTACCACTTTGAGAATTAGAAAAATTTCTCAGGATGTCCAGAGTACCTTAACAATGATGAACCTCATGTAAAAGCAGAGAAATAACTTCTTCCTTAGTTTTGTACCATATTTTGTTCGTAAGTTCACAAAGCACCTCTGCTTGAGCCCTGAGTCTAAAAATCACTCCCTCTATTTGACTTTCAGTTCTTACCATCATCTTAGGCTCACAGGGCCCAGCACATTATTCAACCAAAATGAAGCTTGAACAGATATTATGCCATTTTTCCTACATTTTTTTGTTTTAAATTTCTTTTACATTCATTCACCGTTCATCATCACAGCGTACAAAATGCTATTCCCATCCAGAATACACTGTGTACTGGCTTAGTCAAGGATATTACCATAAATATTATCGTCAACAAATAATTTTCCATTTCTTGTTTCTTACATATTTTTCCTTTTTGTGTTTTTTTTTTTTAATTTTATTTTTCCTCTTGGTTCCCTACTTCTCACCTCTGCCAATTCTCACCCTCCTCCTACACTGTCTCTGGTATCTACAGTTGCTTTCCCTGTCCCTCCCCCCCCACACACACATTTTATTGATTCACAAAATACCTTAATTAATCTTAATACTTTCAATAGCAAGTTCTTCTGATATATATCTGTGAACACGTCTGACTTTAAGCATAAAACTCAGTGAGTAGAATGAACATACTATAAAATAGCACCTAACTGAGGCTATATAGCTTACTGCAGTCACTAAATAGGGTTTTGGTTTTTTTTTTTTAAGTATATACATATTTGGTTTGGAGAGTTTTGTTTTTTGTTTTGTTTTTTTTTTTTTTTTTTTTTTTTTTTTTTTTTTTTTTTTTTTTTTTTTTTTTTGCCATAGGGCTCAAGCACTCACCAGAAAGACACAAGGCAGAAAGCGGGAAATCATTCCCCAGGGGGGATGGTCATGCCGCAATCCCTTCTCCATTTTCTTCTTGGTATCTTGGGCACACACACACACAGGCACCTGAAATGAGTTTAAGCTACCGGGTCCAGGACTGGAACTGCAGTCTACTACATGGAAGTCCAGCAACATAGCCATTACGCCATCTGCCGGTCCTTTTAGCTTTTAAACTGCTAGATACCATTAAATGTTAATAAATGTTAATAATAAAAAATGTTTAGAGAAATTTGCTTAAGACTTAAAGCCAGGAAAAAGATTAGAATTCTGTTCAAATAGTAGGTAGATTAACCTATCAGCAGCTCAAGAGAAGACAAAAATCCTTAAATCTGAAAAACAAAGCACAGAAAATAATAGTAACATTTTAGTCAAAAGTCATAAAATTCTATTTCACCAGCTCAGCTCATTGCATTAATCTCTCTTCTATTGTGGTCTGATATTTCTGTTTAAATTCTGTAAGTTAACATTCAGCTCTGGACTTTTCTCTACCATTAAATTGGCCATTTTTGTGGTGATTTTTTTAACTCTCATTTCTGGGTGTCTGTTTTTAGTTTTCTTAGAATAGTACTCTGTTCTGAACTTCTTGGAGAGCTAGTCTGGTGTTGGTAAATTCTCTCAGGTTTTGTTTATCTGAGAATGTTTTTGTCTTTTCCTCCCATACGGAAGATAATCTTGCCATTATAGCATTCTTGGTTGAAATTACTTTTCACTTAACACTTTGAATATATTTTCCCATTCTTTCCTTGCTCACATTGTTTCTGATGAGAGGTCCTCTGTTAGCCTGATGGGATATCCTGTGTAAGAAAACCTGGCATTTCTCTCTTGCCAATTTCAGTATCTTGTCTTTGTTGGTGGTTTTGGTCAGTCTGGCTATAATGGAGAAGATCTTTTTTGGGTTTATTCTATTTAAGAGTCTTTGTATTTCTTGGGTCTGGATATTTGAATGTCTCTATAGGTTTGGAAAGTTTTCTTCTATGATTTCATGGAATAGAATATCAATGTCCTTATTTGTCTCTTCATCTTCTGGGATACCGATATTTAGATATTTAATGGTATCTAGTACTTCTTGTATATTATTCTAATTTGGGGGGATTATTTTTTCAGTCTCTGCAGTGAATTTTTCTAGGCCAGAGATTGTCTTCTATATCTGAGACTTGAATTTCTGCATGACCTAACCTGCTTTTAAGTTTCAAGGGAAGGTTTTAATTTCTTGTATTAGAACTCTCATCTCTAATAGATGATTGGAGATCACTTCTAATATTTGATTCTTTTTTCTTTTTTTTTTTTTTTTTTGGGGAGAGGTTTTTGCTATAGGGCGCATGCGCTCGCCAGAAAGAGAGAAACAGAGACAGAAAGCGAGAAATCACCCCCCAGTGGGGATGGCCACGCCGCAATCCCTTTTCTTCCATTCTCCTCGCAGGATCTTGGGCACGCACGCACATGCGCCCGGCGTGTGTTTAAGCCACCAGGTCCGGGACTCAAACCTTGGTCGACTACGTGGGCGTCCAGTGACATAGCCATTACGCCAACTGCTAGTCTCTAGTTTGATTTTTTTTTTATGGTGTGCATTTCCTCTTTCACATTGTGCAAGAACTTTCTCACCTCCTGTAATTCATTAACTCTTTCCTCCTGAATCTTATGGAGTTTATTGTCTCTTTTCTCTTGCATCTCTGTTAACTTTGTCACTATGAATATTCTAATTTCTTTTTTTTTTATTCTAATTTCTTTATCTGACATTTCCACTAGTTCCTTTGTACTATCTGTGGATGATGAGGAGTTGTTCTTTTCACTTAGGGGAGAGATATTTTCTTGATTTCTCTTATTTCTTGTGCCTCTGTTGTGGTTTCTGGTCATCTGATGGATTATATGTTTCTCCCTAACTTCTTGATGTTTGATCTGAGCATTCAGAGGTGTGAACCAGGAGGTTATCTGCAGTCTCTCTGCAGGAAGGTGAAATCTGAGCAGAAAATCTTCAGTTCTAACTCTTGAAATGCGATGACCTCTCAAATGATTTGGCTTTCCTCTCTACCCTAAATTGGGGTCTGGAGGGTAAAATCTGAGCAGAAAATTCTCAATTCTAGCCCCTTAAGGGAATTACTCGTAGCTGAAATGCAGATGGCCTCCTCCTTTCTACCTTTCCACCGTCTCCTAGACCATCATAATCTTCTAATTTTCTGTTTCTTTTTGTTGTTGTTATTGTTGGGCACGTGTGCTCACCAGAGAGAGACAGAAAATGAGAAAGTACTCCCCAGGGAAGATGGCCATGCCACAATGCCTTCTCCTCCATTTTCTTCTTGGGATTTTAGATGGGGACACATATACACGCACTAAGTCCAGGACTCAAACCACAGAGCTGGCTATCCAGCCACCTTACCCTCCATACCACTTACTGGTCTTTATTTTCTTTTAAAGATATGGTTTTGCCATCATGATTTTCCTGTCTCAGCCCCCAGCTAGAACAATAGATACAGGATACCATGCCTGGCTTTTTGTTTCGGAGAGGGTTATGTTATGTTGCCCAGGCCAGCCACAAGGTTTTAGTCCTCCTGCCTCAGCCTTCTTGACTATGTTGTCCATCCTGTAGAGTGGACCAGTAATTGGACCTAGGTCTCCCACCTGGTTTTAGTGTGTGGCAAACAGTCTAAGGAGTATGAGCCACTTAAGTTGGGCCTTCTGTTTGCTTTTTTAGAAAAACTTTCCAGACACTAATATGATAAGACAAGGAAATAATACTTTGTACAAGAAGTCCACCATTTTACTTAAAAAAAGGGAAAGGTGTTCTCCTCCATAAAAGGGATGTATACCTGTCCAGCATGGATTAAATTACAAGGACTGACAATACCTAGTGTTGACGATGATGAGAAACTCCTAGAAATCTTATATATTCTCATATGTTGCTGGTGGAATTATAATTTACTACATTTGTTTTTAAAAAATTGTTCGACATTGTGTGTTAACCTTTGACGTGTGTATTGTCTATGTTGTTACAGAGTATATATAAAACAGGAAAGAATGTTTATGTCCATTAGAAGTATATTCATAACACTTTGGTTTGTCATAGCCCTAAATGGGAAACAGCATTCATGCTTATCAGCTGTAATGTAGGTAATAAATTATGGTATATTCATATAGTATAATACTACCCATTAATGTAGAAAAGCAATTACTAATACACATAGCAGTGTGGCTGAACCTTACTGATATAACTTTGCTTGAAAGCAATCAAACACAAAATATGATACCATTTATTAATATGAATTAAATATATCTAACTAACTTGTAATATGTATCAGAAAAATAGTTAAGCTTGGTGCTGGGGATGGTTACCTAATGAGTAGGGAGAATGTCTGTTTTAGTTCTGGAAATATTTCAGTTTCCCTTTGATTATGGTTACTAGGTTATGTTTTTGTAAAAATTTATCAAGGTGTAACCTAAGATTTATGAACTTTGCTGTATGTAAATATACCTCATTACACAAATAGAAGCTCTCTAAAAATTTTTTCTATACATTTCCTTTGACCCTCCTCATCTCCTCACTCACCCAAGAACATCCAAAACAATCTAGTACACTGGGATACTAATTGGAATTACATAAAATTTGCATCCGAAGATGGGAAGACTTAGAACTTTTAATCAGATAACAGTATTTTATTTTTTAAAATTCAGAATATGATACAGAGGTCATTTTTCTTTACTCTGCAAATTTTTATAGTTTTTCTCATTAAGGTTTTTACTATTTGCGATTATTCTTGGGTATTTTTAGTTGTAAACAGTGCTACTGCCAGTAATATGCCAGTTTAAAAAAGTTATTTTGTATATTTATCTTTTTCAAATATCTTGTCCAGTTTTTCTATTGTTCTTTTGAATCACTTTAGTAGAGACTTACAGTTTTTTGTTTTTAAGTCTTCTGTAGGAAAGAATTGTCTTTACTAATATTGTATTAATTTTTTGCATCAACTAAAAACTTTAAACCTGTATTGAATGCCTAGAGCACATTCTTACTTTTCTGCTTGTTTAGTTAAAGTGCCTGAAGTACAGATATATTTTAGTCTTTGTCTTTATCTTTAAGTAGATTTCATTTAAACCTAGTTTTCCTAGGAATTTTTTAGTAGTATTAGCTACAAAATTTTACTAAATTTTTTTTTTTAAATCTAGTAATATAATCATCTTGTTTTTCTAATTTACTTTGTGGGTAAATTCAATTATTTGATTTTCTAACATTGAGCCATTGTTGTATTCCTGAAAAAAAAATTTGTTACATATGGTATTCACTCTTTTTATGCATTACCAGTTGATAAGTTTAACTGATACTCAGCTTATATGTATATGTGAGCGAAGTTGGCTTAAATTTTTATCATTTTCATTATGTAGTTTGAATATTATCTATATTTGCTTTATAATTATTGTACTTTATAGACTTGGTACAGTTGGGTTCATATTGTGCTCTTTTGTGAACAAATCTTTGAGATCTGTTAATAGTAACTTAATTTTTATTGGCCTTTTAAAATGAGGGAATCTCTACTTTCATTTGGCTACAGAGAAGTAATTTCAGGTAAGTAGTTTTCTTTTTCAAATAGACATGCACATACACAAACTTTTTTTTGGAAATGTATTTGCTGTAATATCAGAGCTTTTGAAGTTTTTATTTTTATTTTTATTTTTTTTCAACAGTCTGTGGTGGATGACTGGATTGAATCATATAAACAAGACAGGGACATCGCACTTCTGGATTTAATCAACTTTTTTATCCAGTGTTCAGGATGTCGAGGTACAGATTGTTGGGATAAATGATGTACATTGAATGTGTCAGTTCAGCAATGCGACTTTTAGTTTACCTGCCCCTAATCATATGTAATTACTCCTATAATTATTTGCTAATTTTTTTGATGAACAAGATTATTATTATTAAATTATTTCAGGCATTTCATTTTTGTTCTGGTTCAGTTTTGCTATTATAAAGTCAAAATATTTCTGTATTTTTACGAATGTTGGGTGGGAATCTGAAATATACTTATAGCTTTATTAATTGATTTTTTTAGATCATTAGCTTTTATAATATTGATCATATTATTTGCATATATGCTCCATGTTAGGAATTGTACTAGTTACTAACATTGTTTTGTATCATCGGCTATATTTAATCTTCATTTTATAGATAAACACTTAAAGCTCAGATGCTTTTCTTAAGGTACCATGAGTATCAGAATCAAGTCTCAAATTTATGTTTGGTAAACATAAATCCATAAGACAATTTGGTTTTTGAATTGAAATTTTTTTATTTTTATCATTTAAAAGATAACTGGTGGTTATATTTTTCCTCAAAAATAATGACTCTTAACAGGTCTAATTGAACTTCATGGGGAAGTTAATTGGTAATTCTCTCCTCAGTAATATAAAAAGAATAGTGATCTTTTAATATCAGTTATTATATTGATTTCTTAAGAATTTGGTTTTTTTATGTCCATGTTATTACTTAGGATTTTAAAAATAAAGTTTATTTCTCTCCCCTCCCTCCCTTCTCCCTTGAAAGAGAGACAGAGACTGAGTCAGAGAGCGAAAGGGAGAGAGAACCCCAAATGAAGTCTTTATGCTGTGATCCAGCCTTAATTGGAGCCAACCCAATGTGCTCAGGAAGGTCCTAGACATGAACGAACCCAGGGCCATTCCCACCATTTGTTACCATGGAACCAGCCACCCTGCCCCTCACTTGTCATATTGACATAGTAGTTTATCATATATTTACAAGTACCTACCTTGCACCAGACACTGTACCTGAGTATTCAGAAGTTATCAAGATCGTCTCTGCCATCAGGAAATGTATGTTTGATTTTTTTTAAAGGAGTCTCTATTATGAGGACCAAAGAAGGAAGTATATGAAAAGTACAGCAAAGTGCTCATTGCTTTGATAAGGGTAATAAAATTGATCATTTACTATTAAATGACTGTTTACTATATGCCAAGCTGTATGCTTCATATCCATTAGCTCATTTAATGTTTTTTATTAGTGCTGTCACTGATCTGCTGTTAGGAAGATGGGACTTTTATTTTGTAGATCAAGAAATTGAGATTCAAGGTCTTAAGTAATACTAGTTTATCCAGAGTCATACAGTTAGTAAGTGCCAAACTCAAGATTGAGTCAGGCCGTCTGATCTGGAACTTATATCCTTAACCACAAGACAGTATGAGAATAATGAGGGGAACAATTGATCTAGCCAGGATGTGTGTGGGCTGTGTGTTTATGAACGTAGGGAGATATTTTTTTAAAATCCAAGATAAAGCAAACTCTAAAGAGAGATTAAAAATGAGTTAACAGGGTACCAGCAGGTGACATGGTGGTTAAGGTACCAGACTCCCACGTAACTAGCCATGGCTTCTATCTGCTGAGTGTGTATGCCCTGTAGCAAGTTAAAAAAAAAAAAAAGATAAATAAAATAATTCTTTTAAAAAAAAGCATGAGTTAAAGGAAGTTAGAGGTAAGAGAAAGGCAAAAAAGTAACAGATTATGGGAAAAGGCCTTAAGACAAGAAAACCTGGCCCACTCTGTGATATGAAAAAGTTCTGTGACTGAGCAGATAGACTGGTGAGGAGTAGTAAGAGATTAAGCCATGTAAAAAGTAGATTAGTTTACTCATTTTACAACCTTAAAATAGGTGAAACAAACACTAGTAATGTGCTTTACACATATTTTCTAATCTTACAGTCATATCAGATTGACTTTTAATTTTAAAACAGCTATCAGCTTTTACTGTTGTTTCTTTTGATATTCTGGTAGTTCCAGGACCAGCACGTAGTGTGGTGGTTAAGGCACTGGTCACTCCCATGTGGCTGATCACGGTTCGAGTCTTGGACCTGGTGGCTTGCTTTCTCACTTTCTCTCTCTCTCTCTCTCTCTCTGTTTCTCTTTGGTCAAATTAAAAATAAAGTTAATGAATAAATTAAATTAAAAAAAGAAGAAATTTTGATAGTTCCAAAAAACTAAATAAAAGTTACATAATAAAATGTTCTTAGTACTTTGTCTTCCCATTCTTCTCCACATACGCTCTAACTAGTCTATTGTATATCCTCTTATCTGTCTAATTTCCATACCCATAAGCAGGACCATATACTCAACTCTTTCTTCATTCTTCTCACATAAAAGATACTGGTATGTAGCCAGCATTCATTCATTCATTCATTCTCTCTCTCTCTCTCTCACTCTCTCTCTCTCTTTTTCCTTTCTTTTTTTTGGGAGAGGTTTTTGCTATAGGGCACATTCGCTTGCCAGAGAGACCGAAAGTGAGAAATCACCCCACCCACCCTCCACCCCCTGCCCCAGGGAGGATGGTCACACTGCAATCCCTTCTCCTCCATTCTCTTCTTGGGATCTTGGGCGCACATGCACCTGGTGTGAGTTTAAGCCACCAGGTCTGGGACTCGAACTGTGGTCGATTACATGGGAGTCCAGTGATGTAGACATTACGTCATCTGCTGGTCCTCTCATTTTTTAAAAATTGCAGTATTATTGCATTTCTTTATGTGCATGTATTCGGTTGTCATAAAAGATATAACAACTATTTTTTCTATGCAAAAATGCATCATGACTTTTCCAACAAACCAAAAGAATATTTTTAACTAGTCAGCTATTACTGCATTATTTGTAGTCTTTTGCTTTTACAAACAGTATGTAATGAGGAATTTTATCTGTGCCTTGTTTGTTCTTTATGAAAGAATGTCTGTAGGTAAATGTACTTACATTAACAATAGATATTGCCTAATTGCCTGCTATAAGAATTATATTCTCTCTTACTCACATTGGTAACATATTAAAATGTCTGCTGCTTAGCCTTTTCAACAAACTGTACGTATCAACTTATTAGATCAGTATTATGAGTGATTTATCCCCCCACTGGCCAAAGGAGAGCATTTTATTATTCGTATGTACAGAAAACTTAACAGTACATTTAACTCAATTTGGTGGCAAGCTCTTTAGCCTTTGCCTTTCCTAGCTTGGCAATGTGAACCATGGATTGGGCCCAGGAAATTGCCTCCCCAGTGACAGCTGAACTTGTTATATCTGTCATTGTAATGGGTCCTGATGGCTTCCATCAAAGCTTAGCCAAGGCGCTTTTGTACTCCGAGTAGTTAACCTGTGTGAAGGCGACAGTGGTACAGGTTGTCATGTGGAGCAGGCATTCCAACCTGGCCTTCCCCTTGATAATGCAGTAGGGAACCCCCACCTTCCAACACAGTGCAGGCAAGAAAACAGCCAACTCAATGGGGTCCATGTCATGTGTGATCACCACCAGCTGAGCCTTCTTCTTCTCCACCAAGGTGGTTACAGTGTTGACCCCTGCTCAGAGGCCCAGCAGCCAGTTAGTGAGGACATCCCTTTTGCCGACAACTTTCTTCTAAGCCCAGGCCAGCAGGTGCTGCTTCTTCTCTTGCTTTGTCTCTGACTTTTACTTGTGGGCCAGCTTAAGCATCTGAGTAGCTGTCTGGCAGTCTAGTGTCTGGGTGAACTGGTTAATTGCAGGAGGCACTTTCAGCTGCTTGTAGAGGATTGCTCTCTGTCGCTGAGGAACCATTTGATGAAGCAGGTGAGGTGCCTTTTCGGCTGGATGTCCTGTTCCACGCCGAAATTCTTAGGCCTTTTTTCAGACAGGGGATTCACCACCTTCTTAGTCTCTTGCTTCTTCATGACAGCAGGGGCTAGAGCCACTTTCTTCACCTTGACCTTCTTTCCCTTTAGCGTCTTGGGTGACTGGAGGAGAGCAGCATTACGATTGATTTAAAAATGATATAGGATTGTCGGAAAAGTCAATGACACATTTTTGCATAGAAAAAATATGACATGGCTTTTCCGACAACCCAGTATATCAGTGTGATTTTCTTTAAGTGTCATGAAACTCAGAACTATTTTAAAATGTACAATACAGTGTAATTTAGTGCATTTATAACATTGTACAACTGTCTTAGTTTGACTTGCTATAGCAAAGTACCATAGTTGAGGTGACTAATAAACAACAAATTTACTTTTCAAAGTTTTGGAGGCTGAAAGTTCAAGATTAGGGTGCCAGCATGGTCTGACTCTGGTGAGGCCCTTTCTCTGTATTACGGACTGAAAAGTCCCATTCCATAGTGAACACTCAGGAGTCAGTTTTACTCATGACTGCAGGATCCTTATGGCCTAAGTATCTTCCAAAGCCATACTTCCTAATACCGTCACCTTGGAAGTTAGGATTTGAGCATATGGTTGTGGGAATATACAGCCATTCTATTGTAGCAATTTCCACCTCTCTTTCAAAACTTTTTAAATCACTATGGACGAATACTTCATACCCATTAAATAATCGCTATTTATACCTTGACAACCACTAATTTGCTTTCTCTGAGAATTTCCCCATTCTGGTAATTTTACGGTCTTTTGTGTCTGAGTTCTTTTACTTACCATATGTTTTTGAGGTTCATTCAAGTCATAGCAGTCATCAGTAGTTACTCCTTTTATGGCTGAATCATATTTCATTGTATGTATATACCAAAACTTGATTATCCATTCATCTGTAGATGGACATTTTAGTTGTTTCTACTGTATAATTATTGTAAATTATGCTACTATGAACATTCATGAACAAGTAATGTTTGAATGCCTTTTTTATGAATATTTGGGGTGTACATTTTAGGAATGGGATTGCTGGATTATATGGTGATTCTTTTTGAGCCACCATATTTTCTGTAGTGACTGCACCTTTTACCTTTCTATCAGAAATGTGTAAGGTTTTTTCCATATTCCTGACAGGACTTACTATACACTTTTTTATTATTTCCTAGGGGGTATAAAGTAGTATTTTATATTTTAATTTGGATTTCCTTAATGATTAATGATTTGAACCTTTTTTTTCACATGCTCGATGGCCATTTTTTTCCATCTTCGTTGAAGAAATGTGCATTTAAATCATTAGTTCATTTCAAAATTAGTTTATCTGTATTCCTTCATGATTTGTAAGTGTTCTTTATATATTCTGGATACTAAACCTTTATCAGGTATGTAATTTTCAGCTGTTTTCTCCCATTTTCAATGTTGTCTCTTCACTTTAATGATGTCATTGATACACAAAAAGTTTACATTTTATTAGACTGAACTTGTTTATTTTGCTCATACTTTACTATCAAATCGAAGAATCCCTTGCCAAATCCAAGATTGTAAGATTTATCCCTATTTTTTCTTACAGTAGTTTTATAGTTTTACCTTTTTCCTCTAGGTGGCTAATTCAGGGTTAATTTTTATGTGTGGGGTGATTTTAATCAGTATTTCTTAATGAGTGGAGACTGAGGGAGCCATTTCTGATTTTGTTTTTTTTTTTTCCCTGTGGATTCTCTGTTCCTATCCCTTGACCATTTTCCTTTTGACTGCCTTTATAATTCCTGAAAATGCATTTCTTAAATTGAATATTAAAACATTTTGAAAAAGGAGGTATTGATATGTACTTAGTATGATTGACAAATAAAGCATACTGGCTTTCATATCAGTAGAATATAATAAAACTTAAGATCTAGAACTAAGTATTTATGAGACTTCAACAAACGTCTTAAGATATATGAAATTAAAGCATCTTATTAGAAGAAGAAAATTTGCAAATAAAAGCTACACTTCGTTTTTTTTTTTTTTTCCCACCTATCATATTGGCAAAAGTTTGGTCAAGATGTAAGGCAAAACAGATACTGTTGGTTGGAATAAAATTGGTACAACTCTTACGTAAAGGGATTTGACAACATATACCCAAACAATATAGGTATTTATCTGTTGTCTTAATAATCATACCTCTCAAACTTTGCCCTAAAGATAACAAAGGCACATAAGTACTCCATGGAACATTATTTATAATTGTAAAATATTGCAAACAACCTAAATGCTCATATGTAGGAGGCCAGTTGAACAAAATATGATATAGCCATACAGTAGAGTTTTGTGCTACTGTGAAAAAAAAAAAAGAATGAGGAAGATATCTGTGAACTGATAGAAGGCAATTTCTGGAATGGATAGATGTATAAGTTTGTGTACATGTGTCTTTTTTTAAATGATGAAAAATTATAAATTCAGTTAACCAGCTGTACTCAATTTAGGTGATCCAGATTTTGTTGTCAACATCCAAAGCAGGAACCAGTCAAATATATGCCTTCTTCTCATTATCAGGCCTGATCCTAGTATTGACCTTTCCACATAAATATCATAGAATAAAAAGACCACTTTTATTTTTTTAATTTATTTTATTTTTTATTTTTTACCTTCTGTGCTTACACTTACCAGACAGACAGACAGACAGATAGACAGTAAGAGGGAAAAGTGAGAAATTACTCCTCTGGGGGGGGCCACATCTCAATCCCTTCTCCTCCTGGGATCTTGAGCACACATGCATATGCGTACAGTGTGAGTGTTAAGCCACTGGGTCCGGGACTCAAACTGTGGTTGGCCATGTGAGAGGCCAGGCTGTAACTGCTACTCCACCTCCTGGGCCCCAAAAGATCACCTTTTTAAGACAAAAATGTAGGAAAAATTTCTTACAAATGTATACCTCACTATAATAGCGTACACCAGGATAAATTTTCTATGTATCCCATTTAAGAGGAACAACTACAAATAGAAACAAAAACAGTGAAAGTACTAAAGAAAAGCAAAGAATTCCTTTATAACTTTGGAAGGAGGAAGACCTTTTTATTAACTGAATCAAAATTGCCTGTGACTCAAAATCTATAAATTAGATAAGATGGGTAAACTATACTGAAAAGGAAAGCTAAAAGCTTACATGGCAAACACATTCTAGTGAAAGTCCAAAGACAAAGGACAAATTTGGGGGATATTTTAATATTACGGAGGTCAGTATCACTAACACAGGTAAGATTTGCATTTTATAAGGACTCCTTGTGTTACAAATGAATTGCCCAAATATAGATTGATGTTTTATTATATCAGCCCACTTTCTGCTATAGCTGCATAAGAACCAAGCATAAAAGGGTATTTTTTTAAATTGGCTTAAAGTGGGAAGAGAGTGAGGAAAGGGAAGAAAATGTTACAGAACTTTTTTCCCATTATTTTCTGACTGAAAGGGACACCCTCACCAATGATGAAAGATAAACTGGAACATTTTATCATGAGTGTAGTATGGGCAGCTCCTCCTCCATTGGCTCCACTATTACTATTTTCTCATTTTGGCTTTTGACCCCCTAGGATGCAATTTTGTTTGCCTACTTTAACTATCTTAAAATGTATCAGCACCTCTCATTGCTTCCCTATCTTTGCCCACATATCTGTAGTGTCTTCATTTGACCCATCTAAAGTGAATTATGTTTACTCTTGGAAGTAAAATTCATTATGAGTATAGGAGGAAAAATGGCAGAGGAAAACTTCATTTAAACACTTAAAGGTATGTAATTTTATGAGGAGTATAGTAGTAACTTAGGAGGAGGCTAAGAAGACTTAGCATAGAACTATAGGATTTTATTCATGGAATTATATGTGACAGAATGAAGATATTTTGGGACCAGCAGTTGGCATAATGGCTATGTTGCTGGATTCCCATGTGGTTGACCACAGTTTGAGTCCCAGACTCCGTGGCTTAAACTCACGCCAGGCGCGTGTGCATGCATGCCCAAGATCCCAAAATGAGAATGGAGAAGAAGGTATTGCGTCGTGGCCATCCCCCTAGGGGGTGATTTCTCGCTTTCTGTCTGTCTGTCTGGCGAGTGCACATGCCCTATAGCAAAAACCTCTCAAAAAAAAAAAAAAAAAAAGACGATATTTTATCCATGTGCTTAAAGTATTGTTTTTGTTTTTTTGAGAGGTTTTTGCCATAGGGCACACACGCTCTCCAGAAAGACAGAGAGAGAGACAGAAAGCGAGAAATCACCCCTGCTGGGGGGCGGGGATAGCCACGCTGCAGTCCCTTCTCCTCTATTCTCCTCTTGGGATCTTGGGCACGCACACACACACCCGGCGTGAGTTTAAGTCATCTGGTCCGGGACTCAGACCGCGGTCAACTACATGGGAGTCCAGTGACATAGCCATTATGCTAACTGCTGGTCCCTAAAGTATTTTCGTTGTTAAATAAACCATATTGACACAGGCATATTTTTTTTTTTTTGGTATACATTTAACACCTGTATATAACTGATTTTAGAAGTATCTGTAAGAAGATATTGATAAATAGATTTATTCACAAAAATCATTTTTAGTTAATTAAGGATGTGCATACCAAACGAGAAAATGAGAATTGATGGTTAGAAATATTTTCTTTTTTAGTTCATTATAGCAAATAATGTTTCAATTTTTCAGTGCTTATGTCTGAGAACTAACAAATGCCTGAGGACTTTATAGGACTGCAAAATTGTCAATAAGTTAACCTCACCTCAGAGCAATTAATCCAAGAGTTTCCTGAACTTTTCAAGCTCATGATCCAATTAATGTCTCGGTAATTTTTTCATGGCACCTCTAGACCAAAAGAAATACCTTATTGGAACCACCAGTTAGAGTAATGGCTGTGTCGCTGGACTCCCATGTAGTCGACCGCAGTTCGAGTCCCAGAGGCTTAAACTCATGTCGGGCGCGTGTGCGTGCGTGCCCAAGATCCCTAGAGGAGAATGGAGGAGAAGGGATTGCGGCGTGGCCATCCCCCCTGGGGGGTGATTTCTCACTTTCTCTCTGTCTCTCTCTGTCTTTCTGGCGAGTGCACGTGCCCTATGACAAAAAACTTCTCCAAAAAAAGAAATACCTTATGATTCTTTTCATGAAGTAGTTATGTCCAAACCATGTATTTATGTCTTAACAACTTAGCACCTATGTAGAAAAATTATATGTAATTGAAAGAAACAAAAAAAATTACATTCCATTCTTAAATAACCACTTACTAATGTTTGTATTTGTTGGGCATTGAACTTCTCAAACTTTGGAATAACCCTAAGTTCCTGTTGTTTTGCTTGTTAAAACTCTGCTTCTGAAAGATAGGGCATCAAAAAGAATATAGTACAATCTGATCTTTTTTTTTCCGGAGAGGTTTTTTTCACTGTAGGGCGCGTGCGCTCGGCAGACAGACAGAGACATAGAGACAGAAAGCGAGAAATCACCCCCCAAGGGGGGTTGGTCACTCCGCAATCCCTTCTCCTCCATTCTCCTCTCAGGATCTTGGGCACGCATGCACATGCGCCCGCCGTGAGTTTTAAGCCACCGGGTCCGGGACGCGAACCGCAGTTGACTACGTGGGAGTCCAGCGACATAGCCATTACACTAACTGCTGGTTTCCATACAATCTGATCTTAACACTGTGAATTGCATCATGCCAGTAGTTTCTGAGGGTCCCTGACAAATATTGTTTTGTTTACTTTCGAAAATTTGAAATACTCACAGTCCCATTTGAGTTTGCCTCTTGGAATTTTTTTTACAGAGAGAAATTTTTGCTATAGGGCACACGCACTGGTCAGAGAGACAGAAAGTGAGAAATAAACCTCCCCTCCCCTGGGGGTGACGGCCACCCTGCAATCCCTTCTCCTCCATTCTCCTCTGGGGTCTTGAACACGCACGCAGACGCCCCCCAGACACACCTGGCGGGAGTTTAAGCCACCAAGTCCAGGACTCAAACCGTTGTCAGCTACATGGGAGTTCAGCAGTGTAAGCATTATGCTATCTGCTAGTCCCTTGGAATAATTTTGAAGTGCTTGAACTGGTCTGACTCCCAGAGTTTCCTTAGGAGCTTTCTTGGGCCCAGTTACCCAAGGTAGTAATTGGCCAGATAACACACTTATCGTTGGCTTTCCTTTTTTTATGTCTCTATACTGTATTATTGATACTGTATATACTGTATAAAAATCTCCTCCTAAATAAATTATTTGTATTATCTCAGTTTCTGCATCCAGCATATAGAAACTATTAGTGTTTATTATGTACTAGTTGGTCTTTTCTTTAGAAGGCTATTTTGATGATTTCTTTCTTTTTTATGATCTATATATATATATATATATGTATATATATATATATGTGTGTGTGTGTGTGTGTGTATATATGTGTGTGTATATATATATGTGTATATATATATATATATGATCTATATATCTGTATATATGTATATAGATAGTTCAGTATTATTTTTCTTAAATTATTTTTTGAGACAATTTTGCTATAGAGCATGTGTGCTTGCTGGAGAGACAGAGAGTGAGAAATCACCCCCAAGTGGAGAGAGCCATGCCGCAGTCCCTTCTCCTCCATTTTCCTCTTGGGATTTTGGATCTGTACACAAATGCGCCTGACATGGGTTTTAAGACTCCAGGTCTGGGACTCAAATCACAGTTGACTATGTGGGAACTCAGCGACATAACCATTATACCATCTGCTTGTCCCAAAGTTTTCTTAAATTCTTAATTGTGACACCCTATACAGACAGACGAGTGAAAAAAATACATATATTCATCAGTTACATATAATATAATATATTGTGAATCCTAATGTTATCAGTTTGACTGTCAGGGAAAAAAATGTTGCCAGGATTTCAGAAGAGCCATACCCCCTCTTATGTCTCCTCCTATTACAACCACCTCATCCTCCCACAGAGTTAAGTATAATTATTTTCTTTTCTTTATAGATTTATTATCCTTGAATAAAATAGTTTAGGTTTGCCTGCTTTCTTTGTTTAGGTAATTATCTGTACCTGCTCTCTTGTTTTGTTGCTTCTGCTCAGTGTATATTTGTGTATGTATGTATGCATTTACTTACCTACCTACCTACCTACCTTAGTTCATTTATTTTTATTGATGTGAAACAGATCATTCTTTCCTGTCCTACAAAAGGTCAGCTTTCCTGTGCAGTGTAGGATATTTAACAGCATCTTTGATGTCCATGCACAAGATCTTCTGGTTTATACTGAGGAGTCAAATTGCTTGGTAATAAAACATGCAACTTTTCTAAACAATGTCAACTTTCCAGAAGTGGTAGTTGTAACTTTTTATGCTTGAGTTAATTATTGCTCTGATGACTTCACATCTTTGCTCAGAGAATTGTCAGTCTTTTTAGTTATTATCTTCTTGGAAAGAGTATCTTATTGTAGTTTTAATTTTTTATTTCCTTGATTATTGTTAAGACTTTCCCCACATATTAACAGTTTGGATTTTCTTTTTGCTATAGAGCATGTGTACTTGCCAGAAAGACAGAAGTGAGAAATCATCCCCCACCCTCCCGGAGGGGTTGCCACACCGCAATCCCTTCTCCATTCTCTTCTTGGGATCTTGGGCATGCATGCACATGCGTCCGGCATGAGTTTAAGCCACTAGGTTTGGGCCTTGATTTGCAGTCCACTATGTGAGAGTCCAGCGACATGGCCATTATACCATCTGCTTTTACCAACCATTTGAATTTTCTAAGTTAACTTTAAATCTTACACTGATTACTCTGTTAGGATATATAGTCTTTATTGATTTGTAGGATTGTTTTTAAAGTGTTAATACTAGCATTCTTTGTTGATTTTAAATATATAGTAATGTTACTTTGCCAGTTATTTCCCCCTTTTCTTTATGTTTTTAGTCTTTTCTCTTATAGGCTGTTTGTGTCTTAAATTCTTTTTTTAGAGAGAGCTTTTTTGTTTGTTTGTTTGTTTGTTTGTTTATGCTGTAGGGCACATATGCTCACCAGAGAGACAGCGAGAAATCATCCCCCAAGGGGGATGGCCACACCACAATCTCTTTTCCTCTTGAGATCTTGGGCACACATGCACACTTGCCCAGCATGAGTTTTAAGCCACCAGATCCAGGACTCAAACTCCTGAATCATTATTTCCATCTTCTTCCATATTTGGAAGAACTGTTGATACTGAAAGAATTCTTTTGTATCTGATTATTACTTTTTTTTTTTTAGTAAAACCAGCACAGAAGAGATGAAACAAATATCCATCAGTAGTCTTGACATTCAACATGAGCTTCAGTCATGGTCTGCCATTTTTGATTATGGAACACATTTTGTCATGGGTATGATCCAGGCCATGGAAATTGGTCAGGTAGTTTTTGCCCTGAATAGCCTCAATAATTAGCTTGATTTTCTTCAGCGCATCCTCGTCAATCTGTAGGTTTGCAAGGTTCACTTGAGACAGACAGCCCTTAAAGCCATCAGGTACAATGTTTGTCCCTTGATTCATGATGACTGTTGTTTTCCCAGAATTTCTTTTTCTTTCTTTTTTTTTTTTTTTTTTTTTTTGTAGAGTTTTTGTTGTTGTTGTTGTTGTTTTTGTTTGTTTTGCTACAGGGCGCTTGCACTCGCCAGAAAGACAGAGACAGACAGAAAGTGAGAAATCACCCCCCCCCCCCCCCCCAGGGGGGATGGCCACACCGCAATCCCTTCTCGTCCATTCTCCTCAGGATCTTGGGCATGCACGAACACATGCCAGGTGTGAGTTTAAGCCACCGGGTCCAGGACTCAAACTGCAGTCAACTACATGGGAATCCAGCAATATAGCCATTATGCTAACTGCTGGTCCCCAGAATTTCTTAAATTGAACATAGCAGTCTCTTTCACATTGTACCAATCTATTTTAGAAAATGGATTAACCACTTTCTTCGCTCCCTTTTTTCCGCCTTTTGTAGGGCAGCCACTTGTCCTTGGCTACCACTGTCCTGCTACTTACAGAGCCAAAAGGACACCACTCATCTCTTAATATTAAGTCTAATATGCATTTCTGGAATGAATTCCATTAGGTAATAATATATTTTTTTGTAAAGTATTACTAGGATTTCTTTGCTAATGTCTTATTTAGAATTTTTAACTTTTTTAAAGTTCATTTTAGAGGGTCAGCAGGTAGAATGTTGTATCTCACTGAGTTTTCTTAGTATTGTTATTTAGTTCCTTTTCAGGCATTTTAGAGATTTTCTTTTCTTTTTTTATCATGTTTTTTTCTTGTGAGTGTATTACTGGAGAATTTGATGCTCCTTTGGAGATGTCACATTTCTTTGCTCTTTTATGTTTCTACATTGAAACTTGAGCATCTAGTGGAATAGTTACCTTTTGAAATTTATAGAGTAGCTTTGTAGGAAGAAACATTTTCCTGTAATATGTGTCTAGAATGTTGGTTGGGTAAAGTCCTTTGACTTTGGGTTTAGATGCTCACAATAGCATAGTCTCCATTTCTTTGGCTATAATCAGTGTCACTGTCTCTGGGTGCCTTAGTTGCTTGGATTGTGATGTTTGTGGCAATAGTGGTAAGGTTTTCTTTGGGGCAGAGATAGGCTGGTTCTCAGTCTCTGAGGGGCATGTTATTTGGGGGGGGGGGGCACCTTCACTAGTCATGGGTGGTATTATTGGGGTTGGCAGCTTCCAGGTTGAGTGACTGCTGGGCAAGGCAGATTTCAGGCTAAGGGGGGCCCTCACAGTGCAGGTCCACTCTGCTTGTCACAGGGGCAATATTTTCTTTTCTTTTCTTTTCTTTTCTTTTCTTTTTTTTTTGGAGAGATTTTTGCTATAGGTCACGTGCACTCACCAGAAAGACAGAGAGACACAAAGCGAGAAATCACCCCCCGGGGGGGGGGGGGGGGATGGCCATGCCGCAATCCCTTCCTTTCCATTTTCCTCTCAGGATCTTGGGCGCACACGCACCCGGCATGAGTTTAAGCCACTGGGTCTGGGACTCAAACCGTGGTCGACTACATGAGAGTCCAGTGACATAGCCATTACGCTCACTGCTGGTCCCACAGGGGCAATATTTCTGGTGGCAGCTAAGCAGTCTGATCTTTAGGCCCATGAGTGTGGTTGTGTGTATGTGTGTGCCTTAGTTCCCCTAGTTACAGGGGCACCCTTTTTCCCTCTGTGCTGGACCACCTGTTTTCTGAGAAAAAGAACTGTGAGCTCAGGTCCCAGAATCACAGTTGTATCACCATGTCTTGTTGAGAGTGAAGCTTTGCATTCTTTCTTGTGGGTTTGTTGGAATGACATTGGAGCCTCAGGGATGGGAAGATACAGTAAGCTTTTGGTCCCAGGGAATGATATTCTATAGCAATGACTGTTATCAAGATGATGCCTTGACATAGCAGCTTGGGTTCTGGAAAGGGAGAGTTAGGGGATATAACATGAACATTTTCTCTGGCATGGTACAACTACATGTATTCAGGGCAGCTTTCTGTACTTGGGAAGAGTTTGAGGCTTTCCTTTATCTAGGATTGCTGGTATCCATGGTGGTAAAGGGAACTTCCAGGGAACTCCTGCTTTTTTTATTTGCAATAGGAAGCCTCTCTTGGCTTTGAGCTAATCCTGACTGGGAAGCACGGTTGCAAAGGCAGGGTGTTTCATTTCCCTTTCTTTTTTTTTTTTTTTTTTTTTTTTTTTTTTTGAGAGGTTTTTTGCTATAGGGCACGTGTGCTTGCCAGACAGACAGAGAGAGACAGAGAGACAGAAAGCGAGAAATCACCCCCCAGGGGGGATGGCCACGCCGCAGTCCTTTCTCCTTCATTCTCCTCTTGGGATCTTGGGCACGCACGCACACGCGCCCGGCGTGAGTTTTAAGCCACCGGGTCCGTGACTTGAACCGCGGTCGACTATGTGGGAGTCCAGCGACATAGCCATTATGCTAACTGTTGGTCCCTCATTTCCCTTTCTATGCTGCCATCACAGATTTCTTTGATTCAGCGTTTTCATCGTTTCCTTTCTTAATTCCAGTGTTTTCCCTTAACATGCTACTTGAAATGTAGTTATTAATTTCCTTTCATTTTGTGGAAGAATTAAATGTTAGGAGCCTCCATTCAGCCTTTTTGATGATAATTCTGTTTTATTGTCTTGACAAGTCTGATTTTCCTAGAAAATTCTCCATTTCATCTAAATTTTCAAATTTTATGAAATTTACATGTCTGAATTATCTGTATTCTACATATATATAAAATCCTTTTTCATTAGTTTGATTTAAAATGTTCTCTAATTTTTAACTTATTAAATTAAAAAATACATTTCTGATTTTCAAGTATGAGAATTTTCTGGTTGATTTTTGATGTTTATTTCTTTAGCTTTGTTGAATTTGAGGCCAATGTAAATGGTCTGTAGTTTCAATCCTTTTTAGTTTGTATGCACTTGTGTTAAGGTCATTGGTTAATTTTTTGCTACTCTTTCATTAAGTCCTTGAAGCCCATGTGTATTTTTCGTTTTTTTAGGTATGCTATGTTTATTATTAAGGTAATTCAGTAATTGTGTTAAAACATCTTACATTCTAATTTGTTTACTTGTTTCAGTGTTTACCAAAAGTATATTAAAATCCCACATCATGATTTTAGATCTATTTATTTCTCATTGATTTTTCCTTGACTGCTGCCTTATTTCTGTGCCCTCTCTTTCACATCCTTCTCTGCCTTCCCTAACTCCTTGGTAAGTTATTAGATACATATAAAGTTCAAACTATTTTTTATAATTCAAATATTTTATGTTTATTAAAAGCTTTTTTAAAATCCCTGACAATGCTATTTTCTAGAAGTCTATTATATTTAACATTAATGAAGCATACTACCTTTCATTTTTCTGGCCCAAACTTTTCTATTTTTTTCTTTTCTGTTTTTATATGTTCACTGCTTAGATGCCTTTTATAAGCAACATATAGGTAGATAGTATTTGTTTATTTAGTCTGAAAAATATCTTTTAATTTTACCATTTAATTGCTTTTACACCTAATGTAATCATTGTGCATTTGGTTTTATGCTGAACCAATATTTATTCTTTGTCCCTCCTACTCTACCTATATGCTTTCCTTTTCTGTTCTTTCTTGTCTTTAGATTTGAATACTGGGGCAACAGGTGGCCCAGTGTTTAAGGCGCTGGACTCCCACTTGGCTGACCACGGTTCAAGTCCTGGACCTGGTGGCTTACTTTCTTACTTCTTCTCTCTCTCTCTCTGTCTCTCTCTGGTGAGTGCACATGCCCTGTGGTAAATTAAAAACAATAAATAGATAGATAGATAGATAGATAGATAGATATTTTTGAATACCGAAGAATTCATTTTATTTCTGTTCCTTCTTTGACCACTTTTATATTCTTTCCATTTATCTGTTGGTTAACATAGAAATTATAAAAGCCATTCTTATCAAAATCTAAAAATAATTGTAACCTTTTCCCTTTCCCAGAAAATACAGGAACCTAGAATATTAATTTCATTTACATCTTTCTTTCCTGTGTTATAATTTAAATCTACTTAGTTTTCCCACAGTCATTATTACTTTAAAAAATAAAATCCAGTTTATTTACTTTTTCCTATATTTGTGGCATTTTGTTATTCTTTTATTTACTTTTATTATAATTTTATTTTAACTCAAGATGAGATCTATCATCTTAACAAATGTTTGAGTGTAAGATACAGTATTGCCAGCTGGTAGTGTGGTCATGAAGATGTCCTGGATCCCACATGACCAGCTGTGTGGTGTTTGTGTTCTAGACCTGATGGTTTGAGAAACATGCTAGGTGCACATGTTTGCTTATCCCAAATCCAAAATCTCAAATCACAAAACAGGACAAATTGGAGGAAAAGGGATTGTGACATAACCATTCTCTATGGAGGTTACTTTCTCACCTTCCCACCTTTGCTCCCATCTCTCTTCAGTGAGCATTTGTAGCCTCTGGACCAAAAAAAAGTATGTGTGTGTGTGTATGTATATTTATATACAATATTGTTAACTATATGCATCATATTATACAGCATATCTATGGTTTTATGTCATGTTTATGTGAAATTACTTCTGCCTTTTAAGATTTTAGTAGTGATAGAATGTGTTGGACTTTGAATATTTATTTATTTTGTCTTTTAAAAAATATACTTTCATGAATATATAACTTAATACTGGCAATTATTTTCATTCAGCATATTGAAGACATACTAAGTTGTAAAGTTGTAGAGAATTTGGAGTAGTCATTTATCACTTTTTAAATCCTTTTTTCCTCCCAGACTTTAAGATTTTCTCCTATTTATTTCTGACATTCTGTCTTTCACTATGTTACATTCTAGGTATGGGACATCTTTCTTTGGATTGGTGTTTCACCTGATAGAAAATTTTTTAGTTCTTCCTATTTTATTTCCCTTCTCCCTCAGGAATTTTGTTAACATTTTGCATATCTATCTACCTTGCTGGATATTTGAGTCTCTCTACTACTTTCCTAATACTTTTTAAAAAAATCTTCCAGGCACTTGCATTTCATTTCACCTCTAAATCATTTTATTTCAGTTAACGAGTTGTCCATTTCTATCTATTGGTTCTTTTGAAAAGAAAAACAATTACATGAATTGTTTTCCTACAAGTAGTCAGTATCATATTTTCCTTTTTTTACCACAATTAAGTTTTTCACAGTCTGTATTTGATAAATTTAATATTTTAAATCTTACTGAACCTTTTCTTAAAAACAAAAACTTTATTCAGTTAATTAAAAAATATTGACAATATAAAATTCATTTGCAATACTACAATTTTGTCAAAGATTTTAAACATTTTACACACTAGTGAGACCTTTCTTTTAGGCACAGTACTATTTTGATGAGAGATAAATTAGCAAATACACACTATCATGAACTGTTTCACACGGGCAAGGTTTTGATTTTTCTTATCAACAAAAGTTTATCATTTATAATTTTTTTCCTTTCTTTTCTTTTTTTTTTTTTTTTTTTTTTTGGTCTCACATCCACCATCCACCATCCACCACCCTCTCTCTACCAACTACTTTTCCCCTTTACTGTCACTAGCATATACACTAGCATGTGATCTTCTCCACCATCAGATCTTCAGATCTCTCAACTGCTGCCATAAAGTGCGGACACTCAGTACAAATTGAGTAGAAATAAACAAGTAGGAATATACAGTGTGTATCTTTTAACGTCTGGCTCACTTCATTCAACATTAAATCTGTATTCATTCATTTTGAGTCTAACGATAGGATCTCATTTTTTATAGGTGTATAATATTCCACAGTATATAGATTCCACAGTTTTTTAACCCAGTCTTCAGTTTTTGGACACTTGGGTTGGCTTCATGTTTTAGCAATTATAAATAATGCTGCAGTTAACATGGATGTGCAAATATCTTTCCAATTGAGTGTTTTCTTATCCTTTCGGTAGATACCAAGAAGTGGAATTCCTGGGTCATATGGAAGTTCTGCTTGTAGGTTTTTGAAAAATCTCCATATTTTTTCCAGAGAATTTGGACTAATTAACATTCCCACTGACAGTGTAAGAAAGTTCCCCTTTCACCATAGATTCACCAACAGTTATGTTGTTGTTGTTTTTTTTAATCTTACCGTTATAACTGGAGTTAAATGATATTTCATTGTAGTTCTAATTTATATTTCCCTTATGACATACTTGGAACATTTTTCATATGACTCTTGGCCTTTCCTAAGTCTTCCTTGGAGAGTTATCTATTCCACTCATTTGCCCGTTTTTTAACTGGATTATTTATTTTTCTGTGGGTGAGCTCTTTAGTTCCCTTTATATTATAGATATCAATCCCTTATCTAATGGGTAATTTGCAGGTATTTTCATCTATTCCAAGGGTTGTCATTTCACTTTAGTTATAGTTTCTTTTTTTCTCTCTTTTGTTTTTGACTTTTATCATTTAATTTTATTGTTACTATTATTCATACATTCAATTGCTGTACATCATTTAGATTTTTAAAGAGGCTTTACCCACCATGATATACACCTCAGTTCAGCCCAGTTGAGAATACTATACACATCCTCATCAACAGATAATAAACCATATCTGAGTCCCACAAATGTCTTGCATCTCTATTTTTTCCTCCAAATTTCCTTTCCTATGCTCTTCCCCTCCCACGCTTTCCTTCCACTTTGTCTCTAGTGTCCATGACAATTTTTAGTGCTTTTATGTCCTCCAGACTTCCAGTTTCTACCATAGAGTGCAGTCAGTATATGTTAAATGGAGACATAAACTGTCTCTTCCAAGCCTTTCTTGCTTCACTCAGCAACAGATCTTCCATACTTGTCCACTTTCTATCAAATTCAAAGGCCTTGTTTTTTTTTTTTTTTTTCCTCTCTCTCTCTTTTTTTTACAGCAAAATGGTATTCCACAGAGTATATGTGCCAAAACTTTTCAATCCATTCATTTGTTTGTGGACATTTGAGTTGGTTCCATGTCTTAGCAATCATGAATAAGGCTGCAATAAACATAGTTGTGCAAGCGCTTTTCTGACAGAGCATTCTCCTGTCCTTTGGGTACATACCCAGGGGTGGAATTGTTGGATCATATGGTAGTTCTATTTGAAGATCTTTGAGGAACCTCCATATCGTTCTCCACAGTGGCTGGACCAATTTACATTCCCACCAACAATGTAAGAGTGTTCTCTTTTGCCACATCCCCACCAGCAGTTATCTTTTTTTTTTTTTTTTTTTTATCTTCACCATTCTGATTGGGATTAGGTGGTATCTCATTGTGGTTTTGATCTACATCTCCCTTATGATGAGGGATGTTGAGCTTTTTTTTTCCATATACTTTTTGGCTATTCGAATGTCTTCCTTAGAGAGTTGTTTATTCTGCTCATTTTCCCATCTTTTAATTGGGTTAATCATTTTCTTCTGGGTAAGCCGCCTGAGTTGCCTGTGTAGTTGGTTATCAGTCCCTTATCTGAGGCAGAGTTAACAAAAATTTTCTCCCATTCTGAGGGTTGTCGACTCACACTAATTATGGCGTCCTTTGCTGTGCAGAAACTTCCTATCTGATGTAATTCCACCTATTTGAAGGATTATTGCCTGTGCTTTGGGGGTCTTACTTAAGTCTTTGCCTACTCCAGTCTCTCCCAGAGTCTCCCCAATGTTTTCCACCAGTAGTTTTATAGTTTGAGGTCTTAGGTTTAGATCTTTGATCCACTTTGAGTTGGTTTTTGTTAATGGTGACAGAGAGGGGCTCGGATTCATCTTTCTGCAGGTAGAGATGCAGTTTTTCCAGTAACATTTGCTAAAGAGGTTTTCCTTTTCCCATTGGATTGACTGGTACCTTTTGTCAAAGATGAGTTGGCTGTATGTTTTGGGGTTTATTTCTAGAGTCTCTACTGTGTCCCATTGTTCCTCATGTCTGTTTTTGTCCCAATACCATGCTGTTTTGATTATCTCAGCTTTGTAATATATTTTAGGGTCAGGGAGTGAGAAGCCACTCTTTCCACTCTTCTTGTGCAGGATCGATTTGGCAATGCAGAGTTTTTTTATGATTCCAGACAAGTTATATGATTGTCTTTTCTAGATCTGTGAAGAATGCTTCTTGTAATTTTATAGGGATTGCATTAAACATGTAGATTAATTTAGGTAGGATTGCCAGTTTGATTATATTAATTCTGCCAATCCAGGAACATGGGATGTCTTTTCACTTTTTTGTGTCCTTTTCGATGTCCTTTTTAAGGTTTTCATAGTTTTCCTTATAGAGGCCTTTGACTTCCTTGGTTAGTTTTAGTCCTAGGTATCTTATACTTCTTGTGGCTATGGTAAATGGGATTACTTTCTTGAGTTCTGTCTCTGTCTGCTTGTTTGTATATAGAAAGGCTATAGATTTTTGTAAGTTAATTTTATATCCTGCCACTTTGCTGTATGCGTTTATTACTTCGAGGTTTTTTCGTGTATACTATTGGGTCTTCTCTGTATACAATCATGTAATCTGTGAACAGAGATCATTTTAGCTCTTCTTTCCTTGTTTGAATGTCTTTTATTTCCTTCTCTTGTCTGATCATATTCAATATAGTACTTTCAGTACTTCCAGTACTATATTGAATGGGAGTGGAGAAACCGGACAGCCTTGTCTTGTACCAGTTTTTAGTGGAAAGGCTTTCAGTTTTTCCCCATTCAGTATAATGTTAGCCATGTATTTTTCATAGATGGCTTTTATTATGCTGAGAAATGATCCTTCTATGCCAATTTTCTTGAGAGTCTTAATCATAAAAGAAGATTGTATTTTGTCAAATGATTTTTCTGCATCAGGACCAGCAGTTAGTGTAAAGGCTTTGTCGCTGGACTCCCATGTAGTCGACCATGGTTCGAGTCCCGGACCCGGCGGCTTAAAACTTATGCTGGGCTTGTCTACGTGCGTTCCCAAGAGGAGAATGGAGGAGAAGGGATTGCAGCGTGGCCATCCCCCCTGGGGGGTGATTTCTCACTTTCTGTCTCTCTGTCTCTCTCTGTCTTTCTGGCGAGCGCACACACCATATAGCAAAAACCTCTCCAAAAATAATGCTTTTTTCTGCAGCAATTGAAATGATCACATGGTTTTTATCTTTCTTTCTGTTAATATGGTGTATTACATTTATGATTTTGCATATGTTGAACCACCCTTGCATCCCTGGAATAAAGCCTACCTGGTTGAGATTAGTAACCTTTTTCTTTTTTTTTTTTTTTTTTTTTTTTGGAGAGGTTTTTGCTATAGGGTGCGTGCGCTCGCCAGACAGACCGAGAGAGACAGAGAGACAGAAAGAGGAAATCACCCCCAGGGGGGATGGCCACGCTGCAATCCCTTCTCCTCCATTCTCCTCTTGGGATCTTGGGCATGCACGCACACGCGCCCAGTGTGAGTTTAAGCCACTGGGTCTGGGACTCGAACCATGGTCAACTACGTGGGAGTTCAGTGACATAGCCATTACGCTAACTGCTGGTCCCAATAACCTTTTTCATATGCTGTTGAATACGATTAGCAAGTATCTTGTTGATAAGTTTTGCATCTATATTCATCAGAGATACAGGTCTGTAGTGGTTTTTTTATCGTATCTGTTTTGGGAATGTAGGTAATGGAGGCTTCATAGAATGAATTTGGAAGGGTTCTTTCCTTTTGGATCTCCAGAAACTGCAAGTAGAATGGGAGATGGGAGGCCACTTATTATTGATTCAATTTCATTACTTGTTATAGGTCTAGTAGGGCTTTCTATGTCCTGCTGGGTCAATCTGGGTAGATTAGATGTGTCCAGAAATTTGTTCATCTCATCCAGGTTTTCTTCTTTGTTGGCATATAGTCACTCATAGTATCCTGTAATGATGTTTTGTATTTCTGTTATGTCGGTTGTAATGTTGCCTGATTCATTTCGAATTTGATGTATCTGATTCCTTTCTTTCTTCTTAATTAATCTATCTAATGGTGTGCCAATCTTGTTTATCTTTTGAAAGAACCAGCTTTTGCTTTTATTTATTTTCTGTACAGTTTGCTTATTTTCTATTTTTCTATTTCATTTATTTCTGCTCACATCTTTAGTATTTCTTTTCTCCTGGCATTTTTTGGATTTTTCTGTTTTTTTTTTTTTTTTTTTTTTTCTAATTTCCTGAAGCATGATGTTAGGTTGTCCTTTTGCCACCTTTCCATCTTTTTCTTCTGTGCATTAATTGCTATGAACTTCCCTCTTATGACTGCTTTTGCAGTGTCCCATAAATTATGGAAACCTGTGTACTTATTATCATTTGTTTCTGTGAATCTTTTGATTTCAATCTTGATCTCTTCAGTAATCATGAAGTCATTCAGAAGTAGGTTATTAAGTTTCAATGTATTTGTGTATTTCAAGGGTTTTTCTTGAGATTAATATCAAGTATAATTCTATCATGGTTGGAGAAGATGCTGGATATAGTTTCTGTGACTTTAAATCTATAAAGGCTGGTTTTGTGCCCTATCATGTGGTCAGTCTTCAAGAAAGTACCATGTAGGGCTGAGAAAAATGCATATTTTGTGTTCTGGGGGTGGAAAGTTCTATAGATGTCTATCACGATCATCTGATTTATGGTATCATTTAGGTCCAGAACCTCTTTGCTCATTTCTTGTCTCACTGACCTGTCTAAAGGAGAAAGTGGGATGTTGAGATCTACAACAATTACTGTGTTACAGTCTTTTCTCTCCTTTTAGATCTCTTAGTCTTTCCTTTACATATTTTGGTCCTCCTAAGTTTAGTGCATAAATATTTACAAGCGTTATATCTTCTTGGTGAATTAGTCCTTTTACTACTATATAATGCCCTTCTTTGTCTCTTCTTACATTTTTTGTCTTAAAGTCTATTCTGTCCAAAATCAGTATAGCAACTCTGGCTCTTTTTTGGTTTCCATTTGCATGGAATACCTTTTTTCCAGCCTTTCAATTTTTAGTCTGTGTATTTCTTTTTTTTTTTTTTGGAGAGGTTTTTGCTATAGGGCACGCAGACAGGCAGACAGAGAGAGACAGAGAGCCAGAAAGTGGGAAATCAACCCTCAGGGGGGATGGCCACGCCGCAATCCCTTCTCCTCCATTTTCCTCTCGAGATCTTGGGCACGCACGCACACGCGCCTGGCATGACTTTAAGCCACCGGGTCCGGGACACAAACCGCGGTCGACTATGTGGGAGTCCAGCAACATAGCCATTACGCTAACTGCTGGTCCCAGTCTGTGTATTTCATTATCCATGAGTTGGGTTTCTTGTAGCTAGCAGAAGGAGGCTTCTGATTTTTATTCCATTCAGCCAGTCTATGTCTCTTCATCGGAGAATTTAATCTATTAATATTCAACGTTATTATCAGTATTCCCAGACTTGTCCCTGTCATTAAGTTGGCCATGTACTCAGTTGGTTTTTGTCCTTTTATTGCTGTCTGTCTGTCTGTCTAGTTTTCTTGGTATAGTACTCCAGAATTTCTTGAGTCTGGCGCCTTAGACCACTCGGCCATCCTGACAGGTACTCTTCAGAATTTCTTGAAGAGCTGGTCTGGACTTGGTAAATTCTTTCAGGTTTTTTTATCTGAGAACATTTTTCTCTTCTTTTCCCATATGATGGATAGTCTTGCTGGGTATAGTATTCTTGGTTGAAATTGTTTTGCTGTGAGAAAACATTTTAGCTTGATATGTAATCTCACTTGTCTACTTTAGTGACTATTGCCTATGCTTTAGGGGTCTTATTTAAGAAATCTTTGCCTACTACAATGCATTCAAAAGTTTCCTCTACATTTTCTATCAATAGTTCTGTGGTTAGAGGCTCTATATTTAATTCTTTGATCCATTTTGAGTTAATTTAAGTGAAATCACCCCCTACGGGGGATGGCCACGCCGCAATCCTTTCTCCATTCTCCTCTTGGGATCTTGGGCACGCACGCACACACGCCTGGCATGAGTTTAAGCCACCAGGTCCAGGACTCAAACCACAGTCAGCTACATGAGAGTTCAGCGACATAGCCATTACGCGAACTGCTGGTTCCTCTATTATTATTATTTGAAATCTATATTTTCTGTCAGTGGACATACATTCACTGGAGAGAGACAGAGAGAAAACGAAAGTGAGAAATCACCCACCCCCCCACCCCCGGAAGGATGAGTCGTATCACAATCTCTTCTCTTCCATTCTGCTCTTGAGATTTCGGATACATGCTCTCATGTGCCCTGAGTGATTTTTTTTTTTTTAATGATTTCTTAAATTTATTAATTTTAATTATTATTTATACTTTTAATTGCTATACGTCATATAGATTGTAAAGAGACTTCATCCAACGTGACACAGTTGAGAATATACACACATCCTCATCAACAAATAATACACCATATTTACGTCCCACAAATGCCTTACCTCTCCATTTTTTTCCCCAAATTTCCTTTCCTATGCTATTCCCCACCCCCACTCTTTCCACTCTAGCTCTAGTGTCCATAAGAATTTTTAATATTTGTAGGTCCTCCAGTCTTTCAGTCTCTGCCATAGAGTGCTGATAGTCGATATATGTTAAGGGGAGACATACAATGTCACTCTTTCATAGCCTGACTTGCTTCTTTCAATAACAGATCTTCCATATTTGTCCATTTTCTATCAAATTTCAGGGCCTTGTTTTTTTATGGCTGAATAGTATTCCATGGATTATATGTGCCACACTTTCTCAATCCATTCATCCGTTTGTGGACATTTGAGTTGGTTCCATGTCTTAGCAATTGTGAATAAGGCTGCAATGAATATAGATGTGCAAACGCTTTTCTGGTTGAGTGTTTTCCTGTCCTTTGGGCAGATACCCAGGAGTGGAATTGTAGTTCTATTTGAAGGTCTTTGAGGAACCTTCATTTTGTTCTCCACAGTGGCTGGACCAATTTACAATCCCACCAACAGTGTGGGAGTGTTCCCCTTTCACCACATCCCCTCGAACACTTATCCTTTTTTGTTTTTTTAATCTTTGCCATTTTGACTAAGGTTAGGTCATATCTAATTGTGGTTTTGAACTGCATCTTCCTTATGATGAGAGAGGTTGAACACTTCTTCATATGCTTTTTTCCCTGAGTGTTTTTCAAATCATTGGGATTAGAACTTGAACTATGTAGTCAGCCATATGGGTTACAATGGTTTAACTGCCATGCCATTTACTAGCCTTTTGAGTCTTTTTATTTTTGTTTGCTTTTTAAAGAATCATTTATTTAATTTTTTATCATCATTATTATTATTTTAATTTGGTGTAAGGCACCTCACTCACTAGAGAGAGATAGAGAGAGAAAGAGAGAGAGAGAGAGAGAGAGAGAGAGAGAGAGAGAGAGAGAGAAAGTGAGAAAGCAAGCCACCAGGTCTGGAACTCAAACCATGGCTGGCCATGTGGGAGTACAGTGCCTTAACCACCAGGCTACCTGCTGGCCCATTATGACCCTTTTTTATTTTCTTGGGTTTTTTTTTTTTTTTTTTTTTTCCTTTTTCATGGTGTCTTTTTTTTTATTTCAAGCTCTGTATTTTTTTTCCCAAGTTTATTTGAAGCATGAGATAAAAGATATAATCCTCTTAAAGAGAATATAGCAATTTCTTGAGGCACTGTCAATCTAGGGCCATTTACACATGAATGTAGACTTCATAGTTTTCTGGGTCAAGTTATACAAATTTAGTTTATTTGTGAGGACATTCAGTTTTTAATTAGAATTTCTCATGTAGTTTTATCTCTTATGCAATACCAAACAAATTTTATTTGTACTCTTCGCAGTGTAAGGTGGTAGATATTCTCCTAGTTTAGTTGTAATCTGAGGATATAATTCTTTGAGGACCCCCCACCTTTATGAAAAAGTTCTTTCTCTTAGATTCTTCATCTTAGAGCTCCCAGTTCAAGCATGGTGGCTCAGTAGGTGTCATCAGAAAACAACTGATTATAGTGTTCCTTGTGTATTTTGATTTCTGTTTTAGTAATTTTTATCATACTACTTTCCTACTGGTTTATTAAGTTTTAGATATTTTTACAGAAATTTTCAAGTTCATTTCTTTCTTCTGTGAGTGAGCAAGAGAGACAGCACCCAAAAATGATCCTGATGCTTCACCCTCCAGCCCTTTGCCAGCGTTCAATTATGAGAAAGCATATGTCCTGTGTACTTAGGATGGTCTCTGGAGTTGAACCCTAATCTTTCCATGTGGGATTGCCTTGCAGCATGCACCATTTACTGCTATGCCACTATCTAACACCTCAAAATATTTTTTTTATATTTTATATGACATTTTGGAACAAGATTTATACGAATTTTGTTTATAATATAATTATATTGCCATAGTCATAAGTGCGTCATTTTTAAAGTGATTCCTTCTCTTAGATGGGGTTGGGGGGTGTGTGTGTGTGTGTGTGTGTGTGTGTATGTGTGAGAGAGAGAGAATGTAAGTGATAACATTGAAACTCTCAAAGTTTATTTCTTGTGGAAATGGTTAATTTTGAACTTTCCACACTTTTGATATAATATGTATATTATCTTTTATATTATTGTTCAGGTAGTTTTTACTTTCATGGACTTATTTTCTTGGGACTACTTAAAAGTCTCAATTATTTTTGGTATACTTTTAGAAGTGTTTTCAAATGTAGACATGTACAGCTACTATTTTTGGTAAAGTAAAATAAATACCACAGTCTTCATTGGATACTTTAGTAAATACTATTGAATTTTCAGAAATCAGGATAAAAAGTACTGAAATATGAAGAAACTGGAACATAAATTTGTTATTGTTGTTTTAGAGAGATTTTTTGCTACATGGCATTGGTGCCTGCCATAAAGAGAGAGAGTGATAAATCACTACCCCTCCTCAGGGGGTTGATGGCCATGCTGCAGTCCCTTCTTCTCCATTCTCCCCTGAGGATTTTGGGCATGCATGCACACACACCTGGCCTGAGTTTAAGAGCCAGGTCTGGGACTCGAACTAAGGTCGACTATGCGGGAGTCCAGTGACATAACCATTATGCCATCTGCTGGTTCCCCAGTGTAAGTTTTAAACTGCCAGGTCTGGACTTTGAACTGCAGTCAACCATGCAGGAGTCTAGCAATGTAACCGTTATCCCATCTTCTGATCCCATATTTTGGTATATTTTACGCTGTCCTTTCAGTCAGTTTTTGTATTTAACAGGTGAGACTAGACAAATCTAGTATGAACAATTCAAAAGTGTTTATGTAGATACCTATTTAAATGTCAAGGAATTGAAACTTTACTATATAGTCCTTAAGTGTATGCTATACATAATGATTTTCACAATGTATACAATTTAAATGGGGGAAAAGTATAATTTTACAATGGAGGGAACTGAAAAGCACTAACCTCAGGTAGATGATCATGGTTAATAATCAGCATTGAGTTGTATTGATAATATGTACTCTTGATTTGATATGAAGAAAATGCCCCAGTTACTCTTTGGTCTTCCCCCCCACCCCCACCCCCACCCCAAAAAACAAAAACAAAAACAAAAACAAAAAAACTATGAACTTTACCTAACCATGAATGAAACATCACACAAACCTGAAGCAAAAGGCATTCCATAAAATGCCTGAACATTGCTTCTGAAAGCTTTTATTATCAGCAAAGACAGTAAAGTCTAAAATAAAATCAGAAACGAAAGAGAAGACATTACAACTAATGCTACAGAAATTAAAATTATCGTATAAGACTTTTGCAAGGAACTACATACCAATAAACTGGAAAACCTAGAAGAAATAGGTAAATTCCTAGAAACTGCAACCTACCAAGACTGAGTCATGAAGACGTAGAAAATCCAAATAGACGTTGGTAGATTAAATTAGTAATTACTACCACCAACACCACACTCCAAAAAAGCCAAGACCCTGTGGCTTCCCTTGTGAGTTCTACCAAACATTTAAGGAAAGAGTATGGTATATTTCCAAACTCAATTTATGAGGGCAGCATTTTTGTAATAACCAAAGCCAGTCTCTGATATACCACAAGATTAGAAAACTACAGGCCAGTATCTATTATTAATATATAACATAATATTCATGTGTATTATATAATTTATATACATGTATGTGGTTGTGTGTATATGTATATGTAGATATCTTCAACAAAAGGCTTTCAAGCAAAAATAAAAATAATATTAAAATGATCATATATCATGGCCACATGGAATTTATCCCTGGCATACAAGGATAGTTTAGCATACAAAAATCAATTAATGTGATATACAACATTAACAAAATAAAGAACAAAACTTATATGATCATCTCAATAGATGCAGAAAAAGCAACTGATAAAATTTAATACCCTTAATGTTAAAAAAAAAATACTTACAACAAACTAGGAATTGAGAGAAATTACCTCAGTATAATAATGGCCACATAATGCTCAAAAATGAAAAACTAAAAGCCTTTTCAAGATCAAGAATAAAATGATGGTTGTTCTCACCACTCTTATTTTACATCGTATCAGAAGTCCTGGCTAGAAAAATTAGGCAAGAAAAGAATATGAAAGGCATGAGTGTTCAGAAAGTAAGAAGTGAAATTGTCTGCATTTGTAAGTAACATGACCTTTTATGTAGAACACCATAAAGGTATCACACACAGAAAAAATTAGAATTAATAAATGATTTCTGCAAAGTAGCAGGATACAAAGACAATAATAACAAGTCAGTTGTATCTTTTTATTTATTTATTTTTGAGAGCTTTTTGCTATTGGGCGTGCGCGTTCGCCAGACAGACAGACAGAGAGAGACAGAGAGATAGAAAGCGAGAAATCACCCCCCAGGGGGGACGGCCACGCTGCAATCCCTTCTCCTCCATTCTCCTCTCGGGATCTTGGGCACGCATGCACACGCGCCCATCGTGAGTTTTAAGCCACCGGGTATGGGACTTGAACCGCGTTCAACTACGTGGGAGTCCAGTGACATAGCCATTACGCTAACTGCTGGTCCCCAAGTTAGTTGTATCTTTGTATACTAACAATGAATTGCCTCAAAAGCAAATTAGAAATACTGCCCCATTTACAGTAGCATAGAAAATAAAATCTTCAGGCATAAACTTAACAAAGGAGATAAAAGATTTATGCATGGAAGCCTAAACACCGATGAATGAAATTAAAGAAGTCACAACTAGAAAGACAACCCATATTCGTTGGTTGGAAGACTTAATTTTCTTAAAAATATCTGTATGACCTAAAACAATCTACAGATTCAGTATAATCCATATCAAAATTTTCATGGTATTTTTTTTACAGAACTTGAAAAAAAATTCTAAAATTCATATGGAATCACAAAAGATCACAAATAGCCAAAAGTTTTGAGAAGGAAGAACAAAGCTAGAGAAATCATACTTCTTGATTTCAAAATATATTGCAAGGGAACCAGCAGTTAGCGTAATGGCTATGTCGCTGGACCCAGTGGCTTAAAACTCATGCCGGTCGCGTGTGTGTGCGTGCCCAAGATCCCGAGAGGAGAATGGAGGAGAAGGGATTGCGGAGTGACCATCCCCTCTGGGGGGTGATTTCTTGCTTCCTGTCTCTATGTCTCTCTCTGTCTGTCTGGTGAGCGCACGCGCCCTATAGCTAAAACCTCTCAAAAAAATATATATTGCAAAACTATAGGAATGAAAACAATATCATACTGAAATGAAAATAAACATAAAAACCAATGTAAATGGGACCAACAGGTGGTATAGTGGTTAGGCGCTAGACTCCCATATCTTCTACCACAGTTCGAGTCTTGGATCCAGCAGCTTGAAACTCACACGAGCAACATGTGTATATGTGCCCAAAATCCCAAGAAGAGAATAGAGAAAGTATTGTGGCATGGCGATTCCCCCAAGGGGATTTCTCACTTTCTCTCCTCATCTCTCCAGTGAGCACACACAGCCTATAGCAAAAATCTCTCGCCCCGTGGGGGGAAAAAAAAAAAAGAATTAATTAATTAATTAATTTTAAAACTGTAAAGATGAGAGCTAAGAAATAAATTCACACATACACAATAAATGAACCTTTGACAAGGATATTAAGAATACACAATTAAGGAAGTCTTCAACAAATGATGTTGGGAAAACCGGGTATCAATTTAGAAAAGAATGAAATTAAACCACACACAAAAATAACTTAAAACAGATTAAGCACTTAAACATAAGACCTGAAAATGTAAAACTTCTGGATGAATACAGAGGGAGAGCCAATGAGCCAATGACCTTAAGTCATTGCACTTAAGGTACAGTGACTTAAAAAACATGCCAGGGGTGGGACCAGCAGTTAGCGTAATGGCTGTGTTGCTGGACTCCCATGTAGTCGACTGCAGTTCGAGTCCCAGACCCGGTGGCTTAAACTCACACCAGGCGCGTGTGCATGCGTGCCCAAGATCCTGAGAGGAGAATGGAGGAGAAGGGATTGAGGCATGGCCATCCCCTCTGGTGGATGATTTCTCGTTTTCTGTCTCTCTTTCTGTCAAGTGAGCACATGCGCCCTATAGCAAAAACCTATCCCCCCCCCCAAAAAAAAAAAATACCTGCCAGGGGTGTGTATGTGTGTGATGAAAATCCTGTTGGGGTGGAGAATGGAGGAGAAAGGATTGCAGTATGACCATGCTCCACTGAGGGGGGTACACTTGCTCTCTCAGGGGTATACTCTGTCCTCCCTCTGGTAAGTGCAATAGTCTTCTAACCAAAAATAAATGAATAAATAAATAAACTGCACAAGGGATCAGGTCATAGTGCAGCAGTAACACAAGTTGGCCCACATGAAAAAGGTTCTTAGTACACATCCCAGAACTTCCTTGGACACTCTAAGGCATGCACATATATATGCTCTCATTATCTAGACTGCCTGAGATTGGGGGTGGATTACAGCATTAAGACCCTTTTGGGAACGCTTATCTCTTTATCAGTTTCTCTTAGTCTTATGAAATAAATATGTAAATAAACATTTTAAAAATTTACAGCAAATGAAACAATGACCAGAGTAAAAGTTAACCTATAACATAGAAGAAGAAGATTTGCCAATGTGGGGATTGTTTCCAAAATTTATCAGGCAGTCTTTAAAACATTCTTTAAAAATGCATATTATGGGGGGAAAAAACTATTTCAGAAACAGCAAAATTAAACTTTTAATTTTTTTCTATAAATATTCAAATTCTCTTCATATAAGGAACTTTAAACTCCATAGGAAAAAAACTAGTAACCTGATTACAAAATGGGCACAGAAGTCTAATTGATATCACAAAAGAACACATATAAATGTCTTTCTCAGGAATATGAAGCAATGCTTAGTATCATTAATCATCAGGGAAATGCATATCAAAGCGTTAATGAGATACCATCTCTGCAAGTGTTAGGATGACTTATCATTAAAACAAAGGAAAGTGTTAGAAGGATGTAGGGATACTAGAACCTTTGTGTACTGTTGTAGGAATGCAAAATAGTGGAAAACAGTATGGAATTTCCTCCAAAACTAAAAACTAATATATGATTCACCAGTCTCAGTTCTGTATACGTATCCAAAGGAGATGAAGTGGTATCTTGAAGAGATACTTCAAAGATAATTATGCATTTCCATGTTCATTGCAGCTTTATTCACAATAGCCACAATGTGGAAACATAGGTTTGTCAACAGGTGAGTAGATAAAGAAAAGGCGGTATATACAAAAGACATTTTCAGAAAGCACATGGAAAATGTGTATCATTAAAAAAAATCTATGCATGGATTTGAATTTTTTTGCACCAAAATGAACCAAATACTTTTTTTAAGAGAGATTTTTGCTATAGGGTACATGCGCTCGCCAGAGATAGAAATTGAGAAATCATCCCCCCCTCCCCCCCAGGAGGGATGGCCACGCCACAGTCCCCACTCCTCTGTTCTCCTCCTGGGATTTCTTTAAAAATTTAATTTAAATGTATTTTATACATTCAATCTGTGTACATCACTTAACTTGTAAAGTGAATTTACCCAACATGAATACATTTAATGCCAGTCCAATTCAGATTACTATACATGTTATCATCAACAGATAATAATCAATTTCTGTGTCTCATAAATGTCTTGACTCTATTTTCCTCCTTAGTTTCTTTCCTCATACTCTTCCCCCTCTCCCACCCTCTTCCCACACTGTCTTCAGTATCCCTAACCATTTTCCATGCTTCTATATCCTCTATTCTTTCAGTTTCTGCCATAAATTGCAGATAGTTGTTATATGTTAAGTGGAGACATATAATGTCTTTTCTTTCATAGCCTGGCTTACTTCACTCAGCAGTAAATCTTCCATATTTGTCCACTTTCTATCAAATGCCAGGATCTTGTTTTTTATGACTGAGTAGTATTCCACAGAATAGTGTACCACACTTCTTCAATCCATTCATCTGTGGACATTTGGGTTGGTTCCATGTCTTAGCAATTATGAATCGTGCTACAATAAACATAGATGTACAGATACTTTCCCAACTGAGCATTCTCCTATCTTTTGGGTAGATACCCATGAGTGGAATTGCTGAATCATATTGGTAGTTCTAGTTGTAGATCTTTGAGGAACCTCCATATTGTTCTTCACAGTGGCTGGATCAATTTACATTCTCCTTTTACCCCAGCCTTGCCAGCATCTTCCTGGGATTTTGGGCATGTGCCTGGTGTGAGTTTTAGACTGCTGGGTCCAGGACTTGAACTGCAGCCAGCAACATGGTAGTCTAGCGATATAACCATTATGCCATCTACTGGTCCCTAAGCTAAATAGTTTTCATTCATTCTATTTTCCATAAACCTTTTGGAGTCTGCTCATACATAGAATGGAGTATCATTGAGCCTTTAAAAAAAGGTCTAGGGTGGGAATATTGTGTAACAACATGAAGAATTTGCCCAAATTATGTTATACAAAATAAGCCAGTTACAGAATGACCAGTTCTACATTGTTCCACTTATACAATGTATCTGTCTCATAAAAGCAGAGAACAACATAGTAATTGCAAGGTAAAGAAGTAAGAGACTTTGCTAATTAACATATATAACGTTTTAGTAATGCAAAACAGAATAAATTCAAGATACTCCCTGCAGGGCCAGTGAGGTGGAGGGGTGGTTAAGGCAGCCGGATCCCACATGATCCCATATGGTTCAAGTCCCAGACCTGGTGGCTGGAGAAATCTGCCAAGTATGTGTGCTTGTGTGCCCAGAATCCTGAGGAGAATGGAGAAGGGATGGCCTTATCGGCAATCTCCCGAGAGGGTGCTTTCTCATTTTTCCTCTGTCTGTGGCAAGTGCACACACCCTGTAGCAAATTTAAAAATATAAATATATGTGCTGGGATCATCAGTTAGTATAATGGCTATGTTGCTGGACTCCCATGTAGTGTACTGCGGTTCGCGTCCCGGACCCGGTGGCTTAAAACTCATGCCAGGTGTGTGTATGTGTGTGCCCAAGATCCCGAGAGGATAATGGAGGAGAAGGGATTGCAGCGTGGCCATCCCCCCCTGGGGGGTGTTACCTTGCTTTCTGTCTCTGTCTCTCTCTGTCTTTCTGGCAAGCGCACATGCCCTATAGCAAAAACCTCTCCCCAAAAAATAAATAAATAAACCTCTCAAAAAATATATATATATATGCTCTAAAATATTGTACCTACAATTTACAATATTGTGTAGTTAAAAATCTGTTTACTTTTTAATTAAAACCTGCAAAGTCTGAGAAAGAGTTACCGCATACAAGAGCCTAACAATATGTGATAACTACTGTCTCCTGTGTATTCTGGATAAGTTCCTAGAACAGAAAAATTACATTAGGTTAAAAGTAAGGTAATCTAAATGAAGTATGGACTTAAGTTATTACAGTATTATCAATATTGGTTCATTGGTTATGGCAATTATACTATTCCAATATTAGATATTAACAATAAAGGCAATTGGATGTCTTCGTACCTTTTCTGTCAGTTTAAAACTATTCTAAAGTAGAAAATATATTTTTAAATACTGCTATGAAAGTTCAGTTTTTAATGAAAAATTTTAAGGACTAAAATACTAAGCAAGTGATATGGTAGTTAAGGAAGCTGGTTCTACGTGGCTAAATCTGCATTGCAAGTCCTGGATGCAGTGGTGTGAAATACATACCCGGCACAAGTGCACATGTGCCCAAAATCCTGAGAACAGAATGGGGGAGAAGAGATTGTGGCATGAGCATCTTCCGTGGTGGGGGCGGGGGGGTTAAGGGGATGGTAAGGTGATTTCTCATTTTCCCTCCCTCTTTGTTTCTGACATTGTATCTCACAGGTGAGCACATCACCCTGTGGCAAAAAATAAATAAAAATAAACCCAACCAGTTAGTTTTTATCTCTTTAGTCCCATACATGAAACTTTGACAGAATTGAAAAGAGGTATTCTAGGAAAAGGGAGGTTGGTAACATCCAACATGCTCAACACAGCTTTCCTATGTCCCTGAGAAAGTTCATGAAAGTATACTTGAGATTATTTGAAACCTAGTGATAGAACTTTGAAGCACAGGTTAAAGAAAACAGGATTTAGGTTCAGGCGGTTTCATGGTTAAGGCGGCTAGATTCTACATGGCTGCTGCATGGTGTGAGTCCCAGACTTGGCAGCATGAAAAACACACCAGCCATGTTTGCATGTATGCCTAAAATCCCAAGAGGAGAATGGAGGAGAAACAGCTGTAGCATGGCCGTTCTTCCTGGGGGGTGCTTTCTCACTGTCACAAGCTCATGATCTTATATGCCCTATAGCAAAAATTAAAAATAAGTAAATAAAAAAGAATCTTTTTAAAAAAGAAAAATAAAGATACCAGCAGATGGCGTAATGGTTACATCACTGGACTCCCACATAGTCAACTGTAGTTCAAGTCCCAGACCCAGTGGCCTAAAACTCACACTGGGTACATGTGTGTTGTGTGCCCAAAGTCCTAAACAGAGAATGTAGGAGAATGGACTGTGGCATGGCCATCCCCCCGAGGGGTTATTTCTTGCCTTCTATCGCTATCTGGCAAGCGCACATACCCTATTGTTAAACAAACAAACAAAAAAATCCTCTCTATAAAAACAAGAGAAGAAAAGGAAAAGAAATATTACTTAATTGTACAAATATGATTTGGTAAACTACCAAAGAATCTTTTTTTCTTTCTTTCTTTCTTTTTTTAAATAATTGCTAGAGGGCACATGTATTCACCAGAGAGAGTAAGAACTACACCCCCGCCCCTAAAGGTATGTGATCATGCTGCAGTTGTTTTCCTCCATTTCTTTATTCCATCAAGATTTAGGGCATTCATATATATACACTCACAGCATGTTTTTCAAGCTTCTGATCCTGAATTTGAACTACAATTGGTCATGTGGGATCTCACTTCCCTATGCAGAAGGGACGGCCCAAGTAATCTTAATCTCAAATATTTAAAAAACAACAACACCAAAATTCACTTTTTATTTATTTATTTTTGGAGAGGTTTTTCGCTATAGGGCGCGTGCGCTCACCAGACAGACAGAGAGAGACATAGAGACAGAAATCGAGAAATCACCCCCCAGGGGGTCACGCCACAATCCCTTCTCCTCCATTCTCCTCTTGGGATCTTGGGCACGCACGCACACGCGCCCGGCGTGAGTTTTAAGCCACCGGGTCCGGGACGCGAACCGCGGTTGACTACGTGGGAATCCAGCGACATAGCCATTACACTAACTGCTGATTCCCAAAATTCACTTATTTTGAGGATTTTTTTTTTTTTTTTTAAGTTAATTTGCTTTATGAGAGAAAGAGGGGCACCCTCAACAGGATCTTATGCTGGATCTTTCTTCCTAGCCTTTCCCAGCCAGCTAGGATCACAGGTACATTTGTCCAGTGTGCATAAATGAACCCAAGAACTGAACTCTGTCTTAATCTTTCGTATGGCCTCCAGTATTGTAGATTGTGACACTACAGCTCAGCCACTATCATTGAGTCTCAAATATTTAAATTTAAATTATGTCAATAGAGTCACAGATGGTGTTGTTATAAACAAGATACTTGAATAAGTGGTTTTGCTCTATAATTTATGGATCTCTAACGTTTTGGGCAAATTTCCTCATGCTTTTCCCACTTGGAACTGAAACCTTGATCCAAGAGAACAAGCCATGCAGTAAAATAGAAAAGTGTACAGATGACGTGGGAAATTGATTCATGGGGTCTCTATAGAGACTGAAGCCCCTTGACCTACCTATCCCACAGCACAGAGCTGAGGCCTCTATTTACTATCAGTCCCTCACCCTTCAGTCTAAAGCTTCTAGGCCCCATCTTTTTCCTGAGACTGAGGCTTCTGACATACCCCTCTCCAGGACTGAGGACTCTGCTGCCCGTTCCCCACAAGGATGGAGTACTATGGCACCTCCCTCCCCCAGGAGTCTGAAGAATCAGGACAATCCCCGCTCATCTCCAGATTAAAGACTTCTGACCCTCCCTTCTTTGTGTAGCTATCAAGAGTGGCCCTGCCCACTTGCTTCACTCATCCAGTGTGGTGCAACCACTTTGAATCAGCACTGAAAATGCCCTCTCAACTTGCCTAGCACAACTTTCCTGTGCCCCTGTGGATTCCCAAAAAGCTATTGTTTCCACCCCTGCAGACTGCATGGCCCCGAACCATCGTGGGGCCTGCTATCCCCGCACTACACAGAGCCCACTGAACCCATTGTTCACCTCATGACTTGATGCCATTTCCCCACCTGCAGTGGGCTCCACAACCCTATCTATTCCCACAGATCTATTGTTTCCACCCCTGCAGACTGCATGGGGCCTGCTATCCCCGCACTGCATAGAGCCCTCTTAACCCGTTGCTCACTTCATGACTTGATGCCATTTCCCCACCTGCAGTGGGCTCCACAACCCTATCTACTTGACCTTGGCCTCCACATCCCTTGCATGCCTCATCCAGGCCCAAAGACATTGTCAGTGTGCAATAGCTACCTTGTAACCAGAAGTGCTCCTATGTATCCAGCTTAGAGCCTGAGAACACTGGCCACTTTCCCATGTGCTTGCTATTGACATTACCATAAGTCAATTCTATATTCTCTACTGGTAGGGCCCTGCACACCATACTTGCCCCACCTCAGTCCTGAAAACACTAACCTGGGCCTGCCGTCACCACTAGTGGCTCTTCTACTAGTGGAAACCATATGCACTATGTATGCCTCACACAGGGAAATGAAGACAACAATCTGGGTTCTATAGTCACTGCTGTCGGCAGCCTCATTCCTTCCACCTCTGTGTGCGTCACACAAACCCCATTCCAAACCTGAGGTCACCAGCACCTTCATACTTGGCACCTGCTATAACAACTGCTTCTTGAGATACTTCTTTACCGATGGGACCCCCCCACACTCTTTCCTGTCTCCACAGTTAGGACCAGAGGGTTCCAGATCACAATCTAAGTAGTCCTCCATCTGCAGCAAAACTGTGTAATTCCATCTATAAATATCAGTTTAAGCACAATACTCACAGACACCACTCACATGTATTCTAGCCAAAGAAAATACACAGAGAACACTGCAGAACCCAAAGAGAACCAAAGTCGGGGAATAGTACCTAACTAATGCTATAGGACACAAGAACTACTCTTTTGTTTGTTTGTTTAGATTTTTGTCATGGGATGTGTGTCTTTCACCAGGGAGAGAGACAGAGAAGGAAAGTGAGAAATCACCTCCAGGAGGGATGGCTTCACTGTGGTCTCTTCTTCTCCATTCTCCTTTAGGAATTTTGGGCACACATGCACATGCAGCCAGCATGATTTTCATTCTACTAGGTCTGATAGCTGAAATATGGTCAGCCATGTGGGAGTCCAGTGACTTAATAACACCACCTGCTGGCTCCCAAGAACTATTCTTTGAGATAGGGAAAGATAGTTGTTCCTCCAGATGCTCAAATCAACACAGGGACCCAAGAAACATGAAGAAGAAGGGGGAAAATGAAGCAAAACAAAACAACAACAACAAAAAGGAAATATATCTCCTCCAAAAAAATAACTCAGACTATGAAAACATGGAAGTCTAAGAAATGACAGTTACGGAATTTAGAACAATGATCTTAAGGAAACAAGGAAATACAAGAGAAATCAGATAACCAATTCAACTAGATCAGAAGAACAATCCACAATTTGAGAAATTTAGCAAAGAGAGATTTTAAAAGAATCCAAGAGAGCTGTGGTGTTACAACAGCAGTGCAACAATCTGCAATACTGAACCCATGTGGAAAGGTCCAGGATTCTTGTCCTGTGGTCTTCCTGTACATAATGAGCATGTGTGAATGCCCATGATTTTAGGTGGATTGCACTGTGAAGACCCTGTAAGAGTGCTAGTCTTGCTCTGTCTCTTTCATGGATGAAATTAATATATATTTTAAAAAATCCTGGAGAAGTCAGTACAAGAAATAACAAATATAGCTGTGAGCATCAGTTTGAGCAGAAGAAACAATTTCTGAAATTAAAATAACCCAGTTAGACAAAAGGAAAGGAAAAAATATTTTATGAAGAAAACATGTGACTGTTGGTACACTAATAAGTGATCAAATATTCTCATTAAGGGAGTAGAGATGGAAGAAGGCATAGAAAACTTGTTTCTTGAACTTTCCACCGAAAACTTCATACTTCTGGGGAGAGAGGCAAACATGCAGATTGAAGAAATACAAAGGATGCCAAATGGAATCAATGTAAAAAGATCCTCCTTAAATCAGATGATATAGTCAACCTCAAAAGACAAGGACAATCCAAAAAATAGCAAAAGTACTAAATCACTTATAAAGGAATCTCCATCAGACCAATAGCAGACTTCTCAGCAGAAATCTTACAGACCAAAGAAGAATGATATGTACACAGTTTTGAAAGAAAGAAAACTTCCACCTAGGACTGCCCATCACTATGGAATACTGGCAGTCCATAAAGATAAATTTTGGTTCATCAGGAAAGCCATGACATATTTTTCTCTATTTTTCTATGCAAAAATGTGTCACAACTTTCCCAATGACCCAATAATAGAGAAAGGAGCAGAGAAAAATAAAACAAGCAGAGGACTGAGTCCACAGCCTCGTTGTTAAGGGAGCCAGATCCCATATGGCTGACTATATGGTTCAAGTCCCCGCATGGCAGCTTGAAAAACATGGCAGGCACATGTATACATGCACCAAATTCCAACAGGATAGAAAAAAGATTGCAGTATGACCATATTTTATTGGGGACTGCTTTCTCCCTCTCTGTCTCTGTCTCTACCTCGTAAGCACATGTTGTGCCCTGTGGCAACAACAGAAATCAGAAGTAACCAATAAGACGACAGGAGTAAGTCTATACCTATCAGTAATAACCTTAAATATAAATAGATTAAACTTGCCAGACAAAAGAAATGAACTGGATCAAGAAGACCCCACTATATGCTTCCTGTATGAAACTCACTTCATTGACAGTGACTTGAGGGGACTTCAGAAAGTTCATGGGAAATTTTTTTTTTAAATAAAAACATTTACACAGCTTTATTTGTACAATATACATAAGAAGGTCCTGTGGATCTATCCCCTTGAGAGAAAATGGGACTATTAATGAAATGTAAATAGACAACTACAAACCAAACTGAGAGTAAATAATTATTTTGCTCCTACTTTGGTCATTATAATAGGAGAAAAACTAGCATTTTTCTAATTAACGTGCTGCAGCCCCATCATTGGTACTATACTACTCTGGAAAATAGACCTTTGGGCTCCGTTCCATTCTCCAAGGAAGCAGTAAATCCTACGTGTCCCCTCTTTTTGGCCAAAGCAGCCATAGATTTAAAATTCTTTGGTCCATAGAGATGACTAGATCTGTAAGCACTTTCCTGTTGAACTCCACCTGGCACTTAACTAAATTGACTGTGAATGCTGGGTATTTCAGGCCATTTTGCTGAGAAGCATCTGTAATTCGATTAATCCAGAGTGTCTTCATATTCCTCTCCTATCTTCAAGCTTTGGTGCATTTCAGGTAGGCTTTAGTCACAGCTCTGATGGCTAACTTGTAGCAGCGAAGTGCCAGGAGTGCTTTAGCGCTTACTGGACACACCAGTAGTGGTCGGTCAGGTGGTTCCGCAGCCACAGCTGTGCCATAAAAAATACCATTGCACTTGTGGCTGGAGTCATGAGCCTCAGCAGCATGCTAGCCATGCCACAGCCATACTGCGGAGCTGGAAAAATGGTTTAATTACTAGTTTCTTATGCTGCAAAACAGTTGAAATCTATGCACAGTTTTATTTAATAATCACTTTTTATGAGCCTTTTGAAGACCACTCATATACAAGGAAAATGAAGTATATCAAAGAGCTGTTGCATCCCTGTTTATTTCAGCACTATTCTCAAAAGCCAAGGTAATGGACTCAACCTAAGTGTTCAGCAGCTGATGAATAAATAAGAAAATGTGGTGTATTTACACAATAGAATGTTACGTGCCCACAAGAAAGGATGAAATCCAGTGATTTGAGGCAACATGCAAGAACCTGGAGGAAATGCTTCTGAGTGATATAAACCAGGCACCTAAAGACAAATACTGTATTTTTTCACTCATTATCAGAATCTAATGGATTCTATTGCATAGAAACAGAGAACATAGCAATGGATATCAGAAGAGGGAAATGGCAAGGAAATGGAGGAGAATGGGGAGAATTTTGTTAATAGATATAAGAGTACAGGTAGGGGAACCAGTTAGCGTAATGGCTATGTCGCTGGACTCCCTCGTAGTCGACCGCGGTTCGCGTCCCGGACCTGGTGGCTTAAAACTCACACCGGGCACGTGTGCGTGCGTGCCCAAGATCCCGAGAGGAGAATAGAGAAGAAGGGATTGCGGCGTGACCATCCCCCCGGGGGGTGATTTCTCACTTTCTGTCTCTATGTCTCCCTCTGTCTGTCTGGTGAGCGCACGCACCCTATAGCGAAAATCTCTCAAAAAAAAAAAAAAAAAGTACAGGTAGAAGAGGACCAGCCTTGTGGCCTTGTGGTTAAGGGAGCCACATCCCACATGACTGATTATGGTTCAAATTCCTGTCCCAGTTGCTTGAAAAATACAGCATCGAGCTGGCTCCATGGCCTGGTTATAAAGCATTCAGATTCCCCATGGCTGTCTACATAGTCCAAATTCCAGACCCTTTGGCTTGAGAAACATGCCTGTTGAATGTGGATTTGTACCAAAAATACTGACAGAAGGGAGAGATGGAAAAGAAAAGATTGCAACTTGAAGAAAAAACCATGCTGGTCACATGTGCATGCATGCTCAAAATTCCAACAGTATAGGGAGATGGAGGAGAAGGGATTGTAGTGTAACCACACCCTTCTCCGTCTTTCTCTGATGGACACCTGCAACTTCTGTCAGATATATATATATCTATCTATCTATAGATAGATAGATAGATAGATATCTATATGTGTGTGTGTGTGTGTGTGTGTGTGTATGTGTGTGTGTGTATGTATATATATGTGTATATATATATATATGGGTTTATTATATTTAATATATATAAATAAATGATTTAAAAAATTATTTATTCATTTATTTTTCATTTGACCAGAGAGATACCCACAGACAGAAAGAGAGAGAGAAGCTGAGAAAGCAAGCCACCAGGTCCAGGACTTGAACCATGTGGGAGCATCCAGCGCCTTAACTACCACGCCACTCTCTGGTCCCAATAAATGGTTTTTTTAAAGAGTGCTGATAGTTTTTAAGTAATACAGCATAGTAGAATAACCATAGTTAGTGACAATTCAATGTATATTTTAAAAATAAAGAATGGAATTTTAAAAATAATTATTTTATTTTATCATCATTATTCATTTTGATCAGAGAGAGACATGGGGCAGGGGGGAGTGAGAAAGCAAGCTGCCAGGTCCAGGAGTTGAACCACAGTCAGTGATGTGGGAGTCCAGGGCCCCACTCACCATGCATTCTCCTGGCCCAAAGAATGGATTTTGAATGTGTACCACATAAAGTAATGAAACATGTTTATTGTCTGGATTTGATCATTATACCAATGTATATGTGTGTTGATAAAGCATATTGTACCCCATAAATATGAACAAACTACTGTATGTAAGTTAGAAACTATAATTAAAAAAAAAAAAGAAATGAAACCTGGTTCTTCCACATTATATCATTTCACACATGGCTCTGTTATAAGAAAAGAGTTCAGCATTTTCTTATCTCCATTCTTTAGTCTGTGCTTCTCCATACTATACCATGAAGGCAAGCAGGCTCAGAATTATTCCTTATTATCACCATTTTACTTTCCCCTTTAGTTTCCTACTACTGAAATATTTTGGTTTATATTTTTCCTCTTATGTCTAATTTATACTTTGCGAGTTCTCATATTTCTCAAATCCAAATGTTTTTGAATGTTTGAGCTTTTTGCCATACTTTTTATAGTTTTCGAAGTTTTATATATCCTTAAGAATCCATGTGTTAGAGATGAAGAAATTCTACCTGTTTTAAATTATATTAATAATACTGAAAGAACTGAGGTAATAGGCATTTTTAAAAATAAATTTATGTCTCAAAATAATTTCTTCTGATTATAATATGAACAGCATTAGCAGTGAAGATGAGGTAATTTTCAGAAAGGAAAGATCACATACTGTCACATAACATAGGAGTACCAGTTAAATATGCTTCTAAGACTACATGTTAGATGCCAGTGTGTGGTTTTTCTTTTTTGAGCATTTAGTTTCATGTTTCACTTACCTTTTATATTTACAAAGGAAGAAATATATTCATTTTTACAGGGAATGTTACAAAGTACAGGCTGCCATCTAGAGACAGACTTGTAACTCAAAATATAATCACAACAATTTTTATTTTTAAAGCAGTCTAAAATATTTACGGGCTTTATAAATGTTTTATTTATAATAAGTTACAAAGGTTTTTTTTTTTTTATTTTTACATATACTACCTAGATAGATTGTATGCATCCCCAAATATTTATGATTCAGCTTGAAATACTCATCAAAAGGAAACCAAAGTATCTGTCCTTTCTCTTTTTCCTAGACCTCTTTCACATCTTAAGTCTTTTATAGTCACTGCATTACTATAGAAAGTGTTACTAGAAAGTGTTAAGTCCTACTTTTGTAATACAGTTTTTGTTGTGTTTTAATGAATCTCAATTTTAGTAACTTCACCATTTGTTCTCCTTTTCTAATTGATTTTAACTTATTCATATTTATTTATGGTCTTCATTTTATTTTGATTTGCAGCATGCTGTCTATCAGGCAGGGTAAATTGAAATAGAATATGAGACTACCACAGATTGTCATATGCTCAAATTTTCTCTGATATATTATGAGATTAGATTTTATTTATTGAAACTCTGTAGTCTAGTCATTTTAAAAAGTCCTTAAAATAAAAAGCTGATTCATATATGGAACAGTTGTTACTCAGAAAGTATCTGCTCTCTGGAAAGCTCTTTGCCATGCTATGTGTGTTAGAAAATACTGGTGTATTTCAGTCATACCCAGACTTAAGTAATTTTGAGTGCCATAATGTTATTTCATAAAAGCTATAAGTTTAAAAAGGCCTTTTGTTATATTTTGATAAATTGTTTTGCTGCCAGGTTAAGTTCTGTCTGCCTTCAGTCTTCTACCTAGTTCTTTGCTGTTGAAAGTATACAAAAAAGGCTAGAATTTCTCTGGCTGATAACATAGAACAGAGACAGGAGAGAATTGAAAATGTCTGAGGAGAATAGGGTAAGATAGTTCTCTAAACCATATGTTTACATATGGAATAAGAGAGTTTACAGGTTTCTTCTTGACTTTCCTGACAGTTAACATCTTTCCCTTAACTTATCCTTACGGTATGTACTAAGCATTTTGGACGGGGCTGTTGAATATGATATGGCCTGATCTTCTCTACTTGGTGGAAGAGGCTGTAGGTCTCAGTGATGAGATTGCTGGACTGACTTTCCGTGGTTCTGTGGTTTTAAAAAAAGGTGACTGGTCTCATTCATCATATATCATTAACCTGGCATCATTCTTAAATACTAATCTGGCTGACAGTAGCATTCAAGTTAAAAACAGGAGCTTTTAGCTTCCTCCAAAATGAGCAAGATAATATACTAAAAAATGAATGCCCACAGTAGGAGAGCCTAATATTAACTCAGCATTTTCTGTGCCTCAAGTTTAATACCAAATACTTCATATTTGGTATTAAATATATATATTTATTAAATATTTTATATATATATATATAAAATACCATCATCCATATTGTTCAGCAAGCATTTTCTGAGTATGTTATGTGGTAAGTAATATTTCAAGCATTAGTAATTAAAACACAAAACAGTATCTCTAAGGTGACTTTTTGAGGGTTTTGCTGTATGTCGTGATTATAGTGACTACAGTTATGGTCTCTTTTTGTTGTTGTCCTTATCAGTAAGTAGCAAAGGTACATTTTCTAGCCCCATTTTCTTTTCTTTTTCTTTTTTTTTTTTTTTTTCTCTTTTTAAAAAATTTGCTGTAGGGTGTCTTTGCTCCCCCAAAACGGCAGAGGCAAGTGAGTGAGAAAGCACCACCCTGGAGGGATGACCACACACAGTTCCTTTTACTCTATTCTTCTGTCAGTATTTTGGACACACACACATAAACACCTGTTGTGTTTTACAAGCCTCAGGTCCAGGACTCAAGCTACGTGGTCAACCATGTGGGATCCAGCTGCCTTAACCACCACACCACCTGCCTAGCTTCTCCCTCTTTTTTGCTATTTTTTCCTTTCATATTTTTCAGTAGACAAAATTCTATGTATTTATCATGTAAAACATTTGAAAGTATATATACATTTTATAATAGTTAAATGTAGCTTATTTTAACCTATTTATTACTTTATACAGTTTCGGGTTTTTTGTGTGTGTGAGAACACTTAATACTTACTAACCACATTTTTCAGATATACAGTATTTTGTCATTAACTATAGTCACTATGATGTACGACCAATATTTTCAAAAACTCCCTAGTCATCTCAGTGTCTAGTATCTACCAGCTTGTTCTCTACTACTTTAAGATTATCTTTTTCAGAATCCACAAATTAGTGAGATCATTTGTTGCTTGTTTTTCTATGCCTGGCTGCTGCAGGAATTTCTTTTCTTTTTTAAAGAAGTTTCAGTATGAAGCTTCCATTTTGAAAATTATGGGTTTAAAGATCTGATTTTTTAGTAATGCTTATTTATATAAGGTAGTTGTCTTTAATGATACTAAGTAGGAGGGGTTATTTTTGTTTTTGTCTTTGGTTTTGGTGTGTTGTTGTTTGTTTTTCTTTTTTTTTTTTAATCTTTTTTTTTTTTTTTTTTTTTTTTTTGCCATAGGGCACATGTGCCTGCAGGAGAGCGACAGAGAGTGAGAGACATTGAAAAGGGAGTGAGAGGGACCAGCAGTTAGTGTAATGGCTATGTTGCTGGACTCCCATGTAATTGACCGTGGTTCGAGTCCTAGACCCAGTGTCTTAAACTCATGCTGGCACGTGTGCATGCGTGCCCAAGATCCTGAGAGGAGAATAGAGGAGAAGGGATTGCGGCGTGGCTATACCCCCTGGGGGATGATTTCTCACTTTCTATCTCTCTCTGTCTCTCTCTTTCTGGGGTGCCCCGTGGCAAAATCCTCTCCAAAAAAAAAAAAAAAAAATGATTTTTAAAAAAGAAAAGAAAACGGAAGTGAGAAATCATTCCTCAAGGGGCATGGCCATACTACAATATCCTCTCTTCCATTCTGCTCCTGGGGTTTGGGCAAGGCATGCACATGCCTGGTATAATTCCCCTGGCGTGTTTGCCAAGCTGGCAGGTCCAGGACTTGAACCATTATCAGCCATGTGGGAGTCCAGTGCTTTAAGCTTGCCACCCAAGCATGAGGTTTTTTAAAAAAAAATAGTTTTAATGCTAGTTATTTTTTATTATCTCTAACTTTATAACATAAATTAATATAGAGAGGTAGTCCTCTGTTTTTCAATTAACATGGCTAGCTAGTGCACTGAAAATATGTTGGGATTTGACAGTATTTCAGAACTGCCTTATCAGTCATGGAAATAGAATTGAGCATTGTTTACACTAGAAATATTGGGGAAATATGTATAAAGAGAAATCTAGCTTACAGTAGAGCTCAAATTAGGAACTAGAGCTTTTAACTTCCTCCAAAGTGGGCAGAATAATCTACCAAAAAATGAATCTCTGAAGTAGACAACCTAATACTAACTCGGCACTTTGTATGCCACAGGTACAGTGCTAAGTACTTTATATTTGCTATCTCTTTTAGTTTTTTTATCCTTGTTTGAATTACTATACCAGAAATATAATGAGTTATTTCTGTAAAGTTGTTGAAATAGTAGGATTACCATTGACAATTTTCTTGAGTCTTACTAAAATCAACCTTACTAAAATTTGGTATAGGATGTATTTGCTTGCTAGAGAGAGAAAGAGGGAGAGAGAGAGAGAAACCACCCCACCCCCAGGGAGGACAGCCATATCATAGTCCCTGCTCCATTTCCCTCTTGGGATTTTGGGCACACTTGTGAGTTTGCACTGCATGTTTCTCAAGCTGCTCATTCCAGGACCTAAAATGCATAGTTGGCCTTAACCACTATGCCATGTTAGCCCCAAAAATGATACATTTAAATGTATAGATTAAGGACTTCTGACAAATTTGTACGGTTGCTTAAATACACTTTAATTAAAATATAAAATTTTGGGACCAGCTAATGATTACATTTCTAGACTCCCACATGGACAACTATAGTTCAAATACTGGACCTGGTGACTTGAAACTCATGCCAGTGCATGTGTGTGCATGCCTAAATCCAAAGAGGAGAATGGAAAAGCAGAGACTATGGTATTGTCATCCCCCCAGGCGGTGATTTCTTTCTTTATGTCTCTCTGTGTCTCTCTCTCTCTCCAACATAGCACTCTATTGCAAAAAAAAAAAGGGGTTTTTTCCTTAAAGATATTTTGCTATAGGGCGCATTCACTTGCCAGAGAAACAGAAAGCGAGAAATCACCCCTGGGGAGGTGGGGGATGGCCATGCCGCAATCCCTTCTCCTCCATTCTTCTCTCAGGATCTTGGGCACACATGCACGTGTGCCCAGCATGAGTTTTAAGGTGCCAGGTCCGGGGCTCAAACCACAGTTGACTACATTGGAATCCAGCAACGTAACCATTACGCCATCTACTAGTTCCCTGCAGAGCAAAAATTTCTCAAAAAAAAAAAAAAAGGTATATACATATACGTGTGTACACACATACATATAATTTTTCTTCAGACAGTTCTCACATTTTGTTGTAAATCTTCGTTCCCAACACTCCACCTATCCTCACAGTCCACCTTTATATTCTAGGCCTCTAATTACTCACATTCTGTCACAATAGGTTAGTTTTTCGTGCTCTAAAATTTTATGTAACTGTAATAATATATTTTTCTTTTGGAACAGCTTTTCTCAGCCTAGTGACTGGCATAGTCATCTCATATTGTGTATATCAAAGACTTTTTTCCTTTTATTGCTGAGTAGTAATAGTAATTCATCTGTTAGATTTTTCTTTTTTTATTTCAATTTATTTATTTGCATTCATTCACTGTACATCATTACAGCATACAAAATGAGATTTTCCATCCAGGGTACACTGTATATTGTCTCAATCAAGCACATCAACAAACATGTTATTGTCAGCAAATGATCTTCCATTTCTTGTTTTCTGTATGTTTTGCTTTTTTTTCCCCATCCTTGATTCCCTATCTCTTACTCTCTGCCATCTCCCACTCTCCTCCCACACTTTCTCCGGTATCTATGTTTGCTTTCTATACTGTTTTCTCCCCACATTTTATTGAATCACCAAAGACCCTAATCAATCCAAATACCCTCATAGCAAACACAACTAACACACACATTTCCATGAACACAAGTCTAACTTTACACATCCTATAAAGTAGCACCTACTTGGGGCTACATATCCTACTGCAGTCATTGAATAGATATATTTTTTTTTCCTTAAATTTTTTTTTTGTAACTCAATTTACATTCCTTCCCTAAGCATCATCACAGCACATAAAATGCGATCTCCCATCCAGTACACACTGCATAGTGACTCAATCATGCACATTTTAAAAAATTTTCCATTTCTAGTTTCTAGAATTATTTCCAGCCCTCTTTCTGACCCTCTGTCCCTTCCCACCCTCCTCTCACACCACCTCCTGTGTCCACAATTGTCCTCCATTCCCTTCCCATCCACATTGCATTGATCACACAATTTCCTACATAATCTCACTACTTTCAATGGTGAGTTCACTCATTACTACTAAGAAAACCAGTTTTGACTTAAATCAAAGAAACGCCAAGGAACTTTGCTTAAAGCCAGGAAAAGGTTAGGATTCTGTTCAAATGGTAGGTGCATGAACCTTTCAGTCTCATGTACTTTTATCTTCTGTTTTGGTTCAATTTTCCTGATTAAATTCTGGGATAAAATATTCAACTCCAGACTTGTCCCTATGATTAAGCTGGCCACTTTCTTAGTTTTTGAACTCTTATTTCCATGTGTCTGTATTTAATTTTCCTGATACAGCACACCCTTGAGAACTTCTTGGAGATCTGGTCTGGTGCTGGTAAATTCGTTCAGGTTTTGTTTATCTGAGAATGTTCTTGTCTTTTCTTCCCACCTGAAAGATAATCTTGCAGGGTACAGTATTCTTGGCTGAAATTGCTTCTCTCTTAACACTTTGAATATATTTTCCCATTGTCTCCTCACTCGCATTGTTTCTGAAGAGAGATCTGCTGTTAGCCTGATGGGATGACCTTTGTAGGTAACTTGATGTTTTTCTCTTGCCAATCTTAGTATCTTGTCTTTGTCTGCGGTTTTGGTCAACCTGGCTATAATGTGTCCTGGAGAAGATCTTCTTGGGTTGATTCTATTTGTGGTCCTTTATATTTCTTGGGACTGGATCTTCGAATGCTTCTCTAGATTTGGAAAGTTTTCTTGCAGGATTTCATGAACTAAATTATCAATGCCCTTATGAGTCTCTTCACCTTCTGGAATGCCAATTATCCGTATATTTGGGTGTTTGATGGTATCCAGTACTTCTCGCATATTATTCTCAAATTTTTGGGCCATTTTCTCAGTTTTCGTGGTGGATTTTTCTAGGCCAGCCATTTTCTCTTCTACATCTGAGATTCTATTTTCTGAATGATCTAGTCTGCTTTTAAAACTTTCAAGGGAGATTTTGACTTCTTGTATTATAGACTTCATCTCTAGCAGTTCCGTTTGAGTCTTTTGTAAAGTGTGTAATTCCTCTTTTAGATCTTGCAAGAATTTCCTCATCTCCTGGAACTTGTCAACTTCTTTCTACTTTCTCTTTAGCAGTTCATTATCTCTCTTCTCTTCCATCTCTATTAGCTTCGACATTATGAATGCTCTAAATTCCTTATCAGACATTTCCATGATTTTCACCGAACTGCTTGTGGATGAAGAACAGTTACACTTTTCCCTTGGAGGAGAGGTATTTTCTTGTTTTCCCATATTTCTTGTGATCCGGTGATGATTTCTTGTCATCTGATGGATGGTGTGTTTCTTTCAAATTCTTGAAGTTCAGCCGCTAGCTCGTTTGTTGGAGGCTGAATTATCAGTAGAAAATCTTCATTCCCTGAAAAATCTAGTTCGCTGGAGCCATGTGGAACCTTCTTCTGAAGGCCCGGCTTCTTCTCAATTTTTCTTCTATTAATAGCTTCCTTGGTGGGGAAGAACTAATTTGGATAGATTTGCTATTAGTGTTTCTGCACAAGATTTGGTTCCATTGATAACATTTGTATTTATCTTGATTAAATACCTAGAAGTGAAATTTCTTGGTTTGTTAATGAAATCTGTCTCTTAGATTTTGGTGTTATCATTGTCCTTTTTCTTTAAATACTTAATAGGACATTTGTAAAATGCAGATTTCCTTGAAAATTGTTGGTTATTTATTTATTTAAATTTTGCCAGAAGGCATGTGTTCAGCAACTCCCAAATGCATATGATCACACCATGATCCCTCCTCTTTCATTTCTCTCGCAGTCAGGATTTCAGGTACATGTACCCAGGTATCTGGCATATTTTACAAGCTGCTGGGGCTGGGATTCAAACCATATAGTTGGCCATGTGATATCTGGCTCCTTTAACCACCAGGCTATGGGTGGCCCAGTGATACTTTTAAGTAATCTGTATTCATTACCTATTTCTGTTTAACAAAATCCCATGGCTTAGTGGCTTAAAACAGCTTTAACTATTTATTATCTCAGTTTTTGTGGGTAAATTATTGGGGAATGCCTCACTGCTTTGTTCTCAAGGTCTCTCCACAAAGTTGTAGTGACACTGTTGCCCTGGGCTGTAGTCATCCTAAGGCTTGCTAAGGGACATATCCTCGTCCAAGAAGACTTATTCACCTGGTGTTTAGCTGGAGTCCTTAATTCTTCACTAGATGGGCCCCTCGTAGGCTGTCTGAGTAGTGTCTTACAACATAATTGTTGGCTTCCACTTAGAGCTCTAAATCCAAAACAGTAATATGGGGTCATTGGAAAGGTCATGATACATTTTGCACAGTAAAACATAGAAAAAGACATCATGGCTTTTCCAGTGACCAATAGTAAAACGTAGAAAAAGACATCATGACTTTTCCAGTGACCCTTTGGGTTTATGACATAGTTTCTGAGTCATATATATAGTCATTGCCGGAGTTGGACATTATTGAAAGGGAAGCATTTTGGAGTCTGCTACCAAAGACTAGGTAAAATAATTGTGAGGATCTTTGAGTAATACATATTTAGCTGTATTTATCTGATTTTTGAAATGTGAAAACTCTAAAATGTGAAAAGTTTTATATGGCTTATTGAACTCTGGGATAGTCTAGTACTTCATTTTTCTAAAATTCAAAGAAAAGGAGTAAAAGAACAATAATATGTTCATAATATATGTCCTAATAAAAATTTTCAGCAAATATACATTACAAACAGTGATTTAATTCTGAGAGTATAATACCACAGGCCATTCGCTTAAATTATACTTGATTGCTTAAAGCCAAGAGGTACAGGATCTAAACACTACCATAAATGAAATGAACTTGGCAGACATCTATAAAACTTTCCACCCAGCAACCACAAAATGCATACTTTTCTCACCCCTGCATAGAACCTTTTCAAAGATCGACCATATGATAGGACACAAAACAAGCCTTTACAAATTGAAAGACGTAGAAACTGTGTCTAGCATCTTACCCAACAATGTTGGAATTGAGCTGGAAAGTAAGTTCAGAAAATTTTCTTAGGACTATATAAACATATGGAATCTAAACAGCCTACGCCTTGAAAGATTTCACAACCATTGAAAAAGTTAAGACTGAAATCAAAAGATTCATTGAAACAAACAATAACGAGTGTATGAGTTCCATAATCTGAGATACAGCAAAAGCAGTTATAAGAGGGAAGTTAATATCAATTAGTGCACATAAGAAAAAGATAGAAAGGGGGAGACCAGCAGTTGGCATAATGGCTGTGTCACTGGACTCCCATGTAGTTGACAGCGGTTTGAGTTCTGGACCCAGTGGCTTAAACTCACACCGGGCGCATGTGCATATGTGCCCAAGCTCCCCAGAGAAGAATGGAGGAGAAGGGATTGTGTTGTGGCTATCCCCCTTGGGGGGTGGGGTGATTTCTTGCTTTCTGCCTTTCTGTCTCTCTCTGTCTTTCTGGCGAGTGCACACGCCTTATAGCAAAAACCTCTTAAAAAAAAAAAAGAAGAAAAAGATGGAAAGATAGTGGATATACAACCTAACAACACACCTCAGGGAACTGGAAAAACAATAGAACCAAAAAAATGCCAGGAAAAAATAAATAATAAAGATTGAAGCAGAAATAAATGAAACCAGTGAGCCTCTATTTGGCTCAACAAACTATACAGAAAATAAATGAAACCAAAAGTTGGTTCTTTGAGAATATAAACAAAATTGACACACTTTTTGGTAGACTACAAAGAAAAGAGAAAGGAACCATATAAATCAAATTTTGCAGTGAAACAGGCAATAGTATAACAGATATAACAGAAATGTGAAAGATCACCAGAGAATACTATGAGTAACTGTACACCAACAAACAAGAAAACTTGGATGAGATGGACAAATTTCTGGATACATGTAATCTGCCAAAACTGAATTAAGGAGAAAACTTGAATAAACCAATATCAAGCAATGAAATTCAGCCAGTGATAAATAACCTTACAACATACAAAAGCCCAGATCCTGATGGTTTCACTTCTGAATTCTACAGAACTTTTAAAGAGCTGATCCACATTTTACTCAAACTATTTGTAAAGATTCAAAAGGAAGAGAAGACTGAGTCCACCATGAGAGCTGAGATCTAGTGATTTCAGGGATAAGAGCAATGAAGATGTTCTGCTGAGAACTCACCCTGGCAAACAGAAAGGGCAGGCCAGAAGAAGACCGAGTCTGCCATGAGAGCTGAGATCTAGTTATTTCAGGGATAAGAGCAATGAAGATGTTCTGCTGAGAAGTCTACCTGCCTTCATGCACTGAGTGTCTAGACAGGTGTACGTGAGAAGTTGCCAAAAAGGACCCAAAATTTGGGTCCTCATATTTCTCAACTCCCGCTGAATCTGCGACACAAAGGGAGAAAAATGCACCACCAAAGAGTTTGCACACCACATGCTCCTATATGCCTCTGATCACTCAGATTGATCTTCTAGAAATTAGGAAGAGACGAATAACACATCGGATGACTAGAAATCACTGTGAGGGCACACGATATATGTGAAACCAAGAAAATACCTGTCCCCCAAGGGAAAAGAATAACTCCTCTTCATCCACAGACAGTACAGTGGAACTCACGGAAATGTCTGATAAAGAATTTAAAGTATTCATTTTGACAAAGCTAACAGAGATGGAGGAGAAGAGAGACAATATCAGAAGAAAAAAGCCATCGAGTTCCAGGAGGTGAGGAAGTTCTTGTGAGAGCCGAAAGATACCATAAAAATGAATCAGATGGAACTATTGGAGATGAAGGCCATAATACAGGAAGTCAAAACCTCCTTTGAAAGTATTAAGAGTAGACTAGATCATACAGAAAATTGAATCTCACATGTAGAAGAGAGAATCGCTGGACTAGTAGAAATCCACCACAAAGACTGAGAAAATAGCCCAAAAAAATGAGAATAATATGAGAAATACTAGATACCTTTAAACGTCCAAACATCCAGATAATCAGTATCCCAGAAAGTGAAGAGACTAATAATAATAAGGCCATTGACCATTTATTGCGTGAAATCCTGGAAGAAAACTTACCAAACCTAGGAGATGTTCAGAGATCCAGACCCAAGAAATACAAAGGACCCCAAATAGAATCAACCCAAGAAGATCTTCTCCAAGACACATTATAGCCAGAATGACCAAAACTACAGACAAAGACAAGATGCTCAGACTGGCAATAGAGAAACATCAAGTTACCTACAAAGGATATCCCATCAGGCTAACAGCGGACCTCTCATCGAAAACAGTGCAAGCAAGAAAAGAATGGGAAAATATATTCAAAGTTTTGAGTGAAAAACAGTTTCAACCAAGAATACTATATCTGGCAAGATTATCCTTCATATGGGAAGAGAAGACAACATTCTCAGATGAATAAAACCTGAAAGAATTTACCAACACCAGACCAGTTCTCCAAGAAGTTCTGAAAGGAGTGCTATCCCAGGAAAACTAAAGTCAGACACACAGAAATAAGAGTTCTAAAACAACTAAGAGAAAGGCCAACTTAATGGTAGGGACAAGTCCAGAGGTGAACGTTATTTTCCAGAATTTAAACAGGAAGATCAGACCACAACAGAAGATAAAGTACATGAGTTTGAACTGGTAAAATAGAATTTTATGACTTTTGACTATAGAACGTTACTAATCTTCTATACTTTGTTTTCCAGTGTTAAGGAGTTTTGTCTTCTCTTGAGTTGTGGATAGGTCCATGTACCTACTATTCAATCAGAATCCTAACCTGTTTCCTGACTAAGTATTAAGCAAAGTTCTTTTAATATTTTTTTTATTTATTAAAGCTAAAGCTCCCTTTCTTGAAACTAGAAAATGTATTTAGAAAATACCTATTTAGTGAGCACAGTAAGCTATATAGCCTCAGCAATGTGCTGTTTTATAATATATTCATTTTACCCACAGAGTTGCATGCTAAAGTCAAATTTTTTTCCACAGTTAGGTATATATCACCTGAACTTTCTATTGAAAGTATTTAGATTAAGATATTTTGTGAATCAATACAATGTGGGAAAGAATAAAGGAATGGAAAGCAACTGCACATACCAGAGACAGGGTGGGAGGAGGATGAGAAATGGCAGAGGGTGAGAAATGGGGATATATATATATGAAACAAGACGGGACCAGCATTTGGCGTAGTCACTATGTTGCTGGACTCCCATGTAGTCATCCACGGTTTGAGTCCTGAACCCAGTGGCTTAAACTCACGCCAGGCACGTGTGCATGTGTGCCCAAGATCCCGAGAGGAGAATGGAGGAGAAGGGATTACTGCGTGGCCATCCCCTGGGGCGGGGGGCGGGGAGTGATTTCTCGCTTTCTGTGTCTCTGCCTTTCTGAAGAGCACATGCACCCTATAGCAAAAACCTCTCCAAAGGAAAAGAAAGAAAGAAAAGAAACAAGAAATGGAAAATTATTTGTTGACCATAATATGTATGATTAAGCCTCTTTAGAGTGTATTCTATCTGGAAAATCACATTTTGTATGCTGTGGTAATGTTCAGTGAAAGTATGTAAAATAAATTAACTTAAAAAATAATAAAAATAATGATAATGAATTTAAAATAAGATTCAAAAGGAAGGAAGGAACCCTCACAAATTTATTTTATAAAGCCTCCATCACCCTCATCCCCAAGAAAAAACAAGAACATAACAAAGAAAAAAGAAAACTACAGACCAATATCTCTCATGATAAGATACTAGCAAATCCTATGCATAACACATTAAAAAGATTATGCACCAGGATTAGGTAGGCTTTATTCCAGGGATGCAAGGACAGTTCAGCATACACAAAACCATAAGTGTAATACACAATATTAACAAAGATAAAAACCATACAGTCATATCATTCGATGTACAAAATGTGTTTGATAAAATACAGCATCCTTCATAATTAAGACTCAGCAAAATTGGCACAGAATTAATGTTTCTCTACACAATAAAACCCATAGGTGAAAAATCCATAGCTAACATCAAGTTTTCTCATTGAAAACTGAAAAACAACAAGGCCGCCAACTTTCCCCACTCCTTTTCAATATAGTACTGGAAGTCCTAGCAAGTGCAATCAGAAGAGAGACTAAAATAAAAGATACTGAAATAGGGAAAGAAGAAGTGAAATTATCTCTGTTTTCAGATTATACACTTATATACATAGAAAAACCAAAAGAATCCACACACAAAAAAAATAAAAACTGCTAGGAATGATCAATGAATACAGGAATTTAGCAGAATACAAAACCAACATACAAAAATTTATAGCATTTCTGTATACTAACAGCCAACAGACTGAGCTAAAGTTGAAGAAAGGAATTCCATTTACAATAGCCACAAGCAAAATAAGATATTACATATGGCATAATGGTTATATCTCTGGAATCTCACATAATTGACCACAGTTTGAGTCCTGGACCTGGCAACTTAAAACTCATGCTGGACTCATGGGCATGCATGCCCAAAATCCTGGAAAGAGAATGGAGGAGAAGGAATTGCAGTGTGGCCATGACCTAGGTGGGGAGTGGGGGTTGTGTGATTTCTCACTTTATGTCTCACTGGCAGACACACGCACCCCATAAAAGAAACCCTCCAAACAAAACAAACAAAAAGAAATAAGGTATCTATAAATAACCCTAAACAAAGAAGTCAAAGACCTCTACAAGGAAAACTATGAAAAACTTAAAAAGAAGATGAAAATGACACAAAAAATTGGAAAGACATCCCATGTTCCTGGATTGGAATAATTAATTAAAATGTCAATCCTACCCTAATTAATCTACAAAACAGGATGGTATTACAAAAATAGGCATGTGTACCAGTGGAACAGAATAGAGACCGCAGAAATAAACCCCCAAACATACAGCCAACTGAGTTTTGACAAAGGGCACCAGTCAATCCCATGGGGAACAGAAAGTTTTGTTTCCAAATCGTTCTAGATAAACTGGGTATCCACCTGCAGAAAGATGAAACCAGACCCATATCTCTCACCATTAACAAAAATCAACTCAAAATCAATTAAAGATCTAAACTAAAGGCCTTAAACTATAAAACTACTGGTGAATAATACAAGGAAAACCTTGGAGACATTGGAGTAGGCAAAGCCTTCTTAAATAAGACCCCTAAAGCACAGACAGTAAACCCCAAAATAGACAAGTGGAATTAAATAGGTGAAAAGTTTCTGCACAGCAAAATAAATAATAATTAGTGTGTATCAACAATCCTCAGAATGGGAAGATATTTTTGAAAACTATGCCTCAAATAAGGGACTGATAACCAGAATAGACAGCAAATAAGAGACTGATAACCAGAATAAAAAAAATTTAAAATTATAAGAGAACTCTCCTACACTATTGGTGAGAATGTAAATTAGTACAGCCACTATGGAGGACAATATGGAGGTTCCTTAAAAACCTACAAATAGAACTACCACACAATCTAGTAATTTCATTCCTAGGTATCTACCCAAAGGATAGGAATACACTCAGTTGGAAAAGTACTTGCACATCCATGTTTATTGTAGCATTATTCACAACCCATATGTTCACAAACAGATTAATTGATTGAGAAAGTGTGGGGACCAGCAGATGGTGTAATGGTTATGTCTCTGAACTCCCACTTAGTCAACCACGGTTCAAGTCTCAGACCAGGTGCTTGTGCATGTGTGCCCAAAATCCTGAGAGGAGAATGGAGGAGAAGGGATTGTGATGTAGCCATCCTTCCTAGGTGTGTGTGTGCTGGGAGGGTGTGGGGGAGTGATTTCTCACTTTCTCTCTCTCTCTCTTTCTGGTGAGCACATGTACCCTACAGCAAAAATCTCTCTTTAAAAAAAAAAAAAAAAAAAGAAAGAAAAGAAAAAGAAAATAATATATACTATGGAATACTACTTAACCATGAAACACAACTAGACCCTGACATATGATAGAAAGTGGATGAACATGGAAGATTTACTGGTAAGCCAAGCAAGTCAGACTATGAAAGAGAGACATGGTATGTTCTCACTTAATATATACCTAATGTCTGCACTCTATGCAAAAGAAACTGAAAGATTGGAAGATATAAAACCATGGAGAACAAATTTCAGCAGTAGAGCCAGTGTAAGAAGAAGGGAATGAAGGGTAAAAAGAAGGAGGCAAAACATTTAAGGGACACAAAAATGGTAAATTATCTGTTGATGAAACATGTGTGATAATATCTTTAACTGGACTAATATAGAGTGTATTCTTGCTGGGGAAATTTATTTTGCAACTTGTAATGTTATACAAAGTTATTGAATGTATAGAAAATATGAAACAAAAATCAAAAAAAAATTGATTATTTTACTTCTACTTTTCTGAATCTTTAAATAGCACAAGTGTATATTTAATTAGTACACATAAAATAACAAAAAAAAAGTCATAAAAGGAATATCTTTGGGATATTTCTTTTTTTTTTTTTTCAAGTTTTGCTATAGGACTTGCACATTTGCCAGAGGGAGACACAGAGACAGCAAAAGAGAGAGAGAGAAGAGGAGGAAAGTGAGAAAGCACCTCCCAGAACTGATGACCACCCCACATTTCTTTCTCCTTTCTCTTCTTGGGATTTTTGGCATACACACATGTATTTGGTGTGTTTTTCTTTATTTTTTTTAATTCACCAGAGAGACAGAACAAAAGAGAGAAGTAAAATAAGAAAGCAAGCCATCAAGTCAGACTCAAACTGTAGTTGGCCATGTGGCAATCCAGTGCCTTAACCACTATACCACCTCTGTCCTGTACTATAGCCACATAGTCTGCCATGTAGGATCCTTTCACCTTAACTATCATGCCACCTGGCTGGCCCTAGAATATTTACTTTTGAATGAAACACATTTCTGTTGGGTTGTCAGGAAAGTTATGATGCATTTTTGTATAGAAAAGAAGAGAAAATCATATCATGACTTTCCTGACAACCAAATATTTAACTATAAACATATCTCACTAGTTAGAATTAATAATCTATTTTGATTTTCATGTTCTTTTAAAATTGTTTTATCATTACTTTGGCTAAATCTCTGAGAAGTTTTGTGTGAGATTTTTTAAATTATTGGCTATGGCTTATAGATGCTTATATTTCTAGAATTAGCATTGTGCCTGGCATATCGTATGTGATTAATTTGTGTGTAGTAATTTAAACCTTCAAAAACACCATAAGGAGAAGAGATCATAAGGTGTGGGGCAGGGTCTGCCTGTGGTTAACTAGATAAGTCTTTTTTTTTTTTTTTTTTTTTTTTTTTAGTTTTTTTTTTACAGGGCATATAGCTCACAAGAGAGAGACCAAGAGACAGAGGGGGAAGGTAACCTCCCCCAACCCTGGGGAGGGGATTGCCACACATAAATCCCTTCTCCTCTCAAAATTTTAGGGCACATCCAACATGATTCTCAAGTCACTGGGTCTGGGACTTGAACCGGGGATTCGGCCTTGTGGGTCTTAGCACATATATGCCACTGGCTGGTCCCAGAGTGGACTCTTGTGTCTTAACTTAGAAAAAAATTACTTTATTTAAAATTATTAATTCCCCCACCAAATTCATCTAGAATCTTCCGTGTGGAATGAATCTTATCCTTCCATGTGGGGTGAATCTTATCACCAACTGTCAGTATATTTGCATATCCCAGTTCTTTCTTGACATTCAGTGGTAGTTTTAATTTTAAAGAATTTTGTTCCTCCTTTTTTCCTTTCTTTTCTTCTTTATATCTTTCTTTCTGTCCTTGCTTTCCCTTTCCTTTTTTCTTCTACCTTCCATCCATCTGTTTTGATTTCCTGAAATCTAAATAGACTTGTGGAAATGTAACATTGAAGTCAGTATCTTCATCTTTTCCTGTGATGGTTATTTTGTTTAGAATTCTAATTCGGGCATTTTTAGATACTCCAAACTTTGTGTTATGTGGAGCTAAGTTATACCTGAGCATAATAAATACTGAAATAAAATACATACTTTTATTGATTTTTTTCAAGCTTTACAGAATAGAACAATACATGTTTTCCTTTTTTTGAATTTTAAAGTTTATTATAGAAAATTTTAAAAGAATACTGTTTAATTTTTTTCTGTTTTAATTTATATTTGCTTATTTACATTTAATTGTATACTTATGTGAGGCACAACATAGATTTTCAATGCATGCATGCAGTGTGTGACAATCAGATCAAGGATAATCATATTTTCTTAATTAAATGTATAAATTTGTTATTTTTGCCAGTGGAGCATTGGAATCTATGAAGTGCTTTTATAAGAAGATTTGGAGCTGACTAGGTTGAGATCCACTAATTTAGTTAGTGTCAGTATTTATATGTATGAACTAATTTCTTTTACTTACAGCTCATGACAGGAAAAACTGATAAATCTAAGGAACAAGATGATCTGGAGTTATGTAAGCATAGGCCTTGTCATTGTATATTAAGGTATAGATTTACTTAGAACTCTAAATTTAAGGTCAAATATGAGAAGATGTTTTGGATTTCTAACACTTTAAAGTATATTGAAATATTGCGTCATTAAAGGCTTTTTAAAAAAGAATTTCGCCAGAGGGTACTTGTGGTCACTAGAGAGAGACAGAGACAGACAGCAAGAGAGGGAGGGAGGGAGGGCGGGAAGGAGAGAAAGAGAAAAAATACCCCTATGGAGAATGGTCACACAGTAATCCTTTCTCCTCTATTTCTCCTTTCTGGATTTTAGGCACATATGCACACGCACTTGATGTGTTTCTTAAGCTGTCAGGACCAGTACTCAAACTGTAATGTCAGCCATGTGGGAATTCAGCTGCCTTGATCACCACACCTAAGAAGGGTTTATTTTTAACTTTATTAACTTTTACATCATTATAGTCAATAGAATTTGTATATGTGTATTTTAACATGAGCAACAAGTTTTTCTCATGTTTAATACTTTAAAAATCTAATTTTGCTTCTTTTGTTTATTTAATACTTATGGATGTATACTTTATTAAGGGTGTCATGCAACAACCCCTGAAATTACATGATTTTTGTCGATGGGAATCCATTTCTTTTTTTAATTTCCAGAGAGCATGTGAGCTCACAAGAAAGGGAAGGAAGAGGAGGGAGAAAGCATCCCCCTGCCTCAGTGGGGCATGCTTACGTTGCAGTCTCTTCTATTTCTCTGTCCTGTTGGAATTTTGAGCATATACTCACATGCACCCAGCGCATTTTTCAAGTTGCCAAGGCTGAGAATCAGTCTGGTTGACCATGTAGGATCTGGCTCCCTTCACTACCAAGCTATAGAACTGGCCTAGGGAATCAATTTCAGATTTATGAATAGTTTATGACTCCAACATGGTTAAATATCATTTGCTTATACAGTTAAATAGTTTTTTTTGGGGGGTGGGGGGTGGTAATGTTATCAACATCTTCTAGAAAGTTTACTTTTACTTGAGATTGTAATTAGTAATTTATTTGTTTCCTATTTAATATTTTATTTTTTCAAATAATTATTTATTTGATTTTATTTATTTTGATGATGATGGTGGTGGTAGTGATTCGGTTTAACCAGAGAGAGAAGTGTGAGAAAGCAAGCTCCAAGTCTAGGACTTGAGCTGTGGTCCACCATGTGGGAGTCCAGCGCCTCAACCTACTGCCAGCCCCATTAATTTAATATTTTTTAATCCTCACAAAATAAAGGCAGTATTGAAGTGTATAAATAGCCTATCTTAAATATTGTTTTTTACATAAAAGTAAGAAATTACAATGTAAAAATTATCAGTATAAGTCACATATTCGGGCAGAAAAAAATTTAAATACTTTTTATTTTCCCCTCAGTCCAAGCTGGGCTTTTTTATCTGTACAGTTGGATATAGAGTTGATGGTACTTAATTCAGCCTTCTGAAAATAAAAGTTCTATATGTCAACTAATGAAAACATGCTTAAAAGAGTTCTCATTAAAACACAGGGCAGGTGTCATTTTTTTCCCATTTTACAAATTAGTAAATAATTCTTTTTCTCTCTCTCTCTTGTTTTTTAAGAATTATTTATTTAATTTTATTTATTATTATCATTATTGTTATATGAAATTTGACCAGAGAGAAACAGAGAAAGGCAGGGAGTAAGAAAGCAACTCACCAAGTCTGGGACTCAAACTACAATTGACCATGTGGGAGTCCAATGCCTAAACTACCACACTACCTGCCAACCCCTCTTCTATTTTTTAATTGCCAGTGAATGTGTGCACTCCCCAGATAGAGAGAGGGAAGGAGAAAGCACCCCCACCTCCCACTCTCCAAAGGACTTGTTCACATTGTAATCCCTTCTCCATTTTCTTCATCTTTTGGGATTTGGAGCATACATGCACACACGCCCAGCATGTTTTTTTCAAGCAGTTGGGGTTGGGATTTGAATCCTGGTCAATTGTGTAGGATTCAGCTTTCTTAACCATTTAGCTGCTTTGTGGGCCCCAGATTAGTAAATATTCAAACAGGTTAGTTTTAACATACCAAATGTGGTGAAGTGGTTTTTGTTTTGACTCTGAATAAAGACCACACTTTCATGACTTTTAGTGGCTGTTCAGCTCCATGCTCTTTTCTCTAAGGTCCCCTCACATTCCTAAATGTGATCTGAATTAGAACTGGTAAGCAGAGACCAACAGGTGGTATGGTGGTTAAGGTGCTGGACACTCCCACATGGCTGACTACGGTTTGAGTCCCAGACCTGGTGGCTTGTTGTCTCACTTTCTCTCTCTTTCTCTCTCTGGTCAAATTAAAATAAATAAATGAATACATTAAATAAATTATTCTTTTCTTTTTAATTTAAAAATAAAGAACTTGTAATCACTGGGAAGGGGTCTGTCGGGGGGGTCTGTCAGAAGTTATAAAGTAGTTGTTACTGATTTATTGAATCTCAATTTTTAAATTTTTACATTGCATATTTCATATTCAGTTAAAACTGACCTTTATTTAATTGTTAGGCCCAGATTCTCTCTACCCAATGTTGATTTTGAATTTTATTTCAGTTTCTTTAATTATGTCAATAATTATGTTAATATTTGTTTAATTCCTAGAGGTTGTTGCATTGTCAAAGAGAGATAGAGAGAAAGAGAGGCAGAGAGAAAGCTTCATTTAGTGGGGTATGGCCATACTGTAATCTTTTCTTCTCCATTTTTTCATCCTGTAAGGATTTTGGACAAGCATCCACACGTGCCCACCATTTTTTAGGCATGTGGGACAGGTATTCAACTGAGCTCTACCATGTAACTGATTTCTGACTACCTTAACCACTAAGCTTCAGGGCCGGCCCTGACTTTGTTTATTTTTAATATAAGCTTTCAGTTTAAACCATTTTTTCTTATTAGTATAAGATGATAAAATTTGTGTAATCATGTCTGAGATAAAAAATAGACTAGCTAGGATAAAAGTAGTAAAGAATAAAATAAAGTATTAACTCTTCCTTTGTTGATAACTAGGTAGAAGTTTCTGAGCAACTTTTCATGTTTATGGAAAACATTTAACTAAAATGTGTTGTTAAATCAAGGGACATATCATTGTAATTCATAGAAAAATATTCTGATGGGCTGGCCCTATGGCCTTAGTCGATAAGGTAACCAGATCCCAAATGGCTGCCTATTTTTGAATCTTGCCCCGAGAGGCTTGAGAAATATGCCAGGTATGTGTACATACATGCCCCAATTCCCAGTATGATAGAGAAATGGAGGAAAAGGGATGGGAGCAACCATGTCCCATTTTGGGATGCTTTCTCCCTCTCCCTCAATCACTCTCTCTAGCAAGCTCATGTGCCCTCTAGTAATTAAAAAAAAAAAAAAAAAAAAAGACTATTCTGAGGATAATGAATATCAGAAAGACGGGACAGCAGGTGATATGGTGGTTAGGGGACTGGATTCCCACATAATCAACTGCACAGTTCAAATCTCAGACCCGAAAGCTTGAAAATTTACACCAGGCACGTGTGTATATGTGTTTAAAATCCCAAGAGAAGAATGGAGAAGGGATTGTGGTGTGGTCATCTGCTGGGGAGATGATTTCTCACTTTCCTTCTCTCTTCCTTTCTCTGCCTCTCTCCAGTAAGCGCACATGCCCTATTGTAAAAACCTATAAAAAATAAAAAAGTACCAGAAAGAGCTGTATATTCTCTATACTTGGCGGTTTTTAAGACCAAAGCAACCTGCTATCTAGATAGCATCAGTGTACATGGAGGTCCTTTTTTTTTTGGAGAGATTTTTGCTATAGGGTGCGTGCGCTCAATGGAAAGACAGAGACAGAAAGCAAGAAATCACTCTCCAGAGGGGAGAGCCACACTGCAATCCCTTCTCCTCCATTCTCCTCTCAGGATCTTAGGCACATACGCACACACACCTGGCGTGAGTTTAAGCCACCGGGTCCGGAGCTCAAACCGCGGTTGACTACATGGGAGTCCAGCAACATATCCATTATGCCAACTGCTGGTCCCAAGGTTTTATGTCTTGTTTTCTCTTTCCCCAATACTCTTCTGAGTAACTTGTTTATTCTTGTTCAATGAGTGTGCTATTTAGTTTTATCTTTTATATGTCTAATGAACTTTAAGGTTCCAAGGGAAAAAAAAGGCGCCTTTAGAATAGATGGTATGAGAATATGAGGAGGAAAGAGAAACCTAAAAAGCTTTATATAACTTTTCATGTGATAGTCAGGTCAAATATAATGGATAGAAATGATTAACTGTAAAAATCTGTTGTTCTACAGGTACTGTGAGAATAGAGATGTTTCGAAATATGCAGAATGCTGAAATCATCAGAAAAATGACTGAAGAATTTGATGAGGTATAGCATTCCAATGTTTATACAGATTGCCTACATATACTTTTAAATGGTGAATATGTTGGTTATTTCAAATGCGTTTTAACTTTGTGTAATATAAGATATACTACTCCATATTTATACAGTATGGTAATCCAAGCTTCTAATTCTAAAATTAATGATCTTTGGGAATTTGATTGCATTGTATGGAGGTGCCATACTGATGACCAATAAGGATAAGAAAATTAGTGGTATGAGGAATACATTGAATCTTAAAATTCATTGTTGAAGAACTCAAATTTCCAAATTTATTAATGCACGTTCTGTGGAAACCAAGTCCTATTGAATGGTTTTAAGTGCATGATCTTTTTTAAAATAATTTTTTAAATTTTGTTTTAATTGACACATAATTGTACATATTTATGGGATACAGTGATGTTTTGATACATATACACATTATTCACGAATCAAATCAGGGTATTTAGAATATTCACATACATTTACCATTTCTTTGTGGTAAGAGTATTCAAAATCCTCTTTTTTAGTTATTTTGAAATATACAATACAGTATCATTAAGCATAGTCATCCTAATGTACAGTAGAAAACCAGGACTTATTCTTCCTAGCTAATTATTACTTTGTACCTATTGGCCAATCTATCCGTAGTCCTTCTTCCCCCCGACTCTCTGGTAACCACTGTTCTACTGTCTAATTCTATGAAATCAACATTTTTAGATCCTACATATGTATGAAATGAAGCAGTATTTTTGTCTTTCTGTATTTGGCTTATTTCACATACTATAATGTCCTATAGATTCATTCATATTGCTGTAAATGATGATAAGATTTCATTCTTTTTGTGGCTGAGTAGTATTCCATTATGTATATATACCACATGTTCTTTATTCATTCATCTGTAGACAGATGCTTAGGTTGATTCCACAGACTGTTGTGAAAAGTACTACAATGAACACAGCAGTACATATCTCTCCTTGACATACTGATCTCATTTCCTTTTATTGTATACCCAGCAGTAAGATTGCTGGAATATATTATAGTATAAGGAAAATGTACTCGCCATCATGTAGTATTTGCAGCCACTTCCCAGTGCTAGCATCACCACCTCAGCTTTACCTCAGATCATTAGGCATGTTACACTTTCATAAGGAGTGCTCAGCCTAGATCCCTCACATTTGCAGTTCACAATTGGGTTTGCATACCTATGAGAATCTAATGCTACCAATGATCTGACAGGATGCAGACCACAGGTGATAATGCAAGTGATGGGGAATGGCTGTCAATATAGTTGAAGCTTTGCTCTGCTTGCCCACTGTTCACATCCTGCTGTGCAGCCTGGTCTAACAAGAGCGGTACTGGTCCATGGTCCAGGAGTTGGGGACCCCTGTATTAGAGGACAGCTCAAATAATCTCCAGCCCCAAATTAAAGTGTCTTTTTTTTTTTTTTTTTTTATTGTACATCACATCAGTGTAATATTTTTTTAGCCTTAGTCCTAATAGTGAAAACCAGGGATAAAGTTTGATTTGGTATATAAAATACAATATACCAAATACTAATCTTTTGGTTCCCTGTACTACTTCTTTCTTTCTTTCTTTCTTTCTTTCTTTCTTTCTTTCTTTCTTTCTTTCTTTCTCTCTCATTCTCTCTCTCTCTCTCTCTCTCTCTTTCTTTCTTTTTTTAGAGAGACATTTTTGCTATAGGGCACAGGCACATGCTCTCGCCAGAGAAACAGAAAGCGAGAAATCAACCACACCACCCCCCTCGCCGGGGGATGGCCACACCACAATCCCTGCTCCTCTATTCTCTCCTTGGGATTTTGGGCAGGCACGCACACTCACCTGGTGCAGGTTTTAAGCCACTGGGTCTGTGACTCGAATCGCAGTCAACTACAGAAGTCTAGTGACATAACTATTATGCCATCCGCTGGTCCCCCTATACTCCTTTTCAAAGGACTAGCTAGAATTCTTATCTTAAGGGAGCAGTAGTTGAAATACCTACTTGGTGATTATTTCGTACTTCGTTTGTTCTGAACTAAATCTGTTTCCTAAATGTCTTAGAATTGAAAATAGAGAAAAATATTTTTTCTTTGCACATCAGTTATGAGAAGACTGCTTATAGTCTTTTTTATTATCAGAAAGTATGGTTTGCTGCCTATGTGTATTTATTTATAGAATTAAACATTACATGTATACTATTGTAGTAACAGTATTTATGTATAGTAATCTTTAAAGGACAAAGACAAACAAATCCCCCTCCCCCATACATAGCCTAGTGATGAAAAGACCTGGATCCCAGATGGCAGACTGCTTGATTCAAATCCCAGCCCTGGTGACTTAAAAGACATGTCATACTTCTGTGTGTGCATGCCCCAAATCCTGACAGAATGGAAAGAGAGGAAAAGAGATTGCAACAAAACTACACCTGATTGCAGAGTGTTTTCTCCTCCCTTTGTCTCTCTCTGGTGAGTGCACCTACCCTCTGGCAAATTTAAACTTAAAAAAAAAAAGGCAAGGAATATTTCTAAATATTCTCATTTAAATGTCATGATTACACAGTAGTGTCAAAATATCATGGACTAGTAATTATCAAGATTCAGTATTCATTTAGACAAAAATTCTAAAATTGTTAATGGGTCTATTTAATTCTTTTAATAGTGATATTAATGATTTGGCATTTTGAAGGTCAGTTTCTTATCAGATCTCCATTGATCCACATTACTTTATCTTTAGTTTGTTTGCTACAGAGCACATTTGCTTGCCAGAGAGAGAGAAAGAGAAGGAAAGTGAGAAATCACCCCTAGTAGGGATGGCCATGTTGCAATCCCTTCTCCTCCGTTCTCTTCTTGAGACTTTTGGGCATACACACACAAGTGCCTAGTGTTTTCTTAAAGCTACTGTGTCCAGGACTTGAACTGCTCAGTTGGCCATGTGGAATCCAGCTGCCCTTAATCTTCTCATCACCTGCTGGCCTGACTTTAATACAATAATATCAGTACTGCCCATATTTCTTATCATTTACTTGTGATTACATATTCAGGTTTTGTTTTTTGTTTCCTTCAGAAATCTGTGTTTGGTACCATTCCATTTCATGAATGTTGAAGATAAAGAATATAAAACACAAAGTCATTGAATTGGTCTTATGTAACTCACAATAAATGAACAAACCAGTGTGGAGAGGTACCATTTCTACTGTTAACATTTTTGAATATTGAACTCTTCTTACTGTTCTCTTGGGAAACCTCAAACACCATTTGTGACCCAAAGCAATCTGAAATGTGAACCTAGAGGGAGTATACCAGGCTTATAATGTATATTAAATATTACCAATAACTAATTTATGTCTTATTTTTAGATAGAAAAGTTCTATTTTTTTCTTTTTTAAATAATTACTATTTACTTATTTTTTATTCTTTAATTTGATCAGAGGGGATGGGGAGTAGGAAAGCAAGCCGCCAGGTCCAAGACTCAAACCACAGTCAGCCATGTGGGATTCCAGCATCTTAACCTTCACGCCACCTGCCAGTCCCAGAGAAGTTCTATTTTCTAACTAAAAGTTAGACATATATTAAGTATTGTCTTTGTTACTTGCTTATCTTTGTTAGGCTTTTTTTAGTATACTGCCTCATTTGGATTACACCCTTCACTTTTAAGACTTCTCTCAGAGGAGGAAGGTAAACAGAATATTAAAAGAATCAGAGTTAGGAATGGTATGTGGCAAAAGACAGGAATAATTAAGTGAAGAAAATTCATGAATACTCAAGAAATTGTAATCAATCTGCAGTATGAAAAAGTATAGCCAAAGACATCTATTGTAACTATGAACCCCACAGTGCAAAATACTGGGAATAAAAGTAAACATGTTGAATGACAGTAATAATAAAACTGGCCCACTAGCTTAGTGACTAAGGATGCCGGATCCCACATGTCCAACCACACTGTTCTTAATCCTGCCTAGAGGCCATGCCAGGCCCATGTACATGTGTGCCTCAAATCCTGACAGGATGTAGAAATTGAGGAGAAGGATTGTGGCATGCTCACACCTCATTGGGGAGTGTGTCTAGCCTCTCTTTTTTGCTTGTCTCTGGCAAGCGTATGTGCCTTTTGGCAATAAAATAATAGCAAATATTTATAGTTACTGTATGCTAGGCAGTGTCATATATTTAACCCTTACAACATATTTATGAGTTTGGTTTATGAGAAAATCAAGGCACAGAAGGGTTAAGAAACTTGAATTAAGTCATACAACTAATAAATGATAGACTAGGTATTGACCCTAGACCATCAACCTCTTAAATCCATACTCTTTAACTACCACTTTGTTCCTCATGTTACATAATTGCACGTTTATAATCCTGAAATGGCTGGAAAAATGACCACCCTGTTTAACTGCCTCTGGGACTTATGACCAATTTTCCAGCGCTAGGAGTCTCCCTTCTCGGTCTGTATGAGACCCAGGAATCCCCTTTTTCAGTCTTTCTCCTTCCTGCAGTTAATTAGTATTCACTACATTTAAGCATTTGCAGTCACAAGTAAGCAAGACTACGTGTTTCATTTTTAAATCCATGCTTGATTTTGCACCCATGGTAGTATTCAGAATAAATAAAAGTGATTACACCAGATTTTAAATCATTGTGTTACAGTGTGTCTTGTTGCTTTCTGGCACTTATATGTTTTTTGTATGGACAAAATTGCACTATTCTAGTGTCGTGTGACATAGCATTTATACATACTGTATGGCACTACAAGACATCCACCTTTAAGTTTCTTACTTATCAACCAGTTTCCTTAATGACTTATTTATAGGAATGGAATTTATCCATTAAGTGAGAAGGACCTGTACTTAAGTAACAGCTGTGGGCTTTCAATTTAGACATTTTTAGTCAAATAATATATTTCTTGCTATTTTTATTACCAGTGTTTCATCACTGATCAAACATGTTACAGAATTTACTAGCATTGTTTTTCTTTCTTTTTATTTTTTAAAGAGTTTTTGTTTAGTTTGTTTGTTTGTTTTGCTATAGGGCATGTGCACTTGCTGGAGAGACAGAGACAAAGACAGAAAGCAAGGAATCACCTTCTGGGGGGGTGGCCATTCTGCAGTCCCTTCTCCTCCTTTCTCCTTGTAATTTTGGACATGCACAAACATGAGCCTGGCATGAGTTTGAAGCCGCCAGGTCCAAGATTTGAACCTCTGTTGGCCATGTGGAGAGTCCAGCAATGTAACTATTACCCCATCTGCTGGTCCTTTTTAAAATTGTGTTACAGGGTACATGCAGTTACTAGAAAGAGAGGCGGGGGGGTGGGGGGAGGGAGTGAGAAAGCATCTCCTGAAGTTGATGGCCATGCCGCAGTCCCTTCTCCTCCATTCTCTCAGGTTTCAGTTATGTGTAGATACACGCCCAGTGTGTTTTCATGCCACCAGATCTGGGACTTGAACTGCGCACAGTTGTTCTTATAGGATCCGGCAGCCCTAACTGGGGACCTACCAACTGGCTCCATTTATATTTTTTAATCTAGATTAATATTTTTTCCTATGTTTTTGCCATATGTCAAGTATCTTCACCAGAGGGGGGAAAGCAAGAAATCATTCGCCAGGAGAATAGCCAGTGTAGTGTAGTATGACATAGCATTTATACATACCGTATGGCACTACAAGACATCCACCTGCGGTCTTTTCTCCTCCACTCTCCTCCTTTTTGAGCATGCGTGCACACACACATGGCATGATTTTCAAGCCATCAGGTTCAGGACTTGAACCACAGTCAGGCTGTGGGAGTCTGGCACCTTAACCATCACACCACCTGCTGGCCCCTAGATTAATATTTTTGAATTGAGTTTAACCTCTCCATTACATTATCTGAGACATCTGCTCTCATGAGAGATTCCTGAATAAGATACTTATGAAGCCTAAGTATAACCCAACAATAACATTTGTGTCCATTTGTACTAGTTTAGAGCCCTATTTGGATTTGTCATGATCAATTTTACATATACATATGTATGTATAGCTAGTAATTTAAAGATACTCAGTTTTAAAATTTATCTGTATACCATGTTATTTTACACTGATACAAATAAATCATATCTGTATTTGTTAGTTATTATTAAGAGCTATTACATTATTTAGCTAAAGCCAGATACTTGTTTATTTTGAATGTAGCTTTTTTATTTTTTTTATTTTATTTTTTTTATGGAGAGGTTTTTGCTACAGGGCGTGTGCGCTCGCCAGAAAGACAGTGAGACAGAAAGCGAGAAATCACCCCACAGGGGGGCTAGCCATGCTGCAAGGGTCTCCTCCATTCTCCTCTCGGGATCTTGGGCACACATGCACATGCACCTGGCGTGAGTTTAAGCCGCAGGGTCCGGGACTCGAACTGTGGTTAGCTACATGGGAGTTCAGCGACATAGCCATTATGCTAACTGCTGGTCCCCAAATGTAGCTTTTTTTTTTTTTTTTTTTTTTTTTTTTTTTTTTATGTTTATTTCTTCCATGAGAAAAAGAGACAGACATATAACACATCCAGTAGGGTCTTGACATCACAGCCCACCCCTAACTTTAGTCCTAAATTTTGAATATATGTGTGCCTGGCATACTCAGGTAAGTCTCTGGATATTAATGCACAACTTTCCCATGTGAATCTGTCTACAGAGCAGTCTCTGTGTAGATATTCTTGCCGAAGTAGTCCTTATGTCAGATTGTGGTGGCCTTTTTACAGTGCTGTGGTTCTGGTCTTTAAATAACAGTTCTTGGGACTAGCAGTTAGCATAATGGCTATGTCGCTAGACTCCCATGTGTAGAGACCGTGGTTCAAGTCCCGGACCCTGTGGCTAAAAATTCACACCGGGCGTGTGTGCATGCATGCCCAAGATCCCGAGAGGAGACTGGAGGAGAAGGGGTTGCAGTGTGGCCATCCCCCCTTGGGGGTGATTTCTTGCTTTCTGTCTCTCTATCTCTCTCTGTCTGGCGAGCGCACGCGCCCTATAGCAAAAACCTCTCCAAAAAATAAATAAATAAGTAACAGTTCTTGTTATTAGGTGTGCTAACGTGAGAAAATATCTTCTCTGTAGCCTTCCCTGTCTCATTTTAGTAGGATTGACATAAAAGAACTCCACTTTGATTCAGAAAAGTATTCACGAAGGTTATAGCTCTAGACAGTGATTTTGTGGTCATTATAAATGGGAATACGGCTTTGTACATTAGTAACAATAATCCCTTGACAAGTTCGATAGTTGAGAAATATACAAGACCCAGTGAAAACCTAAAGGATGAATTAATTATATGAGGTTAAGGGCTTTACAAAATATCAGTCACAGAACTTGCTGAAAGTGAAGTAGTTCGCCAGATAAAGGGATGGTGGGGGGGACAGGAAGAAATCATAGGGAAGATGGAATTAAGGATATAAGATGTATGGGGAGAAAACAGACATGAAGCTCGTGAGGTTTTTTTTGAAGCCATCTTGTCAATAACCTTGTATACTAGACAAGGAAATTAAATTTAATGTTGATAAATGAGACATCCCCAAAACACTGTTGTTCTATTAAGTATAGTACTAGGTAGTGTCGTAGGTGAATGTTGGAGACAACATTCCATTACTCCATCTACTGTTCTTATCAAATACATTTTTATGTTACTTCTTTTTCTTTTAAATTATTACATACACATGCACTTTCCAGAAAGAGACATAAAGAGAGAAGGTAAAAAGCTCTCTTCAATGGTGGTCACACTGCAGTTCCGCCTCCCCATTTGTCTATCATATTGGGATTTGGGGGCATAAACACACATGTGCCCTGAGTATTTTCAAGCCACTGGGGCTAGGATTTGATCTGCTGTCAGCCACATGGGATCTGGCTTCTTTAGCCACCAGGCTGACATATTATATATTTCTTAACTGGTACATATATGTGATTGTATGGGCCAAATGGAACCTATTACATTTTTTGAGGATTCTGTTTTAATTTCCTGATTTTTTTTTTTTTTTTTTGAGAGGTTTTTGTTATAGGGCGCGTGCGCTCACCAGAAAGACAGAGGGAGAGACAGAGAGACAGAAAGTGAGAAATCACCCCCCCGGGGGGATGGCCACGCCGCAGTCCCTTCTCCTCCATTCTCCCCTCAGGATCTTGGGCACGCACGCACACGCGCCCGGCGTGAGTTTTTAAGCCACCGGGTCCGGGACGCGAACCGCGGTCGACTACAAGGGAGTCCAGCGACATAGCCATTACACTAACTGCTGGTCCCTCCTGATATTTTAGAAGTATGAGGTTTTGCCAGAATCTGAAGAGTTCGCTTAGGCTTAGTTAGCAGACATCTGATAGTAAAAAGTAATTTCTCTTCAATTGTCTTTATGGCAGTTAGAATAATTTTTCTAAATAATCCTTATGGTTATTATTTGTTAAATGCACAATAGAACTTAAAATCAAGTTTTAAACAATACATTTGATGATAATTTTACTTATGCTCCTCAGATTTTTTAAATAATTTGTATTGTACTCATTTTTTTAAAAAAATGGTGGCATTTGAAATATGCAAAAGAATATATGCAACATGTATAAAATTTGTGAATCTACCACCCCCAACTTAAGAATGGAAATATTATTAAACTACTGAGATTACCTGTGTGCTTCTCCACTTTCCCATTTCACATTTCCCTTAGAGATAATCAATATTTTAAAGTACATATATATTTTTTCTTTTTGTCTCTCTCTTTTCTTCTTTCGCTTATAAATCCATTGATAGATCTTTTATTATTCTTTTTTTTTTTTTTTTAATGTAAATGCCAGTGGGTATATGCACTCTCCAGAGAAGATGGCGAATGTACCTGCTGGTGAGCATGGTCATTACCACAGTATCTTTCCATTTCTCCTATTGTTTTTTTTAAACTATCAGGGCTGACATTCAAACCCTGTTGACTGGGTGGGGTCTGGTTCCCTCAACTACTGTAATACAGGGCCAGCCCATTTATCAGTTTTTATTAAATGTTTGTCAAGATCCATGGATGACAATAGAAGGCAGATATTTTGTGGCATCTCATTTAGCAATCGTTAACAGTTTTGAGAAGAGCATATTTAAACATGGTGATATTGGTAGTTCCATTGAGTGTCGATTTTGCGTATTCTCATTTTTGTCTGTGCTACAAGACACAGATTGTCAAAACGTATGGTTAAGGGTAAAAATATCAGCAATGTTTTAGATATTTCTATAATTATTTTAGACCCATTTTTTAAAGTATCATTTTTGCAATGTTTTTTATTTGATCATAAAATTGAAGGGACTTTAAAAACTCATGGAAAAAATAGAATTTATGAGTTTGTTTTGGTGTAAAAACAATTTGAAATTCATGTATAGGTTTTTCATAAAACTCATTTTCTATGAACTTTTTGAAGACCCTTCTTATTTGTTTAATTCCAGGTATTGTGGACACAGCACTGATACACTAGGCAAAAACCTGCCTTCATAGAATTTAAAGTTTAGCTTAGAAATTCAATAAATAAAATACCTGGGCAAAATATGAGGGACCAGGGCTTGATGGTAAAGTGAGCCATATCTCATGTGGCCCTCTATGTAGTTCAAATATCAGTCCTAGTAACTTGATAAAACAAACAGAGCATACGCCCAAAATTTTGAGAAGGTAAAGAAATAGAGAAAAGATTGCAATGTGATCATCCCCTATTGGACTTCCTTTCTCTCTCTGTTTCTCTCTTTTTCAGTCTTTGTGTAGTGAACATATATGCTTTCTGACCAAAAAAAAAAAAAAAAAAAAAAAGTTTATGTAAAAATGTAATTATAGGGACCAGCAAATGCCTGGTTATGTCGCTGAACTCCCATGCAGTCCACCATGGTTTGAGTCCTGGACCTGGTGGCTTAAAACTTAACACTGGGTGTGTGTGTGTCTGTCCAAAATCCAGAGACGAGAATGAAGGAGAAGGGAATGCCACATGGCCATTCCCCCGGGAAGTGATTTCTCGCTTTCTGTCTGTCTTTCTCTAACTCTATCAAGTGCATGTGCCCTGTAGCAAAAATAATTTTAAAAAAGTAAGAACTTAATTACAAATTTATTTTGGTGCGAAAAATTTATATCTATGCATAATTTTTCCATGATGTGTGTTTTCCACAAACTTTTCAAAGACCTGTCATATTTTATGAATAGTATAATTAAAGGTAGCAAATCCTGCACAGAATAACAGTGGGAGGAAGAGATTAACAGGGGCAAGGGGAAATATTTCAAGAAGGGTAGTCGTTAGGGAAAGCGCAGTCTCTTATGGCTGATTGCAGTGTGACTCCCAGTCCTGGCACCTCGAAACACATGTTGAACATGTGTGCCTGTGTGCCCCAAATCCTGACAGGTTGGAGAAAAGGAAAAAAAGGGATTGTGGCATGACCACGACCCATTAGGCAGTATTTTCTCTCTCTATTTCTCTCTCTTACAGGGGCATAAACCTTCTGGTAATTAAACAATAGGGTTGTCAGGAACACTTCTCTGAGAATACAACTTTGAGGAAACACATGAAGAAGTTGAATGGAGCAAGCTATCATATATTTGAGGAAAAAAAGAAGCAAGAGTAAAGGTCCTGAAGTGGAAGCATACCTAGTATGTTTTAAAGACCACAAAGAAGTTCCCGTGCCTACCACACACTAATTTACATAGTGTGTTTGATTGTTGGATCTTCAGGACATTTTGAAAATATAACAACAGTTCCTTCTTATTTTTCTTCACATGTTATTGACAATATCAAGTTAATTGACTAGTGAGGTATCCATCTCACTTTTTTTTTTAGAGAGAGGTTTTTTTTGTTTTGTTTTCTCTTGCTATAGGGCGCGTGCGCTCGCCAGAGAGACAAAAAGCAAGAAATCACACACACTCCCCCCATGGGGGGGAATGGCCACGCTGCAATTTCTTCTTCATTCTTTTCTCTGGATCTTGGGCACAAATGCGCACACGCCCGGCATGAGTTTAAGCCACCAGGTCTGAGACTCAGCAGTCGACTACATGGGAGTTCAGCAACATAGCCATGACGACAACTCTGGTCCCCATCTCACGTTTTTTTTCTTTGACTTTTTTATGTTATTATTTAACTTGTTCCTATATACCTTGTATTTTATACCTCAAAGTTATTATAGGTCTAAAGGTGTCATTAGATTAATTGTGCATTGTGGGACCAGCATGATGGCTATGTCGCTGGACTCCCATGTAGTCAACCGCGGTTCGAGTCCTGGACCCGGTGGCTTAAACTCACGCCGGGCGCGTGTGCATGCGTGCCCAAGATCCTTAGAGGAGAATGGAGGAGAAGGGATTGCGGCGTGGCCATCCCCCCGGGAGATGATTTCTCGCTTTCTGTCTCTCTGTCTGTCTGGTGAGCGCACATGCCCTATAACAAAAACCTCTCAAAAAAAAAAAAAAAAAATTAATTGTGCGTTGTTTTGCAACAAAATTTTCTACTGTGTACTTCATACTGTATCACAGTAGGTAGCACATATTATCAGCTTACCTACTTATTAGTAACACTGAGATTTATTACTTGTTGAATGTAGTTTCCACTGCATATTATTGTAAAGATACTTTTTCCTTTACAGTTACCAAATAATTTTGCATTATGTTAACATTCTGCTAATGATGGCTACCACTTAATGGTTTTAGTATCCATTAATGAGCTGTTTCTTAAATTTTTTTATTTGTTTTGAATGTTAAGTTCAGTGTGGAATGCCATTGAGAAATAAGCTATTCTATATCCATTGTTTTGAATAATAGTGTTATCAGATTGATTAGGCATTCTTAAACAAAAGAGTTGGGCCTCCTGTGGGTGTCACTGTCAAATAATTCTTTATTTCCTCTTGTGAATAAACCTACCTAGTCAACCACAGTAGAAACATAGAAGTTATTTTTGGCCATTAGTCACTTAAGTCAGATTTTCTTTCTTCAACATTTGGATATTTAGCACATTCTTGACATTAAAAGTGCTGTTTCATTCTTGTCCTTTATCTTTACCTTCTGACTATTTTCCACATTATAACCATAAATGTCTTTTTAAAATTCACATCTTTTTTATGATACTTAGTTTGCCCAAAATTTTTCAGTGGCTTCCCACTGCCTCCAGAATGAAGTTGGGCTTCCTTAGTCTCTTTGTTTGTATAAAGAAGGCTCCCAGGCCAGATGGTGGAACTGAGGTGAAAGGTGGTGCTCTGTGCTCTCATAAGCCACATGGGAGGGTTCTGGTTTGACAACAGGAGACCTCCCTGTGTATACCAGGCCTCTGGGTGCCCATGGTCTGGAGCTGTTTGGGGCTGGGAGTGTATTTGCACTATCACAGCTGTTACTAGGAGTGCCGTCTCCAATGGAAGAAATCATGTTAAAAGCAAAAAAAGGAGGAGGCCCTCCAGTGTTCTGACCCCACCTTTCTTTCCAATTATTACCACAAATTCTATTTTAGCTTACCATAACTTTAAGCATCTATGTAGTCCCATTGTTATGTTTTTATTTATAGGCCTTTGCTAGTTATATTTCTTATAATCCTGTTGTCCCTTTTTCGCTTGCACACTTACACCTGAAGAAAATTGATACTCCTAATTATCATGTACCCTTACAGAGATTCTACAATGATATTAATTCACTTTGTGTATATGCATGTTCATCTTCTTAATTAAAAAAGTGCTTTGAAAGAGAATATCCTTGTTCTTGCTCATCTTTGTGTGCCAGGGACTTGGTTGGTATAGTGCCAGGAGCAATTTGTTCAAAAATGTATGAATAGATGGATGGATAGTTAAATGGTTAGGTTGGTGGATATTTTCTACCTTCCAAATAAGTGTTTGTGAATTGCCCTTTTAACCATATGACTGTGAGAGTCAGTCTTGTCTCAGTCTTTGCCTTCTGTTCCTTTTTCTTGGAACCTCCTCCTATTCTAAGTACCATACTAGTACTCTTTCTTAGGGCACCAACAGAGCTCAAGGCTTTACTTACAGTTTTCTTAGCAACAGTTTGTCCTAGAAAAGGCAAAAAGCTTCAAATTGAGAACATAAAGGTAACTATGTTCATAGAAACTCAGTCTTGTGAGTTTCCAATTCTGTACTTAAATGATATAGGCTACAGAGGAAAACTACTAACCAGTTGAATAAACAAGATGACACAGTCTGAGTCCATAGTAGATATTTTTCCTTAGAGAAGTTGATAAATCCAGGCTGGCCTTGTGGCACAGCAGTCAAGTGCTCTGCTTTGGGAGCTAAGTCCTTCATGACTAACCGTGGTTCAAATCCCAGCCCTGATGTTTTGAAAAATAATAAATATGTGTACATATGTGCCCAAAATCCTGCTGGAAAGGGCAAATGGAGGAAAAAGTATTGTGGCATGACCATTGGACTGGGAGGAGTGTTGCTCTCTTTCTCTTTCTGTGGCAAGTGCATATGCCCTCTGGCAAAAAAAATTTTATAAGTTCATAAATGAGTATAAAATAGAATTAAGATCATATTCCTAGTAAAATTGGAGAAACAGATTTGGAGTTTTATCCATGAAATGTTCGTTTTGGATTTCACAATTAAATGCTTTTTAGTTTTCAAATTCTTGATTTTTAAAAATTAAGTTTAAAACATTGAAAGGTACACAGATGTCATGATCGCTTTGTTCTAAATTCTATGGCAAGTATCCTTTCTAGTCTAATCTTATTTTAGTTTTTGTTTTTAATTTGTCTCAACTAAGATTTAAGTTATTTTGTTTGAGAGTTTGTTTGTTTGTTTGCTTGCTTGCTGTAGGGCACGTGCGCTCACCAGAAAGACAGTAACAAAGAGACAGCGCCACAATCCCTTCTCCTCCATTCTCCTCTTGGTATCTTGGGCATGCACGCACATGCACCCGGTGTGAGTTTAAGCCACTGGATCTGGGACTCGAACCGTGGTCGAGTGGGAGTCCAGCAACATAGCCATTATGCCAACTGTTGGTCCCAAGATTTAAATTATTTTAAATAAAAGGCTTAGAGCAATGAAGTAAATTACAGTTCTTTTATTTATTTATTATTTTTTTGGAGAGGTTTTTTTTGCTATAGGGTGCGTGTGCTCACCAGACAGAGAGAGACAGAGAGACAGAGTGAGAAATCACCCCCCAGGGTGATGGCCACACCGCAATCCCTTCTCCTCCGTTCTCCTCTCAGGATCTTAGGCATGCACACACATGTGCCCAGCGTGAGTTTAAGCCCCCGCGTCCGGGACTGGAACTGCGGTCGACTACGTGGGAGTCCAGCGACATAGCCATTATGCTTACTGCTGGTCCCTTTTTTTTTTTTTTTTTTTTTTTTTTTAAGAGAGATTTTTGCTATAGGGCATGTGCACTCACCGGAGAGAAAGAAAGCGAGAAATCACACCTGGGAGTGGGGATGGCCACACCATAATCCTTTCTCCATTCACCTCTTAGGATTTGGGGAATGCATGCACATGTGACTGGCATGAGTTTTAAGTCGCTTGGTCCAGGATTAGTACCTTGGTCTTCTACATGGAAGTCCAGCAATATAACCATTATGCCATCTGCTGGTGCCTGTAAATGCCAGTTCTAAAATAAGTCTTAACTACTTTAAGAATTACTGAGTTATGGTACTTCAAAATAAAAAAGTAAAGCCATTAATCTACCTATGAAAGTTAGTTTCTATTTCTGTCCACATGTTTTGAGGAAAAGCATTTCTGTATAGGTAGGAAGGAAAAAAATATTTGCTCAAACTACTGTCATATAGCATACTTAATACATTCTCTTTATTTCTTTTAGGACAGTGGTGATTATCCCCTTACAATGCCTGGACCTCAGTGGAAAAAATTTCGTTCAAACTTTTGTGAATTTATTGGAGTCCTGATTCGACAGTGTCAGTATAGCATAATTTATGATGAGTATATGATGGACACAGTAATATCCCTTTTGACTGGTTTGTCAGACTCCCAGGTCAGAGCTTTTAGGCATACAAGTACCCTTGCCGGTAAGTGACCAACATTTTATTTCTTTTAGTTTTGTTAAATATGTCTTATTCTAATTAAACTCTCTGAAAAATAACATTTCCCCCAAATTCATCAGAGTGGTTTATCAGTTTTGGTGAAATGTGTGTGTCTTGATAACTGGCATTTAATAGCCTTAAGAATGAAAATTGCATTTTTTTGGCTAGTGTCAATTAATGTATATGAGCATTTATTTTTCTACTTCTGTATTTTATAACCAAATAATTTTTTTTAGTCTTTTTGTTTTGTTTTGCTATAGGGCACATGCACTTACCAGAGAGAGATGGGGAAAGTGAGAAATCACACCCCAGAAGGGATGTGCATTCCCTTCTCTATTCTGTCTACTGGTTTTGCACACATACGCACACACGCCCAGCATGATTTTTAAACCACTAGTCTAAACTCAAACTACAGTTGGCCAAGTGGGAATTCAGTGCCTTAACTAGCACACCACCTGCTGACCCAACCAAAGAACTTAAAAGGCCTGTAGGCCAAATTCTTTAGAAAACCCAAGCAATTATATTTGAAATTCCAAATTCATACTTTTTTCTCTATTTAATTACATTTCTTTACTTTACATTGTTATTATGCATAACTTGTGTTTATTCGAAACAATTCCATCTACCAGATACTAATATAACAGATACACATTTCTAGTTCCATTATAATTTAAACATATCTCAACACAACATCTCTAAAATCAATTTATTCCGGTGGCCTTTTTTGGGTGGACTTTAGATGATCTCAACAACTGGTTATTGCAGTTTTCACTTGCTTTCTTCCTTTTAGACTTATCTTGACATCTTGTCAACAAAGTATACTCATTTTTTCCTTGTTTTCAACAAGATTATTTATCAATATTTTTATTTTCTGCTATTTTAACTGTTCTTTTCTAAAATTATTACTTTTTTATTTATCCAAGACATGGAATTCCACACATCCCTGCATGTGTGTGCATAAACATGCTTAATTATTCCTAAGCTACATTTTCAGTAACAATAACTCTGTCTGTATTCATCTTATTACCATGACAAAAACAGATTGAAATTAATTAATTGTATTTCATCTTATATTTAAATGTCAGTGTTTTATTTGTCTCCTTTAGTTAAAGCATTGGTTCTCAAATTTTAGCACATAGCAGAGTCACCTACAAGGCTTTTTGAAAAAGACTGCTGGGACTCACTCCGAGTTTTACAGGTTTCTAGGTGATGTTGATGGTAGTGGTTTAGAGACTACATATTGCAAACACCTGATTTAAAATTTTATCATTTTCAGGCTTAAGCTGTTGTCCAAAGCCAATATGATAATATTATCTGAGTCATATTTTTTCCAATTCTGTTCTTTGTTACTCAACTTAGTTAATTTATAATAGTGTTTATTTTTCTCTTATTTATAGTTCTGTGCCAAACAAATATGAAACACAGTTTTCTTTTTTGAGAGTGTCAATTATTTATTAAAGAGAAGGAAATATTTTGCCCAGTTTTATCTTTTAAAAAGGTGAATTAAAAATAGAGCTTACTGTTGAAAATTTTTTCATGCATAACATAGCAAATGTAGCTCATTCTGTGCTTTGAGAGTATCTTCGTCATTATTAGGAAGGGAAAGAGATTTTAAATATACTTGTGTCTTTTTTAAAAAGGTACTGTAGAGGTACTATTTATTGTTAATAAGGTTATTTGCTGTCATATAGTTTTTTCTAATTTTATGATATTTATTATTTCTGCATTTGTTCTTTGGTTGTTGGTTTGTTTTTGTTTTTTCTCTTAACCGTATTTTCTGTTTCCATTTAATTTTCATCTTTTCTCTTTCTATGTGTAGTAATGCCCATTTACCTGGTTGTCAAATGCATAGGAAATACAATGATTTGAAATTTTGAAATATTAAATATAAGTAGAAATTGCTTCTGAATAGCTAAAGTTGCTGTCAGAAAAATTAATGAACCTGCCTTGATACACAAGATGTTTATTACCTGATTTTCCAAGGCCAAGGCAGAAGAAGAAACAACCAATTAATGGAGAGCAAACCTTAGATACTATTCTATTGATAGTCCTGTGAAATGAAAATTTATAGCAAAGAAGAAAACAAATCTGTTTACAGACCTCAAGATAGAGAGCACTCTGGGGCTCTCGATCTGTGTAGAAGCAGGCAACCTCTTTTTAATCCAGAAACCTGTATACATTCTCTGTATTTAAGGACACAGGAGAATGAGTACTGTGTTATAGAAATATGCAGAATATTTTGACTCTGAAACTTCATTTTAATTTTCTAGACAACATACTTCTATTCATTTGCATTTGTCCTTCACTGCCATGTAAATGAAATATTACTGTTTCACTGCCTTCTTGATGCTTCATTTTAGCTGTCTTTTCCATTAGCTCTTTTTCCATAACTTATTGATTTCTTTATTTTTTTTTGCTTCTCTAATTTTTTGCTAAAATTACATGTTTTAAACAGATTTCATGTATGACTTTCCTCTTCTTCCTTTAGAATAACTCCCTCCTCCTCCCCTAGTACCTTTTTTTCTTTTTCCACAATTTATCATTATTCATGATAGCTTTTTAAACTGCTTGAGAAATTCCATTTTGTTTTTACCCAAGCTCTTTTTATGTCATCATAGAGCCTATATGAATTTCAAATTATTTTTCATAATCAGATCTCAAGAAACTGAATGTAATCAGTGTTATGTTTTACTGATATTTCAAAGGACAAAACCTGTTTTTCAGTTACTCTCTAAATTTACTTAAATAGTACTGTAATTCCTGTGTCTCTACACTAATGGTCATGTCTTCCAAGGCTCATTTGTTTAAAATATGAGACATGTCAATCACTCTTCAGCAAAGCACAGAGAGCTTAATTGGAATTAATTCTAGGCTGGACAATAATTATTTTTTCAAGCATTTTTTTGTTCCTATCTTTGCCTTTTTTCTTTCTTTTTTTTTAATGGTATGTATGTGAGGCATAGATTAAAAGATAATCGTTTTTATTCACTTTGCAGGACAAGTCTTGGGGACTAGATAAAATGGGCAGGAACATTTAATCCTCTGCTTCAAAGACTATGTGCATGGACAGTTACAAGGCAGTTATGGCCAGATATGGTTATCGGCTTTGGAATAAAATGCTCCTTGACATTGCTTATATCTTAGCTGAGAAGAGAGACAATCAGGTTAGTTATTTTGTAGGGTATAGATATGATGAGTTCCAGCACTTTGTAAGTCATCAGAGTGGTCTTACAGCAGTACTTTTATTCTGTTTTCCAGATACCCCCTTTTTTTTACTGTGAATTAAATAATGACTCCCTATTGTTAGTGTTTATGCATTGCACTTAATTGTTTACTTTCACTACATTTTTATTAAAAGTTTTTATCATTCTATAGTTCTTTGGTCTATTCCACAGTTTTTAGAATAAGTATTCTCACTTTTCTATTGGAGATAAATTCTTTCTGGAATGGTCTTTATCAAAAAATTGAAACAGGCTCTTGACAATTAACATTTTATATTTTCCTTAGTCTTCACTTCTGTTAATTGGATATACTGTCCTATTTATTTGACCCATTTTAATTAAGAAGCTTCATACTGCATGCAGAAAAGTTTTCATTAGTTATTAATATGCAGAATTAAGCACCCTTATTTCTGTTCCAAATAGTGATCTCAGTTGGGCATATTAGAATGTAGTTTTTGGATTTAACTTATGTAAGAAACATTTTATCATAATTATTCTGATGGATTTATGATCTGAGACTGGGAGATTTTTTTTCCCTATTTCATTAAGTTTCATATTTAAAAACTTTTTTTTAGTTTTGCAGTAGAGTGGGTAAACCTACCAGAGAGACACAGAGATAGAGAGGGAAGGTAAGAAATCACCACAGGAATAGATAACCACACTGCAGTCCCTTTTCCATTTTCCTCTCATAATTTTAGATATTCATGCACCTGCTCCTAGTGTATTTTTCAAGGCATTGGGTCTAGGACTCAAACTATGCTGTTGACTATGTGAGATCAAGCTGCCTTATCCTCCATACCAGCTGCTAGCCCATAGTTTTTATATTTTATGAGAAGATATCTCTTTCTTTTTCCAAGGTCAAAAATAGGTAAGATTATCATTGTTTTCTTTCTTTTTTATTTATTTATTTATTTATTTTTTGAGAGGATTTTGCTATGGGGCGTGTGCGCTCGCCAGACGGACAGAGAGAGACAGAGAGACAGAAAGCGAGAAATCACCCCCCAGGGGGGATGGCCACGCCGCAATCCCTTCTCCTCCATTCTCCTCTCAGGATCTTGGGCACGCACGCACACGCGCCCGGTGTGAGTTTTAAGTCACCGGGTCCGGGACGCGAACCGCGGTCGACTACATGGGAGTCCAGCGACATAGCCATTATGCTAACTGCTGGTCCCTTATCTTTGTTTTCAAGCTGCCTTAACCTCCACACCGACTGCTGGTCCAAAGTTTTTATATTTTATGAGAAAATATCTTTTTCCCCAAGGTCATAACTACGTACGATTATCTTTGTTATACCACTTTGTTGCTTGGTATTACGAATATAATTTTAGTCTCAAAGAATTCATTTTTCAAAATGATAGTTCTATCTTATTTTTAGATTATTATCTTTTAAAATATATACCAATACCTTACAAGTTGTTAATTTAAAATTATTAGATGGTAATTTCTAGGATGAGCAATATTGGTTTAACTTTATTTTTTGTTATTTTCTCATATACATAATTTTCTGTGATGTTACAAATATATTAATATTGGCTACCTCTCACTTCAGATTTAAAAATGCTAATTACAACAAAAGGAAATTAATACACGATTTGTATTATTAATGAAATTATTTATTCTTTTTTTTTCCAAGATTAATTTAGGAAAAATTTGAAATTGTGGCTAAGTTTATTATATGAGGCCAGTCTTCACCAGTGGTTAACAGGTCACTCAGACTCTTGAAACAGTATACATTTCTTTATACCATATTGTTGAACATCCTTATGCTGACATATGGTTGATTTTATACTGACATGTGATTCATTATTGATTAATATTTCTTACAAAGTTAAATTTTCTGGACTTTAACCCCTGAGGAAAGGTATGACATATGAAATTACTTTATTCTTTAAACATATGAAGCTGAACATAATTTTGCCTCAGAAAATTACCACTCTTTTATTTGGCATTAGTTACTGAAGCCATAAAATACAGTGGTTGATAAGAATAGGTTCTGGAGCCATCGTGTCTGAATTCATACCTCTCTGTGCCTTTTACTAGTGGGATAAATCCTTAACTTACCTTACCTCACTTTCTTACGTAAAAAGGGGAAGAATATAGCTACCTTTTATTAGAACAAATTAGGAGAGTTTGGCATAACACCTAACTTTCAGTGAGCTGCTACTATGTTCTCTAATGATCAGAAGGGCTAATAGTGTTGGCTTATGTTTCTCTTCATTTATGTCTTACTCAGAATTTATTGAGTTACCTACTTTACTTTAGTAATAAAGACATGGCAATTTTTTTTTTAGAGAGAGATTTTTGCTATAGGGCGTGTTCTGTAGTCGGACATGCAGAGAAGAACAGAAAGCCAGAAATCACTCCTGGTAGGAATGACCATGCAACAGTCCCTTTTCCTCCATTCTCTCTGGATGTTAAGCCCGTACCAATGTGAGTTTATTTTTTAAGAGAGATTTTGGTATAAGACATATTGACTCGCCAGAGAGACAGAGGGTCAGAAAGCAAGGAATTCACCCCCCGAGAAGGTTGGCTACACTGCAGTCCCTTCTCTTCTATTCTCCTCCCGGGATTTTGGGCACGCACACGGACACACACACATGCCAGGCATGAGCTTTAAGCCGCCGAGTCGGGAACTTGAACCATGATTGACTAGCAATGTAACCATAACACCATCTTCTGGTCTCTAGCATCAGTTTTAGGCCACCAGTGGGAGTCCAGTGATGTAACCATTACACCATCTGCTGGTCCCATTATTTTATAACTTTTAATCAGGTTATTTCTGTTTATGTGATTAGGACCTGAAAATTTTAGGGCAATCAGGCATTGTCAAAGAACAGACCATAGAGTATAAATAATATCTCTTTTTTGGTTTTGTATGTTATTTTCCTTATATATGTTGTTTTTCATTCTTCTAGAGTCTTACCTTTTCATTACTTTGTACTTTTAACCTTATGTTACTTTCTTATTTCTGTCTCTCTCACCTTTCCTCCAGATATAAAACCTTTATACAGTTCTGTTGCATTTGCATATAGTAGATTTCTGGTATTCTTATGGGATTAACCCCCAATAGTTGGTAAAAATCTGCAAATACCACTATGTCATGTAATTGGACCTACAAATTAAGTTTAATTTTAAATTATAATTACCCTTATGAATCTGTAAATACAAAAGGTTAAAGTTTATGGACAATTCATATTATGAAAAGATATGCATGGATTTCATTTTTTTTCCCTACCAAAATAAGCTCATACGTTGATTTTCCTTTTAAGCCACCGGGTCGCGTCCCGGACCCGGTGGCTTAAAACTCACGCCGGGCGCGTGTGCGTGCGTGCCCAAGATCCCAAGAGGAGAACGGAGGAGAAGGGATTGCGGGGGTGATTTCTCGCTTTCTGTCTCTCTGTCTCTCTCTGTCTGTCTGGCGAGCGCATGCACCCTATAGCAAAACCCTCTCCAAACAACAAAAAAATTAACCATAGTCATACATCACATAGGATATTGCCATATGATGTTGATGTTTCCTTTAATTTTTTTAGAATTATATTTATGAAAACTCTTTTTTTTTTTTGACTTAAGTTTATTTATTTATTTTCTCCATTATTGAGAGAGGCATTAGACAGAGGTGTTCATGCTGTGATCCACCAGCCACAGCGAGTTCTGGTTCATGGGTACATGTGTTCCTGAGAAACCCAGGAAGATCTCTGTACTTAAACTGGGAACCTTTTTATGTGGGACTGTACACAGATCACTGCATTTTGATACTGTATTTACTCACTCTCTATTTTTAAACCAATGTTTTGATTTGTTTTTTGGTATTCATTTTTATGTACATTATATTTTTTAAATGATGCCTCATTTTCTAAAATTTAGATGTACTTTAATTTAGTTGATGTTTCTTTCATTGTTTGGATCCTTTGTCACTTTTTGGGCCCCCTGTCATCTTTTGTTTTCTTTCTTTCTTAATTTATTCTTTCCTCTTAAAACTTCTTGAGAAAAGAGGTATTGGGGAAGTATATATTTGAGACTTTGCATGCCTGAAAGATATGTTTTATCCTCATGTTTAACAACCTTACCCAATGTAGATTTCATCATTGAAAGTTATTTTCTTCAAAGTTTTTCTCTAGCTCCCACTATTTCTGTTGAAGAGTTCATTGCTGTGTAGGCTTTTGATTCTAATCCTGCTTTTTACTTTAGAAAGCTTTTAGATTTTTCTTTGTATCTTGAAATTTCATGGTGATGTGTGCACTACATGTTATCTCTTGTTTTAAGTTTCTAAGAGTTTTTTCTCATTCTCTAAATCTCTTTTTTAGACAGTCTGTCTTTCGTAAATATAATATGAAAGATCTTTAAAAGTTGATAGAAAGTGCTTTTTGTGGGACTAGCAGTTAGCGTAATGGCTATGTCGCTAGACTCCCATCATATAGTCAACAACATTTCGAGTCCTGGGCCTGGTGGCTTAAACTCAAGCCTGACGCATGTGTATGTGTGCCCAGGATCCCGAGAGGAAAAGGGATTTTGGCGTGGCCATCCCCCCTGGGGAGTGATTTCTCGCTTTCTGTCTCTCTCTCTCTGTCTTTCTGGCGAGCGCACGTGCCCAGAAGCAAAAACTTCTCCAAGAAAAAAGAAAATGCATTTTGTGAAAACACTATGCATGTAATTTAGAGTTTTTTGCACCAAAATTTTTGTCTCATTATCAAATTTAATAAACTCATTCATTCATTTTTTAAAGAAACTTTAGAAGTCCCTTGTATCTTTTTATATCTTTGATGACAGTTAATTCTCTGAAGTAGTCTTCCCTAGCTTTACCCTCTCTTCTTCTCTGCTTTTACCACTGTTTTTCATATTAGAAAAAATTTCCTCAAATATCTGTGGTTTGATCCACTAGTCATTGTTAACCATGAGACACTATAAAGCTCATTGCCAGAGAGGGGTTGAGAGGGTAGCAAGTTGGGACAGTGACTTTAGCTTTCAGACTACCCTACTACTGTAGGGTAGGTAGTATTTTCATTGTAGTACCTCAGATGTTGGTGTTGGTAGTAATTTTCCAAGAAGTTCAACTTCTTTATAAAAAGATCTTCTAGTGTTCTTCAGCTTGACAGCTGTTTGTTATTTTGGAGTTGGAGAGGGTAAGGGAAGCACTTGAGGTACTCTGTACATCACACGTAGAAGTCAATGACTTCAAAATTCTGGTTTATTTTCTTTAGGAAATAAATGTCTGGATTTCCAAGGATGTGTGTGTGGTAGAGAAATTGCCTAACTGTCTAGTTTAGAGTAGGAATTTAGATATTTATTTACTGATCAAACTTTGAGAGAGAGATAACACTCCCATTTGCAGACTATACTTCACCCCATCCTCTTTGGAACCTAGCTCTTTTAATTCCTGAGTGCTTTTGAGGTCTACAGAGCAAAACAGCTTTTTTTCCTTATAGATATGGTTGCCTTGCTTTTTACCCTTTGGTTTGATTTCAGGAATCTTTGTTCATCCTCTTGCTGTCATATTCATTTATTCATCTGTTGCACTTTGGGATTGTAAGTGTTTTCTGGATTCATTGAAGATGAAAATTATTTTCTCTTTACTATTTTAATTAGGTTTTTAAGAGACAGGATTAACTAAATCTTTTTTTATTTTTTAATAATAATTTGTTTATTTAATTTTATTTGTTATTTATTTTTAAAATTTGACCAGAGAGGGGCCAGCAGGTGGTGTAGTGGATAAGGGCGCCGGATTCCCACACAGCCAACCATGGTTCGAGTCCTGGACCTGGTGCTTGCTTTCTCACTTTCCTTTTCTTTCTCTCTCTGGTCAAATAAAAAAATAACAATAACAAATGGAATTAAATAAATAAATCATTATTTTTAAATTATTAAAAAAAATTTTTTGGACCAGAGAGAGACAGAGAGAAATAGAAAGGGAAAGAAGAAGAGTAAGCTGCCAGATCTGGTACCTGAACCATGGTCGACCATGTGGGAGTCCAGTGATTTAACTACCACACTACCTGCTGGCCCCGGATTAACTAAATCTTTACCATTTGGATATTGGAAGTTTGTCATTAAGCCCTCCACTCACTTTTTAACTGAACTTTTAAAAACTGAATTGTTCTTTTCTCTAAAAAAAGTTTTAAAGGGACCAGCAGTTAGCGTAATGGCTATGTCGCTGGACTCCCACATAGTCGACTGCGGTTTGAGTCCCGGACCCGGCGGCTTAAACTCACGCCGGGCCCATGTGTGTGCGTGCCCAAGATCCCGAGAGGAGAGTGGAGGAGAAGGGATTGCAGCATGGCCATCCCACCTGGGGGGTGATTTCTCACTTTCTATCTCTCTGTGTTTCTCTGTCTGTCTGGCGAGCGCACGCACCCTATAGCAAAAAAAAAAAAAAACTCTCAAAAAAAAAGTTTTAAAGAGGTTTTTGCTGTAGGGTGCATGCCCTTGTCAGAGAGACAGAGACAGAAAGTGAGGGGCCCCCTACCCCCCATGGAGAATCTCTCTCTCCTCTCGGGATTTTGGGCATGTATCTACACATGCCTGGTGTGAGTTTTAAACCACCAGGTCTGGGACTCAAACTGCAGTCAACTATGTGGGAATCTAGCAGTGTAACTGGCTGTTCTGACCAGAATGCTATTTTTTTTTCTTTGATCTCACTCCAGTATTGTTTTTCTTCTATTGAGACTTTAAATATTTCGACTCGGGGTTGGGGGGACTGCGGTATTTGCCGGGGTGGCAACAGCCCTCTCCTCGGCCCCAGGCGCCACTGGAACCCCAAGCCTGAGAGAGACTGAGCAGGCTGCAGCCCGGCCAGGAGCCGGGAATGCCCGCCAGGGGCGGAGAGAGGCAGCCAGGGCAGCACTGGCTGTGGAGGCCAGGTCGTGAGCACAGCGGGGGAGCCCGAGGCTGAGACTCACCAGAGGGAGCAGCTCGAGCTCCCCGCCATCGTACCTAAGAAGGTTCCACATGGCTCCAGCGAACTAGGCACAAGAGGCCATGCCTTCAGAAGAAGGTTCAACATGGCTCCAGCGAACTAGGTATTTCAGGAAATGAAGATTTTCTACTGATAATTCAGCCTGCAGCAAACGAGATAGCGACTTAACTTCAAGAATGTGAAAGATACACACCATCCATCAGATGACAAGAAATCACCGCCAGATCACAAGAAATATGGGAAAACAAGAAAATACCTCTCCTCCAATGGAAAAGAGTAACTCTCTTCATCTACAAGCAGTTTGGTGAAAATCATGGAAATGTATGATAAGGAATTTAGAGCATTCATAATGTCGAAGCTAACAGAGATGGAAGAAAAGAGAGATAATAAACTGCTAAAGAGAAAGGAGTAAGAAGTTGACGAGTTCCAGGAGATGAGGAAATTCTTGCAAGATCTAAAAGAGGAATTACACACTACAAAAGACTCAAACAGAACTGTTAGAGATGAAGTCTATACAGGAAGTCAAAATCTCCCTTGAAAGTATTAAAAGCAGACTAGATCATTCAGAAAATAGAATCTCAGATGTAGAAGAGAAAATGGATGGCCTAGAAAAATCCACCATGAAGACTGAGAAAATGGCCCAAAAATTTGAGAATAATATACGAGAAGTACTGGATACCATCAAAAGTCCAAACATCTGGATAATTGGCATTCCAGAAGGTGAAGAGACCCATAAGGGCATTGATAATCTATTCCATGAAATCCTGGAAGAAAATTTTCCAAACCTAGAGAAGCATTCAAAGATCCAGTCCCAAGAAATACAAAGGACCACAAATAGAATCAACCCAAGAAGGTCTTCTCCAAAACACATTATAACAAAGACAAGATATTAAGATTGGCAAGAGAAAAACATCAAGTTACCTACAAAGGACATCCCATCAGGCTAACAGCATATCTATCATCGGAAACAATGCGAGCGAGGAGAGAATGGGAAAATACCTTCAAAGTGTTAAGAGAGAAGCAATTTCAGCCAAGAATACTGTACCCTGCAAGATTATCTTTCATGTGGGAAGAAAAGACAAGAACATTCTCAGATAAACAAAACCTGAACGAATTTACCAGCACCAGACCAGATCTCCAAGAAGTTCTCAAGGGTGTGCTATATCAGGAAAATTAAATACAGACACATGGAAATAAGAGTTCAAAAACTAAGAAAGTGGCCAGCTTAATCGTAGGGACAAGTCTGGAGTTGAATATTATATCCCAGAATTTAATCAGGAAAATTGAACCAAAACAGAAGATAAAAGTACATGAGACTGAAAGGTTCATGCACCTACCATTTGAACAGAATCCTAACCTGTTTCCCGGCTTGAAGCAAAGTTCCTTGGAATTTCTTTGATTTAAGTTAAAACTGGTTTTCTTAATAGTAACGAGTGAACTCACCATTGAAAGTAGTCAGTTTATGTAAGAAATTGTGAGATCAGTACAATGTGGGTGGGAAAGGAATGGAAGACAATTGTAGACACCAAAGATAGTGTGAGAAGAGGGTGGGAAAGGACAGAGGGTCAGAAAGAGGGGTAAAAATAATTCTAGGAACTAGAAATGGAAACTTTTTTATAATATGCATGATTAAGTCACTATGTATTATATACTGGATGGGAAATCACACTTTGTATACTGTGATGATGCTTAGGGAAAGAATGTAAATTAAGTTACAAAAAAACAAAAATAGTTTCAGGAAAAAAAAATATATCTGTTCAATGACTGCAGTAAGATATATTCCCAGCTAGGTGCTACTTTATAGGATGCGTAAAGTTAGACTTGTGTTCATGGAAATGTATATATCACCTGTGTTAGCTATGAAAATATTTAGATTAATTAAGTTCTTTAGTAATTCAATAAAATGTGGGGGGAAAACAGTATAGAAAGCAAACATAGATACCAGATACAGTGTTGGAGGAGAGTGGGAGATGGCAGAGGGTAAGAGATAGGGAATCAAGGATGGGGGGGGGGGGGGGAAGCAAAACATGCAGAAAACAAGAAATGGAAGATTATTTGTTGACAATAACATGTATGTTGATCTGCCTGATTGAGACAATATACAGTGTACTCTGGATGGAAAATCTCATTTTGTATGCTGTAATGATGTACAGTGAATAAATACAAATACATAAATTGAAAAAATTTTTTTCTATTTTTTTTTAACACCTGCATGTCCTCATTGCCTTTGCCTTCTTCATACCCTTGACTTACTTGCCTTCTTCATACCCCCTCAGAAAACCCTGTATCACCAGCTTCTCCATGTCTGTAAAAGAGCAGATAAAATAGCTAGAGAAAAATATATAACTAGGGACCAGCAGTTAGTGTAATGGCTATGTCGCTGAACTTCCACGTAGTTGACCCCACGGTTCGAGTCCTGGACCCGGTGGCTTAAACTCAAGCCAGGCGCGTGTGCATGCATGCCCAGGATCCCGAGAGGAGAATGGAGCAGAAGGGATTGCGGCGTGGCCATCCCCTCTGGGGGGATGATTTCTTGCTTTCTGTCTCTCTCTGTCTTTCTGGCGAGCACATGCACCCTATAGCAAAAAACTCTTAAAAAAAAAAAAAAAAAAAACTATAGGACTAGACCTGTAATTCTATCTAGTAATACTGTTATAGCAGGATTATTCCCACCTCCTCACAGCATTATTTTAATACCTTCTCCTGAAACCTGCAACATCTACTTTTTCTTCACCCTGAGCTGATCATGTTGCTTCTCTAATAGAGACAGTCAGAATCCCTCAAGAATTAAACCTACCTAGCTGCAACTATATCCATGTACTCTACCTTTTCTCTTATTATAGTACCGTCTATCTAAGGCCAGTCCTTGCACTTATTCAGTGAATTTGATCCCTGTTCATCTGCTCAAGAACATTGCACCTTAAATTGTTCTCACTCCCTCCAGACTTTAAGTTTCCTCTGCTATTAGATAATTCTTGTCATTATATCAATATGGTGTAATATCACTCATCTTTCTTTTAGAAACCTTTTATGTCAGTCTGAATTACTCGAAGAAGTGGAATCAATAGGACATACACTCAGATCACATCTTAAAAGAAGTGGAACCAATGGGGCATACACATACAGATTTATTTTTAATTAATTTGTTCAACATAGTTGTGAGAGCTGGAAAATCTGACATCTGTAGGGCAAACAAGCTCGAGCATCAGGCAGGAGCTGTGTATTCTTGAGATTTGCAGGGTATTCTGGAAGCTGAGGATTTTATGTTGTAGTCTTGAAGCAGAAATTTCTTCTCAGAAATTTCTTCTTTGGAAAACCTGCTTTTGCTCTTAAGCCTTCAACTCATTGGTTAAGACCCCTCACGTTATTGAGGATATTCTCATTTAAAGTTACCTGATTGTACCTATTAACCATAGGTACAGAAATACCTTCAAGATAGGCACCTAGATTAGTGATTGATTAAATAACTGAACAGGATTGCATAGCTAAGCCTTAGCATGTAAGACTTAATCTTCACCTTCCTTTGTTCCTTCATGCCTCTCTAGCTACAGTTCCATTTCTCTTTTTCTTTGCAGCAGATTTCAAGGAGTTATTTATATTCACTGTCTCCACTCAGTCTCTTCTTACTTTCTCTGAACCTGCACCATTTAGGTTTCTATCCTACCACTTCACTGCCTCTGTGTTTTTGGTTTTTGTTTTGGTTTTTTGAGAGATTTTTGCCTGAGGACCTGTACACTCACTAGAGAGAGAGAGAGACAGATAGTAAAAGGGAAAGTGAGAAATCACCCTCGAAGGGGATGGCCAACCCGCACTGTCCTTTCTTCTCCATTCTCCTCCTGGGATCGTGCACATGCACACACACAGACCTGGAGTGGTTTTTCAAGCCACTGGGTCTGGGACTTGAAGTGTGGTCAGCCATGTTGGAGTATAGCAACATAACCACGATGCCATCTGCTGGGCCTGACTGCCTTTTTTTTTTTTTTTTTTCCCGACAATTCTACCCTCCTAATTTTTCTATATAACACATTTACTCACTGGAAAGATGGCGGGGGGAGGAAGCACCTCTTAGTAGAGGTGGCCATGCAGTCTTTTCTTTTGCATTCTCCTCTTGGGATTTTGGGCACTTAAGCATTCACATGGCACCTAGCCTGTTTTTCAAGCCACGGGGTCCAGGACTAGAACTGCACTGTTGGCCCTATTGGATCCAGTGTCTTAACCACGGTGCCAAACCACCATGTCACTGACTGGTCCAATTACTTTCTTAATTGCCCAGACCATTGGGCAGTTGCCAAATGTCAACTTTCTCCAGAAAGACACAGCTACTTTTTCTTTCTGGAACAGTGTCCTTACTTGTTTTTTGGAATACCACATTTTCCTGGTAGAAGTTAGAAAGTTAACATGTAAATATTCCTCTTGAGATTAAATCTTTGGGTTTCTTTTTTCTATTTACCCCTTAGTGAATAAAATAAAAACCAATTCAATGGTTTTATTATTTTAATTAAAAAGTGATGACGATGAGGCAGCAAGTGGCGTGGTGGTTAAGACGCTGGACTCCTACATGACTGACCATGGTTTGAGTCCCAGACCTGACAGCTTGAAAATCACACCAGGCACATATGCATGCATGCCCAAAATCCTGAGAAGGGAATGGAGGAGCGGGGATTGTGGCATGAACATCTTCCCTGGTGGTGGTTTCTCACTTTTCTCCTCTCTGTCTCTCTTTGTCTCTCTCTGGCAAATGCACATGCCCTATGACAAAAGAAAACTAAAAAAAAAAAAAAGGAAAGATGATGAGATAATGCAGTGATATGACTTAAAACTTAAAAAGTATTATATAGTGAGATGTCATTCTTTCACCCATGCCCTGCAGGCATCAGAATCTCCCTAAAGGCAGAGTTGCCAGCTACTTAGATATAAGTCTCTTAACTGATGTACACCTCAGTTTTCTCTGATGTAAAAAGGAGATAATATGGGACCAGCACATGGCATAATGGTTACGTTACTGGACTCTCACATAGTTGATCACGGTTCGAGTCCCGGACTCGAGACTTAAAACTCATGTCAGGTGCATGCATGTCCAAAATCCTGAGAAGAGAATGGAGGAGAAGGGATTGCAGCATGGCAGCCCTCTTGGGAGGGCGGTGATTCTCCCTTCCAGTTTCTCTATTTCTCTCTCTCATCACTCTGACAAGCGCATACACCCTTTAACAAAAAAACCTCTCTTTAAAAAAATGAAATAATGATTGTACTTTATTTCATAGATTTGTGAGGTAGAAATGTGTGAAGGATATATGTAAAGAATTTAGGAAAACATCTAACACACAAAAATAACCTGTTCTTTTTATACAAACGATATACACAATATCAGGTATCTTGGTCTTTTTCCCCATCAATAAATATATTGGTAAGCTTTTCTTTATAACACACAATTTATGTCTCATCTTTTTCTTTCTTTTTTTAATTGCCAGAGGATATATGCACTCACCAGAGAGACAGGAGGAGACAGAGAAAACACCCCACAGTGGGGTCAGGTCACACAGGAATCCTTGTCTCCCACTTGATGCTCAAATGTTAAGGCCTCAAGAGGGTCCTTCCTGACTATATAAATACTTTTACTGACATTTCCCCCCTGTTTGATATATGTCTATTTGTCTTCTCTACCAGCATATAAACTCATGAGGGCAGGTAATTGTTTTACTCACTTTTGTACCTCTAGCACCCAGAACAATGTTCAGTATATGATCAGTTGAAAATGAGCGAGGGTGCCCTAAATAAGTGCTTCTGAACTAATGGTGAAAAACCAGTGTTTTTTTGTTTTTTTTTTTTTTTAATTATTTTTTTTTTTATTACTAGTGTGTGTGTGACTAAGAAAGAGAAGACCAAGAGGGAGAGGGAGAAAGCACACCCCAATAGGATGTGGTCTTCCCATAATCCCTTCTCCATTTCTTCATTCTGTTTGGATTTGAGGCATGCACACACACAAATCTAGCACATTCCTCAAGCCATCAAGGCTAGTACATGAACTGTTCATCTGACATGTGGGATCTGACTCGCTTAACCACTGTGCCACTATTTTTTTTTCTTTTTTTGCTATAGGGCACGTGCGCTCGCCAGACAGAGAGACAGAAAGCGAGAAATCACCCCCCAGGGGGGATGGCCATGCCGCAATCCCTTCTCCTCCGTTCTCCTCTCGGAATCTTGGGCATGCATGCACACGCTCCCAGCGTGAGTTTTAAGCCACCGGGTCTGGGACGCGAACTGCGGTCGACTACATGGGAGTCCAGCGACAGGGCCATTACGCTAACTCCTGGTCGCCCCACTATGCCACTATTAAATTACAATCTGAGCCCTGTAGTGCATCAGGTAGAACCCTGTGCATAGGGAACTGGATCCCACACGACTACCCACAGTTCAACTCCCGGTCTTAGAGTCTTGAAAAAATGTGTGCGTGCATGCGCATATGTGTCCGGTGTTCCCTATATCCTCATGGGTTAGAGAAATAAATGGAAAGGATTGCAGTATGACCACCCCATTGCAGGGATACTTTCTCCCTCTATCTCTGGCAAGCACATGCATTCTCTGGCAATTAAATATGTATATCTTACACCAATTTATATATATATATATATAAAAATATATATGTACATACACACACATATATATACATACATATATATACACACACATATATATTGATATATGTGTGTGTATATATATATATATATATATGTACATCACCAATCCGTCAGCCTAATATTTTTTAAAATGAAATTAAATGAATTTTAAGAAAAACAAAATATGTATTTTTTAATGTCATTTTATTATTAGGTTCAGCAGGCATGAAATTACTGTCAACTATGAAAGTTTCTAAATACTGTCAATTCTGTAGTTATGATAAACTTAGTATAAATAATACCTTTATGGTCAGCACCTGTGTAGACCCCACTCTGAATATCTCTTGTACTAAGAATATCCTCACCATTCTGTGGCCAGCAGATGACATAGCGGTTACATCTCTGGACTCCCACATGACCAACTGTGGTTTGAGTGCTGGACCCAGTGGCTTGAAAATCACACTGAGTGTATGTACTTGTGTGCCTAGGATCCTGGGAGGAGAATAAAAAAAAAAGGGACTGCGGTGTGGCCATCCCCCAAGGGGTGACTTTCCCTCTCATTGTTTCTGTCTCTCTCCAGTGAGTGTACACGCCCTATGGCAAAAACTTCAAAAAAAAAAAGTGAAAGCTAAATGAAGTTTTCATCTCTTTGACAGATAAGAAGCAACTTCAAAACCCGTGTCACAGTATCATAGGTGAATTCCTATGGAATTATTCATTTATAAGATGGTTTTGTTAGTAATACCATAAAATTTAGTAAGTACTTACTCTATGCAGAAAATACTTTTTCAGTGGGGCCCTATAAAATATCATAACTCTCATGTTGTATCTATCTCAGTGAAGTAAAGGTCTTTCCTCAGTAGCTGTTTGTTTATATGTTGATAAGTGAAGTGAAAATTTCAGTGAAGTCTCAATTTTAGAAATACAGAAGTCTTTTACTTTAGAGAATAAATACTGTATTTTATCTAATTCTTTTCTGAAAATGTATTGATCATTTTTTGTTTCTCTTAATATGTTGATTACTTTTTGTTTATCTGAGCTGGGATTAGCCCTATTACATAATGACAGTTGGAGTTTGGAATCTGGATTCACAAAAAAATATAGCTGAAAGCAAAAGTCATTAAATTGTAGAAAAGCTGTGCCACAGTGTGCACTGGTGAATTCCAGCCAGAGTTAGTATCAATTTTAATCTTTCCAACTTTTTGATCTTCAGGTCATTTTGCTTTAAGAGATCTCAGGTATAGACTGATTTAAGCTCTGTTGAGTATAATGTTGCATTACTCAGAACAAGTTCCTATAAACTGGTATTATCCCTTTTGGTGTCTTCTGAATGCCCCAACTCCTTTTTGTCTTTCAGCTACTTCTCTTTCTTAAACAGATTAATTTTAAATCCTTTTTAAACTTCAAAGCATAGTCAAATGTGCTACTACTTACACTCCATAAAACTCTTATAATCACTAGCTTGTTATTTTGAAACATAATATTTCTCAGTACTATTTGAGACATTATATCTCAGGAAAAGAAACATTTTTATTGAACCCATCTCTAAATGATCAGTAACTTAAATACATTTGCTTTTGAGATTTTTTTGTCTTATATTTTGACTTGAGGGGTAGCATCATTTACTATTAACATGGAATTGGCAAAGATATAGATAGAATTTCAGGATAATATGTTGAGGGTGTAGGCAAATAGATATACAGATTCAAATATATATGTGTATATATATGCGTTTATGTATATAATTAAAAGGAAACAGTGACATTTTGAAGGAAACGTATGTATGTTTTTAGTAATACAGATATGTTTATAGATAAGTGAATCAGTTCTAAAGCACTGAATAGTTTTCGTCATCGTTGTTTTAGGTTTTTGCCATTGGGTGTGGAGTGGCCAGAGACAGAATGAGAGGGAAAGTGAGAAATCACCCCCCAGGGAAGATGGCCACACACAATCCCTTATCCTTCATTCACCTCCTGGGATTCTGGAAAAAAAATCATGTGCCTGGTGTGATTTTTCAAGCCACCAGATCCAGGACTAAAACCACAGTTGGTTATATGGAAATCCGGCACCTTAACCACCACACCACCTACTGGCCCCAAACAGTTTGTCTTTTATAACGAAACATTTATACGTAAGATGATTAATCTACACGCAGCAAAAAGGGAACATTATTTACTAGCACAAACACTCTTACTCAAGCTTTACCAATATTTTCTACCCACTTTCTCCGTAATAAAAATAAATAGGCAAATAAAAATTTGAATTTTGGGTCATATTTCTTTGTCAGAGGACATGAAATATAAATTTGAAAATACCTCAATAGAATTTGTAAATACTGGTGAATATTTAAAACAATACTAACCCTATGACTGGGTAGGATAGGTTGATTGACAATTCACAGAATAAATTTTTAATAAACTTTATGAGTTTGGTATAATCAGTGTGTTTATCAGGAGTTAGACCCTGCATAACTCAGACATAGTGAGAATAAGAGAGGACCACATTTTGAGATGAAGATCCTGAACTAATTTTAGACATGTCAGTTTATATACACAGAACTGGTAGTCAGAAGAGAGGTCTTGCCCTGACTCGTTTGCCCTCACTAAGGTGTGTGTTTTGGGGAATCAAGAAAAGGGGATGTTGAAAATGTTACTTAAATCCTTTCTGATAATAGTTATGATAAAGCTGTTTTTAAGTGGGCAGTGTTAACAAGCCAAGCTGTTCTCTCTTGAAGTAGAGAAAATTATGTTGTATACTTTGAAGATGAATATGTCTTTATAAATTATCTTTTTAAAATTATGCCTGGATGGTAAAACAAAATTTGCTGATTTCCTTTCTTCATCCACTTCTTTTTAAAATTTGGGATCTTAGGGAACCAGCAGTTAGCGTAATGGCTATGTCGCTGGACCCCCACGTAGTTGACCGCGGTTCGTGTCTCGGACCTAGTGGCTTAAAACTCACGCCGGGCGCGTGTGCGTGCGTGCCCAAGATCCCGAGAGGAGAATGGAGGAGAAGGGATTGCGGCGTGACCATCCCCCCTGGGGGGTGATTTCTCGCTTTCTGTCTCTATGTCTCTCTCTGTCTGTCTGGTGAGCGCACGCGCCCTATAGCGAAAAACCTCTCAAAAAAAAAAAAAATTGGGGATCTTACTAGTGAAGATTTGATTCATAGATGAGTATCATAGTATTACTTTATTTCACAGCTATGAAGCTCATGACTGCGCTGGTGAATGTTGCCTTAAATCTCAGTATTCATCAGGATAATACGCAGAGACAGTATGAAGCAGAAAGAAATAAAATGATTGGAAAGAGAGCCAATGAAAGATTGGAATTACTACTTCAGAAACGCAAAGAGGTAAATTTCATAGTTACTCATATGTTCTCTAAATGTGTAATAAATATACTAGTAATTTTTCCCTGTAAAAGAGCTTGTGTGTCTTCTTATAATTTACTTTTTAATTGGATTATTTGATCTCAGAATTTCTAGATAAAACTGAAATGTTCACAGTGATTGTGTAAGTACTATGTCATGGCAGAAGGGAACCACAGAACAGCTCTATTGTTTAAAAAAGGTGATCTGGCAATTAGGAGTACTCAAGAAGATTGTCAGGCTATGGAGTCAGAAAACAGTAAATATTAAAGTCAGAAATGGAGGTTAGCAAGGCTGCATTCTCAGGAAAAAGCCAAAAGACACTGTATAGTTACTGATCCATAAAGTGTTCCTGTATATAAGATTGGTCCCAGTTTCACATTTTTTTTCTCATGTGTTGAAATATTTTAAACTGGGGTTTTAGTAGGAAACATTTTTATTCATGCAGTGTAAATAAAGTTGTAGATCTGCAGTATTAGTCTCTTTTAGCTTGAAAAAAAATAAGACTGCATATGAATAATGGGGTATAAGAGTCCGCATCAAATTATTATAAATTATAATGTATTGGTTTGATAGGGCTGCTGTGACAGACAACTACAAACTGAGTGATTTAAACTAAAGAAATGTATTGTCATAGTCTTGGAGGCCAAAAGTCCAAGATCAAGGTATTAGCAAGATCATGTTCTTTATGAAGGCATTTGAGACGTCTCGCTCTTCTAGGCTTCTCTCCTAGCTTCTTGACTTTGTGGCAGCATAACTTCAGTCTTTTCAGGATGTTCTCTGTGTGTGTCTCTCTCTGAATGTACCCTTTTCATAAGGACACCAGTTATATGGGATTAGGAACCCAACCTACTCCAGTCATGCCTCATTATAATGACTATCTGCCACCACCCTATTTCAGATAAGGTCCCATTCTGAGGTACTGGTATTAAGGACTTCAGTATATAAATTTTTGAAGAGCACATTTAACCCATAACACATGCCATACTTGAAATATTGTGGAAATATTTATTTTTAACTAAACTTTAGTAATGACCCCTGACTAAAACGTATGCTTCATACAGATCAGTTAGTTTTTATATAATAAATTGAGCAAAAGTAAATTATTAAATTTACATTAAGTCATAATCTTTACTATAAGAGTTATTTTACTATAAAAGTATTCCTGCGCTTATTCAGGAAACCTGAAACAAAGCATACCAAAAGAATAAATCTGAAGGAATTTCAGTGTCACAGCATGTATGTATTTAGAGCAAATATAGCAAATATTTCATTGAATTTTTTTATTTAACTAGTTGTAAGACAAGTTAGTATTATAAATACCACGTTGAATTTAATTTTATATTAATGCTTCAGTTTCTTTTGAATAATAAGTAAATTCAAACTTTAACTCTGATCAGTAGTGATATGTGAAATTTACATCTTTTGTAGTAATAGAATTTTATTACTACATTCTACCACTAGTGACCAGGATCCTCTTTCTGTCCTGTTCTGCCTCCTGTTTTGGGCACTTGGTCTATTATATGGTAGTCAGATGCAGTGTAGTATTTGGGTTTTTTAGATGGAATAGGAAGTTTCTTGTATAGCAGTAAATATGTCACTCGGGAATGATTTGTTAACTAAAGAAAGCAAAAACCATGCAAAGACCTCTTTGAATAGAAGAGGTACAGAAAGTAAGACTTACTTCCAAAGCAGACGATATTTTGGAGACAGGAGTCTGACCACACTTAACTATACAGCCCACCTCATTAGTCATTGTCTAGTATGTGTCTCAAAAGGGACATTGAGTAAGAGATTCTAAACTGTGTGATGAAGCTATAGAAATAAGGCAAGTGTCCTGGTAATTTCAGACATGTTTCATATGTGAAGATAATCAGGAATTAAAATAGTTATAACTGTTCATTCCAAATCAAAATGGTCAGTATTTTAATTTACATTTATATTAATTACATTTTTATTTTCATTTCAGCTACAAGAAAATCAGGATGAGATTGAAAATATGATGAACTCTATTTTTAAGGGTATATTTGTTCATAGATACCGGTAAGAGATTTTGAGAATCATTTAGAAAGGTTTTAACTTACATAAGTATTGTTTATTTGTAGCCCACGCTAGTTATAATGGTATTAAGCTTTACTAATTATTACTTTGGTTTTCTGGAAAATAACTTCGGTCTATTAGTGTCAAGTAAATATCACGATGTTGCTACAGAGGAAATTACATCATCACTGCCATTACTGCTGGGCACTTCTGAATTCTGGATGTATACTGTTGGAGGTAGCTGGTGTACTTGCATTTATACTAATGAAATGTAATTGATAGGGTTGTTCAATTAATGTAACTTTATTGATTACTTTTATACTTAGAAAAATTAAATACCCTACTTCTTGATCTGTGGTACTTATCTTATTCTATGGTCAAATTCTCCAATAATTTTTAAAAAAAATACATCTGTGGAGCCAGCAGGAGGCATAATGGTTAAGGCACTAGACTCCCACATGGCCAACCACAGTTCAAGTCCCATACCCAGAGGCCTGAAACTCACACCAGGTGTATGTGTGTGTGTGCTCAAAATCCTGAGAGGAGGGAAACAGCAGTTAGCATAATGGCTATGTCGCTGGACTCCCACATAGTCGACCGTGGTTCACGTCCCGGACCTGGTGGCTTAAAACTCACACCGGGCGCGTGTGCGTGCATGCCCAAGATCCTGAGAGGAGAATGGAAGAGAAGGGCTTGCGGCGTGACCATCCCCCCTGGGAGGGTGATTTCTCGCTTTATGTCTCTATGTCTCTCTCTGTCTATCTGGCGAGCGCACGCGCACTATAGCAAAAACCTCTCCAAAATATATATATATATATATATATCCTGAGAAGAGAATGGAAGAGAAGGGATTATGGCATGGTGATTTCCCCTGGGGAGTGATTTCTCACTCTCTTTCTGTCTCTGTCTCTCTCTGGCGAGTGCATGCACCCTATAACAAAAATCTCCCAAAAAAGAAAGAAAGAAAAATACCTTTTAGAAGATGGGGGAAAAGAAGACAAACAGATAGCATTGCATATAATACCAGGACACTGCATCTTCACACCTTGTTTCCTTTTTTTTTAATCTTTTTTTTTTTTTTAAGAATTATTTTATTTGGGGACCGGCAGATAGCGTGGTGGTTGGGGCATTGGAAATTCCCACATGGCCGACCACAGTACGAATCCTGAACCTGGTGGCATGCTTTGTTACTTTCCCTCTTTCTCTCTCTTTGTGTTTCTCTGTGGTCCAATTAAAATAAAATGAATGAATAAATAAAATAAATAATTCTTTTAAAAGAAAGAATTACTTTATTTAACTTTACTTGTTTATTTTAATTTGCCCAGAGAGAGATACAGTGAGAGAGAAAGGAAGAAAGCCAGCCGCCAGGTCTGGGACTCGAACCGCAGTCGGCTATGTGGGAGTTCAGTACACTTAACCACCATGCCACCTCTGGCCCCACATCTTGTTTACCTTTAACTACACACATGAAAGTAGTCAAAATCTGTTTCATTTTTTCTTTTTTTTTGGAAGAGGTTTTTGCTATAGGGCGCGTGTACTCACCAGACAGACAGAGAGAGACAGAAAGTGAGAAATCACCCCCCAGGGGGTCTGGCCATGCCGCAATCCCTTCTCCTCCATTCTTCTCTTGGGATCTTGGGCACGCACACACACGCGCCCGGCGTGAGTTTAAGACACCGGGTCCGGGACTTGAACCGCGGTCGACTACGTGGGAGTCTAGCGACATAGCCATTAGGCTAACTGCTGGTCCCAAATCTGCTTCATTAATAAGCTGCTTTGTTAGCAAAATATTTTGTCATAGTCCATTGTAAGTGAGCTTAGTTTATATTTCTGTGATGGCTGAAAATTACTAACTGCATTGTAAAAGAATATATTTCATATAGAAGTAATGAATTGTGTACATATACTTGTTACTTTCTGTTAACTAAATATGATAAGACAAAGATAGTAGCTGTGTTTTCAGATACATTCAAGACTATAGTGGGTCAATTAATATAAAGTGTTAAAATAAGAAAATAATTTATATATATAGATATATATGTATATAATATTGATGTTTTAACGGAACTTAAACATTTTAACTCAAAGTATAAAATGGTTTTTGAGTAGGTGGCATGGTGGCTGGGGCACTGAACTCTCATGTGACCGACTATGGTTCAAGTCCCAGACCTGGTTGTTTGCTTTCTTGTTTATGATGTGTAATACAAAGGCATAATTCTACTTTTCACATACAGAAATTCAGTTGTTAAAAACACCATTGAATGGGACCAGCAGTTAGCGTAATGGCTATGTTGCTGGACTCCCATGTAGTCGACCCCGGTTCGCGTCCTGGACCCGGTGGCTTAAAATTCACACCGGGCACGTGTGCATGCGTGCCCAAGATCCCGAGAAGAGAACGGAGGAGAAGGGATTGCGGCGTGGTCATCCCCCCTGGGGGGTGATTTCTCACTTTCTGTCTCTCTGTCTCTCTCTCTGTCTGTCTCGCCAGTGCACGTGCCCTATAGCAAAAACCTCTCTTAAAAAAAAAAAAAAAAAAAAAAAAAACACCATTTAATGAAAGACTGTCTTTCCCCAGTTGATTCACCTTGACAATTTACTTAAAAATTAATTGATCGTCAATGCAAGGTTTTATTTTAGGATTTTCTTTCTTTATCTTTTTCTTTTTCTTTTTTTTTTTTTTTTTTTTTTTTTTTGAGAGGTTTTTGCTATTAGGGCACGTGCACTCTTGAGAAAGAGAGAGACAGAAAGCCAGAAATCACTCCCCTGGGGGTATAGCCATGCTGCAATCCCTTCTCCACCATTCTCCTCTTGGGGCCCAGGGCGTGGTTTGTTTTTTTTTTTCCTTGTTGTTTCAGGGTGGTTTTTGTTGTTGTTATTGTTTTATTTTTTTAAGATTTTTTAGGATTTTTTTCTACATAGGAGCATGTTATCTGTGAAAAAAGACAATTTAATTCTTTTTATATGTCTTTATATATCTTTAGGTTCCTTTTTTCCTATTGTACTAACTAGAAGCTCAAGTACTGTATTGACTAAAATGGTAAGAGAGTTTAGACATCTTTGCTTTATTCCTGATTTTTTTTTTTTTTTTGAGAGGTTTTTCGCTATAGGGCACGTGCGCTCGCCAGACAGAGAGAGACATAGAGACAGAAAGCGAGAAATCACCCCCCAGGGGGGATGGTCATGCCGCAATCCCTTCTCCTCCGTTCTCCTCTCGGGATCTTGGGTACGCACGCACACGCACCCGGTGTGAGTTTTAAGCCACCGGGTCTGGAACACGAACCGTGGTCGACTACGTGGGAGTCCAGCGACATAGCCATTACGCTAACTGCTGGTTCCCGCTTTATTCCTGATTTTAAGAGGAAAATAGTCTTTTAAGATTAAGCATGAGGTGGGACCAGTAGATGGCATAGTGGTTAAAGCATTCAAGTCCTAGACCCTGTGGATGAATCCCAGGCCAGAAGTGTGTGTGTGTGTGTGTGTGTGTGTGTGTGTGTGTGTATGCCCAAAATCCTGAGAGGAGATTACAGGAGAGGGAATTGCAGCATGGCCATCCAGCATGGAGGCTGATTTCTTGCTTTCTCTCCCTTTGTGTCTCTCTGATGAGTACATATACCCTATTGCAAAAATCTCTCAAAAAAAATAAAAAGCAGATCAAGCATGATGTCATTAACTCTCTTAAGTTTTGTGTCAATGTCTTTTGATAGAATGGGGAATTCCTTTTCTTCCTAATTTTTTTTGGTGGTTTTTTAATCATGATTGATTGATTTTCTTACTATTTCTTTAATTTAATTGAGATGATCATACGTGATCCCCCCGCCCCCATTTTTTATATTTATCGTTTTGTGAACATTTCTGATACTCCTCATTTTTTTTCTATGCTTTTGAGTTATAAAGCATTACTTCCTTTCAGTTTGAAGGACTTCATTTTGTGTTTCTTTTTTTTTTTTTTTTTTTTTTTACGAATTATTTCTTTTAACTTTATTTATTCATTTTATTTTAGTTTTTTCCCAGAGAAACAGAGAGAGAGAGAGAGAAAGTGAGAAAGCAAGTCGCCAGATTCAGGACTCTAACCGCGATCAGCCACATTGGAGTCCAGTACACTTTTCCACCATGCCACCTGCCAGCCCCATTTCATGTCTCTTACAAGAAAGGTCTGTTAGCACATTTTCTTGATTATTAATCTGGAAATTTTTGTTATCCCAATTTCATTTTTTAAAGGTAATTTTGCTCTATATGGAATTCGTGATAAATAATTTATTTTAATATGTCTACTTGTGGATGTTTTTGTGTTAATCCTATTAAAATTTTGGTTAGCTTCTTGAATCTGAGTAGGTACTGGTTTTCATAGAATTTTAGAATTTTAGCCCTTAATTTTTATTTATTTATTTTTATTGCCCCTTTTTCTCTTTTTTGCGTGGATGCCTTTTTGTTTTTTTTAAGAATTCTTTCATTTAATTCTATTTATTTTAATTTGACCAAGGAGGGACAGAGTGAAAGAGAGAGAGAGAGAGAGAGAGAGAAAGAAAGTGAGAAAGCAAGCCTCCGGGTCCAGGACTTGAACTGTGGTCGGCCATGTGGGGGTCCACCACCCTTAACCACCATGCCACCTGCTGGCCTCACATGGATGCCTTTCACACATATGCTAGCATAGCATACTTACTGTTATTACACAGATTTTGAAACTCTTTGTTTTTCTTTAATGTTTTTTTCCCAGATTTGTTCATTGTAAACAAGCAAACAGTTGTTTCTCTCAATTAGATATGCTGCTAAGATAATATAGCCTTTTTATTTCTATTATTATACTTCTCAGTTGATCCTGTTTTGTTGTTTCTGTTTCTTTATCATGATTCCTTGGTTTAGTCATTGTCATCATGTGTGGAAAGCAGCTCTTTTGAACAAACATGGTGACTTTGAAACAAATGTAGAAATATGGTTTTGTGAGGTATATTTGTTTAGAGATGAAAGCAGTTAACATATGCTGCTATCAGTACCACAAAGCAGTATCAGGATAAAGCATGGCAACCGTCATTCTCACATCATTAGCTGATTAACATCTAAAAACAACTAGCTTTACATTCCATTTTCTCTTCCCCCATTTTCTGCCCTATGAAATAAACCTGAGACCTGTTAGGGATCATGACTTTCTCCATCAGAGAAGTCAGGCCCATTCAATCCTCGCACTTATATACTTCTATGTCTTTGTGTGTTTATGTTTATTTCTTTTTTTCCCCCACTCATTGTTCACTTATTGACTGACTAGGTACCGGGAATAGGTACAGGGAAAGAATAGAAATTCAAGTTTAACATACACATGTGCTCATCAAGCCCACAGCTGCATTGAAGAAGAGACACACACACAAGTCCACTTTAAACGTGCTCTAATAGAGATACAGACAAGGTACCACCGAAGGGGAGAGAGAGGAATGACACAAAGCCAGGCTTCAGTCCTGTGTCTTTTCTCTCTCTCTGCCAAACCACACTACGTTTAATGTGCCATACCTTTTATTTTCATTTTCTGTTTTTCCAAACCATAGAATGGCATTCTAGTTTTTCTGTTAATTTATAACTCACCTCCTTTTAAATACAATAAATTATTTCCTTTTTCTTTCTTTTTATTGAAGAGGTTTTTGCTATACAGCACGTGCACTCGCCCAAAAGACAGAGAGGAACAGGGAGACAGAAAGCGAGAAATCACCCCCCAGAGGGGATGCCCATGCCACAGTCCCTTCTCTTCCATTCTCCTCTCGGGATCTTGAGCACGCACACACATGCTCCCGGCATGAGTTTAAGCCACTTGGTCCGAGACTCGAAGCACGGTCAACTACATGGGAGTCCAGCAACATAGCGATTACACCAACTGCTGGGTCCCATACAATAAATTATTTCTAACTTCCCCGGCCTTCCTGGTAGAAAAATATCAGTCTCCATTCCTTCCTTTTAGCCTCAACACTGATTTCTCTTTTCTCTAGATTCACAAAGGTTGAGGTCCCGTATGTAAAGTGTGGAGAATTTTTGGAAGATTGGAATGAAGGGTTTTCCTATGCAGAGATCATTTGAAGCAAAAATAATTAAGAAGTTACTAAAATAAGTAGCTAAAAGAATTTATTACCTGAGTTTAGAGTTATATATATATGTGTGTGTGTGTGTGTGTGTGTGTGTGTGTGTGTGTATCCAGATTTGAGATATGTATGTGGGATCTATGATGTCAAATTACATTGAGAAGAAAGCAACTCATTGACTCTACTTTTGATCAAGGAGCACTTCTGCAACAGAATTAGAGATTATTACGCCAACTACTGCTCCCAAGAATTAGAGACTATTAATTATTGGTCTCTTGTTTTTTTTCTGACAGTGATAACAAGACTTCCTAAGAGGAAATTGGTTAATGACTTCCTTATTTATTAGAAAGCAGCCAAAGGGGGAGGTGTGTCCTGGCATATTCAGAGACCAAAGCAATTAAACTTATGTGCTAAACCTCATATCCTAGACTCCTGAAACACTCAGAAAAATACAGGAGAGATTTTTTGACAAAATGACCAGAAACCACCACAGAGGCACAAGAAATGTGAGAAACCAAGAAACTATCTCTCCCCTAAGGGAAAAGAACAATCCTTCATCATCCACAGACAGTACTGTAGAACTTAGGGAAATGTCAAATAGAGAATTCAGAATATTCATAGTGATAAAAGTAAACGAGGTGCAAGAGCTAAGAGACACTGAGCTCCAGAAGATGCAGGAGAAAAGAGACAACGAGTTCCAGAAAGTGGGGAAGTTCTTGCACTATCTCAAAGAGGAAATATACACCCTAAAAAAGAATCAAATGAAGCTGTTAGAGATAAAAGCCACGATACAGGAAATCAAAACCTCCTTCAAAAGTATTAAAAGAAGGGAACCAGCAATTAGCATAATGGCTATGTTTCTGGACTCCCACGGAGTCGACCGCGGTTCGCATCCCGGACCCGGTGGCTTAAAACTCACACCGGGCACGTGTGTGTGCGTGCCCAAGATCCCAAGAGGAGAATGGAGGAGAAGGGATTGCGGTGTGGCCATCCCCCCGGGGGATGATTTCTTGCTTTCTGTCTCTATGTCTCTCTCTGTCTGTCTGGTGAACACACGCGCCCTATAGCGAAAACCTCTCCAAAAAAAAAATTTTTTTTTAAAGATTAGTCCGTGCAGAAGATCGAATCTCAAATGTTGTTGAAGGCGACATCTGATATAGGAAAAAAAAAAGAAAAAAAAAACTAAGAAAATAACCAGAAAAAAATGAGAATACTATACGAGAAATACTAGACACTATTAAGCTCCCAAACATCCGGATAATCGGTATCCCAGAAGGTGAAGAAACTAGTAAGGCATTGATAATCTCTTCCACGAAATCCTGGAAGAAAACTTTCCTAATCTAGAGAGGCATTCAAATATCCAGACCCAAGAAATGCAAAGGGCCCAAGAAGATCTTCTCCGAGGCACATCATAGCCAGACTGGCCAAATTCACAAAGACAAGTTACTAAAATTGGCAAGAGAAACAGCAGGTTACTTATAAAGGTTATCCCATCAGGATAGAATGGGAAAATATATTCAAAGTATTAAGTAAAAAACAGTTTCAACCAAGAATACTATACCCAGCAAGATTATCCTTCATATGGAAAGAAAGGATAAAAACATTCTCAGATAAACAAGACCAGAATTCGCCAATACCAGATCACTCTTCAAGAAGTTCTAAAAGGGAGACCAGCAGTTAGTGTAATGGCAATGTCGCTGGGACTCCCATGTAGTCGACTGGATCCGGTGGCTTAAAACTCATGCCAGGCACGTGTGCGTACATGCCTAAGATCCTGAGAGGAGAATGGAGGAAAAGGGATTGTGGCGTGGCCATCCTCCCTGGGGGGGTGGGGGGGAGGGGTGATTTCTCGCTTTCTCTCTCTCTGTCTCTGTCTGGCAAGCGTACGCGCCCTATAACAAAAACCTCTAAACAAACAAAAAAAAGTTATAAAAGGAATTCTCTACTAGGAAAATTAAAGACACACATACAGAAATAAGAGAACAAAAAGCAACCAAGAAAATGACCAACTTAATGCTAGGGACGAGAAATATCATTAATAATGCTAAATGTTGGGAACCAGCAGTTAGCGTAATGGCTATGTCGCTGGACTCCCACGTAGTCGACCGCAGTTCGCGTCTCGGACCCGGTGGCTTACAACTCACGCCGGGTGCGTGTGCGTGCGTGCCCAAGATCCCGAGAGGAGAATGGAGGAGAAGGGATTGCGGCGTGACCATCCCCCCTGGGGGGTGATTTCTCGCTTTCTGTCTCTATGTCTCTCTCTGTCTCTCTCTGTCTGTCTGGCGAGCGCACGCGCCCTATAGCGAAAAACCTCTCCAAAAAATAATAATAATAATAATAATAATAATGCTAAATGTTAACTTCCAGGATTTAAAGGGAAAGATCAGACCACAGTAACACTGCACATTCAACAGAAGAGAGATTAATTACATAAGACTGAACTGGTCAAATAGAATTTTATGACTTTTGAGTAAAACATTACTGATTTTTTTTTTTTACTATGCTTTGTTTTCCCAATTTAAGGATTTTGCTTTCTTTTGAGCTATTGATAGGTTCACCAATTTGTTAAACTATTTTTTTAAACTATTTTTTTCTTCTTGTTTGTTTCTTGAAATGAAAACATAAACATTTCTTTCTTCCTGACCCCTCTGGGATTGGAAAATATATGGGAGTATTCTTATTTTGTGGCAGAAGGGTTATTTGCATAAGTTCAAAAATGTTTGTTGCATTTCATCAGAAATTGGAAATACTCTCTTTTGGACTGGGCTTTGAATGGAATGTCATAACTGAAAATTAATCAGAAAACTATAGAACTAAGGTAGATCTCAAGTAACCCAACAGAAGCTCTTGGAAAGATGGCCTGGCACCATAAACATTTCTACCTGGCAGAGAATTAGAGAAGCTATATGAAAGAGTTCGTACCATAAAATAACCTGGACTTTTCCAGCCCAGCATTGTAATCAGTAGAGATTGCAAAAGAGCAACCACACCAGAGGATTATCTTGAGTAAGACATTGAAGGAAGAAAGAGGGACTGATCTTTGCTAGCAAATGGTATATCACAGAATACTTGGTAGGCAGGGCTGAACTGAGAAAGTTTATGTGACTTATGTGTTGGGTGTTTGCTTTTCAACAGTTTGAGTAGTTGACATGTAAATATTTTCTCAAAAATATTTAAAACATACTATCTCTGTTGTTATAGAGTCACAAACACAATTAAAGCAAATATTTTTAACATCTTTCAAATTCAGGGTTTTTTTAATTTTGGAAGTTGTTTATTAACTGTCAAGAACAATGGATTATGAGCAAACATTTTTTGAATTGTAAATTAAATATGGGAAAATGTAAAGATAAATAAATGAATGATAAAAAGGTAAAATTCAAGGAGGTAACAAGAAATATAAGCAAACAATTTTAAAAAGGATATATTAATGGCCAAGAATACATATGCATGAAAAAAATGTTCAATATCATTAATCATCAGAGAAATACAAACTAAACCCACATGAGATATTACCTTCCACCTATTAGAATGACTAATATTAAAAAGACAAAAGACATGGGGTGAGGTCAGCACAAAAAAAAATATAGATATAGATCTTGCCACTTCATTCAAGTTACTAAGTCTTTCATATTTAATAATTTACTTCTTGGGCTGAGACACTGGCAAGAATACTGCAACTTTAATCACAATGGGAACAATTTTGGCACCTATATTGGGATGTGATGGCAGAATAACCTCAAAGAATTCTGTTCACTGTCCAGATGTCTTTTCAGATGTCTTTAACTACATGACAGTATAATCCTTCAAGAATGATTTGCCTACTTAAGATATGTGAATCATGAACAAATACAATGCTAATACTTATTACCTTATCTTTTACCAGGTTATTAGCCCTAGCTTAGGAAAAAAAAAAAAAAAAGATAGCAAATACAGTATAGTGAATCCTCATTTTAGAGTGTAGCTCAATCTTCAAGGTATCTGATTTACCAAACATGAATAAGTCAAAATTGTATGTAATTTTTAATTCTTCAATTTACACAAGGCAACAATCTGCCATTTTAGCTAGAATTTTAATGCAAATTAAGGTACTTTTTCTTAGTTTTTCTTTTGTAACAAAATGAGTGGTAGAATTCTAATATTTCATTTCTTGCTCCCAAAAAGTCTCAGTTCTTGGGACCAGCATTTAGCGTAATGGCTGTGTCGCTGGACTCCCATGTAGTCGACCACGGTTCGAGTCCCAGACCCGGTGACTTAAACTCACACTGGGCGCATGTGCGTGTGTGCCCAAGATCCCGAGAGGAGAATGGAGGAGAAAGGATTGCAGCGTCGCCATCCCCCCTGGGGGCTGGTTTCTTGCTTTCTGTCTCTCTGTCTGTCTCTGTGTGTCTGGCGAGTGCATGCACCCTATAGCAAAAACCTCTCCAAAAAAAAATAATAATGATAAAAATAATGGGAGGTCACCAGGTGGCATTGTGCTTAAGGTGGCTGGATTCCTACATGGCCAACTGTGATTCGAGTCCTGGACCGAGGCTTGAAACTCACACCGGGCATGTTTGTGTGCTCATGGAAAATCCTGAGAGGAGAATAGAGAAGGAACTGGTATCTCCATCCCTTCCAAGGGGTGATTTCTCACTTTACCTCTTGCTGTATCTGTTTGTCTCTCTCCTCTCCAGAAAGCATACGTACTCTATGACAAAAACTTGAAACAAAACTAAAGTACAAAAAAAGAATAAAAAACCAAAACTTTCTCTTCCCAAAACACACTACCAAATATAATCTTTAGTTTTCCTACATATTTTGATAATGCCTTTTTCTAATGAAGAGGTTCTATAGTATAGTGGCTAATAAATAGTACAGGCTGTGGAACAAGAAATCCTGAATTCAAATCCTGATTCTACTATTTACTAGCTGAATGACTTTGGGCAAGTTACTTTCTGCTTTCTTAAGTTTCTTGAGCTGTAAAATATTGGTATTAGCAGTTTCTAGCTCACAAAATTACTCTGAGATTGAAATCACTTTAACACAAATAATATATTTAGAATTGTACCTGGTACTTACTAAACCTTCCATAAATGTTGGCTATCACAGTCTTTGCAATCTTTTTAAGCTTCATCAATAGACATTTATAGACAATCCAGAATAAAAAGTGGCTTTACCACAATTATGAGATATTCTCATACATTTGTAACAATGAACACAAAAGGCTCAGGATTACTTTTATAACATGAAAAATTTCAGACATCATAAAAGTATAGGGGGCCAGGTGGTAGTGTTGTGGTTAAGGCACTGGATCACACATGACTGACTATATGGTTTAAGTCCCAGACCCAGCAGCCTGAAAAGCATACCTGGCACGTGTGTGTGTGTGTGCCCAAAATCCCTAAAAGAGAGAGAAATGTAGGTGTAGGGTTTCCAGTGTGGCCATTCCCCATGGGAGGGGTTATCTCACTCTCTTTTTTCTCTCCCCCAGGAAAGCACATATGTCCTCTGGCAAGTTAAAAAAAAAAAAAAAAAAAAAAAACCCTTTCTGTATACCACTTATTAATGGCATCTCCCGCCCCAAAAGTAAATGAATATCTTTAATTCAATGAATATCATTCCCATGTTTATGTTTCAACTTCAAATGTATTGTTTTACATATTTATAAGCATTACATAAGCAAGGTTCTATGGATACCCCCTCTAGCTTTCTTTTTTCACAAATCACATTTTGTAATTTATGCATACTGATTGATATAGGAGCAATATATTAATTTTACCTTATGTTTGATGTTTTTCTTTATAAAAACATAATTACTTATATATTCTCTCATTGATAAACATCAAGTTTACAAGTGTCTGCATTTACTAACAATGATGTCATGAACATTCTTGCACATTTTTTTTTTGTGCATATGTATGAGAATTTACCCAGAGCAGTGTTTTTCTAACAGTGAATCACTACGCATTATGAAATAAATTTAGTGAGTGACAACAAATACATAAAATAGGGGTCAGGCAGTGGTGTAGTGGTTAAATCTGCTGGGTTCCACACGGCCAACTGCATGATTTAACCTGCAGACTCAGTGGCAAGCCAGGTGTGTGTGCATGCATGCTTCAAGTCCCAAGAGTAGTGGAGAAGGGACTGTAGCTTGGCCATTCATCCGCGGGGGAGGGGGTGGGGGGAATGCGGATGATTTCTCACCAAAACAAAAACAAAAACCAAATACATAAAGTAGAAAATACCAAAATACTCCATATGTAATAAGGTAAGTCAGTATACTTTCTTAGAATTACAGTGTACCCAGTGTAATTCATGGTCAACAATATCTGTAAGACACTGCTTTTACCCCTAGGAGTATTACTGGGTAACAAGGAATGTACTTTTTTTTTTTTTTTTGAGATTTTTGCTATAGGGAAAAATTTTTATAGAGAAATTTTTGCTATAGAGACAAAAGTGAGAAAGCACTCCCCAGGGTAGATAGCAACACTGCAATCCCTTCTCCGTTCTCTTCTAGGGATTTTGGGCATGCATGCACATGCATCTGGTGTGAGTTTTAAGCCACCCGGTCTGGGACTTGAACCACATTCGACTCTATGAAAGTCCAGCGACATAACCATTACACCATTTGCTGATCCCCAGAATAAACAAAAACAAATATATATATATTATATTATACATATATAATATAATATATATGTATAATATATATATGTGTGTGTGTGTGTGTGTGTGTGTGTGTGTGTATATATATATATATATATATATATATATATATATATATATAGTTATTTTGCTGTAGGGCACATGCACTCACCAGACAGACAGAAAGCAAGAAATCACCCCTGGGTGGCAGGGAATGTTCACACCACAAGCCCTTCTCCTCCATTCTCCTCTCAGGATCAGGCGCGCGCACGTATACACACACACACACACACACACACAGCGTGAATTTTAAGCTACCAGGTCTGGGACTCGAACTGTGGTCAATTACGTGGTAGTCTGGTAACATAACCATTATGCCATCTGCTGATCACCAGAATATATTTCTCAACACTCATGCTCTTTTAGTTTTTTAAATCTAACTTTCTAAAATTTCAGTTCCTTCACTAGTACTACTTGTCTCCCATTCCTCTTTTCTTTTGAAACTCCCCTTAAAAGAACTGATGACGTTTTCAAATTTATCCCTTATTGTGGGAGAAATGCCCTTCTATATCTCCTATCCCTTTATAATTTCAATCTGGTTAAATTCTTCAGTATTATGTTCTTATTCACTATTTGTCCCTTCAGCATGCTAGTCCTGCTCACTAAAAACATAACTGTGAAGATATTTTTCATATCTAGTATTTTAAATTGTGTTTTTACATCACATACTCTATACTGTTTATTTGTTGAAGAAAATTGGATCAGTTGGTCTGTACAAGTTCTCACATTCTAAACTTAAATGATATCACGAAGATTCTGTAAGATGACATGCTCTTCTATTTTCCACATTTCCTATAAACTAGTAGTTAGACTAATATAGATTAATATTCAAATGTTGTTCGAAGGGGGATAATGGCAGGTGGGATGCAAAGTGTTATTGTTCTTTTTTTTAATCATTTTATTTAACTTTACTTATTTACTTACTTAATTTAATTTAAATTTGATCAGAGAGGGACAGAGTGAGAGTGTGTGTGTGTATGTGTGTGTGTGAGAGAGAGAGAAAGCCGCCAAGTCTGGGACTCGAACTGCAGTCAGCCATTTGGGAGTCCAGGTCCCTTAACCACCATGCCACCTGCTGGCCCTGCAAAGGCTTTTTTGTTGTTAATTATTTTATTTAACTTTATTTATTTATTTAAATTTAATCAGGGAGGAACAGAGTGCCAGAGAGAAAGAGAAAGAGGGAAAGTGAGATAGCAAGCCATTAGGTCCAAGACTCAAACCTTGATTGGCCATATGGGAGTCCAGCGCCCTTAATCACTACCACATCACCTGCTGGTCCTACAAACTGTTATCTCAAAGTGTTATCTTTCCACAGCATATTCTACTTCCAGTGAGCATATGTGTTAATATTTGGAATTGGCGAATTCTGGTCTTGCTTATCTGAGAATGTTTTTATCCTTTCTTTCCATATGAAGGATAATCTTGCTGGGTATAGTATTCTTGGTTGAAACTGTTTTTTACTTAATACTTTGAATATATTTTCCCATTCTTTCCTGATGGGATAACCTGTATAAGTAACCTGCTGTTTCTCTTGCCAATATTAGTAACTTGTCTTTGTGAATTTGGCCAATCTGGCTATGATGTGCCTCGGAGAAGATCTTCTTGGGCCCTTTGCATTTCTTGGGTCTGGATATTTGAATGCCTCTCTAGATTAGGAAAGTTTTCTTCCAGGATTTCGTGGAAGAGATTATCGATGCCTTACTAGTTTCTTCACCTTCTGGGATACCGATTATCCGGATGTTTGGGAGCTTAATAGTGTCTAGTATTTCTCGTATAGTATTCTCATTTTTTTCTGGTTATTTTCTCAGTTTTTTTTGTTGTTTTTTTCTATATCAGATGTTGCCTTCAACAACATCCGAGATTTGATCTTCTGCACGGACTAATCTTCTTTTAATACTTTTGAAGGAGGTTTTGATTTCCAGTATCGTGGCTTTTATCTCTAACAGCTTCATTTGATTCTTTTTTAGGGTATATATTTCCTCTTTGAGATAGTGCAAGAACTTCCCCACTTTCTGGAACTCGTTGTCTCTTTTCTCCTGCATCTTCTGGAGCTCAGTGTCTCTTAGCTCTTGCACCTCGTTTACTTTTATCACTATGAATATTCTGAATTCTCTATTTGACATTTCCCTAAGTTCTACAGTACTATCTGTGGATGATGAAGGATTGTTCTTTTCCCTTAGGGGAGAGATAGTTTCTTGGTTTCTCACATTTCTTGTGCCTCTGTGGTGGTTTCTGGTCATTCTGTCAAAAAATCTCTTTTGTGCTTTGCAATGTGGTATCCACAAAAAGAGATTATTTGTTCAGATTTATAAAAAGTTTCTTCCTTAAAGCAGGTGGTTCAATAAACATTGAGGATTTCAGTGACTCTAAAATTATTCAGATGATTGTTTACTGTGCTCCTCGGCCTATCTAGACACTTGGTTTGTCGAAAATTAAGAACAGAGTGGTAAACTAAAGGTAAAAAATAAATAAATAAAAGCAAAAGAAAAAGAAAAAAAAATAGACAAAAACAACCAAAAAAGAGAACAAAAAAATTTTTTATAAAGGAAAAAATCAAAACTGTGCAGCGTGGTAGCACCTACCTTGTCTGAGTATTTTGGGAGTCTAAAAGATGGAGCTAAGAGCATAGCTTCCCAGAACACGCCAGGACACACCTCAGATTTAAAATAGCATCTTGTCTGAGTATTTTAGGAATCTCCAAGATCTATATTTAAGTCAAAAAATCCATGTATGGTTGTCAGTTAATTACTTCATGCTTTTAGAAAACTATCACACATTTTTAAATAGTAGCTTCTACATGATTTTGCCTTGCAGATATATAACTAATTTGTGTCTTGGTCATAAAAATTGTTTTCTTTTGATTTATTAGATGTGTACTAGCTTAGAGTCACAATTTTTTAAAGAAGCAGTATTGAACTCTACATTATTCTCTGTACTCTGGTACTCTAATTTCCTGAGAAGATTTAGCATTTGTTGATTCCCTAATAAGGCCTTTAGGAAGTACCAAATGCCCTTGCCTATGAAAATATACCAGTTGGGCCTAAATGAGGTATTTTTAGAAATATTTTTATTCAGATTTTTATTGGTAGTTTTTATTTTACAGAACCAAGTTAAAACAAAGGATACTCAAATTGGATGCTTTAGGGAGTACAGAAATGAATACAGCACTTGAAATATTCATTGCATATTGAAAGTGAGTTTGAAATAAATTCCATTTTTGGATATTTATCAGATGTTTGTCTTCTTTTCTCCTTCAGTGATGCTATTGCTGAGATTAGAGCCATTTGTATTGAAGAAATTGGAGTGTGGATGAAAATGTATAGTGATGCCTTTCTAAATGACAGTTACCTAAAATATGTTGGCTGGACTCTTCATGACAGGGTAAGTTATGTTGTTCTAAGCTTTGGAAAATAAGCTTTTCTAATTGCTAGAATGCTAAGAAATCTAAATTACAATAGTTATAGTAATTTGTAAACTTAAGATGATTCAACTAAATAACTGCTTGATAACCAGGATGAAATGAGACATTGATGCATCTGTGAAGACTCCGTTTTACTTAGTTGCAGTGCTATCTTAAACCAAGATTAACAATCTGACATATTTAAAATTTTAAGAGAAAATAGTACCCCAAGAAGACAGTTAAATTTTTTCTGCTTTGGAAACAAAGGAGATTTTTTTTTCTTGTAATATATAAAAGCTAAGTATACTTTATTGTTCTAAATTTTCTACAGTCATTTGGTAGTGTTTTATCAGCATTGAATAGATTTGTTGGATTCTAGATATAAAAATCTGCTTTTACCTTTAACTTCTTATAAATAAGGAGTCTGACTTTAAAAAGAACCCCACATCAACCCCAAATAAATAATCCTGAAAACATCAAGCATAGGAGTGATAAATGATTGTAGTGTTTATATCAAGTGACCTTACATTCTCTAATTTGAACTGTCACATATTCATAAATACAGAAATTTTATAACAGTTTGAGTTATTTCTTTTTTTAAGCTTTGCTATAAGGCACATATGCTCACTAGAGAGAAACAGGGAGGGAAAGTGAGAAAGTAAGCCACCAGGTCTGGGACGCAAACCACAGTAGCCGTATTGCAGTCCAGTGCCCTTAACCAGCACACCACCTATTGGCCCCCCAACAATTTACTTTAAATTGTTTTATTCCATTTAAACTGTTGAAAGTATCAACACAAGAAGATATTTTTAATTATATAAATATATTTATAACTATATTCTTGGACTTCAAAAGGCAAATTTAGTAATATTTTAATAATTTGGGGGGGGGGGGAGCCGGCAGGTGGCATGTTGGTTAAGGGTATTAGACTCCTATGTAGCTGACCACAATTCGAATCCTGGACCTGGCAGTATGCTTTTTCACTTTCTCTGTCTCTCTCTCCCTCTCTAGTCAAATTAAAAATAATAATAGTAAGTAAATGAATAAAAGTTAAATAAAAATACTACAAAAGACTTATTTTCTGTATCTTATCACTATCAGCAATAGAACACTTTTTTTTTTTTTTTTTTTTTTTTTTTTTTTTTAAACTAGAGGGCATGTGCATTTGCCAGGAAGGAAGGGAGGAGGAGGAGAGAGAGAAAGCACTCTACCCCCCTCAACAGTGGATGGTCATGCTGCAATAATTTTTTCGCTGTTTCTCCCTCCTTTCTGGAATTTGCACATGCACACACAGTGCCCAGCTTGATTTCCTAGCCACTGGATCTAATACTTAAACCATGCAGTTGGCTGTCTGGGATCCAGTCATCTCAACTACCATGCTGCCAGCTGGTCCAAACATTCACTTTTTATATAAGATTATTCTAAGTATTATTATTGAACATATTTTGAAAACCATGAAATTACATAAATTGAAGATTCCAAGCAAATTTTACAAGTCATTTTTGTAATACAAGGTCACCAGGGTGTCCAGAGTGATGGTCTAGTCAGTAGGAAACTGAACTACAGTGCTAGAAGCCATGTGACTGACTGCAGGTTTGGATCCCTGGGGTCATCTTGAAAACATGCCAGATATGTGCACACATGCCCAAGATTCTGATGAGCGAAAAGGGGATCATGGCATGATTGTAGTGTGATGTTTTAAATATATGTATACATTGGGTAATAATCAAACTATGGCAAGTAGCATATTTATCACCTTAAACATTTATAATTTCTTTATTGGAGGAATATTCAGAATTCTGTCTTCAGGCTATTGGAAATATATATTGCATTATTGTTATCTGTATGCACCCTACTCTGCATTAGTGTACCATAACTTATTTATCCTATCTTACTATAATTTTGTACCTATTGACCAACTTTTCACAATCTTTCCTTCTATATTTTCCTGAGAGTTTGGTGACCTCTAGTTGACTCTTGCCTTCTATAGGATTTGTTTTTTTTCCCTCAAACTTCACATTATAAGTAAAATCATGCCGCTTATGTTTATGTGCCTGGCTTATTTCATTTCACATAGTGTCTGCCATACTTATCCAAGTTTTCACAAATGACAGGATTACATTGTTTTTTTGTGGCTAAATAGTATTACATCATATATTCAAGCCACATTTTTTAAGAGATATTTTTGCTATAGGTCATGTGTACTTGCCAGAGAGACAGAAAGTGAGAAATCATCCCCCAGGGGGATGGCCACACCTCAGTCTCTTCTCCTCTTGGGATTTTGGGCATGCATGCACACATGCCCAGCATGAGTTTTAAGCCACCCAATCTGGGACTCAAACCACAGTTGACTAGGTGGGAGTCCAGCAACATAACTATTATGCTAGTCCCAAATCATAGTTTCTTTTCCAGTCATCTTTTTTTTTTTTACTTAATTAATTTTTTTACATTTTCTCACAAACATTTACTTTACATATTAAAAACTTTTACTCATACTCCATAGTTCTAGACAGTTAATAGAGAAAACAACTTTCAAAAGTTTAAAAAACTGGACCAGCAGTAGCGTAATGGCTATGTCGCTAGACTCCCATGTGGTCGACCGCAGTTTGAGTCCCAGACCCAGTGGCTTAAACTCATGCTGGGTGCATGTACTTGCATGCCCAAGATCCCGAGAGGAGAATGGAGGAGAAGGGATTGCGGTGTGACCATCCCCCCTGGGGGGTGATTTCTTGCTTTCTGTCTCTCTGTCTCTCTCTGTCTTCCTGGCGAGCGCATGCACCCTATAGCAAAAACCTCTCCCAAAAAAAAAAAATAATATTTTTTTTCAAAAAACTGAATTTTAAAGGTAACTTTAAAAATATTTGTTGTAATTTTCTTTGTGACTATAATAACAGAGACAGTATGGTTTTAAATATCTTTGAGAAAATATTTGTATGTCAACTACTCAAACTGTTGAAAAGCAAATACCCAGCACACAGGTCACACATGAAACTTCCCAACTCAGCCCTGCCTACCAAGTATTCCGTGGTTTACTTTCTGCTAGCAAAGATCAGTCTCTTTCTTCATTCAAAGTCTTCCTCAAGGTAATCCTCTGGTTGTGGCTACTCTTTTGCAGTCTCCAGTAATTATAATGCTGGACTGGAAAAGTCCAGGTTATTTTATGGTACGAATTCTTTCGTATAGCTTCTCTAATCCTCTCTGTCAAGCAGAACTGTTTATGGTGCTAGGCCATCTTTCCAAGAGCTTCTGTTGGCTTTCTTGAGATCTGCCTTAGTTCCATAGCTTTCTGGTCATATCTTCAGATATGACATTTCAGTCAAAGCCCTATCAGTAATTTCCAATTTTTGATGCAAGGCAACAGGTATTATTGAACTTACACAAATAACCATTCTGCCAGAAAGAAAGAGTACTCACAAATATTTTCCAATTCCAGCAGGGTCAGGAAGGGAGAAAAGTTTATGTTCAATTTAAAACAAACAAGCAAGCAACAACAACAACAAAAAAATGCATTTTAACAAATTGCTGGATCTATCAATAGTTTAAAGGAAAGTAAAATCCTTAAATCTGGAAAACAGAATAGGAGAAAATCAGTAACATTTTAGTCAAAAGTCATAAAATTCTATTTCACCAGTTCAGTCTTATGTAATTAATCTTTTTTCTGTTGAATTTGCAGTGTAACTGTGGTCCAATCTTTTCTTTTAAATCCTGGAAATTAACATTCAACATTATTATTGATATTTCCGTACTTGTCTCTACCATTAAGTTGGTCATTTTCTTGGTTTTCTGTCTTTCTGTCTTTAGTTTTCCTGATATAGCACTCCCTCCAAAACTTCTTGAAGAACTGGTCTGGTATTGGTAAATTCTTTCAGGTTTTATTTATCTGAGAATATTCTTGTCTTCTCTTTCCATATGAAGGATAATCTGTCCAGGTATAGTATTGTTCATTGAAATTGTTTTTCATTTCACACTTTGACTGTATTTTTCCATTCTTTCCTTGCTTACATTGTTTCCGATGAGAGGTCTGATGTTAGCCTAATGGGATAACCTTTGTAAGTAACCTGACATTTCTCTCTTGCCAATTTTAATATACTGTCTTTGTCTGTGTTTTTTGGCCAGTCTGGGTATGATGTGCCTTGGAGAAGATCTTGAGTTGATTCTATTAGGGATCCTTTGTATTTCTTGGGTCTGGATATTTGAATGCCTCCCTAGGTTTGGAAAGTTTTTTCCAGGATTTTGTGGAATAGATTATCAGTGCCTTTATTAGTTTCTTCACCTTCTAGGATACTGATTATCCGGATGTTCGGGTACTTAATGGCATTTAGTATTTCTCATATATTATGCTCATTATTTGGAGGTTATTTTCTCAGTCTTTTTGGTGATTTTTTTTCTCGGTAAGAGGTTTTGTCTTCAGGCTTTGAGATTCAATCTTCTGCATGGTCTAATCTGCTTTTAATACTTTTGAGGGAGGTTTTCATTTCTTATACTAAAGCCTTCATTTCTATCAGCTCTGCTTGATTCGTTTTGGTGGTCTTTCTTTTTTTAAATCGTGGAAGAATTTTCTCCCCTCCTGGAACTCACCTCTTTTCTCTTGCACCTTCTGGAGTTCATTGTCTCTCATTTCTTTAGTTTTGTCACTATGAATATTTTGAATTCTTTATCGGACGTCTCCATGAGTTCCTTTGTATTGTCTATGGATGATGAAGGGTTCTTTTCCCTTAGGGAGAGATATTTTCTCGGTTTCTCATTTCTTGTGCCTCTGCAGTGGTTTCTGGTCATCTCATGGATTATACATTTCCTCCTAATTTCTTGGAGTTAATTCTGAGTGTTTTGAAGTTTGTAGGAGTAGGTGATCCACAGTCTCTCTGCAGTTTTATTTCCCTGATATTCACCAAGCAACCTGTGCTTTTGACTTTGGAACTGGATATTAGAAAGACCTCACAGTTTCTAGGGAATAGGTGCACCTGTGCTGTGTTTCAGGGCTTCAACTGAGAGTTCAGAGGCATATAGGAGAGGAGCTGCACTCTCTCTGCAGCTCTGTACTTCTCCCTGCTGCTCATTCTGCAGTCTCTCTTCTTTGAATTTTAGTCATTTGGTGATGTATTCACTTGTGGCTAATTGGTTAGAGAAGGTTTCTGCAACTGTAAAATCATATGCTTCCCTTTACTGTTAGGTACTTCTGTGAAAGTTTTTCTCCTCTACTGTATTTTGCAAAATAGTATCCATAGAAAAGAGATTTTGAGTTCAGATGTATAAAGAGGAGTTTCTCCTTTTTGGGCAGCAAGTTCAATAAGGGTTGAGAATTTCTTTGACCCTAAAAGTATTAAGAAGCTTGGCTAATGTGCACCTAGGCCTGACTAGACACTTAGTATGTGGAAGCTGAAGAGCAGAGTGAGAAAGTAAAGTTTAAAAATAAAGGAAAAGGGAAAAAGGGGGGGAGACAAAAACAATCGCCCCCCAATTTTTTTTACAGCAAAAATGAAAACCAAACATGGCAGGGCACACCTTACATGTAAATGGCTTGTGAAATTAACAAGAGAAAGGAAAGGTCAGAGATGAGAAATGTTTTAAACTTCTTTTTAATTTAAGGAGAGAGCCAGAGAGAGGACAAAGGTTGCCCTACTGGTCTGAGTTTTGAGGTCTGGAAGATGGGGTTTAGAGCAGAGATTCTTCAGTGGCCTTGGTCTCTGAACACAGCAGGGCACACCTCAAATGTAAATGGCTTCTCATCCAGCCATCTTTTAATGGACATTTAGGCTGACTTCATATCTTGGCTATTATGACTAGTGCTATAATAAAAATGAGAGTACAGATATGTCTTCAACATACTGATTTTATTTTATTTTTTTAGATATAAACCCAGTAGTGGTATTACCAAACCATATAATAGATCTGTTTTTAAGTTTTTGAGGAACCTGTACTGTTTTCCATGACTATACTGATTCCCATTCCTATCAACAATATATAAGTTCTCCTTTCTCACCAGTATTTATTTTTTTGTCTTTTTTTTTTAATTTGACTGGAGAGGGACAGAATGAGACGAAGAGAAAGAGAAAGAAAGTGAGAAAGCACGCCGCCAGATCCGGGACTTGAACCACGGTTGGCCATGTGGGAGTCTAGTGTCCCTAACCACCATGCCACCTGTAGGCCCCTATTTTTTTGTCTTTCTGATAGTAGTTATTCTAACTGGCTTGAAGTAGTAACTCTTTATGATTTAGATTTGATTTCCTAGATGATTAGGATGTTGAGCATTTTTTTCATGTATTTGAAGAAATGTCTATTTAGGTCATTCCCCCAATTTTTAATCAGGGTTTTTATATTGTTTTGTTTTGGTTTTTAGAGAGGTTTTTGCTATAAGGCGCGTTCGCTCGCCAGAAAGACAGAGAGAGATAGAAATATAGAAAGCGAGAAATCACCCCCCAGGGGGATAGCCACACCACAATCCCTTCTCCTCTCAGGATCTTGGGCACGCACACACACGTACCCGGCGTGAGTTTAAGCCACCAGGTCCAGGACTTAAACAGTGGTCAACTACATGGGAGTTCAGCGACATAGCCATTATGCTAACTGCTGGTCCCTTGTTTTGTTTTTAAACATTGAGAGAGTTGGCTAGATTTTTTTATATATACATTCAATCACTGTATATTATTTCCAGCATGCAAAATGAATTTTCCCAGCATAGATATACTGTATGTTAGTCCAGATAAAGATATTAGCAGACACATTATCATCACTTCTAGGTGCTTCTGAATGTACTTGGATCACCAACATCTACTCCAGCAGTTAATGACTTTATTAAAGATATTCCACTAGTTAATAGTGCTGCTAGGACTCTTCTGTATCATTTTTGCCTCTTTTAAATTTTAAATATTCTGATATTTATCTGTTTTCCTAACTACCCTCCCCGGAATGTTAATGCATCCAATAAATATTTGTTACATGAATAAATGATTATTGTTAAATATAATATTAGATTTTCCCTCCCACAGGATTACTCAGTAGTTAAATAAGGGAAAAATGAGTGTACCCTTCTCTAATTATAATCATAGGTTATAAATTCTCTGTAAGCACCACAGGGTAACATGGGAAATAGGAAATACTCACTGTTGATAAAGTTTGAGGTGGGTGTAGCTTACTCAGAAGTTTTAACTACAGGCTTTAAGTGCATTTTTAATTAAAAAGAGGTCCAGTACAGACAGACTATATAAGAGGTCCAGTACAGACAGACTACATATATGTACATACACACATTTATTTGGTCCCATCCTTTTTTAATTACAATATGAAGTTGAATAATTAAACTGAAATTTATTTTAGTTTTCATGTAGAAAACTGTTAACATTTGTGGCATGCAATTGATTGCTTCTGTTGTGTTTTTATTTATATTTCTTAAGCAAGGGGAAGTCAGGCTGAAGTGTTTGAAAGCTCTACAGAGTCTATATACCAATAGAGAATTATTCCCCAAATTGGAGCTGTTCACTAATAGATTCAAGGTAAGCATCAAGAATAATGAGCTTAGGGCCAGGGGGTGGCATGGTGGTTAAGATGCTGGATTCTGTATGGCCGACTATGTGGTTCAAGTCTTGGCCACGACAGCTTGGAAAACGCAAAGAGCTAGTGTGCATGCATGTCCAAAATCCAGAGAAGAGTATGGAGGAGAAGGGATTGTAGCATGGTCATCCCCTCTGGGGGGTACTTTCTCATTTTCCCTCTCTCTACCTCTCTCTGTCTCTCTCTGGTGAGCGCACGCACTCTATAGCAAAATTTTTAAAAGATGTCACTAAGGGCTGGCCTCATACCAATGGTTAAGTGCTATACACAGAAAGCGGACTTCCCCAGAAAGCCTGCTCCTTCATGACCAACTGCAATTTGATTTCCAGTCCTAGAAGCTTGAAAAACACATTGGTGCATTCGCATGTGTGCCCCAAATCCTGATGAGATGGAAGAAAAAGAAATGCAGCAAGACCATGTGCTATTGAAGGGCTCTCTTTCTCTCTGTCTGTCTCTGTCTGTGTGTGTCTCTCTCTCATATGCAGCTCTGGTCATTGAAAAGATAAAGGAAAAATAAGAGATGTTACCAACATGAGCTCTTATGTATTGCCTTTGAAATAAGGTGTTCCTGCTTAAAATAAGATTTTTTTATAGGTAGCTTTTCATAAGTATGTTAGTTTTATAAATTAAGATATATTTGTTACAATGATAGGGAATGTTCACTGATCAGAAAGATTTTAAGTTACAAAAATTAATAATTGCAGCAATAATGCAATGCCCTGCAATGTGGAGGTCATATTAGAAGGCTCCTGTTTCACATCCCAAGATCTCCCTGTGCCTATGATCTTAGCTGGCTGAGGCTGGAGGGTGGCATCACATCCTGAAGGACCTTTTGGGTGTTTTCACTCTGTGTGTCTCCCTATCTCATGAAAGAAAGGAACAAATAAACTGTTTTTTAAATTATAAACATTTATACTAAAATGGCTTTGTATGAGTAGTGCTATGATATCAAGGTTTCCAGAAGAAAGCTTTCTCAGCCTACCATTAGTGTTGTATGTATTTCCCAACTACATTGGCTTAGATCTTTCCCACCTTATTTTCTGTTCATGATTGGTTTGTTTTACAACCTTACGGGTTTTTTGCTTTCCCTTTTTTAGGATCGCATCGTATCAATGACACTCGATAAAGAATATGATGTGGCTGTGGAAGCCATTCGATTGGTTACTCTAATACTTCAGTAAGTATAATATCTGCTTCTGTTGACATTTTATTGCCTTTTCCCCAGCATCATTAATGTACTTCATATATATAACCTTTATATGATATGTATTTTGATCACTCTAGATTCTCATCCTCCTTCATTTTTTAATACAAATAATTCATATTCATTTGCATGTTTAAAATACTAAACAATCATCTGCATTTTTTTCTAGTTACAAGTGCACTACAATTTTCTTCTGAACATTTTTTAATTAATTAATTTACATTCATTCCATGAGCATTGTCACTGCATACAAAATGTGATTTCCCATCCAGAATATACTGCGTAGTGGCTTAATCATGCATGTTATTGTCAATAATTTTCCATTTCTAGTTTCGTGTGTATGTATATTACCCCTATTTCTCATCCTCTGCCATTTCCCACCCACACTATCTCAGGTGTCTACAGTTGTTTTCCATTCCTGTTTTTTTCCTCACATTTTATTAATTCACAAAATTTCTTAAATAATCTAACTACTTTCAGTAGCAAGTTCAGCTGGTATATACATATCTGTGAATACATGTCTGACTTTAGGTATGAAACTGAGTAGAATGACTATACTATAAGGTAGCACCTAACTGATGCTATATAGCTTACTACTGTCATTAAATGGGTATTTTTAAATATATTTTTTAATGTCAAGAAAAGCAGTTTTATCAAAGAAATGCTAAGGAAGGTTGTCTAAAGCTTAAAGCCAGAAAACAGGTTAGGATTCTGTTCAAATAGTAGGTACATGAATCTATCGGCAGCTCAAGACAGGACAAACATCCTTAAAACCGGAAAACAAAGCCTAGAAGAAAATCAGCAATGTTTTAGTTAAAAGTCATAAAATGCTATTTCACCAATTCAGTCTCGTGTACTTAATCGATCTTCTTGTTGTGGTTCGATCTTCCTGATTAAATTCTGGGATATTCAACTCCAGACTTGTCCCTACAATTAAGTTGGCCCTTTTCTTAGTTTTGAACTCTTATTTCTTTGTGTCTGTATTTAATTTTCTTGGTATAGCACTCCCTTGAGAACTTCTTGGAGATCTGGACTGGTGTTGGTAAATTCTTTCAGGTTTTGTTTATCTGAAAATGTTCTTGTCTTTTCTTCCCATATGAAGGATAATGTTGCTGGGTACAGAATTGTCTGTTGAAATTGCTATTCACTTGACACTTTGAATATATTTTCCCATTCTTTCCTCGCTTGTATTGTTTCCAATGAGAGGTCCGCTGTTAGTCTGATGGGATATCCTTTGTAGGTAACGACGTTTCTCTCTTGCCAGTCTTAGTATCTTGTCTTTGTCTGTGGTTTTGGTCAGTCTGGCTATAATGTGTTTTGGACAAGATATTCTTGGGTTGAGTCTATTTGGGGCCCTTTGTATTTCTTGAGACAGGGGACCAGCAGGTGGTTGAATCACTGGACTCCAGCTCTCTATTATTATGGCTTTATGATATATATTATAAGTACGATTTCTCCTCTCTTATCAGGTATTTATTTCCCTCTTTTTCTTTCTAAAGTTGACTGCTTAATGGATTTTTTTTTCTTTTGTATGAATTTTTAAAATATGCTTGTCAAGTTTCTTCAGAACTTTTTCGGAAATATTAAATATTGGAATTGCATTGACTTTTATGATGTATTTATGAGTAAAGAGATATCTTTACTATGTTGTATCATTTATGCATGAAAATTGTAGATTGCTTTACTCAAATATCATTAGGTCTAATATATATATATATATAGAGAGAGAGAGAGAGAGAGAGGAAGGACTTAAATTTCTTTATAGGAATCTTATGTATTACCTTGTAGGCTAATTTGTAAATACTTTATGTTTTGTTATTACATAATTAGTAATCAGTATTTTCTACTTGGTTGTTCCTGAGGCAGAGAAATCTCTAATTTTTGTGTTGCTCTTATAGATACAACCTATTAGAAATCTTACACATTCTGGTATTTTGTTGATTCTGTTGCTTTTATTGTGTCAATTTTCTTTGGGGGGGGAGAGGTTTTTGCTATAGAGTGCGTGGTGTGTGCTTGCCAGAAAGACAGAGAGAGACAGAGAGACAGAAAGTGAGAAATCATCCCCTGGGGGGATGGCCACACCGCCATCTCTTCTCCTCCATTCTCCTCTCAGGATCTTGGGCACTTACGCACACGCGCCCGACGTGAGTTTAAGCCACCAGGTCCATTACTTGAACCGTGGTTCACTACATGGGAATTCAGCGACCTAGCCATTACACCAACTTTTGGTCCCTATTGTGTCAATTATTATGTCATCTGCAAACTATTTCAGTTTTGTCCCTTTGTTCCATAACCTCATAACTTTTTTTCATTATCTTATCTAAATGCATAATTGTCATGGCCTTTACCATTATAACAATGTCACTGATAGCAGATATTTTTATTCTTGTTCTCGAAAGACATTTAAAGTTTTTTTTGTTTCTGTGATTTCTTTTACAGGTTTTGATGTGTGATAAATGTTCCATTATGTTATTCTGTGTTGTCTGGAATTTTTCTTTCATTCACTAATAGACCAAATTAAATTTACAGATTTGTCTAATAGTAAATGACCCTTGCATTTCTAGAATAAACACTATTTGATATACATATTTCATGACTTTTTAATTTTTGTTTAAATGCCGTTTTATATTTACTATCTTAAGGATTTTCACATCTGTGCTCACGAATAAATTTGACAAAATTTTTTTGTGCATATTCAACATCAAATTCAAAGTTACATTCCATTTGTAAAATATCTTAAATAATCTCTTGTCCATTTTTTATTCTGAAGTAAATTGTCTGTGACAGAGGTTAATTCTTCCCTGAAGCTTAGAGAATTTTCTTGTTAAAGCCATGCTTTCAGTTTCTCTTGTGGAAGACATTGTAGTCATTTCTGTTTTGCCCATGATTGTTTATTGCAATTAAAAATGCTAATTTCAACTTTTTATAAACTTTCAAAAATTTATAAATTTTGGGACCAGCAGATGGTGAAATGGTTTTGTCACTGGACTCTCACATAGCTGATCACAGTTCGAGTCCCAGACCCTGAGGCTTGAAACTCAACACCAGAACATGTGTGTGCGTGCCCAAGATCCTGAGAGGAGCATGGAGGAGAAAGGATTGTGGCATGGTCATCCCCCCTTGGGGGTGACTTCTTGTTGTTTGTCTCTCTGGCGAGTGCATGCGCCCTATAGCAAAAACCTCTCTTTAAAAAAAAAAAAAAAAAAAAAAAAAAATATATATATATATATATATATATATATATATATACACACACACACACACACACACATGTTGTATATGTAATTTTTATATTTATTACTTGGAATATATTTATCATGTCATTCAAATTATCTATACCTTTGCACTTTTCTTGTCTTACTTTTTAAGAGGAATGTGTTAAAGCCTCCAACTACAACTGTTGACTTATCTTTCTTTATAGGTTGTCATGTGGTATATACTTCAGAGATAGGTACCCATGTGTTACTCATGAATTTTACACCTTGTTGTTAGTTTTTCACCTTGTCTGTATACATCATTCTTCTTTGTTATTTATGAAGTGTTTTTCTTTCTTAAGCCTATCCTAATATTAGGCCTTTTAGTTGTATTTTCCTTGTGAATTTCACCACCTTATCAGTATTTTCTCTTGAGCAGCAAAGTACCCTGACATTCTTTCTACCTCATCTGTTTTGTTGGCATTGTCTAGGGTTTGAAATCTGTTATTTATTCATATATGGGTGTGTGTGTGTGTGTGTGTGTGTATATACATATATATATATAGAGAGAGAGAGAGAGAGAATCACATACATCCTTGTGTATGCATGTGTGTGTGTGTATTTGTTTCAGTATTTACTCACTTAGGGAGCTTATTAGTCATTTCCTTTCATATTTTTTCTCCTCCTATTTCCAGGAAAGAATAATTACCTCATAGACTCTTCCAAGATTATCTTTTCCTGGCAGATTATTTCCTCAAATGATATTTTCAATCTTGAGGCTTGTTTGGCAAAGAAAAAATCTTACTTTCACAGTGAATTTAGTAGATCCCTTGGCTGGTTTCAAAAGTCTATGTTTAATGTTCTTTCCTACATTTTCATTGAGGGATATAAAGAGAGACTATGTCTTGTTCAAAATGTTGTGGCTCTCTATCTTTGTCAGATACCTTCATGTATTGGGCGTATTGGTCCTCATGGATCTCTCCCTGCTCTAAGAATTTGTGATTATAGTTTCTCAGACTCCCCGTGTCTTCTCTAGCTGTTTACTTTATGACCTAGCCCCTGGCTTTCAGGTTTCTATCTTAGGGTTGCTTACCCTATAGGTAATTCTGTTGGACAAAATCTTAAAACTATTTAGGCTGGGACCAACTTGGTAACACAGCAGCAACCTACTTCTCAAGCAATGCCAGATCCATAATGGATCCATTGACCTGAACATGCTAGGCTCGTGCACCCTTAATCCTGGCTGCTTGGGAAGGCTGGGGGTAGGGGATCCCAGTACAAGACCTTTTTGACAATGCAGTCTTTCTTTCCCTGTGTCTCCATCTCTGTTTCTCACTTTCATGAAAGAAGTGAAGAAAACTTAAAAAAAAAAAAAAAAAAAAAAAAGTGGGGCCAGATGGTGGCACACCAGCAAAATGCATCACTTTGCAAGGTTGACTGACATGGGAAGATTCCCAGAGACCTCCCTGAGCACATACATGTGCCCATGATCTGGGCTGGGAGTAGATCACAGCACTGAGACCCTGTTGGGAGTGCTCTGTGTATCTCTCTCTTTCATTCTTTCCTCTTTACCTCTCTCTTCCCTTCACTAATTATTCCATTGCTCCCAGTCTCAAAATAACTAAACTTGGAAGAAAAAAATATATATGTTTAGACTAGCTTACTTTTAGTATCCCATATATGTCCTATTGGAAACATAGACATTTATAAATGGAAGAAGTGTTGCTCACTCTCTTATAGACCTCTCTTTTTATTATACTACCATAGGATACTCCAGTTAGCCTTTTACCTGTAGAACGTTTCAATCCCTGTATCAGGCGTCAGTTCCAAACTTCTGGTGAATATAAGGGATATTTTATAATAGTTTTCTAAACTCGATCCTCCAGCTTGGCTTGGGGAGAAGGTGTCAGAGGCCACAGCACTCTGACTTTTCTTTCTTTAAAAAAAAAATCTTGAGACCAGCAGTTAGCATAATGGCTATGTCGCTGGATTCCCATGTAGTCGACCATGGTTCGAGTCCCGGACCCGGTGACTTAAACTCACGCCGGGCGTCTGTGTGTGTGTGCCCAAGATCCTGAGAGGAGAATGGAGGAGAAGGGATTGTGGCGTTGCCATCCACCCAGGGGGTGCTTTCTCACTTTCTGTCTCTTTCTGGCAAGCGCATGCACCCTATAGTAAAAACCTCAAAAAAAAAAAAAAAAAAAAAAAAAAAAAAAAAAAACTCTCTACTGCTTATATTGATTAATCCCCTAATTTCTATTTAGATATTATTTTGGTGGACAATGAGCTAAGGATCACACCTACCTTCCCTGTCTCTTATAGCATGTGCATGAAATAATATGACCTTATTTTTCTTGGCTTGTGGGATCTCTATCAGTACTCCTAATACAACAGGTAAAGTCACATTTAACATCCTGTTATAATCTCCTTTAATTTTTTTTTCAGTCCATTTATTAATCCTCCTATTTTTGGTACAAATTTATTTTCCTTTTGTTTATGAGCTTAGGTTCCTGTGATGATTTGTTTTGTTTTCTATGAGTTTATTCCTGGGGCATTTAAGCAAAATAAATTGTGTCATATAATTGGGTAAAAGTGTCTTAGCCTTGTTACCCTCCTCAAAATTTGTGGGGTGAGTTGAGCAGGGGAAGAGATATTGATGCTTCAGAGAAAAGAACCTCTGGTTATGATCTTTTACTCCTCTTGGCAGTCTTAGAACATGTCACTCTCATGTGTAATCTCATAACACTTGGAATATTGATTGGATATAAAGGGAGAGTTAGTCCCTGAGCTAGCCATTCTGCCTATACCTGTTGTTAATTTTCCAATACCTTTGGCTTCAGCACAACTCCATCGTTACCTGCACAGATATGCTGGTTACTGTTTTTCTGACTCACTGTAGTATTGAAATAAGCATTATTGAGGGGAAAGAGTATCATTTTAAAGAAATGCTTCTAAACTGTGTCCCATTCTTAACATTCAATTCTTTTCTACTCAGGACTACAGTTCCTCTCTTTGCTATGCAGAATCACTAGTTTTATTTATTTAACAAATCCCTCCCTTTCTTTTAGCTTCTAAGTATCTCCAGGTGTGAATCTGGGGAATGTCAAGAACATCTTGTCAAGGACCTATGTAGCCCAAGAGCTCTGTACCCACTCTACTTGTTCATCCTAATTATATCAGACTAAATTTTAAAACATTGATGGTCAGAAAATAGATGTTCCTTTTCTTGGAAAAGAGAAACTTAAACATACATTTGGCCAACTAAGAAATTGTTAAGAACATGTGAACGGAAAGATGAAAAAGTATATCAATAAAAGAAGAGTTGTGACTACTGAATATTTTATACAGTAATAAGACAAAATAATATTGTAAATATGATCACAAAATATAATTTGAAAGATGTATTTTCAGAAAGAAGCTTTACATAGCAGACTTTTTTTATTAGGTTTTTACCATAGGGTGTATGCACTCACTGGAGAGAAATAGGGAGAGAGACAGTGAGAGGGAAAGTGAGAAATCACCCTCTGGCAGGGATGGCCACACATCACAATCCCTTTTCCATTCGCCTCCCAGGATATTGGGGTTTGCGACTTGCACGCACATGCGCCCTATGTGATTTTTAAGCCACCAGGTCTGGGACTCGAACCAAGGTTGTCATGTGGGAGTCCAGTGCCTTAACTACCATGCCACCTGCTGACCCCATAGCATAATAATTTAGCCTATTAAACAAAGACCAGTGTATTTCTAGAGCACATCAATACAAATCTTATGTGTATTTAAAGAGCTTGAGTTTATTTGGGCTTAATATATATCCCAAAGTATCGATAGTCTTTATCTATGGATATATGTTGGCAGAGGAATCATGAACATTTTATTTGCTTCTGCTTTATCTTTATATTCTGAATTGTATATGATCATTGTGGGTTTTTTTAAGTTAAAGGGAAATATTTTCAAAATAAGATAAAAAATAAAACTAAAATTAATATGCCTTAAGTTTTTTTTAATGAACTTAATAAAATTTAAAGAAAAGTAAGACTGAAAATAAATATTTGTTTTGGTTCAGATGTTACTTTCTGAATTTTTTCAGTGGAAGTGAAGAAGCTCTTTCCAATGAAGACTGTGAAAATGTTTACCACTTGGTGTACTCAGCACACCGCCCTGTTGCTGTGGCAGCCGGAGAGTTCCTTCACAAAAAGTGAGTTAATATCTTTCAAAACCAGTTCCACTTCTGTATGTTGTTTCGTTTTGTTGTTTAGAGTTAGTAGGAGAGAGTAATAATGTCTGAACACAGTCCTGAAAGTGAGCATTTCATGCTCTGTGAGTTCTAAGAGCCTCACAGCCTTTGTACATGCCATGAATCGCACCCTTGAGACTGGTGTACCTGACTACTACTTTTGCCTGAAGTCTAAAAGGATGGTTCTCAGCTCAGGATGTGAGTGGAGCTTGGGGGAGCACAGGAAGTTTATAGAACCCCCTTAGTAATTAATATTTCATTAACCAGGATTTTTTTTCTAATATTTCCTTTTAAAATTCTGAGTTCTGAGTTCTGATCTTAGTTTCTCAATTTGTAATCTAAATGTGAAACAGCGTCACACACAAAATGCCTTCTAACTTCTCAGTTTTTGTTTTTCATTTTCTCCATTGGGATGAGGGTTATTTCACTAAGTAATCCATAATGATTCTGAAAATTACATACATGATTGCAGTTTAGTTTTTTTGTTTGTTTGTTTGTTTGTTTGTTTGTTTGTTTAGGAAACCTCATCTTTTTTTTTTAAGATAGTTTTTTGCTATAGGGCACATGCACTTGCCAGAGAGACAGACAGTGAGAAGTCACCCCCCAGGGGAAATGGCCATTGCCACAATCCATTACCCTCTCGAGATTTTGGACACACACCCACATGCTCCCAGTGTGAGTTTTAAGCCACCAGATCCAGTGCTCAAACTGTAGTCGACTACTTGGGAGCCCAATGACATAACCATTACACCATCTGCTGGTCCAAAACCTCATCTTTACTTGGTAAAGCATAAGGATAATGAGAGTTTATGAATGTGAACACTTACAAAATACATTTTTTTCTTTATTCATGATAGTACCTGTATGTGCACATATGAAAGAGAGAGTGAATGAATGAAGGAAAGGGGAGAGCACCATCCACAGGGTCTGGTCTCACCATGTTGTCTTCTTCCTGTCTGTCAGATCCTAGGCACTCGCATTCGTACTCAGCATATTTCAGGCAGACTGGACCAGAGATTCAGATTGTAGTTGCTGGTGGAATCCAGCTTCTCCTGAGTGGTACATTACTGTTGTGCCACAGAGCCAGCCTGAAATACATTTTTGATCATAGTTTACTGTACATGTTCTATAATGTATTAGTAGGTTAATTTATTATTAAAATGAAAACATGTTCTTAGTTGTATATGTATATCTTTTGCTTTGTTCTTTGTTTATTCATGGATTCTACTTAACTCTGATTATAGGTAGGTGAATTTAAAAGTCTGTTACATACACTAATTTTTGTTTCTACTGAAAAACAGGTATAAACCATGTATTGTTTAACTGCTGTGCATTCGCTTTAACTTCGATAATGAGCTAGCTTGGCCCTCTATCCACAGTGTCTGCATCTCAGTGCTACACAACAGATTGTTTATTCAGTTGTACCTCTCAATGTTGGAACAGTTGTTTCTATGTGAAAAATCTTTCTTATGAAGGAAGCCAGCTAGTAGTACATACTGGTAATGAAAGTGAAGAGGAAAAGTGTTAAGAATTTTAGGCATGACTTCTTTTTTAGTTTATTTATTCACTGTCTGAGAGAGGGAGTAGCTGAGGGCAAACTGGCACCCTTGACATGATCTTTACTCCGTGATCCTTCCTTCAGCCCTGCAGCCAACCAGGACTATAGACAGGCCTGGTGCTTTCAGGCAGACCAAGGATGTGAACCTGGAGCCTTCGCATGTGGCCTCGAGCATCGTGTAGTAGTGCCCTTACTGACTGTGCCACATGGTTGGCCGAGGCATGACTTAAAATAGCATAGTGAATTTGACAGTGACTTTGACATCTATGGCTGATAAAGTAATGCTATTTCCCTATTTATTTTGGGAGGTTGTCAGTCACTAATATCAAGTATATATGTAGTCTTAACTTCCCTTACTTTTTCAGGCTCACTACAATATATTCTGTTAACTCTGTTCTCTAACTTTCTACAAAAAACTTTGTGGTTTTGGGAAGAATTTATTGTTCTGTCGTTTCAAAGAGAAAATAAACTTAAGGGGGACCAGCAGTTAGCATAATGGCTATGTCGCTGGACTCCCACATAGTCGACCACAGTTCGAGTCCCGGACCCGGTGGCTTAAAACTCACGCTGGGCACTTGTGCATGTGTGCCCAAGATCCTAAGAGGAGAATGGAGGAGAAGGGATTGCGGCGTGGCCATCCCCCCTGGGGGGTGATTTCCTGCTTTCTGTCTCTCTGTCTCTCTTTGTCTGTCTGGCGAGTACACACGTCCTATAGCAAAAACCTCTCCAAAAGAAAAAAGAAAATAAACTTAAGGGATTGATTCTCTATAGAACCAAAGCCCTATACTGACATTATTTGAGTTAGAAGGAACCCTATTTGTTTTATAATTTTGTAAATTTGAAATAGTTAACTACACCTTTTTTTTTTCCCCTTTCCAAATTCAACATACTCTACTCTACTCCAGGTCCTACACTGGGAATATAGTTCTTTGTTTTCAATTCAACATACTCTTTATACCTACTCTATATGTTATTTTTAAATTGGAATATTTTATGTAAAAACCAGAAGAGTAAGCCTTTATGATATATATCTTTGTGAAAATGAAACCAGTTCCTATGCAAGTGAAAGCTATACTTCATAAATTAATTTTAGGCCCCTACCTTAGAGAAATTGAGTTTGAAACTTTGAATTTTCAATGATTTCTTAGCATTCTTTTATCATTTAGTATAGTGATCTTTTAAAATCTTAATACGTAAGGTATGCTATAGAGTAGCCACAGATCCTATAATTAAGTTCAGAAGATACTTGTATGTGTGCCTATACGTACACAGTGTCCTCTTACACTCTAGTTATAAACACTACACAGTCTTTTTTTCTATTTCTTTAGTAAGAATGAAAAAGAAAGGCAAGCACCTCAACTGGGTCTTACAATCCAGTCCTTCCCACAGCCTTTCAGCTAATTAGGACCATGGATCACATGCCCAGTATCCTCTAACTGGGAACCAAACTGGGAACCAAATCCATAGTCTTCATACAGATTCAGCAACGTGTTACCACTGTACCACCAAAATGGTCTCTTTTTTTTTTTTTTTTTTAAGTTTATTTATCTCTTCCAAGAAGGAGAGAGAAAACACCATCAACAGGGTGTCTACACTGCAGTCCACCCTCCGCTCCAGCCAGCCCTGGATCATGGTCACGTATATACCGAGTGTACTCAGGGAGGACTCTGAATATAAACCTGGAACCTTGGTACCAGCAGATGGTATAATGGTTATGTCGCTGAACTCCCACATGACCAACCACAGTTCGAGTCCCAGACCCAGTGGCTTGAAACTCACACTGAGCACATGTGCGTACATGTCCAAAATCCCAAGAGGAGAATAGAAGAGAAGGGATTGTGGCATGGCCATTCCCCCACCGGTGATATCTCACTTTCTGTCTCGCTGGCAAGCACACGCACCCTATAGCAAAAATTTCTCTAAAAAAAGTAGTAATAAACTTAGAGCCTTACCATGTGGATCAGCCTTGCAGAGTGTTGTACCTACCACTTTACCACCATGCCACTGTCCAGCCCCCAATTCTACACAGTCTTAACTAAACATTCAAAAAGTAATACATATTTGAAATGAATAGTTTCCAGATTTTCACTAGTTTTAAAAAGCACAGGTTCTTGCTATGTCACTATCCTATTTTAGCCTCCTCAGTAGGTGGAACTACAGGTGTACACTACAACTTTTAGAATCAACTCAAAATCAAACTCAGGCTCTCTATGTGTGTGGCCTCAGCCTATTACAAAGTTGCATCTACCAGTACCAACCAACACATGCTATTGTGACTGACCTAAAAAAAAAAAAAATGTTGGGACCAACAGTTAGCGTAATGGCTATGTCGCTGGACTCCCACGTAGTCGACCGCGGTTTGCATCCCGGACCTGGTGGCTTAAACTCAGGCTGGGCACGTGTGCGTGCATGCCCAAGATCCCGAGAGGAGAATGGAGGAGAAGGGATTGCGGCGTTGCCATCCCCCCTGGGGGTGATTTCTCACTTTCTGTCTCCCTCTGTCTGTCTGGCGAGTGCACGCGCCCTATAGCAAAAACCTCTCAAAAAAAAATGTTTTCAAGAATTACTTATTTAGCTTTATTTATTATTCCTTTTTTATTTTTCTTGTTGCTGTAGGGCACATGTGCTCACCAGAGAGACAGAAAGAGAGGGAAAGTGAGAAAGCAAGAGAAAGCAAGCTGCCAGGTCTGGGACCCAAACTACAGCTGGCCATGTGGGAGTCCAGCACTTCAACTACCATACCATCTGCTGGTCCCTCAATATTACAAATTTAAACTAATTTCTGGGACCAACAAATGCAGTGGTAAAGGCACTGGACTCCCATATGTCCAACTGTGGTTCAAATCCTGTACCCAGTGGCTTGAAACTCATGCCATGTATGTGTGCATACGTGTCCAAAATGCTGGGGAGAATAGAGGAGAAGGGATTGTGGCATGGCCATACCCCTGGGGGAGTGATTTGCTTTCTCTCTCTCTTTCTTTGCCCTATTGAGAAAATCTCTTTTAAAAATTTTAAGGTAATTTTTAGTATCATATATTTATATATGGTAAATGCATTTATCCAAATTGATACATTTCCTTTATAAAGGACCTTCATATTTTCCATTTGTCTCCATCTGAAAGCCAACTAAAAACAAAACCTCTTAAACCAATATGATAAATATGCAGTGTCTACTCATATACCTTTCCTCTCTCCCAGACACTAAACTGTAGTCATTTTCTGCTTAAGATTAGACTGTTTTTATATCTTAAAATTTTTTTCTTAGGGCCAGCAGATGGTGTAGTCGTTAAGGTGTTGGATTCCTACAGGGTCAATCAGGGTTCAAGTCTCAAAAAATCATGCCAGGTGTATGTGTGTGCATGTCCCAGATCTGAGGAAAGAATAGAGCAGATGACTTGGGGCTGGCAGGTGGCATGGTGGTTGGGGATGCTGGACTCCCACATGGCTGACCATGGTTCAATTCTGGACCTGGCTGCTTCCTATCTCGCTTTTTCTCTCTGTGTGTGTCTCGCTCTGGTCAAATTGAAAATAAGCAAGCCAGCCTATGAAGGAGAGGCATTGTATGTCCCCACTTAATATATACTGAGTGTCCACACGCACTCTGACTGAAACTGACTAAAGGATATAGAAATACAGTATATAGATGTAAATACCAGATATAGTGTGTGTGAAAGAGGAGGATCTGAGGAAAGACATTTAGAAGAAAAATAGGCAAAGCATTAATGGGACAAAGAAATGTGGTATTATCTGTTGAAGATATTTTATAGTTTTATCAACTGGACTAGGGAGAAATGTTCACCTGTTGAAATATTCATTTTGTAAGCCAAATAATGTGATTGAATGTATAAAAGAAAATGAAATAAAAAATGAAAAAAGATAATAACAATAATGACAAAATAAATGAAATAATTCTGTAAGATAAATAAATAAAACTATTTTTAAAAAGAGTAGAGGAGATGGGTTTATGGCATGGCTATTCTTGTGAGGGGTGTTTTTTGTTTGTTTGTTTTTTGTTTTGTTTTATTTTGAGAGATTTTTGCTATAGGGCGCGTGCACTCTCCAAACAGAAAGAGAGAAACAGAGAGACAGAAAGCAAGAAATCACCCCCCAGGGGGGATGGCCCTGCCACAATCCCTTCTCCTCCATTCTCCTCTCGGGATCTTGGGCACGCACGCACACGCACCCGGCGTGAGTTTAAGCCACCGGATCCGGGACTCAAACTGCGGTCGACTACGTGAGAGTCCAGCGACTAACTGCTGGTCCCGAGGGGTGTTTTCTTATTTTCCCTCTCTTAGTCTCTTTCCACATGCCAAAGGGCACCTAAAAAAAGGGGAGGGGTGGGAACCAGCAGTTAGCGTAATGGCTATGTCGCTGGACTCCCACGTAGTCGACCGTGGTTCGCGTCTGGACCTGGTGGCTTAAAACTCACACCGGGCGCGTGTGCATGCATGCCCAAGATCCCGAGAGGAGAATGGAGGAGAAGGGATTGCGGCGTGACCGTCCCCTCTGGGGGGGTGATTTCTCGCTTTCTGTCTCTGTCTGTCTGGCGAGCGCATGCGCCCTATAGCGAAAAAAACCTCTCCCCCCCAAAAAAAGGGGGGAGAGGGAGACAGGGACTGACTTACTATTTAAGTTCTTATTTGGAGACCTGCTCAGAATTTCATATATAAATAAGCACATGCTATATACCCATTACTTTTTCCTTAACATCTGAGATAGTATATATTTGTCAACCATTTATCTCCATACACTAGACAGAGAACGTCACGAGAACAGGGATTTTTGGCTTTGTTCACAGCCTTTTTCCTTTTTACCTAGAGCAATGCCTAGAAATAAGGCATTTTTAGCAGTCTTTAAGTTTTGTTAGAATTAATCTACTTAGCAAATCAGAATTTCAAAATTTCAAATCTTTTTTTTGCCATATTGTTGAAGTTCTGTTACTAAATGATATTTTTTACACATTTAATGTTAATGTCACTTTACTGAAAACTATAGTTAGTTTGCACTATTTCTTGATAGTAGACTATAAGCAGAAAAGAATACAAGAGGTAATCATGATTAAAACTGAAAGTTTTATAACTTTTCAAAAATTTTTCTAATAGCTAGAGATACCATACCTCCAACAGGGTCCTGATATCACAATCTGCTCCCAAGCTCAGCCAGCCTGGACCATGGGCACATGTGTATTCGGCATACTCAGGGATGTCTCTAGACACAAACCATTAACCTCCCATGTGGATCTGCCTCACAGACATTGCTTACTGCTGCACCATGATCCATCTCCCATAAATTTTCAATTGCTGGAATATTTTATTTAGTCAAGTAGGACTCTGGGGCCAGCAGGTGATGTGGAGGTTAAGGTGCCTGGATCACATATGGCTGATTGCACAGTTTGCATTCCAGAACTGGTGGCTTGAAAATCATCCCAATCGTGTGCATTTGTGCCCCAAAATCCCAAGAGGCGAATGGAGAAGGGATTGGGACATAACCATCTCCCCTGGGAGAGGGGGTAATTTCTCACTTTTCTCTTTGCCCCTTGGTCTAGTACATGGGCAAGCCCGATCACACATGGCCAACTGCACAGTTTGAATCCCAGCCCTGGCAGCTTGAAAAGTATGTGAAGCCACATGTGCGTGCATATCCCCAAACCCAACAGGATAGAGAAATGGGGAAGAAGGGATTGCAACATGATAGTGGCCCATTGGGGGCTACTTTATTCCTCTTTTTCTGGTGAGAGCACACACCCTCTAGCAAAAAAAGAAAAAAGAAAAATTGGACTTAATTTAAAATTATGTACTGTAGTTGGGGCCAGCAGATAGTGCTGTGGTTAAGGCGCTGGACTCCCACATGGCAGGCCGCAGTTCTAGTCCCGACCTGGTGGCTTCCTTTCTAATTCTCTTTCTCTCTCTCTGTCTCTCTCTGGTGAGTATGCATGCCCCATAGCAAATTAAAAAAAAAAAAAAAAAAAGTTATGTACTCTAGTATCAATTGTACATGATAATAGCAGTGCTTATATTTTTCATAAATATTTGAACATTGATTATTCAGATCCAACCATTGTTTTTCATGAACGAGAGAGAATGAGAGCATGAGGTCAAGCAAGTACAAGAGGAGGGAGAGGAAAGAGATTTTTGACAGAGTCTCACCTTTACAGTCCCAGCTTTCATTTAGCTAAGATTACAGGTTAGGTGCCTACCCTATTCATTTTGGTCCAGGATCCAAATGTGGGCTCCCATGTGGCTTCAGTATTGAACAGTGATGCCTTATCATTTTGCCACCTTGGCTGGGACCCCTCCCTCTGCAAGCATTTTTGTCCTATAAAGACATTAGTTTACTTTTTTGTATTAAAATAGATCATTAATCTGATCTCTAAAACCCTGAAATAATTTGTATAGTGGAGGAATTAAGTGAAAGTTATATTCATGTAAATTTATAATCCTCTTGTTTCATTATTTATTTCCAGGCTGTTCAGCAGACATGACCCACAAGCAGAAGAAGCATTAGCAAAGCGGAGGGGAAGGAACAGTCCAAATGGGAACCTCATTAGGATGTTGGTTCTTTTCTTTCTTGAAAGTGAGGTAAAAAAAAAAAAAAAGCTTAATATAACTTTTTTTGCACATGTTACACATTTAATAAAATTGTCATTTTAATTCACTGTAATCAACTAATTTTTTTCAGTTAAGTGAAAACAAGCCTGTTTATTATAAGGTATCTCCATGAATTCCTTAATTGTAGAATCAGTACCCTATCTATTGTGAGAAGTTTTGAAAATACATGTAGGTGTGGGTCAACACTGAATATAGAGTAGTAATTGTTAAATTTTTACAGTATTGCAATGCTGTATATTTTTGTTTGTTTGTTTTTTGTTTTTAAAGATTTTTTTATTGAATCACATATAACTTTACAGTGTATTACATTTCTTTTTCCAGAAGTAATACCATTCATATCAGTCAATACAGAGACATTAAAATCCCCATCACCATCATCCAATAGCTTTTCATTTTTTTCAGATTATTATTCCAATTATTTTTTAAAACATTCAATCGCTATCTATAGTTTTTCTTGTAAAAAGACTTTACTCAACATGAAATACTTCTCTAACCTGTCCAGTTGAGAATACCATACACATCATCATCAACAGGTAATAAACCATATCTGAATCCCACTAATGTCATGCCTATTTGTTCTCTTGCTATCCTTCTCCATACTCCTCTCTTCTCCTGTCCCATTCCACAGTGCCTCCCCCCCCATCCTTGATTCCCTATCTCTCACCCTCAGCCATCTCCCATTCTCCTCCCATGCTGTCTCTGGTATCTAAGCTTGCCCTCTATACTGTTTTTCCCCCACACTTTATTGAATCGCCACCAACCCTAAGCAATCCAAATACCCTCATAGCAAACACAGGTGAAACACACATTTCCATGAACACAAGTCCAGCTCTACGCCTCCTATAAAGTAGCACCTAGCTGTGGCTACATGTCCCCCTACAGTCATTGAGTGGGTGGATATATATATATTTTTTTTTTTTTTTTCCTGAAACTTCTTTTTTTTTGGGGGGTAATTCAATTAACATTCCTTCCCTCAGCATCATCACAGCATACAAAATGCGATCTCCCATCCAGTACACACTGCACAGTGATTCAATCATGCCCACTACAAAAAAAATTTTCCATTACTAGTTCCTAGAATCACTTCCACCCCTCTTTCTGACCCTCTGTCCCTTCCCACCCTCCTTAACAATAGGGAACATAGATTCTGTTCAGGGTTGGATTAAGGGTGAGTCTCGTGCAGTTCCGTAATTGTAGGTGAGTCTCCATGTAATACAGTTGCAAGCGGTTTTGGTAAGCAGAGATGATTATCAGTTGATGCGGCACAGCATCCATCTTGTGACCACCGGGAATGGTGTTGTGGGGATCCATAGCGTGAGCCATCCTTGGGTATCTGGCTTCCTTAAGAATGGTGGAGTAGATCTTGTTTTTCCCTGAGGTAATGTAGGGCTGGTAACCATCATCTTCTCATTGTCCATAGGTAGTGAAAATCCTCCTATACAATATACTTCTCAATTGGTTTAAGACAGCTAAAGTTTCTTTTTGTTGCTTATAGTTGCAAGTTCTTAATCCTTGTTTTCAGCTTCAGTTTGCCACCTGCAGCCGGCGGCCACACTCAGGCCCAGGGGCCACGCGCCGGCCCGGTGGCCACGCGCAGACTCAGGTCTGGCGGCCACGCGCGGGCCCGGCGGCCATGTGCAGGCCCGGCAGCCACGCCCAGACCCAGGGGCCACGCACAGGCCTGGGGGCCACGCGCATTTCCGGCGGCCACGTGCAGGCCCAGGGGCCATGCGCAGGCCCAGCAGCCACACGCAGACGCAGGCCCAGCGGCCACACGCAGGCCCAGGGGCCACGCGCAGGCACAGGCCCGGCTGCCATGCTCAGGCCCGGGGACCACGCGCAGGCCCGGCGGCCATGTGCGGGCACAGGCCCGGCGGCCGCGCGCCTTCGCCGGAGAGGCGGCGGGGCCGGGCGGCCTGGGCCGCGGAACGCGATGCGGGCCGGCGCCCAGAGCCCCCGCGCCCGCGCGGCACCGAGAGGCCCAGAGCCCCCGCCTATATTTTTTTAAATTGTTGCTTTTTAAAAATTTATACTTATAGCTTTTTTTTTTTTTTTTTGAGAGGTTTTTGCTATAGGGCGCGTGCGCTCGCCAGACAGACAGAGAGAGAAAGAGAGATAGAAAGCGAGAAATCACCCACCAGGGGGATGGCCACACCGCAATCCCTTCTCCTCCATTCTCCGCTCGGGATCTTGGGCACACACACACATGTGCCTGGCGTGAGTTTTAAGCCACCGGGTCCAGGACGTGAACCGCGGTCGACTACGTGGGAGTCCAGTGACATAGCCATTATGCTAACTGCTGGTCCCCTACTTACAGCTTTTAAAGTGTTTTAATTGATAGTTATACCAGACCCATAGCAGTAAAATTTTCTTCTTTTTAATTTATACTTAAATCTTTTAAAGTGTGTTTTTGGTTTTTGTTTTTGTTTTTTAAAAAGAGATTTTTGCTATTGGGTTCATGTGCTTGACAGACAGAGAGACAGAAAGCAAAAAATCACCCCCCTAGGGTGGATGGCCGCACAGCAATCCCTTCTTCTCCATTCTCCTCTCAGGATTTTGTGCATGCACATTCATGTGCCCAGCGTGAGTTTTAAGTCACCAGGTCCAGGACTTGAACCACAGTTGATTACGTGGGTGTCCAGCGATATAATCACTATGCCATCTACTGGTCCTTAAACTGTTTTAATTGGTAGTTACACCAGATCCATAGTGGTATATTCATGAGCCATAATCAGTTGTCACTTAAATAATTTTGTAATTAGTATTTATAGTATATTATCTAACAGAACCTGGTTTTGCAGGTTATCTTTGATTTGCCCACTGAAATATTATTTGACATTTTAATCTATATTTTCTGTTACTGATATGACATTGGGAGAATAGTGAACTAAACCTAAAGAGCTCCGGAATGAATAAACTACATGGTTTAGAATTGAGTGAGAATAGAGTTGCAAAAGAAATAATGAAAATCTAAAAATCTAAGACTCTCCATTTTATTTGGGGAAAAGTGCTTTTGTTTTGAGGTTTTATTTTTGAAAAGACAGGTAAAAGAAACTTACTGGAGTCTATGAATGCCTGAATTTGAGAGTGCTAGAAGAATCCTTTTTTTTTTTTTTTTAAGATGATTCCAAGGCACTGCAGAGCTCTCATGGCTTTTTTTATTTATTTATTTTTTACTTATTTTATTTTAATTTGACCAGAGACAGAGAAGGAACATGAGAAAGCAAGCTACCAGGTCCTGAAATCGAACCATGATCAACCATAGGGGAGTTCAGGGCCTCAACCACCACACCACCTCCCAGCCTTACTTAAAGAATGAAGAAAAGAGACAAATAGGCAGGCTATATGAAAACTAAAATCAGAGAAAAATTGAGTCATTGGAATGAGGTGGATTAGGAGAAATTATGGCAGAAAGTGGTGAAGGAGTTTCTGGTTTTTGTGCTTGCTTGCTTGCTTGCCTGCTTACTGTAGGGTTTCCCAAAGAGAGTGTGAAATCACCCCACCCCACCCCCCGGGAGGATAGCCACCTGACAGTCCCTTTTCCTTCATTCTCCTCTCAAGATTTGAGCATGCATGTACACATGCCCGGTGTGTTTGTCAAGCCACTGGGTCCATGATTTGAACCATGCAGTCAGCCATGGGGGATCCAGCCACCTTAACCACCATGAGTGTCCGCTGTTTTTTCAGATTTGGAAATGAATACAGAAAGTATTTTTTGGAAACTAAGCTAGCTGATAGTTACACTTGAGTAAAGAATATGTTTAAGAATAGTGTTTTAAATGTGCATACAAATCATTCTGGAATGTGGCCTGAGATTCTGCATTTCTAACAATCTTATGTGATGCTTATGCTCCTGGTCAGAGACCACACTTCACATAGTAAGGATTTAAAACATTGACTTAAGAAAGCATTTGTGGTTATAAATAGAATAAAGTGCAAAACTCTGAATTTTTAAAATAAAACCGTAAATGTTGATAAAGATCACACTTATGATAGCTAATTCACATTATGTCCTTTGCCCCCCTTAGTTTAGTGCCATAGAATGAAAAAAGTACTGTGCAAGGATCAGGCCCTGTATAAAAGATGGCTTTAACAGCAGCAGCAGTTTCAGAAATGAATAGGGATGAGATAAGCACATGTTATAAACTGCTGACATTTTTAGGGAATGATGATCTTGGTTTACTGTGTTTGATTATTAGTTAAAGCATAATGTTTTAGATCTCTGAAAGCTCAAAGGCTTTTCTATTTGGTATATTAAAAGTTATAAGAACCTAGTTTTAGGTAGTTTCATTTTCTATTTAAAGCAGTAATTGTCATGTTTATTATTGCTCTATTTTCAAATAGTGTTACTGTACTTGTGTGGTTGCTGCTGTTTGCTAATGTGTTAAAATAGCATTAAGAGAGATTGTTCTCCTGTGTGACATTCTTTTTCTTTTTTTAAGAATTATTTACCTTTATTTATTACTATTCTTTTTCAGTGTGATCAGAGAGAGACAGAGAGAGAGGGGGGGAAAGTGAGAAAGCAAGCTACGAGGTCCGGGTCTCAAACTGTGGTCAGTCTTCTGGGAGGTCCAGTGCCTTTAACTACTATGCCACCTGCTGTGTGGCATTTTTATCAGGTGCAAAAGCAACTATAAATTGTATTTAAAGATTTCTAATTGATTTGTGGTCATTATATTGGTCAGTAGGGTCTCCTGTGTTTCACAAGAAATGTTCTTTATGCAAATCTCTTTTTTTATCCTTTTCACTAGTGTCCACCCAGAGCTGAAAGCTTATTGAAGCCACATTTTTATAGGATCATGGGATTTCAGTTGTGACCTACACTGAATTCCTTTTACTCTACCTTAAAACACTTTATGTAGTAAAATTTTAGCAATATACTTGTGAAATGTTGAATTGAAAGAAACTTTAGAAATCATAAAGTACAATTTGTCTGTAGATGAGTTACAGCTCACTAAACTGGGGTTAACTGAACTGATGATCATTTTTCTTTCATTGTTTTACTGAGATATGAAATAGTAACATTTTAAAAATAGAATTATAAGGGGCCAGCAAAAGGCATGGTGCTTAGGGATGCTGGACTCCCACATGGCCGGCCCTCGTTTGAATCCTGGATCTGATGGCTTGCTTTCTCACTTTCCCTTTCTCTCTCTCTCTCTCTCTCTCTCTCTCTCTCTCTCTCTCTCTCTCTCTCTCCAGGTCCCTCTCTGATCAAATTAAAATAAATAAATAAAGTTAAAATAATTTTAAAAAAATAGAATTATAAGATATTGAATTGAAAGAGGTTTGCAATATAGGTGAAATAATGGAAATTAAGAGTTCTGCCTAAATTAGATAATTTTCCCCTAGAACCAAAAGTGACATTTTTAAGCTATCCTAACTATGGCAGTCACTGATTTCAGATGACAAAGTACCTGGTATTTTAGATGCTCACCAAATAATAGGATAAATGGTACTTGAATGTGAGGAGTGTAGTTTTCCCTATAGATAATGTGATCATAGAATATTTTTGTACAAAACTGCGTTGCTTTTCAGAGGGACAGAGTTGCTATTGATAGGTATTCTGAAACAACAAGTTATATGAAAATAAGTTCTATGGTAACTTACTATTTAACAATAAGCTATTCCAAAACACTAAGAATAACCCAGGACATTTCTGGACTATCTGAAATATAGTTTCTTTCCTTATAGGCATATGGAATGATGAGGCTGTTGTGACAATCATTTAAGACAGAAAAGTAACAGCCACATTATTGATGTAGCTTTTAGATATCACCAAAGAGAGGTCATTCTTGGGGCATGAATGATAGCTTAAGATTTTTTACTTGTTTATTCTTTGGTGTTCTTCAAGATCCACCAATGACCAGCTCTATTTCAGCAGGAGCTAAGGTCCAGTATAGGAGTGATTGAAATTTTAGACTTAACAATATGGGATGATTTATTTGCATTGTGATTTGTCATGAAAGGAAGCATGATAAGAGTCCTTTACACAGTGAACTCCTTTAGTGCATTTAACTATCTGACAGCTTAGCAGGTAGAAAAAACTTAAGATAAAATATTAGAAGTAACATTGAACCTAATTAACGATGAATCACAGTAAACCTAGAAACAAAAAAAAAAAATTTTTTTGAGAGGTTTTTGCTATAGGGTGCGTACACTCGCCAGAAAGACAGAGAGAGACAGAAAGCATTAAGTCGCCAAGGAAGTTTGATTAGCTTGTTTTATAATATAAGATTAGAGGAATGCCTATAAGTATATTATAGTTAGATCTAGCAGAGTAAATCCACCTTCATATAAATATAATTTTATATATAATTTTAATATGTATGTTATGTGTAATTTATAAATTTTAGTATAATTTTAATTATCCATCCATTGTATCATACAGTGACTTTTACCTGTTAAAGATTTGACCTTTTTGTTTATCTAATTCCTGAAGAGTACAAAGTATGCCTATAGATACCTGATTTTCACACTTTTTTTTTTAAAGGGAGATCGTCGCTGTAGGGCATGCGCACTCACTGGAGAGACAAAAGGACAGAAAGCAAAAAATCACCCCCCCCCCCCCCCCCAGGGGGGATGGCCATCCAGCAAGCCCTTCTCCTCCATTCTCCCCTCAGGACTTAGGGCACACAATGTGCCCAGCATGAATTTCAAGCCTCAGGGTCTGAGATTCAGACCACAGTTGGCCATGTGGGAGTTCAGCAACAAACCATTACGCCATCTGCTGGTCCCTGATATTCACACTTTTTATGAAATTATGACTTAAACTATGTTTTTAGAAAATTTATTTTTCTTTTATTTTTAAGGTTCTGGATATTTTTTAATCACAGAGATTTTGTTTTGCTGTAGTTTTTTGTTTTAATTTTGCCAGAGGGTACATGCAGTCGCCAGAGAGAACAGGAAAGGGAGAGAGTATCTCCCCATGGGAAATGGTCAGACTGTAATACCTTCTCCTGTATTTCTCCATCCTGTCAGGATTTGGAGTAAATACAGGCTCCCAGCATGTTTCTCAAGCTACCAAGGCCAGGACTCAAACTTCAGGGTCACCAATGTGGATCCAGGCCATGGAGCTGGCCCTCTAGGCCATTTAGCTGGCCCAGTCATGGAGATTTTTTTAGTAGCCATTGGAAATGTTTCAAGACTTGGGCTATCACTTAAGCTAGTAATTAAGGGAGCTTGATCCCACATGGCTGACCACAGTTTGAATCCAACCTGGACTACTTGAAAAACATACCAGGTACACATGTGTACATGCCTTAGTTCTCAGAAGGGTGGAGAAGGGGTTGCAGCATAACCAAGTATCCCCTATTTGGGGATACTTTCTCCCTCCTCTTTCTCTCTGTCTCTTGTTCTCTCCAGGACTTGAAGTCAGAGACCCACCCTCTAGCAATTACAACAGAAAATAGCGAAACTAAAAAACAAAATGGAAACTGCCTCAAGGCCTTCCTCTTCCTCTTCCTCTTCCTCTTTATGGCTTCATTTTCCAATACTAACAGAAGATTCTTGGTGTACAGTCTGAAAGATGACTATAACCTTTTGCCCTTATTGACCATGTTAACATGGATAAGCCTGTTATTATAGTAGAGATTTGAAACTAGAAAGTTCTGTGGCTATAACTGATACCTTAGGACAGATGATCAAACATATCAAGCCAATCTTTGACTGAACATGTTCTAATTGTTTCTAATATTGGCAAATTTGAAACTCGATAAGAAATGGGCTAAATGCCCATCTGGTATACACTTTGAGCTTGAAACAACTGGTCATTTGCATTAACAGGATGTGTTCCACTGTCTACCACTTTATAATCAGAAAAATACTGAGTCATCAGAAAAGGCATGATCCGTTTTTGCATAGAAAAATACGTCATGACTTTCCCGACAACCCAATCATTGTAAAGAAGTTAGCATCTGCATTAATACTGGTTACCACAAACACAGCATTTCTGATAGAAACAGTGACAACATGCTAGAGCTAAATTTTAATATGCCTTGGTTCGAGGTATGAAAAAAAGTCATCCTTAAGAATGCTGATGCTAATAGAATTATACTGCTTATTGCTTTGATTATACCATCAGTTTCTTCACTGAAACCCTCAAGCTAAATTATTAGTGAAGATTAAAAAGCTATTACCAGTTTTTACCAGAGCAGTGAGGAATTTGTGGAAGCTGTAAAGTATTTGTGGAAACTCTAAAAGACAAGACCAACTACAAATTCTGTTAGCATTATGTAACCCATAGTTCCATGAGGCAAAAACAGAATTTTTTTCTTAAAACCGAGATATTCTGGTAGAGCTCTGAAATGCATCAAAGATGAATGCAGCATAGGCTAGTAAAGAAGTAACATCTGCATAGTAATTAAGTGGCTGCCCTTTAGCTGAGCATGTTCATTACTTTGAAAATGCTAGTTCAGGCATTTGGGAGGTAGACAGTGAGTCTGAGAAGAGAAGTAGTGAATGCCCAAGATAATTTATGGCCACCATGAGGGACAGGAGGTTTTTGTATTCAAAAGATAAATTGTATACTTGCATAATAGAGAGAAAGCCTACTTAGGAATAGATCCCTTCTTAATAGTTTCCTGCACAACCAAGGGAACCAGGACCTTGCAGTCAGCAAGGGATTCTTACTGACAAGTTTTTAAAATATTATTGATACTTCATAATTTTTATGTTTATGACATACAGTTTGATAGTGTAGATTGTATAATGATCAAATCAGAGTAATTAGCATAACTGGTGAACAATATTTTTGAGTCTAGGTTCATTTAACATATAAACTAGCAACTGAAAGGGAAAAAAAAAAAGTAACATAAAAAAGAAACTCAAAACCCAGTGTATTGGTAAAAAGATTTAATTAATACCCCCAAATATAAGAAGAGGTTACTATGAAAGAGGAAGAGTTCATAGAAATTAAAACCTTGGCCAGCCCATGGCTTCGTGATTAAGAAAACTGGTCAACTACATAGTATGAGACCCAGCAGCTTGAAAAACATATGAGGTGCATGTGATACCCAGATGCATGTGTGCCCAAAATCCCAAAAAGAGGGAGGAGAAGGGATTGGGAATGTAGCCAACATTTCCCATCGCCTTCAATCTATCTTTCTCTGAGGAGCGAATGCCCCCTCTGGCAGATTAACACAAAGAAAACAAATTAAAAACTTGAGGGATCAGCAGGTGGTGTGGAGGTTAAGGCTGGACTCCCACATGGTGAACTAGAGTTCGAGTGTTGGACCTGGCGACTTTCTCATTTTTCCTCTCCTGCTCTCTGTGTCTTTCTGGTCAAATTTTTAAAATAATAATAAAATTAAATAATATAATTAAAAAAAAAAAAAAAAAAAACTTGATTTCGGGGCCAGCAGGTAGCATGGTAGTTGAGGCACTGGACTCCCACATGGCTGACTGTGGTTCGGGTCCCAGGTCCAGCAGCTTGCTTTCTCATTCTCTCTCTTTCTGTCTCTCTCTGGTGAGTGATTTCCTATAGCAAATTGGAAATTGGTAATGATAAATAAATAAAATTAAATAAATAAGTGGTTCTTAAAAATAAAATTAAAACTTGATTTCCAGCAATTAAGAGAAATCTGTACATGATCTGAATGAATACAACTGTTGACTGTCGATTGAATCAAAGCTTTATACAGAAAGTAATTTTTAAATTATTTAATTTATTTTTTTTGAGAGGTTTTTGCTATAGGGCGCATGCGCTCGCCAGACAGAGAGAGACAGAGACATAGAAAGCAAGAAATCACCCTCCGGGGGGATGGCCACGCCGCAATCCCTTCTCCTCTCGGGATCTTGGGCATGCACGCACATGCTCCCGGTGTGAGTTTAAGCCACCGGGTCTGGGACTCGAACCGTGGTTGACTATGTGGAAGTCCAGCGACATAGCCATTATGCTAACTGCTGGTTCCTTATTTTTTTAATGTGCTGTAGGACACATGTGCTCACTAGAGAGAAGACAGGGAGGTGGAGGGGGTGAGAAAGCAACCTGCCAGGTCCAGGTCTCGAACCGTGTTCAACCATGTGGGAGTGTAGTGCCCTAACCACCACACCACCTGCTAGCCCTTTCAGAAAGTAATTTAAAAGAAGAAAGAAACAACATGTATGAATAAGAAAGTAAGAGCTGGAAGATACAGTATAAGAAGTTTTATTGTATATCTAATAAGAGCTCTGTAAAGACAACAGAGAGAATGGAGGAGAGAAACCAATGAAAAGATATGCATTCAGAAAGTTTATACCCATAAACTGTGTATGCAAAGGAATACTAAAAAAAAATAAAGGTGGGAAAATCTTAAATTTAAAAAAAAAAAAAAAACTTGAAACTAAGCCTAGAAAGTATGGCAGTGAAGTATAAGACAGTGATCTAAAAATTACACTTAAAATATAGGAGTTAATTACTCTAGTAATCCCAATAAATGTGAATAGATTACCATGATTTATTAAAAGACAGATTGTTATCTGGGAATTATAGGAGAAAAAAAATAACTATATGCTTTTATAAATATATTAATAAAAGTAACACAAGATGTTTACAAGTAAAATTCTGGGGCCTGACTGTGGGGTGATGTTTAAGGAGGCTGGATCCCACATGGTCAACAACACAGTTTGAGTCCTGGACCCATCAGCTTGAAAAACATATCAAAAGCATGTGTGTGGATGCCCAAAATCCTGGCAGGAGGGAGAAATGGAAGAAAAGGGATGTGCTTTGGCCATTCCTCATGGGAGTTCTTTCTTGTTCCCCATCCCCAGTTTCTTTGCCTCTCCAGTGAACACACAAACACCCTCTAACAATTTTTTTTAAAATCTGTATGGAGAATGAATATAGCTGGGGCCAGCAGATTGTGTGGTGGTTAAGGTGCTGGGCTCTCACATGGGGGGCTGTAGTTCAAGTCCCAGATCTGGTAGCTTACTTTCTAACTTTCCTCCCCTCTCTCTGTATGTGTCTCTGGTGAGCATATATGCCCTATAGCAAATTAGAAATAATAATAAATAAAATTATATAAATAATTCTTTAAAGTAAACATAAGAATGGATATAACTAACAGATGCTTACAGAGAGACAGCAGAGTGGGCCAGTAGGTGTTGTGGTGGTGAAGGCACTGGATCTCACATGTCTAACTCCATGGTTCAAGTCCCAGACCTGGTGACTTGAAAAATCATGCTGAGTGCATGTGCATGCATGCTCAAAATCCCAAGAGGACAATGGAGGAAAAGGGATTGCAGCGTAGGCATCTTCTTTGGGGAGTGATTTCTCACTTTCCCTGTCTCCATCTCTGGCAGGGGCATGCACCTTATATTAAAAACTGAAGGAAAAAAGAAAAAAGCAGAGGAAACAATATTATAAAAGATAAACCAGAATTGAAGATCAAAAGCATTAACTGGGACAGAAAGGGGATATTTTATATTTATAGCAGGTATACTCTACCAAATATGTAACATAATTGTAAATCATTATATACTTTTGCTACAGAAATACATGTTTTCTGGGACCAGCAGATGGTGTAATGGTCACGTTGCTGGACTCCCACGTAGTCAACTGCGGTTCAAGTCTTGGGTCCAGCAGCCTAAACTCATTTCAGGTGCATGTGCGTGCTTGCCCAATATCCCAAGAGGAGAATGGAAGAGAAGGGATTGTGGTGTGGCCATTCTCCCTGGGGGGTGATTTCTTGCTTTCTCTCTCTCTCTGGTAAACACACGTGCCCTATAGCAGAAATCTCTTGGGGAAAAAAAAAAAAAAAGGAAGGAAGGGAGGGAGAAAAAGAAAGGGAGAAAGAAAGACATGTATACATAGTCAGGCATAAAAGTTATTGGGGCCACAGGTCTGGTGGCTTGCTTTCTCACTTTCTCTCTCTTGCTTGCTCTCTCTCTAGTGTGCACACATGCCCAATATCAAATTAATAATAATAAGCATAAATAATTATTTGAAAAAAGTACATTCATTTAGCATGAGTTCACGTGTGTTTTAACATATACATAAAAGTTTACTTATTCAGACCCAGCAAGTGCCATGATCATTAAGGCACTGTACTCCCGTGTTGCCAACCACAGCTCGAGTCCCAGACCCAGCAGCTTGAAAATCAAACTGAGCACATGTGCATGCATGCCCAAATTACCAGAAGGAGAATGGATTAAGGGATTGCGGCATGACCATTCCCTCTTGGGAGGGATTATTTCTCACTTTCCTTCTCTCTGTCTTTGTCTCTCTCCAGCAAGTGTGTGCACCTATGACAAAAACCTTTAAAAAATTTACTTTTTCAAATATACAAGAGGTTTCCAAAAATTTCATTTAAAAGTGCCTTAAATATGAATAAAATATGGTTATAATTTTCTATCAAAATATACTTCATGGGGACCAGCAGTTAGCGTAATGGCTATGTCACTGGACTCCCATGTAGTCGACCACAGTTCGCGTCCCGGACCCAGTGGCTTAAAACTCACTCCAGGCGCGTGTGCGTGCATGCCCAAGATCCCGAGAGGAGAATGGAGGAGAAGGGATTGCGGCGTGACCATCCCCCCTGTAGGGTGATTTCTCGCTTTCTGTCTCTATGTCTCTCTCTGTCTGTCTGGCGAGCGCACGTGCCCTATAGCAAAAACCTCTCCAAAAAAAAAATATATATATATACCTCATACTTTATTTTCTTTTTCCCTGAACCTTTTGAAGTCCTTATATACAATTCCTAAACATTTAAGTATATTCACATTGCCATGCAATCATCACTACATCTATCTTCAGATAGCTGAGACTTCAAAGCCACAACTTTTAACAAATCTTTCCTAATTGAAACTGCACTTGTTAAACTAATGAATTTTCACTTCTGAATAGATTTTTATAGCAACAGTTTGGAAGCTTTTTTGGCTGCATTTTTTTAAAAAACTTTGTTACCAACTAGTATACCATTTGTGCTTATCCATGTTGGAGTGATACTACTAATAGTCTAAAAAGTGTTTCCCCAGGAAATGTGAGTTTGGGAATTTTGAAGATACCTTGCTGCAAACTTTTACTCATGTTCTTTTCAAGCAAAGATGCTAATCAGTATCATCTACCCTTGTTTTGCCAGAATTCATAGGTAGATTATGTGTAGTATGTGGTTTTCTTGAGGCATTTCTGGAGCCAGATTGTGAGATTCTGTAATGCAATAGAAAACAAGTACAGAATTAAGGTCAAAGAAGGAAGTATACTAGTCATCAGAAGCTAAAAATAGTAAAACTGAGGAAGAAAACCAATTCAAGTGCCCAATATTCTGAAATCACAGTAAATAACTCAAAGCTGTAGAAAAGTGACTTTCATATTTTTGAGCCACTACCCATGAGAAATTAGTTCTCTTACAAGTACAAGCACATGTAACATGTATCTGGGGACAAAGGGATGGTGGGGAGGGAAATTGCTCCGTGGTTAAGGCAGCTGGATCTCACATGGTCAACCATACAATTTGAGTCTTGAGCCCAGTAGTTTGAGAAACAAAACAAGCCTATGTGTCAAAAATCCTGAAAGGAGGGAGAGATGGAGGAGAAGAGATAGTAATGTGACTGTCCGTCAGAGGAGATGCTTTCTTCTCTCGCTGTCTTTGTCTTTAGTAAGTACACATGCCCTCTAGCAAAAAATAAATAAGCAAATAAAAAGAGGCAATCTAAAGTAGTAAAAGAAATACTAGGGACCAGCAGTTAGCTTAATGGCTATGTCGCTGGACTCCCATGTAGTAGACTGCGGTTCGAGTCCCGGACCCGGTGGCTTAAAACTCACACCGGGTACGTGTGCGTGCGTGCCCAAGATCCTGAAAGAATGGAGGAGAAGGGATTGTGGCGTGGCCATCCTCCCTGGGGGCTGATTTCTCACTTTCTGTCTCTCTGACTGGCGAGTGCACGTGCCCTATAGCAAAAACCTCTCCAAAAAAAAAAAAAAGACATACTCATCTAGCTTATAATTTCAGGAATTCTGCTAGCTAGCAGTACAGTTTTCTTATCTATAAATAATGTCACTGGATTAGAAGATTTTTAATCTTATCGTTGTAAATGTTTAAAAATCAATTCTAGGGACCAGCAGTTAGTGTAATGGCTATGTCGCTGGACTCTCATGTAGTTGACTGTGGTTCACGTCCCAGACCCGGTGGCTTAAAACTCATGCCGGGCACATGTGCATGCATGCCCAAGATCCTGAGAGGAGAATGGAGGAGAAGGGATTGCGGCGTGGCCATCCCCCCTGGGGGTTGATTTCTCGCTTTCTGTCTCTCTGTCTCTCTCTGTCTGTCTGGCGAGCGCACGCACACTATAGCAAAAACCTCTTCAAAAAAAAAATAGATTCTACATAGTATGTCTTCATAGTGGAATGTGAATATGTATTCTTCTCTAAATGGGTCTTAACATTCATTGAGACTATGCCATTTTAATTGTAAAGAAGCTCTAAATACTAGTTTTCTTATTTTTTTAACTTTTTTCTATTTTAGTTTATAATTATTTGTCATATGACTTTGTGGGACACAATATAAATTTTCAAAGCCAGCATGCAGTGCGTGACAATCAAATCAAAGATGCCATATTCATCATTTCCACAAAGAACACATTAGAAATACACATAAGACTGGCAGTGGCTATTATTTTTCACTCAGTGGTGATATGCTGTTCCACAACCCAATCGCACTGTCTACCTGCATTCCTACATCTGTTAAGTGCTTTTATTTCCCTGATCTCCTCCTATCCTGCCCACCCCTCACCCCCTATGCAGTCTCTGATATCTACAGTTGTCCTCTCTACTTCTGTGTCTTCAGATGTTTCCATTTCTGCCATAAAGTGCAGGTTTTAGTATATATATTAAGTGAAGACATACAGTATGTAACTTTCATAGTCTAGTTTATTTCACCTAGCATTACATCTTCTAGATTCACCTACTTTGTATCAAATGACAGGATCTGATTGTTCTTTATGACTGAGTAGTATTCCACTGTGTATATGTGCCACGCTTCTTTTTTTAAAAAAAAGATTTGATTTAATTTTATTTATTTGTTTACTTACTTACTTGTTTTAAGTTGACCAGAGAGAGAGAGGGAGAGAAAGCAAGCAAGCGTCCAGTCCAGGACTTCAACTGTGGTCTACTGTGTGGGAGTTCAACACCCTCAACCACCATGCCACTTGCTGGCCCCTATGTGCCACACTTCTATCCAGTCATCAGTTATTGTACACTTAAGTTGATTCCATGTCTTAGCTGTTATGAATAATGCTGTCATAAACATGGATGTGGAAGTGTCTTTCCAGTTGAGTGATTTCTTGTCTTTTGGGTGAACACCCAGGAACAGGATTACTGGTAGCTCTATTTGAAAATTTTTGAGGAACTCCATATTGTTTGCCACAATGGGGTAGTTTTCTTATTAATTTTTTTTAAATCACTCTTGATTTGTTATTTTTAGTTACACGAACATGCGGCCTACTTGGTTGACAGTTTATGGGAAAGCTCTCAAGAATTGTTGAAAGACTGGGAATGTATGACAGAGTTACTGCTAGAAGAACCTGTTCAAGGAGAAGAAGGTACAGTATTTTGACAAGTTGATTTACACATTATTGTGATTATGTTGATAATTATTTTCCTATGTGGATCACTTTTTAAAAAATGAATACTTGTAAGCATGCTGTGTCTTTTACCACAAGAATAGTTTGTTTCCTGTAACAAGTAAGGATATCTCAATAGTGTATAAAATCTTTATTTATATATATACATATAAAAACACTGCTACCATGCCACATAAGTTTTTAAAATTCATATAAATTGCAACAGCAGGTGGTGTAACGGTTATGTCACTGGACTCCCATGTAGTGGACTGCAGTCAAGTCCCAGACCCGGTAGCTTAAAGCTCACACAGGGAACGTGTATATGTGTGCCCAAAATCCTGAGAAGAGAATGGAGGAGAAGGGATTGTGGTGTGATCATCCCTTCTGGGGAGGTGGGGGTGATTTCTTACTTTCTGTCTCTCTGTCTCTCCAGCAGGGTCTCACGCCCTATAGCAAAAAATCTCTCTTAAATACAAAATTTCATATAAATGTATAACAATCAAAGTTTTGATTGTAAATAAGGCTCATAGCAAATTGAACATGGACTTCAGAATCAGAAGACAGATTCAGATTTTTAATTGTATTTCCTGTTACTTATATTCTTAATTTTCATACTTTTTAGTTTGCTTTTCTCTGTAATACAGAGATTATATTCCTTTTATACTTTATATGGTGGTTGTATTATATGAGAGTATATTTTTCATTTCCTTTTCTACTCCCCCTACCCTCTTATATGTCAGCCCTACAGGGCTGAACAGAGCAGAAAGAGCACCATCCCCTGCAGTTGATTACATAAATAAGTTACCAGGAAAGTAAACATCTCCTAATGTACCTTCCAGGCTGTGATGCCAGTTGGTATCATTTATCTGGCTTTCATAAAATTCAGTGAGAGAAACAGCAAATATGTGTTATACCCAGATACCAGCAAGTTGACTTCAAATGCCTCTTTTAAACTTGACTCAAAATATTTGCCTTATAACCTCATTCTTTATCTGTACTGCAGTTCTCTCCCAGACTTTTCCTAGACCTTCTTTCAAGGTGGAACTTACTATACTGTAGTTAGCTCTACCTTTTATTATTATTACTTCATGTGGTTCTTTTCTCCCATGATAGCCTTAAGTAAGAATATGACTCTGTTTCTTAATTTACCTGGAGCTCTGTGCACTAGTTTAAACTCTCACCAGTATTCTGGTTTCCTTCGCTTTTGTGATCATAGAATAATGAGCATACATCTGTATTTTTTTTCTCTTTACTTTTATACATGTTCCTGCTAAGTACACTGACTTCATACATTCTCATTCTAACGTATGGTAATATTTTATTGATGAAATCAAGTCATCTTCTAATTGCTGCTACTTAATCATCACTTGAATAAAGGACCCAGCTTTATTGTAGAGTGGTACACTATCCAATTTCCTTCCCTTGGTCATGGTTAAAAAATTAGAAAATTACCAAAGTATGTTAGAACTTACTGTTTCTGATTCCAAATCATCTTATTTTATATTACTCCATGCTCTATAAGGTCATGCTGAAGATGAAGGGAGACAGAGGATATAAAAATAAGGGATAGGGGACTGGCAGGTGAGGGGGTGGCTAAAGGGCTGGACACTCCCACATAGCCAACACAGTTCAAGTCCTGGATCCGGTGGCTTGTTTTCTTGCTTTCTCTCTCTCTGGTCAAATTAACTTAAATGAATGAATAAATAAAGTTAAATAAATAATTCTTCAAAAAAAAATAAGGGATGTATAGCCAAGGTGGTCTGCTTTGATAATTTTTTTCACTTGCATGTAAATGTTTGTGAGGCAATAACTAACATTTACTAAGACTTATTAAGTTGTGGTCTGTATGGATTTGCCTTATTAAAATTACTGTGTACTACCGTTTCACTATGGTTTCAGTTGACCTTTGAATTCTTGCCAAGAGATTGGTTTGATTTGTCTAGGATCTGGTTGGTCTGATTTCAGCTAGAAAAGTGACTAATGAGATGGAGCATTTTTGAAAGTGAACCACAGTTTCAGGGTATGATTAAATCTAGATAGACAAGGCCTGGAAATTTAGGCATAACAAATTTAGAACTGTATCTATGTAATGAATTCACTTTTTCTGTGTATTTCTTCATCTGCATGCTCTGCCACCTATAAACTCTGGCATGGCATCCAAGTCACTTTCTGTGTTAGTGTTTTATAATATTTTATGATAACAAAATGCTGTTGGTAAGTTGTATTGTTGTTGTTGTTTGCTTGTTGTTTTTCTTTTTTTTTTTTCACAGATTTTTGCTGTAGGGCACATATACTTACTGGAGAGATGGAGAGAGAGAAAGTGAGAAATCACCTCCTAGGGGATATGGCCAAGCCACAATCACTCCTCCTCTGTTCTCCTCTGGGGATTTTGGGAACACACACAGCGTGAGTTTCAAGCCTCTAGGTTTGGGACTTGATCAGTCATGTGGGAGTCCAGTGCCTCAACCACTACACCACCTGCTGGCCCCAGTAAGTTATTTTTTAAGACTAATTAGAAATGAAGTTACTTTCTGATACGTAGTGTGTGATAGAATTTTTGTTAAGAGAAGTGTGGCCAGTAATTGGAGATACAGGACTAAAATTTGTGCCTATATGTTCATTGTACAGTGAAATCAGACTGCTGAATAAATTTTTAGTATAATATGAGGGTCTAGGTTCTTGCTAACAGATTTGCCACCAGGTAATAAACTATAATAAAGTCATTTAACTTCTCTGAGTCAGCCTTTTCAACTATAAAATGAGACCTTTGACTAGATGATAATCTTCTTCGATCATTTCTAGTGGTAAAATTCTATGATCCAATTGATGGAATAATCAGTAATGAGTAATGGAACTCTTCAAAACAAGAATTATTTATTTATAATTTTAAAAATATTTACTGACTTTTTCATGTTTTTGTCATAGGGCACGCGTGTTTGTCAGAGAGAGACAGAGGGAGGGAAAGTGAGAAATCACTCCCTAAGGGAGATGGCCATGCCACAATTTCTTCCCCTCCATTCTCTTGGGATTTAGGGCACCCATGCACATGTGCCCGGCATAATTTCAAGCCACCGAGTCTAGGACTCAAACTGTATTTGACCATGTAGAAGTCCAGGATGTTAACCACCACGCCACCTGCTGGCCCCTTTACTTTATGTGTGCCAAATATGCTAAATGCTGACAATAAGGGTTTTTTTTAATTATTTTATTTTATTTATTCATTCATTTATTTTTTAATTTGACTAGAGGGAGACAGAGAGAGAGAGAAAGTGAGAAAGTAAGCCACCAGGTCTAGGACTTGAATCATGGTCAGCCATGTGGGAATATCCAGCACCTTAACCACCGCACCATAAGGTATTAAATACATCAGCTCACTGCCCATATGGAATTTACAGACCAAAATCAAGGAAATAATCCAATTAATTTTAAGAAGTGAATAAGTGTTTGTAGGGGATCATAATTAGGAAGGTCCTGATGGAAAATATCCTGACAGAAGACCTTTCTAAAGAGGCCACCTATGAGTTAAACAGAATTAGGGACAAGCCTTAGGAAGTGTCAAAAACAGGTAGATAGAGAAAAGAGCAACTGCAGAGCTCTGACGCATGGATGATACATTCTAGGACCTGGAATAAATAGAGAACAGTTGAGTCAGTGGTACAAGATGAGATCAAAGCAGAGGTCAGATGATGCAAAACATTTTAGTTTGTAAGTGAATTTATTTAGTTTATTCTAAATATAATAAGGTGCCATGGAGGATTTTAATTGGAGCAATGTGATCCAAATTATATGCTAAGAAAAATGCGTTTTATAAATAAGGATTGGGAGAGGCAGAAGACTCATTATATAATTTATGCAGCAGTCTATATGAGAAATGACAATAAAAATATAAAAGAAGATGGCTTTTTAAAAGAAGGAAAGAACCTATGACTGAGTTAAAGATTGTAGATAGTGAACAAAAGTAGAAAGGGCAAGAGAGAGCTAACACTCTTAACTAGCTATACAAAGGATAAAAGATAATTTTTATAAGCCTAGTAAAGAGGGTGTTCAAGAGACTCGTGGTTAGCATTATATGCTGCAGAGGAGAAAAAGGACTATGCAGAGATGATAAGGTCATTGGTGGCTTTAAAGCGTTTTACTTTTCTGTGATGGTAAAGAGAGAAGCCAGAGTGCAAGGTTATAAGAATAGAATCAATAGTGAGGAAATGAAGATGATGTGCCAGTAGGGTTCCCAAGAGTTAGAAAGTTGTGTAGTTATCTGGTAATTCATACTGTAAAAAGCTACCCATTTGTTTAAATCACGGTTGTTCTTTGGCACTTGTATGTGACTTAAGGCTTACATTGCTTTCAATTTTACTATGTGGTTTTACTGTCGTGTCCCAAAACGGATTTCAATTAAATTTTGACTGCTTTCGAGTTTTTTTTTTGTCTCCCCATTCAAAAAGCGTTTCTAAATGAATGGTTTCAAATGATAAATTTGAAGACAAAATTGATGCCATTGTGTAAGATTGTATTATTTTTCAGCACTAATATGGATTTACTAATATGGATTTTACTAAAGAATGTTTCTGTTCTTGAGATAAGTGGTTCCTTCTGTCCTCACTTTCCATAGGACTAGATTTTCTTCCTAAATAAAACAAAACTTATTTTCTTGCCAAATAAAATTATATGTATATGGACAACTTCGTAGGCCCACTATCCTCAGTAAGTGTAGAAAGTTGTGAAATTCTGGAATCATAAAAACATAAACTTAGTTTTTATTCTGTGGGACACTTTTTTGTATTATTAGGCATTAGATCATAGGGGTATAGATAGAGAAGCCAAAGTTGTTAAATGTGTTTCCTAAGACAATTAAAATGTTAAAACCGGGGCCAGCAGGTGGCGTGGTGGTTAGGGTGTTGGACTCCCACATGGCTAACCACAGTTTGAGTACCAGATCTGGTGGCTTGCTTTCTCTTTCTTTCTTTCTATCTCCCTCCCTCCTTTTTCTCTCTCTCTCTCTCTCTCTCTCTCTCTCTCTCTCCCTCCCTCCCTCCCTCCCTCCCTCCCTCCCTCTCTGGTCAAATTTAAATAAATAAATTAAATTAAATAATTTTTTTGAAAAAAATTTTAAAACCAAATGATTGAATTAAGATGTATATACATAGTCCTGTATAAAGATAAGTAAGATTGTGGAAGGAGGGAGAAAGATATACTGAACTATTTATCCTTAAACCTTTGCTTAATAATACATAGGAATGGGGCACAGCACATGGCATAATGGTTATATTGCTGTACTCCCACATTGTCAACTATGTTTGAGACCCAGACCCAGTGGCTTTAAACTCACCCCGGGCACATGTGCATGCATGCCCCAAATAATAATAACAACAATAATAATAATACATAGGAATGAATTCAACAGGAAAATACAAGATCCCTTCTTTATTCTCCTTTCAGGATTTTGGACACACACACACACACACACACACACACACACACACGTGCCCAGCTTGCTTTTTTCAAGCCACCAGCTCCTGAACTCAAAACTGTGTAGTCAGCCATGTGAGATCCAGCTGCCTTAACCTCTGTGCCCCCTGCTGGCCCCATGTTGTGATCTTTTTAATTAAAAAATAGAGAAAAGAACTTAATATATGAGTTTTGAAATTATCTAGAAGGGAAATATAAATTTTAGCATTGTCCTAATCAGAAATAGTGGCATCAGAAAGCACACCAGATATTGGAAGAAACCAGTGTTTGTTAGTTTTAAAATTTGTAATACCTCTTTTTTATCTGACTTATGGTAAGTACATGTAACTTCTTTCAAAAAAGAAAAATAGCTAAGTGCAGATAGTTTTGTGAATAATTGGTAATAAGATATAGCAATTTTTTAATAATTGTGTTCTTTTTTAGTGTATGGTTATTGTAAAACTCTACTCACACATACTCATGTATTTTGTTTTACCTTAGCAATGTCTGACCGTCAAGAGAGTGCTCTTATAGAGCTAATGGTTTGTACAATTCGTCAAGCTGCTGAGGCACATCCTCCAGTGGGAAGGGGCACTGGCAAGAGAGTAAGTTACATTAGGGAAAAATTACAAAAGGTTTTATATTGTAATTAGCTATCTTAAATATTTGGACATTTTACTGCTATTTGTATCCCAAAAGAGCATGAAATTTTTTAAGTGATACATACTATATTGCTTTATATCCTATTATACTCAGGTTCCAAAAATAGATTCTTTATCCATAGGTGCTCCCATATCATCTGTACCTGTTTCTATTATGTACTTATGTAGTGCATTAAGAATTTCATATATGTATCTCCTAAAAGTGCAGAAAGACTCTGGAGACAAACTGCCTAATTTGTAAACTTTTCTATTTAGCAGTGATGCAATCTTTGGATAAGTAAATATTTTGTGTATGTGCCTTAGTTTCCTTACACAGGACTAATAATGCAGGTATTATTTGTATTCACATGCATTCAAGCCAAGTCATAATGGCATAGGCAGTACGAACTGCTGTGCAGCACTGGACGGTATGAGAAGACTCGGGTTGGATTCTGGGTCAGCCTGAACATAATCAAGTGTACTCATGGTCCTGGATGGCTGGACCAATAGGGAGGATTGAAGCATGATGAGAGTCTATTGGAGTGTCTGTCTTATCTGTCTCTCTTTCTCTCTAGAAATAAAATTTTTAAAAAATTTTATGAAAAAGTTGAAATAATTACACCCCACAAAGCGTGACCAGTGAGATTGTAGTTTTATCAGAGTGGCACAGGAAAGAAAAATGTAAAAAACAATAGTTTTGCTGTCTATGAGAAAGAATGTAATAGGGACAAATGCTACAAGTCAACAGTTTTAACTAGAAGTGACTAATTTGTTAGAAACACACAGCAAAAGCCTAGTTTTGATAATCCAAGTTTATTGTCTCAGTTGCTAAGAGAGTGTGGATCACCCAATAATTGAACTGAAAAATTCTGGAAATAAAAAACCATAAAAAGGTTAGATAATCTCTCTATTCCTTGCTGAGACTTAGAGAGCATAATGGATAATAAAAGTCAAGCCAAACCATGAGAACTGGCTCTTATATATGCTGTAATCAACCATTGGTCATTTCTCAGTAGAGGAGAGGTCTTACTGATTTGAGATATTTGAACACAACCTCTGCCCAAATCATTGGGCACTAATCTATTTATTTTTTTAAATGTTTTCTTTACTTAATTTTCTTTGTTATTATTATTTTTTAATTTGACCAAAGAGACAAAGAGGGAGCAAGAGAAGGGGAAAGTGAGAAAGCAAGCCGCCAGGTCCAGGACATGGTCAGCCATGTAGGAGTCCAACACCTTAACCACCACACCACCTGCTGGCCCCAGGCACTAATCTATTTAAAAATAATTCTAAGAACACGGGCCAGAAAACAAAGTAAGAATAAAAATGTTGAGCAAAAATGGAAGCTCCACACCATTGGAGTAAAGAAATTACATAGTTTACATTAAGATTTGTTCTATGTTGTTTTGTTTTTTTTTTAATTTTGCCAGAGGTTGGGAACCAGCAGTTAGCGTAATGGCTATGTCGCTGGACTCCCACATAGTCGACCATGGTTCACGTCCTGGACCCGGTGGCTTAAAACTCACGCCGGGCGCGTGTGCGTGCGTGCCCAGGATCCCGAGAGGAGAATGGAGGAGAAGGGATTGCGGCGTGACCATCCCCCCTGGGGGGTGATTTCTCGCTTTCTGTCTCTCTGTCTCTGTCTGTCTGTCTGTCTGTCTGGCGAGCGTACGCGCCCTATAGCGAAAACCTCTCCAAAAAAAAAAAAATTTTGCCAGAGTTTACATGTGCTCACCAGAGAGAAACAGAGGAAGAAAATACTTCCCAAGGGGAAATTGTCATCTCACAGTCCCTTTTCTTCCATCTCTACCATATCCATAAATGATTACTTTTCAAGAAAATTATAGTCATACAAAGAACTAGTAAAATATGACCATACTCAAGGATAGAAGCAGACAGTAGAAATAGCTACTGGGTCTAATCCCATAGCACAGCAGTTAAGTGGTGTGCATAGAAAGCCAAATCCCATATGGCCTGTGTGGCTCAAATCCCAGCCCCAGTAGTTTGAAAAATACCAGGCACACTTGCATGAGTGCCTGAAATCCTGATAGGATGGAGAAATGGAGGAAAAAGGATTGGAGCATGACCATGTTCTATTTGGGAGGAGAAGGAATATTCTGTCTCTGTCTCTTTTTCTCCCCCTCTCTCTTTCTGCAGCAAGCACATATTCTCAATAGTTATAAAAAAGAACGAGCATCTAGACTTCAGAGCCTTTTTCATAAATATATTCAAAGAATTACAGGAAGATACAAAAACAAGAAAAAGAGAAATTCAGTAGTGAAAAGCCAAATGGAAATTTTCCATTGACAAGTACAGTGCAGACTTTTTAAACTCACTAGATGGAATCTAGCAAATTTGAGATGACAGAAGAATTGACGAGTATGAAAATCAGTAGAATCATCCATTCTAAAGATCAGAGAAGAAAAAAGGTTAAAGTAAAATTAACAGAGTCTGAGAAGTATGTGGAACACCATCAAGTACACTGAAATATATTTACTTGAAGTTTCAAAAAGAGGCTGGAAAAATATCTGAAAAAATATGACTGAAAGCTTCCCCTTTTTTTTCTTTCTTTCTTTCTTTCTTTCTTTCTTTCTTTTTTTTTTTTTTTTTTTTTTTTTTCTGCGCTCACCAGAAAGAGACATAGAAACTGAGAAATCACCCTCCAGGGGGAATGGCCACGCCGTAATCCCTTCTCCATTCTCCTCTTTGGGATCCTGGGCACACATGCACACGCACCTGGCGTGAGTTTAAGCCACCAGGTCCGGGACTCAAACCGTGGTCGACTACATGGGAGTTCAGTGACATAGCCATTACACTAACTGCTGGTCCCAGAAAGCTTCCCAAATTTAATGAAAGCCATTAGTTTACAAATCCACAGAGATTCACATTGGGGTTCGTGTGGGATCCAACTTTTCCAACTACTTGCCACAAACTTTTTGATGGTCCCTTATAAGTGCTTTAACGGTTAGAATTGGAGATTTAAAATATCTTTCTCAAACTGAGAACAACTATACAAGAAAAATAAAGCATTTCTTATGATTTTTTAATTTCATGTCAGTTTTGGTTTTGGGGGGTTTTTTTTAGAGGTTTTTGCCTTAGGGTACATGCCTTCACTGGGTGGCAGGGGGGAAGACAGAGACAGTGAGAAGGAAAGTGAGAAATCACCCCCAGAGGAGATGGCCATGCCATAAGCTCTTCTCTTCCTGGAATCTTAAGCATGCACAAACACATGCCCAGTGTGAGTTTCAAGCCACCAGGTCCAGGACTTGAACTGTGTCACCCATGTGGCAGTCCAGCAACGTAATCACTACACCATCTGCTGACTTTCTCATGTCAGCTTTTAGTTTGTTTCTCTCCATCATGAATTTTCTCTAGCTTAAAAAATAGTGCAGAAGGCTTGATCACATCAGGTTACAGATTTTTGGCAAGCATAATTTTTTATACCTCATGTTATATCAGAAAGGTACATAATGGGGCCAGCAGGTAGCCTGGTTTTTAAGATGCTGGATCCCACAAGGCTGATTGTAGAGTTTGAGTCCAGGACACGTGTGTATGCCCAACATCCTGAGAGGATAATGGAGGAGAAGGAATTGCAGCATAGCCATCTCCTCTGAGAGTGATTTCTCACTTTTCTTCTCTCTCTGTATCTCTCTGGTAAGTGCATATGCTCTATGGCAAAAATTTTACAAAATAAGGAAGAAGAAAAGAAAAGTACATTATGTTCTGTTTTCCTTTATAAGTGACAACAAAGATTTCTTCAGGGTAACCAAATAATTAGTGATGGAGATTTATTTCAATAGAAGCATTATTGGTAATAAAAGAAGAATGATAGAATTAAAATACTATTATTTTGTTGCTCCAGTTAAATAATGAATCTAGACAGTAGTCATTAGTAGCCTGTAATCAGGTGAAAAGTAAATGGGGGAATTTCATAATAGATAGGCCACCTGAACCCACTTATTGAGCTTAACACCACTGAAAGTCAGAATGTAACCTTTAAAATATTCTATAGGGTTTATTTCTGGGAGGCCTACTCTGTTCCATTGATGGTCATGTCTGTTTTTGTGCCAGTATCATGCTGTTTTAATTATCACAGCTTTGTAATATATTTTGGGATCAGGGAGTGAGATGCCATCCACTCTACTCTTGCGCAGGATGGCTTTGGGAATATGGGGTCTTTTATGATTCCAGACAAATTCTGTTATTGTCTTTTCTAGATCTGTGAAGAATGTCTCATAATTTTATAGGGATTGCATTAGATATGTAGATTAACTTGTGTAGGATTGCCATTTTGATTATATTAATTCTGCCACTGTGGAGAACAATATGGAGGTTCCTCAAAGACCTTCAAATAGAACTATCATATGATATAGCAATTCCACTCCTGGGTATCTACCAAAGGACAAGAGAACACTCAGTCGGAAAGCGCTTGCACAACTATATTTATTGCAGCATTATTCAGGATTGCTAAGACTTGGAAACAACCCAGATGTCCACAAATAGATGAATGGATTGAAAAAGTGTGGCACATATACTGAATACTGTTCATCTATAAAAACCAACAAGGCCCTGGAATTTGATAGAAAGTGGACGAATATGGAAGAGTGAAGCAAGTCACACTATGAAAGAAAGACATTGTATGTCTCCACTTAACATATACCAACTGTCCACACTCTATGGTAGAGACTGAAAGTCTAGAGTACATAAAAGCATTAAAAATTGTTATGGACACTAGAGACAAAGTGAAAAGAGAGTGTGGGAGGGGAAGAGAATAGGAAGGAAATTTGGGGGAAAAAATAGAGAGGAAGACATTTGTGGGACACAGATATGGTTTATTATCTGTTGATGAGGATGTGTATAGTATTCACAACTGGGCTGGACTGAGATATCATGCTGGGTAAAGTCTTTATAATCTAAATGATGTATAGCAATTGAATGTATAAATAATAATAATAAATAGTCTATAGTGTACAGGTCATAAGTAGGGAGGAAATGGGTGAGACTTCAATGTAATCAAGTTTCTTGAGCTAACTATCAATTTTCAAGAAAACAGGATAAAAGAATGTGTTGAATGACACTACGTCATCTCAGTTTGCCAAATTCAGATTGTGGAAAAGGAATAACTATTAGAAATTAAAGAAACTGAAGAGGATATACTAGTCAACTGTAATTTATTTTTATTCTTCTTTGAACAAACTATAAAAAGAATTGTTGAGGGAATCAGCTGGTGGCAGTAACACAGCTCTCTTTGATGCTGGAGTGACATGGAAAGGTCCCAGTTTCACATTCCATAGTCATGCTTGTGATTTGGGGTTGGCGAGGCATGAAGACCCTGTTAAGCCCCTCCACCCCCTCTTAGGAGAAATAAACTTTACCAAAAAATCAGTGTGAAAACTATGGATTTTATGTGAAATTATGTTAAGTAATTGTTTAATTTTGTTGGAGATGCTTTTATTTTTAAATCCTTATCTGTTGGAGATATTTAAGGGTAAAATTGTAAGGATTTGTCATAAAATGAAAAAAGGGGGGGGGGGATTGATGAAAGAAGAGTGACAGAATACGGCCAACCCATGGCCTCATGGTTAAGGGAACTGGATCCCACATGTCCGACCATGTGGTTCAAATCCTGGACCCAGCAACTTAAAAAGCACACCAGGCACGTATACATCTGTGTCCCAAATCCCAAAAGAATGGAGAAATGGAGGAGAGAGGATTCCAGCATGACCATGCCCCATGGGAGGTGATTTCTCCCTCTCTCTTAGTCTCTCACCGGGGGCAAGCATGCATGCCCTCAGGCAAATTAACAAAAAAGAATGATCGAATATAAATGGTTGTTGCTCTGCTTTTGAGAGTTATTGCTATTTTCTGTAATATAAGTCTTTTTAAAATTACATTGTCCCAACTTTTACTAATAATAACCCCTTTAGGTTTAGGTTTCTTACCCTTTTCATATTTTACCATTTTTTTGAGCACTTGTTTTCTTTCAGAACAAGGTGCCAAAAGTTCACTTTTCACCTTTACTGTTTGAGTTATCTATTGCTGTGTATCAGATCTATCAAGAATTTAGAGGCCATCATTATCTCATACAGTTTCTGTGGGTCAGAAATTCTAGATTGGCTTAACTGTTCTTTTGGCTTCATGTCTCTTTTTTTTTTTTTGGAGAGGTTTTTTTGCTATAGGGCGCGTGCGCTCGCCAGACAGACAGAGAGACATAGAGACAGAAAGCGAGAAATCACCCCCCAGGGGGGATGGTCACGCCGCAATCCCTTCTCCTCCATTCTCCTCTCGGGATCTTGGGCACACACGCACACGCGCCCGGCGTGAGTTTTAAGCCACCAGGTCCGGGATGCAAACCGCGGTCGAATACGTGGGAGTCCAGTGACATAGCCATTACGCTAACTGCTGGTTCCCAGCTTCATGTCTCTTATAGAGTCTCAGCCAACATTTTAGCTGGGATTTTAACATCTGAAGACTTGACTGGGACTGCAGAAATCTACAACAGTTCACTCATATGATTGCCAAGGTAGCAGTAGGACATTTTAGGGCCTCTCCACTAAACCTCTCCGTAGGACTTTTAGAATGTTCTCACGACATGGCTGCTGGCCTCTCTGAGTGAATGATCTAAAAGTAATGCAGATGTGGCTATGTCTTCTATGCCCTACTCTCAAAAATCACACAATATCATTTTCACAATACCTATTGGTTACACACTTCAGTCTTATCCATTGTGGGAAGAGAGTTTTACAAGGCCATAAGTATGAGGTAGTAGGGATTGGGGATGTCATCTTCAAGTCTGGATTCCATACTACAGCACAGGAATCTGCCATTTCTACAAGAAGCCATTGTTCTTATAATAAAGAAGGGTATTTAAAGATCAAAATCATGGCACCAAGAGTACTTTTTGCTAATTGGCTATCATTTATGGTAGGCCCAACTAGTAGATAGAGCTAAGAAATATAAATATTTGTATATAGGTACATATATGTACGTGTATACAAATATATATATATATTTAAGCATATATTTATATTGATATTTCTGACTTAAATTTGGCCAATCAGGGTTTGTACCTCTGATTTAATAAGTGTCTTCTTCCACTTTTATTTTTTTGAAATAGGTAAAATATTTATATATACATAGTTAAAAAGTCACAACCAGGGGACCTGGTGGATGGTATAGTGGTTATGTCACTGGACTCATGTAGTTAACCACAGTTCAAGTCCTGGACCCGGCAGCTTGAAACTCATGCCAGATACATGTGCGTGGGTGCCCAAAATCCTGAGAGGAGAATGGAGGAAAAAGGATTGTGGTATGGCCATCTCCTCAGGGGTTGTGCTCTCTCTGTTTCTCTCCAGCGGGCGCACGCACCCTATAGCAAAAATCTCCGGAAAAAAAAAAAATCCCAACCATGTAAAAAGACATATTCAGAGAAATCTTACTTTTAAACCTCTCTTTATACACATTTCTACCGGAAAATTATTTATTTTTGGATTATCCTTCCAGTATTTCATTTTTGTATATACAGGTAAATAGAAGCACATATATTCTCCATTCTTCTCCCACCTCCAATTTCTTACAAAAAATAGCATACTGTATGTACTATTTGGTACCTTTCTATATTTAACAGAGTATACTAGCTATCACTCCATATCTTTATTTGGAGATCTTCATTTTCTTATGGCTGTATAAAGTCTGTAATATGGGAGCACCACTGAAAGTCACCTACTGACGGGCTTTTGAATTGTCACTAGTCTTTTTCTACTAGAAGAAATGTATAGTGAATAATCTTATTTATAGGATGTTTTGTATTTGCACCACATGTGTTGGTGTGAGATTTCTAGGTCAAAGGGAAACTATGTATACAATTTTGTTAGGCACTAGCCAATTCTTCCTTCCTAAGTGTCACAGCATTTTTTGCTATCCCATCAGAAGGGACTCATGAGGACTGCATGAGTTCATGTATATAGAGTGCCTGAAATCATGATGATTCGACCAAAAATACCCATTTCTCTTAAATTAATAGACTCAGACCTTTTATAAGTTGTCAAATGAATTTCAAGACATCTCAATATCCTGAATATATTTCTAGACATGTATTCTATTTTATATAGTCCCTTTAATTGCTTTATGCAAAACCTGAGGAACTGGTAAATCATGCCAAAGTGATTATTTTTTATGCTTAAGAGGATGAACAACAATTAGATAGGAAGTGCTATTCTTTAAAAATATTTTTTATATATTTATTTATTGTGATTATTGAATCACCAGTTCCAGGGCTTGAACTGTGGTCAGCCATGTGGGAGTCGAGCATCTCAGTCACCACACCACCTACTGACCCCAATGCTATTACTTCTTTCACACATTCATTTTTATTTTTTAAGAGAGAGTTTTGCTATAAGGGCACATGTGTTCACCGGAGGGACAAAGACAGAGAGAAAGTGAGAAATCATCCCCATGGGAGATGGCCATACCAAATCTCTTCTCTCAGGATTTTGGGTATGCGTGCACACGCTCCCAGCATGAGTTTCAAGCCTCTGGGTCCAGGACTCGAACCACCGTCAGCTATATGGGAGTCCAGCATCTCAACCACTATAAACCGGCTGGCCCCTTTCACATATTCTTAAACTTTGGGATTCACCTGTATAAAGTGATTATTTATATTTGAATATTTCTATTGTATAAAATTATTCAATTTTATAATGCTGTATGTTTTCAAGATAGTAAAATGCAGAATACTTTGGGGAAATGATTACCTTAAACTGAGCTTACTTTAAAATTTTTAATTTTGGGGGTATTTTTGGTGGTAGAAGATGAGTATTCTAATCAGAGAGAGGGAAATAAGAAAGCACTCCCCATAAGGAATGGTCACCTTGCAGTCTCTTCTCCATCTCTCCCCTTTTTTTGGAATTTTGGACATACATGCACACACATACATGCATCCAGTGTGTTTCTTAAACTGCCAGGTCAAGGATTCAAACCATGTAGTCAGCAATGTGGGATCCAGCTGCCTTAATCACCAGGCAATAGAACCCACTTTATATTGGGTCATCGTCAGCTATGTGGGATCCAGCTGCCTTAATCACCAGGCAATAGAACCCACTTTATATTGGGTCATCAGGGACCAGCAGATTGCGTAATGCCTACGTCACTTGACTCCCATGTATTTGAACATGGTTCAAGTACCGGACCTGGTGGCTTAAACTCACACCAAGCACATGCATGTGCATGCCTAAGATCCTGAGAAGAGAATGGAGGAGAAGGGATTGCAGCATGGCCATCCCCCCTGAGGGGTGATTTTTCACTTTCTGTCTCTCTCCAGCGAGCACACGCGCCCTATAGCAGAAACCTCTCCATAAATAAATAAAAAAGGTCATCGGAAAAGTCATTTTTACATAGAAAAATATGTCTTGACTTTCCCAGTGGCCTCATATTTTATTTTTGAAATCACTTATTCTTTAACAACTTAAATATAGGCTAAAATGATCAGCATTATCAGCATTAAATTTGTTCCATGACCACAGGGTATACTTCTCTTTCTTGATTGCTAACAGGCTTATCAGCTTTATTACAAGGAGGCTCAAATGTAAATGAACTCAGAGATACTGTTAGTATATGCTTTAAGAATAAGTGAGCAGTTCAAGAGAAGACAAAAATCCTTAAACATGGAAATCAAAGCATCAAATAAAATCAGTAATGTTTTAGTCTAAAGTCAAAAAAAAAAAAAAAAAAAAGAATCTTTCCTGATTGCCCACTTCCTTTAGGCTCCCTTATGCACACCTATAGCACTCACTGCCTCTGCATTCCAGCACCACTTGTAACAACTGTCTCTTCCACTAGACCATGATGAGCTCAGGAGGGCAGAGGCCGGGTCTGTCTTGTTCACACGTAGGACCCCAGGGGTAAGAGCATGTCTTTACACTTCATAGGCACTCAAGGATGTATATGGAACATATGGATTCATGAATAAAGATGACACTCTGCCACAAAAAAAAAAAAAGAATAAGTGAAAATCAGCAAGCTCTGTAGCTAGTGGTTAAGGGAACTGGATCCCACCTGGCTGAACAGTTAAAATCCTGGCCCTAGCAGGGGACCAGTGTGTTGAAAAATACTCAAAATGCATGCCCCAAATCCCAACAGGCTAGGGAAATGGAGAACCTATTATAGCGCGATCATGTACGAAAGAAAGAAATGGGGTTTCTTTCTCCTTTTCTCTCTCTCTCTCTCTCTCTCTCTCTGGCTGGCAAGGCAGTGTTAAAAAAAAAAAAGTTAACATTTTGTTAGCTTCTGGTGGTACTAAAAAATTGTTACTTTAAAAAATGCATGTGGGGACCAGCAGGTTGCATAGTGGTTAAGGCGCTGGACACTCCCACATGGCCGATCACAGCTCAAGTCCTGGACCCTGTTAGCTTGCTTTCTCACTTTCTCTCCTCCCCTCTCTCTCTCTCTCTCTCTCTCTCTCTCTCTCTCTCTCTCTCTCTCTCTTTCTCTGTAAAATTAAAATAAAATAAATGAATAAATAAATAATTTTGTTAAATGTGTTTAGGGACCAGCAGTTGGCGTAACGGCTATGTCGCTGGACTCCCATGTAGTCAACTGAGGTTCAAGTCCCGCATCTGGTGGCTTAAACTCAAGCTGTGTGTGTGTGTGCCCAAGATCCCGAGAGGAGAATGGAGAAGGGATTGTGGTGTGGCCATCCCCCCTGGGGGGTGATTTTTCGCTTTCTGTCTATCTCTGTCTTTTTGGCTATTGCATGCACACTATAGCAAAAACCTCTGTAAAAAAAATATGTGTGTTTAAAGATTTTTTCAAGTGTATATATTTAGCATAGAGGAGATCACTGTTAACACATTGAGATTGTAACTACAGAAAAATTGTTTTGAGGCTAGTTCCAATTTTTTTATGTTTATTGTTATTTTATAGAAATGTTTATATCTTGGAGGTCAGTAGGTAACATGGTAGTTAAGGTGCTATGGTTCTGTGGTTCTACTCCCAGACCTGGTGGCCTGAAAAACATGCTGGGCACATGTGTGTGCATGCTCAGAATCCCTAGAGGAGAATAAAGAAGGGACTATGATATGGCCATCCCCCTGAGGAGTGATTACTCACTTTGCCTTTCTCTCTGTGTCTCTCTGTGGCGAGTACAATTGCCCTGTGGGAGGAAAAAAATTTTTTTAGAGAGAGAGATTTTTGCTATAACCACACTCACCAGAGACAAAGCAAGAAATCACCCCCCAAGGTGGATGGCCATGCCACAATCCCTTCTTCATTCTCGGGATGTTGGGCATGCATGCACACGACCTGGCATGAATTTTAAGCCTCTGGGTCCTGGACTCGAGCCACAATCCAATGTGTGGGAGTCCAGCGACATAACCATTACTCTATCCTCCAAACAAAAATCTTTGAAAAAAAAGTAAAAGGAGCCAGCAGATAGTGTGGTGATTGAGTCTCTGAACTCCCACATGGCTGATCACAGTTTGAGTTCCAGACCTGGCAGCTTGCTTTCCCTTTCACTCTCTCTGATCAAGTTAATAATAACAATAATGAATAAAATTAACAAAATAATTCTAAAAAGAAAAAGAAATGTTTATATTTTTAATTTAAAGTATAATTTATCTAAACTTGTAGCTATTTAATAAAGAAATAATACCCATTAAGTAAAATTTTATATAAACTTGACATATTTTATTTCAATAATATAAGTTTCTCTTAAAATTTTTAGTTATATTATCTGACAGTGTTTTTCGTTTTGTGTAACATTTTAGATTTTTAAATTAGCGCATGGCACTTTTATTCTTTTCCTATTTTAATTTATTCCTAGGTGCTAACGGCCAAAGAAAGGAAAACACAAATTGATGACAGAAACAAATTGACTGAGCATTTTATTATTACACTTCCTATGTTATTATCAAAGGTAAAGTTTCATTTACAATTTTGTGATAATGGGCCATGCGTGTGCTTGCACTGTACTGTTAAAATACTTACTGCTTTTTTCCTTTGCTTCTTTTTTTTCTAGTATTCTGCAGATGCAGAGAAGGTAGCAAACTTACTACAAATCCCACAGTTTTTTGATCTAGAAATCTATAGCACAGGTAGAATGGAAAAGGTAAGGCACTATGAAATGGAAATTTTACTATTATGATAGTTTTATTTAAAGTATTTTTGTGTAATCTTACAGACTTATTTGTTGTTTAGATAAGTGCTGATTCTTATTTTTCTTAATTGATTTATATATCGGTTTTTCTTTTTGTCTTCCTCAGCATCTGGATGCTTTATTAAAACAAATTAAGTTTGTTGTGGAGAAACATGTAGAATCAGATGTCCTAGAAGCCTGCAGTAAAACCTATAGCATCTTATGCAGTGAGGAGTACACCATCCAGAACAGAGTTGACATAGCTCGAAGCCAGCTGATTGATGAGTTTGTAGATCGATTCAATCACTCTGTGGAAGATCTATTACAAGAGGTCTGTTCTAAAGATGATGTATACATATGATTCAAGATAGATGAGAGTGTAAATCATTTCTAATATATATAATCTAGTAGAATTCTTTACTCCTTTTAAAACTTGTTCATCTTATTAAAAGTCAACCTGAGTTAGAATTTATTTTAAAAATCAGTTTTGAGCTAGCAGGTGGCATGGAGGTTAAGGCGGCTGGATCCCTCATGGCTGACTTGATGGTTCAAGTCCCTGACCCAGCATCTTGAGAATCACACTGGGTGGATGTGCATGTGTACCCAAAATCTCAAGAGGAGAGTGGAAGAGAGGGGATTGTCACATGACCATCCCTCTGGGGGATGATTTCTCACTTTCCCTCTCTGTCTCTCTCTGGTAAACATGCATGCCCTGTATCAAAAAACTAAAATAATAATAAGTTTCATGAAAGTTAGGATTTTTTTTTTACTTTTATAAGAACAATCTTTTTACTGGCCCCATGGCCTTATGGTTAGGCAGCCAGATCCCTCATGGCTGTTTCATGGTTTGAATCCCAGACACAGTGACTTGACAAACGCCAGGAGCATGTGCATGAATACTCCAAATCCCAAAAGGATGGAAAGATGGAGAAGGAATTGCAGTGTGACCATGCCCCATTGGGGGTTGCTTTTTCATCTTTCTATATCTCCTTGTCTCTCTGTGGTGGGTACATGTCCCCTCTGGCATTATTTTTTTTTTTTAAGAAAAAAAGAAAAATCTTTTTAAGTTATGATTTTTCTTAACTCATTATTTCATTTCCTAATCTTGGATATAATTTGCATTTTAATATTACTGAAATATGATGAGCTGATGAATAGAACCTATATGATTATTATTCTGAGGGGTCCCTGCTCACCATGGTGCCTGCACAATCTAGCAATAAACATCTCTAACAGTTATTTTTCTATTTATTTGTGTCACCTCCACCTTACCTTCTCTCCCTAATCTGTACAAGTAAATGTGGAACTTCCATATAGTTCTCTGTGCTCTGGCTAATAGAATTTTCTTTGTAATCTATGAAACTTACTTTTTAAAAGTCCTTTCCCCTACTGGAACTTAACTGTTTTTTTCCCCAACTATTTGATTGTTCATTGTGATTTTTTAAACTGTAGAAGTAACTAATAACCATTAAAAAATCAAGTACAAGAAAAAAAAAATCAAGTGCAAGGTTAGCAAGTGGTATGGTGGTTGAGGCATGAACTCCCACATGACCAAATGCAGTTCAAGCTCTGGATCCAGTGGCTTGAAAATCATGCTGGCATGTGTGCGTATGTGCCCACGATCCTAAGAGAAGAATGGAGAAGAGATTGTCGCCTGGCTTTCTTCCTGGGGGATGATTTCTCACTTTCTCTCTGTCTGTCTTCTTCTCTAGCAAGTACACATACTCTATGACAAAAGCCTTTTAAAAAAAATCAAATATGTACCCTTTTATTCAGCAATTTCAATTTCAAGTTTATCTTTTAGTATTAATTATAAAACTACAAAGTCATGCTTATCAGAACAATATTTAAAATGCAAAAGCGGTTTATTTCTGGGTGTTAAGATAATGGGGGTTTCTGCATTTTTTCTTTTCTGTTTGTTAATAGTGATATTTTCTTATTTATCTACAGTGAATATATACTTCCATATAATAAGAATTTTTCTTTAGGTAGTAAATATTGATAGACTTTAATGTGAATTTGAGGATAAATAAAGTTTAGGTAATGGAGGGATATTTACTTCTTTTATAGGGAGAAGAAGCTGATGATGATGATATTTACAATGTTCTTTCTACATTAAAGAGATTAACATCTTTTCACAAGTACGTCATTTTATTTAAAGTAGATTTAGTGAATAGTATCTATTAGCCAACATTTCTATATGGATTGTCTTTGTCATCTTTGGCATTCATATAACAGGGAAATTTTATAAAGAAATATTGAGATAGTGATTTTTTTAATTCAGATTTTCTCTGGATGCATTTTGTTATTTAATTGCTTAAGATATAAGATTTATCATTAATGTCATGAAGATTTACCATTTCATGTAATGAATGTACATTATGAAAGTTTAAGTTAATCAGTATTATGTAATTATAACATATTATTATAGATGGACTTATTATAGGTATAGACTCTTATAGGTATAATTTTCAATTGATACCTTATAGAAATCATGCTAATAAATAAAATTTCCCAGAAAGATTTTTCAGTATTCTCACTACCAAAAAAAGTGAAGTAATGATATATGTTAATTAACTTGATTTAGTCATTCCACAGTATGTACATATTTTGAAATAACATGTGCATGATAAATATGTACAATTTTTATTTGTTAAATAAATAAATTGAAAGAAGTAAGATTTTAGAGAAAGCCATGTAACTTATTTCTGTGGGCTTTTTTTCTGAATTATTCTTGGTTGTTTCTTATTATGTCCTTAATATGTAGACAGGACAGTTAGATCAATTAAATTAATGTTTTCAAATGATAATTTGCATATCCCTTGAAATAAAGTTTGCTTTTATCTTCTCCATGAATAGACAAAAGTAAGTTTGGGTATAGCTTTTACATAAAAGAATACTTTAGATTTCAGTAGCATTTGTTAAGATCTAAGCCTTTTTCTTTCTTAGAGAGAGGGAATGGAGAATGTACCCCATCCCCATGGGGAATGGTCTCACTGCAGTCCCTTCTCCTTCATCTCTCCCTCCTTTCAGGATTTCGGGTGTGCTAGCACAAGCACCTGATATGTTTTTCAAGCTGCCAGGTCCAGGACTTGAAATGTGCATTTAGCCATGTGGAATTCAGCTGGCCCCAGACATTTATATTTAAAAATTTTGTGGTTTTTTTTTTTTTTTTTGGAGAGGTTTTCGCTATAGGGTGCGTGCGCTCGCCGGACAGACAGAGAGAGACATAGAGACAGAAAGCGAGAAATCACCCCCCAGGGGGGATGGTCACGCCACAATCCCTTCTCCTCCATTCTCCTCTCGGGATCTTGGGCACGCACGCACATGCGCCCGGCGTGAGTTTTAAGCCATCGTGTCTGGGACGCGAACCACGGTCAACTACGTGGGAGTCCAGTGACATAACCATTATGCTAACTGCTGGTTCCCAAAAATATTTTGTTTTTTGAAAATGAACGTTGACAGCTGGTGCAAAAGGACTCATTTTTAGTAGTAAAGCTCATGAGAATATAAAAGGTTATCATTATCTTGGTTAGAACTCCTCAATCCATGTAAATAGCTCTACCAGTTTTTGAACTTTCTCATGTTTCCTTTACCCTAGTTTTACCTATATTTCTCTTTCATAAATACAAATACCTTTTTAAAAAAATATGCTTGTGAGGACCAGTCTTATAGTGTGGTGGTTAAAGGAGCTGGATCCCTCATGGCCTACAACAGTTCAAATCCTGCCCCAGAAACTTGAAAAACCTGCTGGATACTACTATGTGCACGCCCAAGATCCCAACAGGACTGAGAAACAGAGAATGGATTTTTGCCATGACTTTGCCCCATTGAGAGTGCTTTCTCTATTTCTGTCTCTCTGGCAAGTGTACACACTCTCTGGCAATTAAAAAAATTTTTAAGAGAATATATGGCCCATCCATGGTAGCGTGCACAAGATACTGCTGGTTGGCATTCTGACACCACATTCCAGGCCTGGGTTTGATTTTTGACCCACCCTAAAATAGCCTGGCTCAGTACCACACACCTGTAGTTCTAGCTACTGAGGAGGCCAAGGCAGGAAGGCCACTACTTAGGAAGACCTTGTCTAGATGTACATTACCACCCCCACTATGCACATTTACAAATCCACTTGTAGCTATATTTTTAAACTGTGAATGAATTTGCTTAAAATATGTTTTAAAATGTGGTAGAAAAAAAGTTACCCATACCCATGTGTAGAATATGAATTCAGGGACCAGTAGTTGGCGTAATGACTATGTCACTGGACTCCCATGTAGTCGACCGTGGTTCAAGTCCTGGATCTGGTGGCTTAAACTCACGTTGGGCGCGTGTACATGTGTACCCAAGATCTTGAGAAGAGAATGGAGGAGAAGGGATTGTGGCATGGCCATCCCCCCCTGGGGGGCGATTTCTCTCTTTCTGTCTCTGTCTTTCTGGCGAGCGCACGCGCCCTATAGCAAAAACCTCTCAAAAAAAAAAAAAAAAAGAATTCAATTGAACATGGGGTAAGGAACCTTCCATTAAGTTTTATTGTTGTTAATTTCTTTAATGAAATCAGATTTGGCCCCTTCTTTTTCTTTTTCTTTTTCTTTTTTTCTTTCTTTCCTCTTTTCTACCTTCCCTCTCTCCCTCCATTGTTTCTTTTTTCCTTCCTAGTTTGAGCACTTGAGTATTTTCCATGTGGATCTTTTTCAGTTCTGTAAGAAATTGAAGTTATTTTATCCTTCCACTGAAACTGAGCTCAACTTTAATTTTCTTTCACTCTAGAATAAAGTTAATGCATTTTTGTTCATTTTAGTGCTCATGACCTCACAAAATGGGATCTGTTTGGTAATTGCTACAGATTATTGAAGACTGGAATTGAACATGGAGCTATGCCAGAACAGGTAGGAGTTTATCTATATTCTTTCTGTGTCATTTTAGAAAGCTATGCTTTTCGGGACCAGCAGTTAGCATAATGGCTATGTCACTGGCCTCCCATGTAGTCGACCGCGGTTCGAGTCCCGGACCTGGTGGCTTAAACTCACACTGGGTGCATGTGTGTGCATGCCCAAGATCCCGAGAGGAGAATAGAGAAGAAGGGATTACGGCGTGGCCATCCCCCCTGAGGGGTGATTTCTCGCTTTCTATCTTTCTGGCGAGCACACGTGCCCTATAGCAAAAACCTCTCCAAAATAAAAAAAAGAAAGAAAGCTATGCTTTTCCGAAAGCACATGATTATCAAATGCCTTTTATAGAAAGTAATTATAGTCCTTCAATGCAGCCACCTCTTTTTTAGAATTATTGCTATCATGATTGAATATTACTGGTAGATAATATTCATATGTCCTGTGTGTTAGAGTGGAAAAAAATAGAGAACTTTTGCTATAATGACTTTAAAATTTAATGTTGAGGGGGCTGGCCCCATGACCTAGTGGTTAAGGAAGTTGGATCCCATATAGCTAGCCAAAGGGTTTAAAACCTAGACCCGATAGTGTGAAAAACACCCAGGTATATGTGCATGTGTGCCCAAAATTCTGACAGGATGAAGAAGGGTTTATGATATGACCACACCCTTTTGGGGTTGCTTTCTGTCTCTAGTGAGGGCTCATGCCCTCTAGCAAAAAAAAAAAAAAAAAGAAGAAAGAAAGAAATAATTAATGTTGAAGTAAATGCTATTGCTCCTTTAGGAAAAATAGCATTAATTACAATAGTAACAATTTAAAAACTTTTGATAAATTAATTACATAATGAAAATTTTGGATTATAGATGTATTCCAGGCACCATTTTAGATATTGATGATATTAAACTTTAGTCATCACTTAATTTTTATAAGAGAACCATAAATAAGCTTCAGGAGCCTTTGTTAGATTTTACAACTCTTAGTTTTTGTTTATAAGTTGAAGTGGAAGGGATAAGAATTGAACAAAATTTTCCTAATCTGAAAGAGACTTGAGTAGAATAATTAGTCAACGTACTTCTACTTACAAATAATTACAAATAATTAAGTTATTACATTAATTCTTTAAAGTAAAATCTGCTAAATACTGTAACTAGTTTATTCAACATTCTACTTACTGATGTTTCTTTTTACCTTCTATATATTTTTAATAGGATTTAGTTTACTGAGTGAGTAAATAATAAGTACGCTAGATATGTATAGCACATAAAGTAATGACAATCCCTTCTCCATTTCTCCTTTAGGGATTTTTGGGCAAATATGCACATAACCCAGCATTTTTTTCAAGCTGCCAGGTCTGGGTCTAGAACCATGCAGTTGGCCATATGGGGTCTATCAGCCTTAACTACCACACCACCAGCTAGCTCAACAACAACCACTCTTAATAAAACAAATGTCCCTGATTATATAAGGTGTTTTTGCTGTAGTTTGTAGAAAAACACTAAAATTTTGGCTCCATTAAGAGTTTTTCTTCATTTATTGCCAACACTTAACTTCCTGTCCTCTTTTTATCTCCCAATCAGTGAGAACAACCTTCTTTTTTGAAAAAATGCAGTGGAGCCCTTTTGAAAATAAACTTAAAGAGAATACCAATATGTGAAATGGGTTAAAATGGCAATTCTCTTTTTGAAATAAATACTGTAGTAACCAAATGTCTTTCTTCTCTCATAACCACTACAAAGAAACTTCTGTAAAACTATGGGAAACAGTTTGAAAAGCTTCTAGTATAGGTCACTAGAAAAGTAGAAGAACAGATGATAACCAGGACAGTGATATAACCAAAATTAAGAAATTCTTTTTTTTTAGAGGTTTTTGAGACAGAGACAGTGGGAAAGAAAGTAAGAAATCACCCCCCCCCCCCCCCCAGGGGGGTGGCCATGCCACAATCCCTTCTCCTCCCAGGATCTTGGGCACATATGCACACGCATCCAGCATAATTTTCAAGCCACTAGATCTGGGACTCGAATCATGGTTGGCCATGTGGGCATCTAGCGACATAACTTCATGATCTGCTGGCCCCTTAAGTAATTCTTTAACATTACTTTTTTCAGATCTTAATTTCTCTTTGACTACAGCAGTTCAGATTGTTTCAAATTGAAGAGAATTTTTAAAATCTTATTTCTTTCATATAACCAATTTACCAGTGTACTTTATATTATAAATTAGAGCTTATCAGAAGGTATCTCAGGACCTGTAGGTGTACCATCATTGAGCATCTTCTAAGTATAGCAGGGTGCTTTCTTCAGCACTAATGTTCGTAACTTGACAGTGTTTCAGTAGTCTTGTTTCTGCATTCTGACATGGATCAATCATTTAATTATTATGTTTAACAAAACCCTGACATCATCTCATTAGTGTTGCATTAAAAGCAGCACCATTTAATTCTTCTAATTCTTATGAGTTATTTTCAGTGCTGAGTAGGCGCATTGGAAATATCTTTTGCCTAAGTGATCTAAAACCTGAAAAATTCAAAGTAATATCAGTTAAAAATCCTAACTAGTTTATTGTGCATTCCATTCCATTTATTCAACGTTCCACTTACTGGTGATTCTTTTTATTTCCTACGTATTTTTTATGGATTTTATTTTACTGAGTGGGTAAATAATAGGGACACTAGATATGTGTAGCAAATTTAAAAAATGAAATGTCATAGTGTCATATATGCTTTGTTCAAAAATCATATGCTATGTATCAAATAGAAACGTAATAAAAGACCTGTTCAAAATGGAATTCTCTTTTATGTTAGGTTTCTTAATCAGTTTTGGGTTTTTTTTTAATTCTATGAGTGTTTTTTTTTTTGTTTGTTTGTTTGGTTTTTTTTTTTGTCTCTAAAAAATAGGGGCAAAAGACCTAGATATAAAATAGGAGATCAAATGCCAATTAAAAATGAAAAGGGGCCCATACTCATTGTAATTAGAGACATATACATTAAAACCACATTAAGATGCTACTCATACATAATGGAATCACCAAATTTAAGACATCTGATGATATCAAGTGTTAGTGAAAATGTGGCATCACAGGAATTGTCAGTGACTACTATTGATAGATAGAACCACTTTTGCAAACAGCTTGGTAATATCTAGTAAAGTTAAATATACACCCCCTACATGACCCAACAATCCTCTTCCTAATTTTCAAAGTGTGGTCTGGGAAACTCAGGGGGTTAATGAGTTTAAAATTGCTTTTTATAATATAATGAAGACTTTGCTTTTTTTAATTCTCATTTTCTCACAAGTATACAGTGGAGCATAGGTATCATAGCAAAGAATATCTACCTTTATCTCCATAGCTATTATAGTATACCTACTTTTTTCAATTATTGTACAGTGTCAGACTGGATTTTTTTAATATATTTTGATCAACATGTATATGTGTGTGTGTGTGTGTGTGTGTGTAGTAACAGCATTCAGAAGCACAGAAAAATTCAGTTGTTTTATATTAAGCACACATTAAAGAGAATTGCAGAAATGTAAAACACTGCCACTCTTTCTTTTTTTTTTTTAATAAGCATTTTGCCATAGAGTGTACCAGAGAGAGGAGAGACAGAGAGAGACGATAAGAGGGAAAGTGAAAAATCACCCCCCGGAGGAGATGGACCACACCACAGTCCCTTCTCCTCTTGGGATTCTGAGCATGCATGCATGATTTTCAAGCTGCCTGGTCAGAACTCGAACTGCGGTCTGCCATATTGTAATCCAGTGTCATATACCACTTACTGGCCCCAACATTGCCACTCTTAATAAATTGTTTTTGTTTAGAAATTCTAGTAGATTTTTTTTTTTGTGGGTTTTTCTTTGTTTTCTTTTGCTATAGGGTATGTGCCCTTACTGGAGACAGAGAGAGATGGAAAAAGTAAGAAAGCACCCTCATGGGATGGCCACACTGCATTTCCTTCTTCCTATCCTCCTCTCAGAATTTTGGGCATATAAAAACACACACCTGGGATCAGCAGTTGGCGTAATGGCTATGTCACTGGACTTCCATGTAGTCGACCATGGTTCAAGTCCAGGCTTAACTCACGTCGGGCACGTGTGCATGCATGCCCAGAATCCCAAGAGGAGAATGGAGGAGAAAGGATTGCAGCATGGCCGTCCCCACTGGGGGGTGATTTCTCGCTTTCTATTTCTCTGTCTCTCTCTGTCTTTCTGGCGAGCGCACATGCCCTATAGCAAAAAAAAAAAAAAAAAAAAAAAAAACAACTTTCCAACAAAACAAATATACACACACACACCTGGTGTGTTTTTTAAGCCACTGGATCTGGGATTCAAACCATGCAGTCAGCTGTGTGGGACCAGCCACCTTAACTTCCATGCCATCTGCTGGCCCCAAATTCTAGTTCTTTTTTTTTTTTTTTTTTTTTTTTTTTTAAGGAAGATTCACTGTTTATATTAAGATGTAATCAGTTTACTATTTTGATTTTTAAATGAATATTGTATAGACATTTCTTTGTTTTTAATTTCTAATATGGTAGTATTGATATATATATAATCCTCATAAATAGAAGCTCTCTGGTGTCATTAGTAGGGGTTTTTGAGGGGGATTTATTTTTAATAAGATTTTCTTTTTTTTTTTTTTTTATCTTTCTTTTTTTCTTAAATTGCCAGAGGGTGCATGCACTCACCAGAGAGAGAGAGTAATCACCCCCGAATGAGGCATGATCACATTGCAGTTCATTCTGTGTTTTGCCATCCTGTTGGTATTTTGAGCAGCCATAAAGCATGTTTCTGAAGCCACCAAAACTAGGATTTAAACCATAGCTTACCATGAAGGATCTGGCTCCCTTAAGCATTAGTCTATGGAGCCAGCCCTTAGTAGTTGTTTGGGTTTTTTTTTTTTTAAGACTTATCTATTTAATTTTATTTATTCTTTTTTAATTTGACCAGAGAAAGACACACACAGAGAGAGAGGGAAAGTAAGAAAGCAAGTCACCAGGTCCAGGACTCAAACCTTGGTCAGCCCTGTGGGAACATCCAGTGTCTTAACCACCACACTACCTGCTGGTCCCGGTAGTTTTTAAGAGTATAAAAAGGTCTGAGAACTAAAACCCTCAGAATCTCTGCCTTAGAGAAATGCATGCATGCACCAGGAGATATATATAAGAATATTCATAATTGCATTAACCATAACAGTGTGAAGCTCAAAGCAGTTTAAAACTTTTTTAACAATAAAATGAATAAATGGAGGATATTCTAAATATTATATAGGAATAAAAATTAATGAACTCTAGGTACATTAAATATGTATAAAGCTTAAACATAAATACTGAATAAAAGAAAGCCGTGAGCTGGTTCTGGAGCAGTGATGATGTACTGCTCAAGAGAAGCTACAGCCCAAGTGGAACTGCTTTTGAATCCTTGGCCCAGAAAGCCTGAAATATGCCGTACGTACATTTGATTGCCCAGGATCTAATGGGCTGGTGAGTCAAAGGAAAAAAATGGCTTGACAAGACCCAGTAGGGGGTACTCATCTTTTTTTGGAGAGGTTTTTGCTGTAGGGCACATGCACTCACCAGAGAGACAGAAATCGAGAAATCACCCCCCCAGGGGGATGGCCACGCTGTAATCCCTTCTCCTCTCGGGATCTTGGGCACACACGCACATGCGCCCAGCGTCAGTTTTAAGCCACCGGTCCAGAACTTGAACCACAGTTGACTACATGGGAGTTCCAGCAACATAGCCATTATGCCAACTGCTGGTCCCAAGAGTACTCATCTTTATCTTTCTTTCTCTTTCTCTCTCTCAGTCCCTCATTCTTGTACACATGCACACACACTTGATCACGAATAAAGGAAATAATTTTAAACTCAGATGCGAAAAGTAATAGATATTACAATATTTCATTTACGTAATGTTGACAACTAGGTATGACACATTTTAGTGTTATAGACTTAGTTAAAATATGCAGGTTACCATGTGAGTTAAAAACAAAACCCTGTTATCCTCACTAGAAGAAAGAGATTTTATTGGGAGCATATCCTGACAGTGTTCTATCTTCACCTGGGTTGTGGTTACATAGGTATTTTTGCTTTAAATTAATTCATTCAACTTTATGTTTGTTTTATTCGCCTTTTGGTATGATTGTTATATTTCACATTAAAAATGTCTTAAAAATAACTAAAACATTTTGATATAAATGTTTGGATAAAAATAATATCACCACCCTCCTTTTTAAAATCTGACTGAGTAAAATATTCATGACACTACAGTTTCGTTTAAAACGTAGAGAAACCAGCAAATGGCATAATGGTTACGTCACAGGACTCCCACGTAGTTGACTGCGTTTGAGTCCTGGACCCGGCATCTTAAAACACGCCAGGCACATGTACACATGTACCCAAGATCCTGAGAGGAGAATGGAGAAGGAATTGTGGCGTGCCCATCCCCCTGGGGGTGATTTCTCTCTTTCTGTCACTCTTTCTCTCTGGCAGGCACACGTGCCCTAAAGCAAAAAATCTCTCACAAATAAATAAATAAATAAATCATAGTTTTGAGTCCACATGAATTAAGATGTATTCTGGGAGCCAGCAGGTGGGATGGTGGTTAAAGGTGCTGGATTCCCACATGGCCAACCATGGTTTGAGTCCTGACCCTGGTGGTTTGCTTTCTCGCTTTTCCTTTCTCTCTCTCTCTGTCTCTGCCTGGTCAAATTAAAAAATAATAATAACAAATGAAATTAAATAAATAATAATTCTTCTAAAAAAAAAGATGTATTCTGATTTTATTCTGGTTTGTTGGTTTGTCTTTTTAACCAAATATTTTACATTTTTATTCTATAAAAATTTGGATTTGAAACTGTATTTAAAATTTAAAAAATTATAAATATTCTCTTACTATGCTAACATGAATTGTCTTGTTCGTTTAAATATTTTCATTAAAAAAATTTTTTTTTAATTTGATACAGATAGTCGTGCAGGCATTGCAGTGTTCCCATTACTCAATTCTTTGGCAGTTGGTGAAAATTACTGATGGTTCTCCTTCCAAAGTAAGTAAGAATTTCTTTGGGCAGAAGAGCTATTACTAAAATAGCTTAACTCACTATTTAATGACTTATTGTTATCAGTGATTATAAATTATTATAATTAATAAAGTATATGATAATTTATTCTTATTGTTTATCACTTCATGTTACTTTATTTACCTCTTTTGGACAATAGCCAGTATTTCCAAGGGACAGACACATAGTTGGATATAAATACAGAGTTAAAATTTCTGTCAGAGATAACTGTGGTAAATACAAGAGCTCTGATAGGTGATATACTAGGAAAATGAGGTTTCTGAAAGGTAATAAGATACAGCTTTTGACTTGGGCAGTGACCCAAAGTGAACCACCTTCTTCAAAGTTAAAAACAATTTAAAGTGTTGGGTCGCCTTTTTTTTTTTTTTTTTTTTTTTTTTTTTTTTTTTTAAACTGTTCATTACCATGCAAAACAAAAAGGAAAATAAAAGCTAAGAATTAAGTGAAAGTAGAATTCAATAAAGTCAGAAAGAATACTGAAACCTGCTTCAGCTTGAGGATTTTTTCTACTCTAAACACAATCCAAGGCTCTTTCAAGGTAGAATTTCTTGTAGGTGACCACATTTCCTTGATAAAATTGGGATCCTGGAGCGCTACTCCCGGAATAGGGTAAGCTAGAAATAAAACCTTACCAGTCATTCAGAGGCTAGGGGATAAGGAAAATAACCTGTTTTAAAATTTATCTTTGTTTAAATGGGGGAAGAATATAGGCCTCCCATGGAAGTTTATATTTATGAGCTAGCTTTTTCCTACGTTTTAGGCCTGAATTCATACTATTTTAAAGGTAAAAAGTAAATAAAAAGTAGCAGTGTTTTTTTGAGATTTTGGGGGGTTTTTTTGGAGAGGTTTTTGCTATAGAGCACATGTGCTCACCAGAGACAGAAAGCGAGAAATCACCACCGAGGGGATGGCCACACCACAATCCCTTCTCCTCCGTTCTTCTCTCGGGATCTTGGGCATGCACGCACAGGCGCCCAGCGTGAGTTTAAGCCATCAGGTCCAGGTCCAGGACTCAAACCACGGTCGACTACATGGGAGTCCAGCGACATAGCCATTACGCCAACTGCTGGTCCCAAAAAGTAGCAGTGTTTTGCAGTGTTAGTATCTCTGAAGTACCTAATAAAGTCAGATCTAAATCTTGCTGAACTAACTTGTCTTAAATAATTTTCCATAGATAAAATGTTAAGTAAGCTCATAGTTAAAAAAAAAAAAAAAAAATCACTCAACTCTAAAGAAAACGAAACCATGAATAGAATCATGACAAGAATCAGACAAAAAAAAAACTTCATACTTTGGAATAACCTGACACAAATACAAAATAAAAGTTTCGTTTTTTTTATGAAATAAAAAAGGTTTGAACATAAACTGTAAACAGTTGATTAAGAACCTAAGAAAGATATTAGGGGGACCAGCAGTTAACATAATGGCTATGTCACTGGACTCCCATGTAGTCGACCGAAGTTCAAGTCCTGGACCTAGCGGCTTAAAACTCAAGCCGGGCGCTTGTGCGTGCGTGCCCAAGATCCCGAGAGGAGAATGGAGGAGAAGGGATTGCGGCGTGGCCATCCCCCGGGGGGTGATTTCTCGCTTTCTATCTCTCTGTCTCTCTCTGTCTTTCTGGCGAGTGCACGCGCCCTATAGCAAAAACCTCTCCAAAAAGAAAAAGAGAAAGATACTAGGAAGCTTACATATCCTAACAAAAGAGAAAGTGTTTAAATAGTAAAGATGTCTAATATGCTTGCATAAAGAACCAGCAATTTGATATAGAGCATTCTTCTCTTGATATGAAATGTTCTTTTCTCAGAGTGAAGATTTTTTCCCTCTGATTAATAATTTGTGGATATCTCTAAATTTGTGAGATAGTTGGATTTTTTAGTTTTAATTAGAAAGATGGTTATGTATTGGGTAGCCTCATGATTTTTCTATCTTATTGGTAAATTCGGTCTTGAGATGCAAAAATTAAAGTTAATTTTGTTTTATTAATAACATAAGCCACTTTCAAACTGTATTACAGTTTTACATTTTTTGAAATATCTTTTAATATGATAAGAATTTATATATTATACACAATTAGTTTTACTCTGAATTTTTTTCATCTGGTTTTGTTTCTTTTGTTTTGGAGAGGTTCCTGCTATAGGGTGCATGTGCTTGCCAGAAAGACAGACAGAAAAAAGAAAGAAATAACCCCCCAGAGTGGGGGGAAGGGCCATTCCGCAATCCCTTCTCCTCTATCTCCTCTTGGAATCTTGGGCGCACACGCGCCCGGCAAGAGTCCAAGCCAACGGTTCCGGGCCTCGAACCACGGTCGACTACATGGGAATTCAGCAACATAGCCATTATGCTAACTGTTGGTCCCTGGTTTGTTTTTTATATTCCAATTTTTTTCACAGATGTCATTTTGGTTGTCTGGGTTACTTACATTTTGGCCAAATATTGATGATGATTGCATTTAGTAAATTTAGAATACATACTTTCTGGGCCAGCAAGTGGCTTGGTTGTTAAGGCACTGGATTCCACATGGCCGATTGCAGTTTGAGTCTGGGACCTGCCGGCTTGCTCATTTTCTCTCCCTTGCTCTCTGGTCAAATTAAAAATAAATGAATAAATAAGTACAATTAAATCTTTTTTTAAAATGAATACATACTACTAATTAAGGGTTAATTCTTTTTATTTTTTTTTAGAGGTTTTTCGCTATAGGGCGCGTGCGCTCGCCAGGCAGAGAGAGACATAGAGACAGAAAGCGAGAAATCACCCCCTGGGGGGGATGGTCACACCGCAATCCCTTCTCCTCCATTCTCCTCTCGGGATCTTGGGCACGCACACACTCGCACCCGGCGTGAGTTTTAAGCCACCGGGTTCGGGACGCGAACCACGGTCAACTACGTGGGAGTCCAGCGACATAGCCATTACGCTAACTGCTGGTCCCAAGGGTTAATTCTACTTTGAATATAATTTAAATTTGTCCTTTTACAACAATATTCTATAATTGGAATGAGAATTTCTATTCTTCACCCTACTTCTTTGAATATTTTCTGTTTTAAAAAATATTTATTTATTAAATTTGACCAGAGAGATAGAGAAAGGAAAAATGAGAAAGCAAGCCACCAGGTCTGGGACTCAAACCATGATCAACCATGTGGGAGTCCAGCACCCCAAACAACACGGCACCTGCTGGCCCCTTCTATTTTTTTTTTTTAAATGGTCACTGTTTTTTTCTTTTCTTCTTTTTTTTACATTCAATCAAATATTTTCTATTTTTTAAATCCTATTATAGCGTAATTATTTTTAAGAGTGTTTGCTTTTCTCTTTAATTTTTGTCTGACACATTCTTCTAATAAAAGGTAGCTTCATTTTTGTCATCAATCATGGGACATACATAGTTCTTGTCATTGCCACAGTGGTAATGCAGATTTCGTGAACAGCATTGGTTTTCTTTATGTCAGAGGAAGTATAGCAGCATCATTTAGGTGTTTTATTATTCAGTTGCCTTCCATTGGTAGTTGTGTATTAATTTACATCTGAATTCTGAAATTCTCATTACTTAGGTGTCTCTCATGTCACTTCTTCTCATTTTGAAGTTGTTGGTAGTTTTTATTTTTTAATCCAAAGAATATTCAGTTATCACTTTGTGTGCATTGTGTCTATAGTGTAAAAGTGGTCCTCTAAATGATACTGTTGAAAAGCATGAATTTTTTTGTTTGTTTTTGTGGGTTTGTTTTTGTTTTTATTTTATTTTGTTTTTTTTTTTTTTTTTTTGTAGAGATAGATTTTTTACTAAAGGTTGAATGCACTCACCCAGATAGACAGAGAAACAGAAAATGAGAAATCACCCCCTTGGGAAGATGGCCACACCACAGTCTCCTCTCCACCATTCTCCTCTCAAGATTTTGGGCACACATGCATACATGCCTGGCATGAATTTTAAGCTGCTGGGTCCAGGACTCAAACTGCAGTCAACTACATGGGAGCCCAGCAACATAACCATTACACCATCTTTGGGCCCCAAAAAGCATGAATTCTTAATACACGTGCAATTTTAAAAATTAATCTTTCATTGCTAAGATTCTTCCATTTTAAAAAACTTAATAATTACTAGATCAGGAGTTGCCAAATCTTCTGATCCCCTATGTAATATAGGGTATTTTTGAAATTTTAAGAGCCACTTTTTAAAGTTTTTGTTTGTTTGTTAATTTGCCCATAAGTATGTGTATGCACTAGTCAAAAGAGAGGGAAAAAGTAAAAGCACTCCCCACTCTGGCATGGTCACATCATAATCACTTTTCCTCCATTTCTCCATTCTGTCAGGATTTGGGGTACACACGCACATGTGTCCAGCATGTCTTTCAAGCTATCGTGTCTTGGACTTGAACCACACAGTCAGCCATGTGGGATCTGGCGCCTTTAACCACCAGGCCACAGGGCCAGCCCACATAAGTTTTATGCACATATAATTTATATTATTTGTATCCTACTTAAGATACCAACTTCTCAACTATAAGTCATCCATGTTATTAACTTGTATAACCTTGAGCCACATTGCTTAGTTTTAAAATAAATAATTTTGTCAAAGTATTTTGTAAATTTTTTAAAGAATTATTTTTATTTTATTTTATTCATTGTCATTATTTTATTATTATTTTTTTAAGTTGACCAGAGAGAAGGAAAGTGAGAAAGCAGGCTGCCAGGTCCAGGACTCGAACAGTGGTCAGCCCTGTGGGAGTCCAGCCATCTTAACCACCACACCACCTACTGGTCCCAAAGTATTTTATGACTTTTAATGTGCTTTCGAGATATTAGCAGCAACTAAAGTCATTTATTTGTGTCTTGGTTTACTTATTTGTAAAATTAAAAGTTGAATTGAACCAACCTTTTCTGGCTCTAAAATTCTGCAATTTGTGCTTAGGCTGATAACTGTACTGAAAATGTCTAGATAGAATCTTAACAGTGGTTAAATTTGGAAAATAAAATCTATTTGGAGGTAGGCTAAGAAAGATACTTACATTCCACCTTATACTTTGTAGTACTGTTTGAGGAGAAGTTTTTATTGTTGATGACATTTAAAAGGGATGATAATTTTATCACAAATATTTGTTTAATTGCCAGAGGCTATGTGTATTTACAAAAGAGAGAAAATAAGAGAAAGCACCCTCCCATGGGGCATGGTCACACCACAGTACACAGTACCCTTTCCTTCATTTTCTTCATCCTGTCAGAACCTTGGGCACACATACATGCACTCAGTATGCCTTTCAAGCTCTCAGACTAGGACTGGAACCACAGTTGGCTATGTAAGGTCCAGTTCCCAGGACCAACATGTGGTGTGGTGGTTAAGGGCGCTGAACTCTCACATAACTGACCGTTGTTCGAGTCCCAGACCTGGTGGCTTCCTTTCTCACTTCCGCTCTCTTGCTCTTGCTTTATCCCTCTCTGGTCAAAATTTAAATAAATAAATAAAGGAGGCAAGAGAAGAGAAAGAAGGGAAGAGAAAAAGAAAGAGAGAAAGTTAAATAATAATTCTTTTTTAAAAAAGGAAAAGATCCAGCTCCCAATGCAGAGTACCCAACCACTACAGTGCAGTGCCAGCCCAGTAGTAACTATTTTAAATGTTAAGTGCTGTGCATTGAAAGCTAGATCCTACATGGCCAACCATTTTGAATCTAGTCTCTAGCAGCTGGAAAAACATACCAGTCCCTTATATGCGTATGCTCAAATACCCCATGGGATGGAAAAGTGGAGGAAAAGAGATTACAGGGTGACCAGGCCCCATTGGGGAGTGCTTTCTCTCTTTCTTTGTCTTTGTTTCTCTCTGTCTTTCTCCCTAGCACCCTCTGCCAATAAAATAAAATTTACGTCAGAACTAAAACATCTTGATTCTCCATAGTAATCTCAGGTTTTGGTTTAATCACATGTAACATACAGAATTATAGAAATGAATACTAAAAAATGCTTAGTGTGTTCTGTGTTTTATTTGCTTTAGCAATATTATTCTGTTGTTTATAAATGTAATATTAAAGCTATAAGAAGATTTAGAAATCATTTGATGAAAACGGCTCATTTTATATAAGACCTTTAGAAGGGGATATTATTGTTTTTATTTTATTGCTGCTTAAACTTTATAAATCATATTAACAGAAACGCTTCTATTTAATTAAATCCTTTAAGATGTAATTTTTAAAATTTTAATTCTAGAGGCCAGCAGATGGTGTAGTGGTTAAGGCACTGGACTACCATGTAGTTGACCAGTTCGAGTCCCAGATCAGGCAACCTTAAACCCATACGAGATGCGTGCATGCATGTCCAGAATCCCAAGAGGAGAATAGAGGAGAAGGGATTGCAGTGAGGCCATCTTCCCCTGGGGGCCTGATTTCCCACTTTCTGTCTCTCTGGCACGTGCACATGCTCTGTAGCAAAAATATCTTTAAAAAAATTTGTTGGACCAGCAGTTAGCATAATGGCTATGTCGCTGGACTCCCACGTAGTCGACCGCGGTTCGCGTCCCGGACCCGGTGGCTTAAAACCCACGCCGGGCATGTTTGTGTGCGTGCCCAAGATCCCTAGAGGAGAATGGAGGAGAAGGGATTGCAGCATGACCATCCCCTCTGGGGGGTGATTTCTCGCTTTCTGTCTCTAAGTCTCTCTCTGTCTGTCTGGCGAGCGCACGCGCCCTATAGTGAAAACCTCTCAAAAAAAAAATTTTTTTGGGGGTTTTATTTCTGTTAGGTTGTCGGGAAAGTCATGATGTATTTTTCTATGTAAAAGAGCATCATGACTTTCCCGCAACCTAATATAAGGTGGATGTTACCATAATCCCATTTTATAGATAATGAACTTGAGCCTTAACAGAGACTGAGGCCTTCATAAGAACACAGACTTACAGCACAAGTCTTTTGAATCATTCTAGTGGCCTTTTTGTTAGTGCTCTTAAAATCCTTGTATTAATCTTTTAATATAGCTAGTTCTGGAATTAATTAATTAATACAGTTTGTTCTGGGGTTTTTGTTTTTGTTTTATTGGAGAGGTTTTTGCTGTAGAGCGTGTGCTCTCTCCAGAAAGACAGAGAGATAGAAAGTGAGAAATCACCCCCCAGGGAGGATGGCCATGCCTCAATCCCTTCTCCTCCATCCTCCTCTCAGGATCTTGGGCACGTACGCACATGTGCCCAGCGTGAGTTTAAGCCACCGGGTCCAGGACTCAAACAGCGGTTAGCTACATGGGAGTTTAGCGACATAGCCATTATGCTAACTGCTGGTCCCATTATTATTTTTTTTAAACATATTCTCTAAAGGCACTTTGGTTGACTCCTATTGAACACATTTGGTAGTGACTGTTAATCTGTTGGCACCTAGTCAGGTTTTTTTGTTTGTTTGTTTTATGTTTTATTCTATAAGCCTAAGGCATATAGAGGAGACAAGATGTTACTATGATTTTAAACAGCTCAGTTTTGGGACCAGTAGGTGGTGTGGTAGTTAAGGTGCTGGACACTCCCACATGGCTGACCACAGTTCAAGTCCTGGACCTGGTGGCTTGCTTTTTCACTTTCCCTCCCTCTCTTTCTCTCTGTGTCTCTCTCTAGTCAAATTAAAATAAATGAATGAATAAATAAAATTAAATAATTCTTAAAAAAAGTTCTCTCTCTGATTTCTCTCTCTTTTTTTAAAGAATTGTTTAATTTTATTTTATTTATTCATTCATTTTAATTTGACCAGAGACACAAAGAGAGAGAGGGAAAGTGAGAAAGCAAGCCACCAGGTCCAAGACTCAAACTGTTGTCGACCATGTGGGAGTGTTCAGTGCCTCAACCACCACACCACCTGCTGGTCTCCCTGATTTCTCTTTTAAATAAATAAATAAAAATAAACAGCTCAGTTTAAATGCCAGTGAATGACTATTGAAGTATACAGAAGACTTCAGTAATGACATATCTAAAACTCTGTCCTTTTCCCCCCTTTAATATTTTTTTCTAAAATTTAAATGTAATAAAGTAGATATTAGGATAGTTAAAAATATGTAACTGTAAGGGTATTTTTAAATGTTAAAAATAGTTAACATTTGTAATGGTCATTTAGAAGCAACTTGAAAATCTATAAACATGAAGTAATTTTGTTTTATGTTGTTGAAAAAATGTTAACATGGAATGGGTTATTTAGCAAGGGAGAGAAGCCAGCTGACTGGCATCTGTTTTTCTCTAGTCATTAATACATTTATAAAACCTTTTCAGCCTTTGGAGAGGTTACTTAGATTTTAATTAATAAATTATGCTTATTGTTAGTTTTGGGTGTAAAACACAGGATAGAGTGGTTTTCATAATCTTAGGCATATTCTTACTATAAAAAAAATGGGGGGGGGGGGGGTTGGGGAAATAGAAGCAAAACTCCTGTGGATAACCACTGTTAACATTTTGGTGTATTTTCTTCTAGTACTTTTCCTGACACATTTTTAATGTATGCATACTAGTCCATCATAATACCTATACCATAGTTTAACACTCACCTTTCTTGGATATTTACATTTAAACATATTTATTAATAAAATTAATCCTGTAATGGACAGTCTGCTATGAAAACTTGCCCTGTGCTTTTCATTGTTTCATCTTATATTCTTTGAAATGAAATTGCTAGGTCAACAATTTTATGTACTTTCAAGGTTTTTTAAGTTATAATGTAACTCAACAGTAAGTTCTGTTTTATAAATTGAAGTATGTGAGAAGACTATGTCAAAAAATAGGCTTATTTACTTGAAACCGAAGCAGACTGGATTTCACCAATGAGTATTTCCTCTGTTCCCCTAATTTCCAGAGTTGAAGCTCTTTGGCAGTCCCACAGGTCACACTCAGTGTACTTTGCTCCGGTGCCCCCTAGTGCTGGTCATGTAGAAGCAGCCTTCAGTTTCTTTTCTCTCTAGAAGAAAACATCCTTCTTCCTTCAGCTCCTTCTGGACATATGCAAAGACATTTAAAGAGCCAGGTAAATAAGAGTTAGGACTAAAACAATGTCCCATTGCCTTCTTTGGCATAGGGCTCTGGAATGAGCCTTCACTTCTTTTCCTCCAGGGAGGAATGGTTCTTTCTGTAATCTTACATTTGTGTGACTCTGCCATACCCGGCATGCTTCTATTCTGGACCCTATTAGGGCAGGCCAGAGGCAAACATACCTGCCTTCTGGACCCTGGTCTTACTACTAATCCTTTAAGTCAAAGAAAATCAGCATTCTCTAGTTACAAATCATTATTATCAAGATAATGTAGCTGAAAAGTCTGTTCCTCCATCACCCTGTTGACTGAAGGTTCTTTTCGGAAAACTCTGATTTGTTTTGACCTCTGGACTATACAAAGGAGGATAAGAGTGAAGGTTGGAACTGATAATGACCAAATCCTGTGAGGAGACATGTTTAACCTTGTTATTCTTCTCACAAATACACAGACCTAGAAACAGGCTCAAATGCATAAAAATCTATAGGCTCTTTCTACACTTCTTTTTTTGTTCTTTCCTTTCCACTCTTTCAGAATAGCAGTGAAAAGAGCTTGCTCACTCAGTTCCTTGCCCAGAATTTCTGTAAAAACAAAATACAAATAGCATCTCTCTTGACTGCAGAGTTAACTGCTTCCAGGGAAGGGTATGGAGCCAAAGATGAAAAATAATAGATGTTCATGTAGAAGCTAATTTTGAGTAGTATGTAACCATTTTATTTCATTGCTTTTCTTCGAGGACCTTCCACTCTCATTTCTTGAGAATTCTATCCTCCTCAATTACCTGGTTGGTTTTAAACCTAACCTTTTGTTGTTCATAACTCAAGAGTCTTCCTTTAATTGATGTGGTTACTGTTATGTCCAATCACAGGTGTTTGGCTGGCTAGAGTAGAAAAGTTAAGGGAGAAAGATCAAGGTCTTGATTTATATCCATTTTCTCAGATGTTTGTTTTGTTTTGTTTTCAAAAATCTGGGGGTCAGGGCCAGCAGGTAGCATTGTGGTTAAGGTGCTAGATTCCCACATGGTGAACCGTGGTTCGAGTCCTAGACCTGGCAGCTTGAAACTCATACCAAGCACCTGTGCATGTGTACGTGTGTGCCCAAAATCTCAAGAGAATGGAGGAAAAGGGATTGCAATATGACCATTCCCCAGGGGGTGATTTCTCACTTTCTGTCTCTCTGCCTTTCTCTGTCTCTCTGGAGTGTACATTAGCCCTATAGCAAAAAAACCTCTCTCCAAAAAAAAAAAAAAAAAAAAAATCTGGAGGGCTAGCAGGTGGTATGGAACTTAAAGTGACTGGATCCCACATGGCCAATTCCAGGATTCTTGAGGAGAATAGAGGAGAAGGGATTGTGTCATGGCCATTTCCCCCCCGGGGTGAGGAGTGATTTCTCATCACCCCCACCTCTCTCTCTCTCTCTCTTTCTCTCTGTTTCTCTGGCAAGTATATGTGCCCCATAGCCAAAACAAAACAAAAATCTGGAATACAGACATAGGTGGCTGAACTTTCCCCAAAATTTATCCAACCCCAACATTTTAAAATTCCCTGGAAACCAGAAGTAAATACATTCAACTTAGAAGAGAACTCACAAGTCATGTTCCCAGCATTCAACTAAAACCCTATTCCCAGTCCTCCAGGTGTAGGACCTTACTTTCTAGTTGAGAATCTCTCACTAACCTATCCACTTGGATACTGTTTTCACCTACAAACTTAATAGCTTTTGATTAATAGCCTAATAAACATATGAACTCCTTTAGATATTTAATACATAGACTAGCAGATAGCATGGAGATTAAGGTGCTGGATCCCACATAGCCAACTCTGTGGTTCAAGGTAGTTTGGAAATTACATTTGGCTCATGTGTGTGTATGCCCAAAATCCTGAGAGGAAAATGGAGAAGGGATTGCACTGTGGCCATCCCCCCAGGGGGTGATTTGTCACTTTCTCTCTCTCTTTCTCTCTCTCTCTCTCTCTCTCAGGCCCTATAACAAAAACTTTTTTTTAATCTAATGCTTAATGATTTAAGTAATGAGCTAGGACTGAGATGATCTATTCTAAATAGCAATTATTATCATGTAAAAATGTGTTTTAACAGCCTTTATGGGAGGTCTGAATACTGGAATATTATTAAAAATACTTAGAGCCAGGCCTCAGAGCCTACTGGTTAGGGAATTGGATCCCACATGACTGACTCTATGGTTTTTGAATACCAGCCCCAATGGCTTGTAAGACATGTGTGTGCATGCATGCCCAAAAACCAGCAGGATGGAAAAATGAAGAAAGTTTGCTCCTTTCTCCCTCCCGCCCTCTCTCCCTCTTTCTCTCTCACACTGGCACAAAAAAAAAAAAAAAAAATCTAGACAAAACATAACACTTTCTACTTCCTAGAACAGCAATTACAGATTTTTCTCTATCAAAATTAATAATAAAAGAAATTTTCTTTTCTGCTAGACCGTTTATTTAAAGAAAAAAGGAAATAGGTACCTACTTAATACCCTCTGAGTGATGTAGTAATGCCTTTTGCACCTACAGTAGGCTTTTTATTTTTGGAATGTGTTTTCCTAGTAATTAACAGTTACTAAGTGTTTGTTCAACTACTTGTTACTAACCAGTTTATCTATTTAAGAAGCTTCCATGTCTTAAATTTTCAGCATTTATTGTGTTGGAGCATGTCTTTTAATTAAACTCAAGTTTTAATTTTGCTTCACTTCTTACCATCTGTAGTAAGATGAGCATCAGTTTCTTTCCTTTTTTTTTTTTTTAAGAATTAATTATTTATTTAACCCCATTTCTTATTTTTTAATTTGACCAGACAGAGACAGAGAGAGAAAGGGAAAGTGAGAAAGTAAGCCACCAGGTCCAGGACTCAAACTGAGGTCAGCCATGTGGGAGTCTAGCACCTTTATCTACCATGCCACCTTCTGACCCAGCATCAGTTTCTTAATGTACAAAATCATAATGATATAAACTGCTGGATGTTTGTTGAGATTAAATTGATAGAGATGTTTCAAATAATAATACCTGTTTTATTGGGAAAATCTCAACCCTAGTTTTTGCTTTCCCAATTTCCCTTGCCAGAATAAAGAATTTATATTAAATGGGACCTGTCACAGAGGTGCCGACAGTGGGGGCATTGCTGTGCCACGTAGGAAGGCTCTGAGTTCGTATCCTGGGTCTGCCTCATGAAGTGGGGGGTGACTCACAATCTTAGCTGGCTGCTGGGATTGGGGGAGGATCTTGCCATGAAGACACTTTTGAGAGCACCCACTTCCTAGAACTACATAAACATAAAAAATAATTTATATTAAATTAATACATAGTCCATAGCTATTCGAGTACATAGATGTACTCAGTGGCTAGTATAGATTTGGGTACAGCATGGTAGATTATATCCTCCATCTGATTTTTGGGATAATTTGGGAACACAAGTCTCTCACTTTGGTCCTAACAGTCACTACTTTTCCCCTGCCCCTCTGACTCCTTTAGCTTCCTTCATCTTTGTACACTACAGGCAAGAAAAATGAGAAGATGTTTTGGAACCACAGTAGGCAGCTTAAGGGTTCCTGGATCATAAGTGGATTAGCCTTTCAGGCAATGGCAGGAGTCAGCAGGTGGGGATTCAAATGGACAAGAACAGCAGCAGCACTGAAAACTAGGTATTATATTGGGGGTTTAAATATTCAGTAGTCATTTTATTGTTTATTCACAAAAGTTGTGCACTCTCCTCTTTTTCTCCAAAAAAGATGCTAGTAGCAATTATCATACAAGAAAGTAATTTCAAAGATATAGTGTAGGATTTATGCCCACCACAATTGTGAGGCCTTTACTCTATTGTTCTTTTGTCATTCCTTTCATTTAAGTAAATTTAGTTCCTCTGTCTTGTGTATAATACAGATACTATTAATAATAATAGTAGTCATAGGGAAAGCCATATGTTTTTCTATACAAAAATGCACCATGACTTTCCCAAGGACCCAGTACAACTAGTATTAGTTGTATTTTAAGTAACTGATGACTTAATTCAGGTGAAAAATAATTTTACCAACTTTGTTGGATGTGAGTCACTAGGTATAGAGAAACATAATACAGATAAGTCTCTAAACAGTTTATGTATTATTTTCTGGCCTAGTACAGGCTCAACATACCATCGGTCAAATCTGACCTGACATCTGTTTTAGTTCTCTTTTTTTGTTGTTGTTTTTCCTAGTTTGCTATAGAGTACATACACTCACCGGAGAAACAGAGAGAGTTAGAAATCACCCTCCAGGGGGATAGCCACACCATAATCCTTTCTCTTCCATTCTTCTCTTTGGATTTTGGGCATGCACGTACACACACACCCCCAGCATAATTTTCAAGCTTCTAGGTCCTGAACTCAAACGACACATGGGATCTATCTGTCTTAATCTCTATGCCACCTGCTGGCCCCGACACCTATTTTTGTAAATGAAGTTTTATTGGAACACAGCTATGCTTATTCATTTACCAGCTACCTTGGGCTGCTTTTGTACTATTAATACAGTGCCAGAGTTAAATAATTGGGACAAGACCACGTGGCCAGTAAAGCCTAAAATATTTACTGTCTCAACCTTAACATGGAAAGTTTGCCAACGCTTGGCCTGGTAACATGTTGGGCTTGTTTACCAGCCTTTGTCAGTTAGAAAACACTATTTGCCTTTATTTAGTAACTAGGAGTTTAGTTTGTATGCCTTTTTTATCATGAAAATTGATCACTAAATTCTTAACAGGCTTTATTTTCATATTCCTGAAACTTTGATCTCATCTACTTCCTTATTTTACTACATTACTCGGTTTTGTATTTGCCCATTCTAAAAATGCATTATTTGTTAGATAATTTTGAACGAATTTTGTGTTTACTGCTAGTTTTTTCATGGATTTATTTTCTGGCTGTGATTATCTTTGTGGCATTTTATAGCTGTGGGGAAAAAGATAACTAAATTTGGTCTCCACTAGGCATATAAAATTGTGATACAAAATGAAAAAGAATAACTCATTTAAAAATCTGTATGTTTGTATGTTTATGTATGAATTAAACTCATCTTCCTTACCGACTGTAATCTGACTGAGATAGTTAGCTATTAGGGACAATCTATATTTTAATTCTATTTTTTCTTTTTTTATTTTTCAAAAAGTTTACTTTTGTCATGAAAGAAAAATACATAGAGATAGGCACACCCAGAAGGATCTTATGGCATGACCCAGCCCTAGCCTCAGTCAGTCCAGATCATAAGCATATGCAGACCCAGGACCATGCGAGTGCATTACCATTGCACCACATGGCCCTTAAGCTCCATATTTATCTAAAATGTCAAATTCGAACTTTCATGCCTTGAGGAAAGAGTCTTTCTAATACAGCTTATGTGATAAATTCATTATCATAATTGTGCCTACCTTATTTGTGTTCCTCATTGTTGAGATCTTGATGATCATGTTAATTTATTGAAAAATTTCTTCTCTTTGTCAATAGATCACTGATAAACTGAAACTGTTTTAGCCCTTTTACATTTGGATATATGTAATTTTCCGGGGTTTTTTGTTTGTTTGTTTGTGGTTTTTTGTTTTGTTTTTGTTTTTGTTTTGCTATAGGGTGCATATGCTCACCAGAGGGACAGAGCAGAGACACAGAGACAGGCAGAAAGCAAGAAATCACCCTCCAGGGGAATGGCCACACTGCAATCCCTTCTCCTCCATTCTCTCCTTGGGATTTTGGGCTCACACATACGCTCCCTGTTTTAAGTCTATGTGGGAGTCCAGCAACATAACCTGTAGGCCATCTGCTGGTCCCCCTGTCTTCTAATTCTGGATTTCACTAGATCTACTAGGTATCAGAAAACTCCAACCAAAATGATGAAATATATTACAAAATGGATGCAAGAAAACATAGCCAAGATATAATGATTTCAATATGACCTTATTACCTGATTCATCTGAATTCTGTTCTCCAGTTATTCTAGAAAAAGTTCTCTCAGTGCCAACCTGTCCATTGCCATAAATACCACATATAGCTTATATGGACTAGATACAGAATATAAAATCATGAGACAGTCCCAAGTTCTCATCCCAAGGCCTCCCTGTATGTGCCAGATGTGCATATGTGTGCCTGTGATCTGGACTGGCTGAAGCTGGAGTGGATTGTGGTGTGAAGACCTTCTTGGAGGTGCTTGCCTCACTGTCTTCCTCCCCCTCTCTCTGGCTCCCCTTTCTCTCTCTCGTGGAAGAAATAAACTTTTTTTAGAAAGAGTTAGAGCTTGTCCTACAACCTGGTGGTTAACGGAGCCAGATCCCACGTGGCCAACACACCAAATCCTGACAAGATGGAGAAATGGAGAAAGTGTATTGGCATAACCATTCTCTCTCTCCTTCCTCTCTCTCCCTCCCTTCCTGTCTGCCCTTTGGCAAAAAAATAAAAAGAAAGAAAGGAAGGAAGGAAGGAAGGAAGGAAGGAAGGAAGGAAGGAAGGAAGGAAGGAAGGAAGGAGAAAGAAAGGGGAATGGGGAAAGGAAAAGAAAGGAAAGGAAAGGAAAGGAAGATAAAGCATAGTAAATAGTGAGGCCTGCAGGTGGCGTGGTGGTTAAGGCAGCTGGACTCTCACATGGCTGACTGTGGTTAAGAGTCTTGGACCTGGTGGCTTGCTTTCTCTCTTTCTATATATATAGATAGATAGATAGATAGATAGATAGATAGATAGATAGATAGATAGATCTGTATCTCTCTGGTCAACCTTAAAAAAAATAATGACAATGAATAAAATTAAATAAAAAATAATTCTTTAAACAAAATACTAAATAGTTAAGAGCACAGACTACGTTCTAATTCACTTTGCCTCTTACTAGCTGAGTATCTCTGAACTTGTCACTTAACATTTCTGTCCCTGTTTCTTCATATGTAAAACAGGGGTTATAATTTCAGTACCAATCACAATTGTAAGGATTAGTTGTTAATATGTGAAAAGCCTGGATTGGTACTTGGCACTAGTAAGTGTCAGTTACCCTTTTTTTTTTTTTTTTTTTTTTTTTTTTTTTTGAGACATGGTCTAGCTGTGTTATGCTTCTTCTGCCTCACTCTCCAAGTAGCTGGGACCATAGGTTTGTGCTACCATGCCTGGCTCTTCAAACAGCATCTCACTGTTGTCCATAAATTCAAAAGCATCTATGGTTTATATTTTAAAGGAGTTCAAAGCTCACTTTTGCTATTTAGAACAAACTTTTATTGTTTTGGGATTTGGATTTTTTAGAAAGATTTTTTGCTATAGGATGCGGTACTCACCAGCAAGACAGAGAGAAAGCGAGAAATACCCCCCTCAGGGGATAATGGCCATGTCGCAATCCCATCTCTTCTTGGGATTTTGGGCACACACATAAACACACCTGGCATGAGTTTTAAGCTGCCAGGTCCAGGACTTGAATCACTGTTGACTGTGTGGGAATCCACTGACGTAACTATTACACCATTTGTTAGTCCCAGTAACAGTCTTAAACTGACAAATCCTGAACTTCTTTTAAATCTTAATTTTTAACACTCTGAAAATTCTAAAGATACTTACTGCCACATGATCCAGTAATGGCAGCTTGCTTCGATTTGTACAAAATTACAGTCTTGGGAATAATAATTCCAACTATTTTAATCAAGCAAAATGTAATAAAATGCCAGTGTCATGAAGTGGGATAAGTAAAAGCACCGAGTTCTGAAATCCTTTAATTTTATTTCTGACTTTTCACAGGGACTTACTATATGAGATTAGCTAACTCTGTTAAGTATACAATGTTTGTGACCATTTCTCTAAATCTATCAGTATTTATTGATATAATTCTCTCAGTGGAATCTAACTGGTTATAATTAAATTAAGTTTCTTGAGTACTGGGGCTTGGGGAAGTCATGCTGCATTTTTGCATAGGAAAACATAGAAAAATATGTCATGACTTTCCCAACAACCTAATAGATTCTGTACAAATCTAGGCCAAATTTTACTGTTAAAGAAGCTTTTAGCTTCTTCTATTTCCTTCGTTGCTTCACATTTCCAGTTTTGTCTTAAAATACTGGGTTCTTGGAAAAGTCATGACACATTGTTGCATAGAGGAAAATTATGTCATGACTTTTTCCAAAAAAACCAATACTGCTACTAGTCTAGTGCTACTACTAGCCTAACGGCAGTACCACATACTGGTTAGTATTGCTGCTTCACAGTTTAAGGTCACATGAGAGGCCAGGTTTAATTCCTGGCCCACTCTAAGGAGCTAAGTGCAGCAGGTCATACCTGTGGTCCCTGCTGTTTGGGAAGCTCAGGCAAGAGAATGGCAAGTTCCTGGCCAACCTAGACAACATGACAAGACCGTGTCTGGGAGAATCTGATATTGCAGTCCATACCTGTAGTCCCAGCTGCTCAAGAGGCTGTCAGGAGGATCAGGACAAGATATTTATGTGTTTTTTAAGGGGGAGGGGAGAATAAATAACTACTATTAATTATCCCATCAATAGATTGCTTACTTATTTGTGATACTAAATTTACAAGTCTTTGTATGCATTGACACGCAGTCATTTTACCTTAAGAAACCTTTGCTTTATGTTGGCCTTTAATCTTTTGCCTCTAATTTCAAAGATAGCTTATTCCCTAGACTGCTTCCTTATATACTAACCAAGAAATCTGCAGGAATAAAGAACATTAGTACCTCATAGCACCATAGTTTTGAAATTCAACAATTGCTGACTCATCAGTGGAGTAATATGTTGCTAAGATGTACTCCACAGGCTGAGACCACGAGAGGCCTAGGTTTGATTCTCAGTCCAACCTATAAGTACTAGACATGGTAGCCTGTGCCTATCTGTAATCCCAGTGATTAAGAGAGGCAGAGGCAGGAGAACTATGAGCTCAAGACTAGTCTGAGCAACATAGCTAGATCCTGTCTAAAAAGGAGCCAGCCATGGTAGTGAGTTTCTGTAGTCCCGGCTGGAAGGAGGATCACAACAAGGCGAGACCTGATCTTTTTAAAAATTAAACTTAATAGTTACTTGTGGTATGATGGAGTGAACACATTATATATTTGTCCCTAGGATTCTGGTATCATCTATAGTAAGGTATACTGACATTTTCATTTAGTAGATACTGGCTTTTGTTTTTGTTAGAGGGTATGTGTGCTTGCCAGAGAGAAAAGGAAAAGAGAAGGCACACACAAAAGCACACTTACACATACACACCATGGGTATTTCGAACACACTCATTCCAACCTATTTCTCATGCCTCAAGGTCCAGGACTTGAACCACAGGGTTACCATGTGAGATCAAGCTGCTTCAACCACCAGGCCACAGAGCTGACCTACTATTAAACACTTTCTATATTGTAAGCACTTTCCAATGTAGTAATGATGAAACACCAAACACTCATCTTACGAACACTGGGTTTACCAGTTAGCAACTCTTTGTTCTCATTTGAGTGCCTTAGAATTATGTCAGCAGAATCACAGAATGATATAGAAACTCAGAAGACTTATTTCAACTCTCTTGTTTATGGATCTTAAAAATCTGTAATCCTATGATGAACTAATTTCTCTTAAGGTTATATAGCATTACTTTTTTTTTTTTTTTTTTTTTTTTTTTTTTTTTTTTTTTTTTAGTTATTCAAGACATTCCAGTAGAATATCTTTCAGGACCTCAAAATCATCATCTATACAACTGAACTACTGCTAATTGCATTTGTTTCTGTTTCTTATCTTGGTGACTTCTACCACAATCCATGTAGCAGGCAACGATGTAGAAATATAATCTTCAGTAGCCCCTACTCTAATTAGTCCCTAAATTCTATCAATTCTTATGCTTTAATTTATTCTATATGTAGTCACATCTTGACTATCAATATTTTTCTTTCAGGCCATCATTCTGGATTATTACTCTGGTCTTTGTTAGTATGTATGTCCATCTTAGGCTTGGATCCTTACTCTATCAGAATCTATGGGTGTTCTGAATCTCAGTTTTTTTGTAAAACAGATATGTTACACTTTGTAAGATGATTATGGCATTTAAATGGCCCTTAGAACATGTATTTGATATATAATAAACTAAAAAAAAAGCAAAAGATTATAATCTACTCTTAACTGATTTATCCTACATTATTCTCTGTTCTGTTTATAATATGATTTATTATTTTTACATAAGGTTTTAGCACTTCCATTAAAAATTATTTTTCAGTAGTTTCTTATTGCTGTCAAGGTAATTCAAGTGATTTGGGCATTTTAAATGGACTTGCAGTTAAACAGAAATGGATTATTCGTTCCCCCTTTAACCAATTTTTTCTTCCCACTCTCTTCCCTAATTTTGCCCCAACTATAATAACCACTTCCTTAAAGGTACCTCCTAGAGGACCAACAGTTGGCATAGTGACTATGTTGCTGGACACCCATGTAGTCGACCGCAATTCAGGTCCCGGACCCGGTGGCTTAAACACACTGGGTACATGTACATGCGTGCCCAAGATCCCAAGAGGAGATTGGAGGAGAAGGGATTGCGGCGTGGCCATCCCTCCTGGGGGGTGATTTCTCACTTTCTGTCTCTCTGTCTCTCTCTGTCTTTCTGGCAAGTGCATGTACCCTATAGCAAGAACCTCTCAAAAAAAAAAAGGTATCTCCTAGGTTTTGAACATTCTGTACCTTAGCTGGACCATCTTTTTCTATAGCTAGACAAAGACTTAGCTTACATTTTATCTCCTTTGAAAATTCTTCTGTAACAACTTCTGACTCGAGTTAGGTTTTCCAACATGGGGTTCATGTTCTCTCCTATAATAGCCCTCTTCATATGCTTTTGCAGTAGCCTGCTCCCTATTAGTTTTTTCCAGTTCATTATGAATATTTGAAATTAAGGAGGTTCCAAAAATATCTAAGTTTGGTTATTGGGTGTTCATCTATAAGAACATTAAAGGTTCTGAAGATGGTGTCCTTTTTACTACAATGCATGAAATAAGCTCATTCCTTCTCCCAAATATTGTACTCATGTTAGCAAAAGGAAAAATGTATATAATTTTTTAAGTATCATTACTTTGAATCTGAAGGTGTCAGAAAGGAGTAAGTGTTGTCATCTGTACAAAATAGAGTAACTTAAAGAATTGTATTTTAATAGAATACTTTTTAACTGTTTTCCTCATCATCTATTGCTCAGATAATTACTCTTCACTACTATGTTACATAATGATATAATACTCTTACTCATTAGTCAGTGAGAAGATTATGAGCTCTGATATCAGGCAGTCCTGGTTTCAAACACTTACTAATAAAGGTCAAATTGTTATCCAAAATGCTTGGAACCAAAAGTATTTCAGATTTTGGATTTTTCTCAGATTTGGTAATATTTGCATATATAGAATGAGATTTTTTGGGGATGGACCCAAGTCTAAACATTCACTTATGTTTTGCATATGTATACCTTGTACACATAGCCTGAAGGTAATTTTATCTAGTATTTTGTATTGTAGGGTTTTAACTGTGACCCATCACATGTAGAATATTTCATGCATAGCATCATGTTGGCACTCAGAAAGTTTTGGATTTTGTAACATTTTGGATTTCAAGTTTTCATATTAAGGATGCTCAACCTGTAATGACTACTTAGAATCTATATAAATATTAAATTAGAACTCAAATCAGTGCCTGACATATTGTAGATTCTCAGTAAAGTTAAATTTCCTTTAATACCTCTCAAATGCCATTCCACATGCAATATTATCTGGCCAACTAATTAAATTCTTATTTATCTATCTAATCTTAGATTAAAGCTTATCCTATGAAGGTTACTTCAACTCAACTTTCTTTGTTAAAGTTAGAGTTACTACTTACATAATAAATTTGAGCTTATTTAACTTACCTAATTGGTCTGTCTGTCTGCTTAGAATATTAACTTTTTGAGGGCATGCAGTCTTTTTTTTTTTTGAAGACATTTTTGCTATAGGGTGCATGCGCTCGCCAGACAGACAGAGACAGCGAGAAATCACTCCCCGGGGGGATGGCCACGCTGCAATCCCCTCTCCTCCATTCCCCTCTCGGGATCCTGAGTACGCATGCACGCAGACGCGCCTGGCGTGAGTTTCAAGCCACCAGATCCTGGATGCAAATCGCGGTCGACTACATGGGAGTCCAGCGACATAGCCATTACGGTAACTGCTGGTCCCGAGGGCATGCAGTCTTTTTTTTTTTTTTTTTTTTTAAATAGATATATTATCAGTTATTTAATTAGGTTCTTGGCAAAAGTGTAGAACACCATTTGTGAAGATAAACTCCATTTGTAAGAGCAAAAACGGATTGCAGGTAGCCCTGGAACTGAGGAACAGCTTTGATTCTTGGTAAAATTGGCGAGTCTACAGCTTTCTGATCAATCTTGTGCTACTCTGAAATCTCATATTTCTCCTTCTCTGTGTCGAAAATCTCACCTTCCTGGTGTCTGGGCTTCCGCAGTTTCTTTTTCTTGAAGTAAGCATCGGTAATGTGCTTTAAGATTTTTACTTTGCTAAAATCAATTTTCGTGGAGGTGGCAATGACAAATTTCTGGTGTGTTCTACGCAGTGGAACTTGATTGAGAACCAGCGTTCCAGTTATAAGTAGCAAGCCACTGCTCAGCTGCTTCAGGAAAACCACTCTCTTGCCTCTGTGGCATCTAGTGAGGAGGATCAGAATAGTCCCAGGAGTGATGCTGGCTCACAGCTCTCTCACATGCTGACTGGAGGGGTTTTTGCCGTGGCTCAATAGCTTTCGAGGCACATCTTCAGTAAGATAATACCTAGGCATTTTGCTCAGTTTAACCACCCAGGTACTACTATTCTCGTCTCCACCAACTGGTTTTGTGACAGTCGCAAGAACTTTGTCCTTTTTTATTTCGATCCTGGATTTAGTGGCCGAGTATTTCCTCTTGTACATGGCCTTCCTGGAATACATGGCAGACCGGGAGTATCTGCCGATGCCCCGAACCAGGACAGGGCTTCCCCTTCTTGGGCTTTTTAGCCTTGGGGTCACCCTTTTTAACCTTGCCTTCTTGGCTTCAGGTTTCTTCTCCTTAGTATCCTGCTTTGAAGCTTTATCGCCTGCCATCTTGTACAGTGGGAAAGAGACCTGAGGGCATGCAGTCTTAAATTTTACCTTTTATCCACTGAAATGTGGCAGAGTGCTTAGAATATGGGAGAAATTAGTACATACTTGTTGCATAATTGATTTCTTTTCAATGTGCTGCTGTGTTGTCTAACCTTACTAACAGTATGTTTTAGAGGAATCACTTTCTATTTTAATATCAGCATAAATAAACCATATTTATTTACAGAGGAAAATCCTTTGAGAGCAATTATACTGAGCATTTCGTAGTTATATAGAACTGAGTATTTGCAATTGTCTGTTTTGCTGCTACTTCATTAGGACAGATAACTAGGAAATAACTACACTAAATGGTTTCCAATGATAAACTTGGTCTTATTAATTTCCTTGACAGTAAACCAGTTTGGCTATTTTCCATATATTATATATTCTGGATCAGTTTTCTGGGATACTGTAATTCATGCTTGTAAATTTGAATGTGTCTTACAGGAGGATTTGTTGGTATTGAGGAAAACAGTGAAATCTTTTTTGGCTGTTTGCCAGCAGTGCCTATCCAATGTTAATACTCCCGTGAAAGAACAGGTAAGCAATTATCAGTTAAGAGTTCTCAATAAAAACAACTCAAATGTGTTGATGAACAGTAAGAAGACATAATTTTTATGGCATCTTTTTAGCATACATGTCCATCCTCAACATTTATAGGACCTGGAACAAGATGTCTGAATATTTAAGTTGTCAAGCAAGCTGAGAAACTTGTTATATTATATACATTCTGCCCTTTTATTTCGACAAGCACACACTCACCATCTGGATGTCCAGGTTCAATTTCCATTTTTTTCTAAGAATCCTGTGCCACATTGAGGATCTAGGAAACTGTGGCCTGCCCTCTTGTCATCTCACCTCAACTCCTTCCCACACCAGGAGGAGCTTCTCATAAGTGCATGTGAACACTTCAGCCCGTGTGTCTAAGTCCTGTCTGTCACCTCCCCAACCCTCAGACATCTGCCACTTGACCACCCTGAGGTTTAGGAGTCATCACATTGGGAATGCAGTATGCCTAGGGAAGAGACCTTTGGAGGCTCTGACAACAGGATTGGCTATGTTAGAGCAAGAAATTCCTGAGTCCCTGTATTTTGACAGTAGTATAGAAGTAGGGACGCAGGTCGGCATAGAGCATTAGTCCAACAGACTTTTCTACTTCCAAAGAAGGTCAGAGTACAACTTAGGGAAATATTAAGTCTGTGGTCCCCCCAACCTTTGTAGTACCAGGGACCAGTTTCATGGAAGACAGTTTTTCCACAGATCAGACTGGGTAGGCAAGGAGTGGTTGGGAATGATTTAAGCACATAACATTTATTGTGTACTTTATTTCTTTTATTATTGCATTGTAATATCTAATGAAACAATTATATAACTCACTGTAATACAGAATCAGTGGGAGCCCTGAGCTTGCTTTTCTGTGACTAGATGGTCCCATCTGGGGGCTCCTATAAGAATCTAATGTTGATCTGATAGGAGGCAGACCAGCTGTAAGTACAGATAAAGCTGCATTCTAGTCTTCCACTCACCTCTTGCTGTGTGGCTGGTTCCTAACAGGAACAGGTTTGGGCACCCCTGCATTAAATGGTTTTGCAAAAAAATTTTTTTTTTTTGAGAGGTTTTCGCTATAGGGCGCGTGCGCTCGCCAGGCAGAGAGAGACATAGAGACAGAAAGTGAGAAATCACCCCCCAGGGGGGATGGTCACGCCGCAATCCCTTCTCCATTCTCCTCTCGGGATCTCGGGCACGCACGCACACGCGCCCGGCATGAGTTTTAAGCCACCGGGTCCAGGACGCGAACCGCGGTCGACTACATGGGAGTCCAGCGACATAGCCATTACGCTAACTGCTGGTTCCCTCAAAAATATTTCTTTAATTATACTATTCTATTAGGGAGTACTGTTGTACAAAACAGAATGTACCTTTTCATACTGCTTCTTATTTTGATACTCAAAGAAGTTCTAGCTAATTTGTTTCAAGGTACAGTATTATTTATCTTTTGCTAATTCTTTTTCATACAGATAGGTTGTAGCAGACCTCTTCTTTATTGAGTTATCAGCATTTAACTTAAAATGGAAGCATGATCTTTCCTAACCCTTATCTCTAAATCTTCATACCACCTCTTCCCACAGGAACTACCTAGCTCTAGCCTTTTAAATCACACATCCAGTGTTTCCACATCCAATTTAGTGGTGCTTGGTGGCACCGTTCAGCACTGTGGCATAAAGTATGCCCTGGATTTTCTTCATGCCTCCCATCTTCAAATGGCTCCTTGTAAATATCTTAATAGATTTCATGGCTGTACACTCAGGGCATGAACTGCCATGATTTCTTGCTGGATTTGAACAGCAGGTGTATATATATAGCAACCATCCTTAAATAAATGCCAAAATTGTTTTTTACCATAAACATCAATTATTTGGGTGGTTGGGGGGTGTTGTTAGCATATTGTTTAGAGGTATCAGAGCTTCAGTTAACCCACAACTAAAGTCTTTCTATTACAATACACATGTTTATTTCACCATATTTATTAAATAGGGCAAATTTGGCAATCTACCTATACTTTATCTTTGCAGAAATGTGTTGAAAATGCCTTCATGTGATTAGATTTAGTGGGAAGCGTTTAGATACTATTTTTATTTTCTAATTTGGAAATTAAAATTAAATAGTTGGAATTTAAATATTTGAAATTTATATTATGCTACTGCTATTGAACTGTTGTCATTAAATAAATTAGCATTGATTTGTAGTTGTTGTATTCCTATAATATTTTGCTCACGAATTCCCTTTGCATTTCAGGCTTTCATGTTACTCTGTGATCTTTTGATGATTTTTAGCCACCAGTTAATGACAGGTGGCAGAGAGGGTCTTCAACCTTTGGTGTTTAATCCAGATACTGGACTCCAGTCTGAACTACTCAGCTTTGTGATGGATCATGTTTTCATTGATCAAGATGAGGAGAACCAGAGCATGGGTATTTGTAGCTATTATTTTGTCAATATTGATCTTGTCAACCCTGAAAGATAAGAGGAAAAAAATCAACTTACAGAAAAATTCTTTAAAAAAAAAAAAAAAAAAAGGTTACTAGTAACATATTCATGAAGTTCAGAAACCAACAAGAATAAAACTGTGCATAGCGAAGACTCCCTCCTTTAAAATAGTAACTGATGGGACCAGCAGGTGGCATGGTGGTCAAGGCGCTGGATACGCCCATGCGGCTGACCATGATTCGAGTCCCAGACCTGGTGGCTTGCTTTCCACTTTCCCTCTCTCTCTCTTTGTCTCTTTCTGGTCAAATTAAAATAAATAAATGAATAAATAAAATTAAATAACTAATTCTTCTAAAAAATTAAAATGATAACTTACAGAGCTTTCTTTTCTTTTTTTTTTCTGAGTGATTTTTGCTATAGGGCACGTACACTTGCCTGAGAGACAGAAAGCAAGAGATCACCCCCTGGGGGAATGGCCATGCCTCAGTCCCTTCTCTTTTATTCTCCTCTTGGGATCTTGTACACATGCACACATATATGCACACTGCTTGAGTTTTAAGCCACCAGATCTGGGACTTGAACCTCTGCCAACTAAGTGGGAGTCCAGCAATGTAATCATTACAGAGAGCTGCTGCTGCTGCTTTTTTTGTTTGTTTTTTGCCTATTTTTCTTTTTTTAATTTTTGCTATAGAATGCATACACTCACCAGAGAGAGGCAGAATGAGAAATCACCCCTCAGGGGTATGGACACTCAGCAGTCCCATCTCTTCTAGGTTCTTCTTGGAATTTTGTACATCTACTCACACACACCTGGTGTGGTTCTCCAGCTGCCATGTCTGGGACTCTAACTGATTAGCCAGCTATTTGGGATCCAGCACCTTAACCTCCTTGCCACCTGCTGGCCTAAGAGCATCTTATTGTTTATCTAACAGCCACATATATTTCTTTATGCATATATAGCATAATTCATGTAATTTAATAACTATTATAAACTGTAATGATTGATTATATATATTTGTCATTCTACACATGTACAAATGTCTATGTAGGATAGATCTTGTTGACTCTGTTCAGGTTTATAAGTTTCCTGAAAGAAATATCCAGGCTCCTTTCTATTCCCATGTGGTCATAGTAGATGACTTAAATGAGACAAAATATAACTGTAAGATATTAAATACTGAAAGACTATTATCAAGCCTCAGTAGTCAAAATTGTACTGAGCCTGAAGAATGTTAGCAAAATTAAACTGAAATTTTTATTGTATTTTATTTATATATGTATTTTAAGTTTTCTATAGGGCACATGCACTCACCAGAGAGACGGGAGTAGGGGGAGTGAGAAAGCAAGCCACCAGGTTTGAGGCTCAAACCATGGTTGGGCACTTGGGAGTCCAGTACCCCAACCACCATGCCACCTGCTGGCCCCTGGACTGAATTTTAATGATCAGTTATAAATAATTATTACTTAGAATAGATTATTTGTGATATAGATGATTTAAGCTCTCTAAAATAAGATGCATATCTGATCTAAAAATCTATTCCATGTTATTAGAATGTTCTTTTCTTAACAGAACATTGTAGAAAGTATTAGACTGTGAAACAATATTTATTTAGAGTCTATATTAATCCCAGGAGACAAAGTTAACCTGCTATTTGTCTTCCACAAAAGGATTTCTGATTCTCAAAGCATTGATGCTTCTTCACAACAGGACAAATTAGTAGAAAGGAAAGAGAGATTTAGAGTGAGTTATTTTTTGCATATATACAAGAAGACTTCAAAAATGGAAGTAAGAGGGAACCAGCAGTTAGCGTAATGGCTATGTCGCTGGACTCCCACGTAGTCGACCGCGGTTTGCGTCTCGGACCCGGTGGCTTACAACTCATGCCGGGCACGTGTGCGTGCGTGCCCAAGATCCCGAGAGGAGAATGGAGGAGAAGGGATTGCAGCGTGACCATCCCCCCTGGGGGGTGATTTCTCGCTTTCTGTCTCTATGTCTCTCTCTGTCTGTCTGGCGAGCGCACGCGCCCTATAGCGAAAAACCTCTCCAAAAAAAAAAAAAAAAAATGGAAGTAAGATGAGTTTATTTTGGTAAAGAAAAATTTTGAAATGCAAGCATAGGTTTTCATAATATGCATTTTCCATGAACTTTTCAAAGACACCCCTCACCACCACCACCACCTCTTACATGTGAATAAGTAAAACAGAAGGCTGACCTCAAGTAAGGGCAGGCTAGCATGAAAGAATCAGTACAAAAGCTGAAACAAGTATTTTTTTTTGAAACAAGTATTTTCATCTGGCATCTTGTTCAAAAGTTTTTCTAGGGTGAGAAACAGATAAGCCAATGGGATCTAAGACTCTTAAAAATTTTGAGAAGAAACACTATTTGGTTTTGAAAGTATTCAATAGGGTTTAACATATAGATGCATAGCATGGTTTGCAAAATATGTTTTATTTGCCAGCTGATAACGTAAACTTGTTTAAGACAAACACTGAAAATTAACTCCTCCATATATTTTCATTCCTCCTCCCAATATCATTCTAAAAGAAAGCCTTTTGTCTTTGTCTTAAAAATTTCCAGAAATTTCTTCTCTATAGGGATGTTAATATATGTGGAATATTGAAAAAAGAAAAGATAGTATTTTTAAGGTAAACAGACAATAGTATTATGACAAAAGTATCTGGGAAACAGTCCTTTGTGTATAGTTCACTTATTTTACTCAGTCTTTGCTATGAAAATCTAGAAAATAGGAGCCTTACTGCCTATTAAGTGTTTGATAAATGTGTAACTAAATATGTCACCCTAAAATAATTAATCAGTATAACTAATGATTTTTGTCCCATCTAAAAACTGAATCATACCTGTTTGTGAAGTTATGATTATTAAACTGTTTTTTGATTACACAGATTATCTGCATTATTTCATTTGATAAAGGGCTGTAATTTATAATCAGGTTTTTTCTGTGATTAGAGGGCGATGAAGAAGATGAAGCTAATAAAATTGAGGCCTTACATAAAAGAAGGAATCTACTTGCTGCCTTCAGCAAACTTATCATCTATGATATTGTTGACATGCATGCAGCTGCAGATATATTCAAACACTACATGAAGGTATAATTTTATTTTCTTTTTTTTCCTTCTATCTAAGTAGCAGTGAAATTCTCATGTAAATGTAAAGATAATGGTAGAAGCCAGGATTGACAGCTTTTTCCTATATGTGTAGATAATTTTCTGATAAGGGTTCCCTCTTTTATGTAAATATGTTTTCATTCATCTCTGTACCATTGTATAGAAGAAAAGTTACTAGTATTTATTTGAAGTAGCACACTCACTTTCCAGCTGCTCTCCTTTTTATAAGCTCCATTTCGTTCCTGAACCTCTGAAAAAGCAGTGCCTAGAACTCTTCATGGTGTGGCCTGACAGATAGTTCTCAGTTTTTGTGTACTTACTTTGTTCTCACTTCAGAGAGAGTGTTTTATTTTTCCCATATTCAGAATTCCATTTATGCCATTTCATCCACTTGAGTATTCATCCATGTTTGGATGAAGCTAATAGCTTCGTCATAGCTAGTATGAGATAGTAGCTAATCCATCATATTTTACTGAACATCTGTAACGTGAGGATAGCCAGAGGTTTAAGTAAAACCTGATTTCTACACTAAAGAGCTTACAGATTAGTACTGAAATTGAAATGTAAATATATGTCTCATGTTAATAATAGGTGGCTGCCATTTGTTCAGTGTCGTTTATATTTGAGATACTGTTCTAAGGTTTTCACATTATCTTTGTTCCTTGGGTTTTTTGGGTTTTTTTTTTTTAAGAGGTTTTTGCCTTAGGGCACATCCACTGCCTGGAGAGAGACAGAAAGACACAGTGAGAAGGAAAGTGAGAAATCACCCCCCAGGGGGATGGCCATGGTGCAGTCCTTCCTCCTCCATCCTCCTCCCAGGATCTTGGGCATGTATACGCATATGCCCGGCATGATTTTCAAGCTACTGGGTTCAGTACATGAACTGCAGTTGTCTATGTGAGAGTCCTGTGATGTAACCTCTACACCGTCTGCTGGTCCTAACATTATCTTTGATCATAACCCTATGAGACAGGATATAGTATCCTCATTTACAAATAAGGAACCTAGGGGCCAGTGAGTGGCATGGTGTTTAAGGGCTCTGGATTGCCACATGGCTGGCTGCAGTTCGAGTCCGAGACCTGACAGCTTGCTTTCTCACTCTCTCTCTCTCTCTCTCTCTCTCTGTCCTTCTCGGATCTAATTAGTTAATTAATTAATTAAAGTTAGATAATAATAATAATAAAAGGAATCTAAGGCTTAGTGGTTAATTTTCTCAGGGCACACAACCATTAAAATAGCACAGTTTTGTTCGTCTTCAAAGACTTACTCTTTCTGCTGGACCACAAAGCATGATTGTTATAGTGATAGATGTACAAATTACAAAGCTAACACCAAATACAGAGGACTAAGTGAGAGGAATCAGAGAAGACCTCCTAAAGCCAATATCTAAATAAGGGATTCTCATTTTTTTTTAAGAATTATTTTATTTAACTTTATTTATTTATTTTAATTCGACCAGAGAGGGACAGAGAGAGAGAGAGAGAAAGTGAGAATGCAAACTGCCTGGTCCACGACTGCAGTTTGCCATGTGGGAATCCAGTGCCCTTAACCACCATGCCACCTGCTGGCTTCCCCTCCACCGCTTTTTTTTTTTGAGAGAGAGAGAGATTTTTGCTATAGGGCACGTGTATTCCCCAGAGCGACAGAAAGTGAGAAATCATCCCTCGTTGGGTAGGGATAGCTACGCCGCAGTCCCTTCTCCTTTATTCTCCTTTTGGTATCTTGGGCACGCACGCACACACACCCTGCGTGAGTTTTAAGTTGCCGGGTTTGAGACTCGAACCACAGTCAACTAGTGGGAGTTCAGCAATGTAACCATTATGCCATCTGCTGGTCCCTCTAAATAGGGTTTTGATGAATGAATGGGAGTGTAAGAGGGAAGAAAATTTCATGCTAAGGTAGCAACATAAATATACATGCCTGTATCAGGTCATTTTTTTTTCTATGTGATCTAAAGAAATCATGAAAGAACTTGCCAAACCAATGTATATCCAGGTGGACTATTGTATTTGTTTATTGAATCTTTTAAATAGAAAATGTCATGGTCTATTAATGAACTTTTGCTTGCTCTTAGTGATCATTTCACTTCTGAGTATTCACAGCACTGGTTTTAGTAATTATTCTGTAGTCTTGCTTAGGTTCAGTATCAAGCTCACTGATGTATACTTTCAGAATAGTTATTCATCCTGAATGAAAATATCTAGGGTAGAACCCGGCATCTGTGGGAGATGGGTGGTTTAATTTTTGTGTATTACCTTCTTTCCTTTTGGAAAATCAGAAATAGGACTCTTCTCTGTCCTATAGTACTTTTCCTATTTTTCACCATTCCTTAAACATAATGTTTCCATCATCTGGAAATTTTCTTAGGCTATTCCAAAGGGACTTCAAAAAGTTTATGGTAAAATGGGATTAAAGTACAAGTGTATTTTGGTGCAAAAATATTTTAAAATCTATGCATAGTTTTTTCAGAACATTGTTCATGAACTTTGTGAAGACCCCTGCTATTCATCTATCCTAGGAAACTGATTAATTTTAAATGACTTGATGTTCTCATTATCTCTTCATTAATCCTGGATCTCAGTTTTGTTTTACCTACTCTTTTTTAGATTTTTTTATTTCTCTCATGAGAGGAAGAGAGGCACTGTTGACAAGGCCTCACCAGGCCATAGTCCCCTTCCCCAACCCTCCCAGCTAGTCAGGACCTCCAGTATCCGGTGTGTCAAAGTTCAATTGAGGATCCGTACCTGGAGTCAGCCATGTGACTCTGGCATCATAGAGCAGCATACTACCACCTGCATCACTGCAAACAGGCTATCCTTTTTTATGTAGTTATCCCCCTGAAGATGAGTTGACTTCTGGTTTTTCCTGGTCATCCTTTAATGTTACTGTATTGGTTCCAAAAAGTGAGCCTTATCCAAAACTGTAATCATCCTAGCTTTTTTTTTGCAAATCTATTTTTTTTTTCACTGAGATTATTTTTAGTTGCACTGAAAGGATGATATTTATGAGCTATTTCATACCCTTTTAGCATCTCACATCATGGAAACATACCAACTCTTTTGAAGATTTTGAAAATCTCATTACCAAACTAATATAAGTCATTCTTCATATAAGCTTAATACTTTAGCTTGGAAATAATATCCAGATTTATTAATTGGATCTGGGTAAAACTTTTACTAATTATTTACTCACAAGAAACATTTTTTACATTTTGTGTCCAAACAACTGAATTATGAATAATTTAAAATGTTAAATTTAACATTTGTTGACATTATTTATTATTTTAATTTTTTATATTTAATAGTAAAATACAGATATGTTAGGGAGAGAAATGAGATAGCACACAAAATATTAAATTAAAAGGTAAGTCCGTTATCCATTTCTGCTCTTTCCCTCCATTTTGCCCTATTCTTCAAAAGTGAAAAATTTTAACTGTTTTGGTTTTAAGGTTTCTATCAAAGTTCTGTTTCTTCATATGTCACCTTTTGGATGTTGTCTATTGAATCATGTTGTGAAGAATGAGAACTTTTTTTTTAATAATTATTTTATTTATTCATTAATTTATTTTTTAATTTGACCAGAGAGAGACAGAGGGTGAGAGTGAGAGAGAGAGGAAGTGAGAAAGCAAGCCACCAGATTCAGGACTCGAACCCTGGTCAGCCATGTGGGAGTGTTCAGCACCTTAACCACCACGCCACCTGCTGGTTCCAAGAATGAGAACTTTTTTTTTTTTGGAGAGGTTTTTCGCTATAGGGCGCGTGCGCTCGCCAGACAGACAGAGAGAGACATAGAGACAGAAAGCGAGAAATCACCCCCCAGGGGGGATGGTCATGCCTCAATCCCTTCTCCTCCATTCTCCTCTCGGGATCTTGGGCACGCACGCACACGCGCCCGGTGTGAGTTCTAAGCCACCGGGTCCGGGACACGAACCGCGGTCGACTACGTGGGAGTCCAGCGACATAGCCATTACGCTAACTGCTGGTTCCCAGAATGAGAACGTTTTTTAACATCACTTCCTTTCCTTCTGTAATTTCCAGCTTCTAAATTTTATTATTATTGCATTATTTTGTAGCCTTAAATATTAAATATATATTTCTTTATATATTATAATTTAACTCCCATTAAATTCAAGATGAAAAAAATTAAACAATTCTGTACTCATCTTTTCTTTCTTTTGTGAATCTATTTTTTATCTTGTGAATTTCAATAATTTTAAAATTATGTTTTATTTCTTTTCTTCACAGTATTATAACGACTATGGTGATATTATTAAGGAAACATTGAGTAAAACCAGGCAAATTGATAAAATTCAGTGTGCCAAGACCCTCATTCTCAGTTTGCAGCAGGTAAGAAATTTGGAGGGAGGGAGACAAAGAATAGAAATAGCATTATTGTATTTCTGTGTACTTATATGTGCTCGGTGTCTTATCTCAGTTAAACGAGGTCATTTTATCAGTGCGTTACTGCAAGTACTATCTAGTGTGTCCTAGTTTTGGAAGATAATTCTGTAGTACATATTTCAAACAGGTAGAATTCTAGTCATCTACTCTGGGTGAGATGAAGTGTCAAATTAGGTGTTTAAAAAGTAATAATATGGGCTAGTCCCATAGCCTGATAGTTAAGGAAGCCAGATCTCACATGCTTGACCATGGTTTGAATCCCAGCCCCAGCTGCTTGAAAAACGTATACTTGTGTGTCCAAAGTCCCAGTAGGATGGAAAAATGGAGAAGAGGGCCAGCCCATGGCCTTGTAGTTAAAGCAGCTGGATCCCACATGGACAACCATGTGCTTCAAGTCGTGGACCCACTAGCTTAAGAAACATGCTGGACACGTGTGTGTGCATGCCTAAAATTCTGAAAAGGTGGAGAAGTGGAAGAGAAGGGATTGGACATGACCACCCCTATAGGGGTGGTTGCCTTTTCTTTCTCTCTCTCTCTCTCTCTCTCTCTCTCTCTCTCTCTCTCTCTCTCTGGTGAACACATACACCCTCTAACACACTCCCCATTAGGGAATATGTTCTCTGTCTGGTAAGCCCACATGCCTTATGGCAACTAAAAAAAAGTAATAATTTATCAAGAAAAAGATTAAAAGCATTTAATAGTGAATAGATACCAATAGTATCCAAATAAGGAAATATATCACATAAATAAGATTTGTAGTAAATAATTATTAATAAGTTAAAACAGAGATTTCAGGGAGTCTAGAGGTGTGTGTCTGTATGTACATATATATGTATGTATGTATGTATACACACACATCTATACATACATAGTTTGTGGTAAAGTTCTTATTTCAGATCAGTGGGGAAATGATTGGGACTATTTAATAAATGCTGATGGGGCTGGCTCCATGGTATAGCAGTAATATGGTACTTAAGGGAAACTGGATTCTGCATAACATCTGAGGCTCAAATCCCTGACCCAGTTTGCCTGAAAAGTAATGGGTACATGAGCAAGAGCCCAAGAGTGTACAGCTAAAGGACAGGGGAAGGGAATTGAGGCATGACCAGAACCTGTGGAGGGTGCTCATTGTTTTCTCTTTCTGTCTCATGGAAGAGATAAGTTAATAAACTTAAAGATAATAGGCTATTTTTTAAAATCCTTTTTGTAAAGAACCTACTAAGTAAGCAATTGATGGTCCACGCAAACTTAAATAGGTTTGTACACAAATCAGCCCTTATTTTTGGTTTGAGTTTACTTATTTCTTCCTTGGAGTGGGCATCCCAACAGTGTCCTCATGCCACAATCCACCCTGAGCCTCAGCCATCCCAGATCAGAGGCACTCAAGCACAGTGGCCAGCCTGTCCTTGCCACATGGTCCAGATCACAGGGTGCTGCATCACTGTGGCTGGCTGGCCCCTATCTGTACTCTGACAAGTTTCTTTTGTTTTTTGTTTTCTTTAAGTGACAAATTGGGGGGAAATATTTTCTTTTTTTGTTGTTGTTATCTTTGTTTTTGTTTTTCTTAGTTTATTAAATTTTATAAGTATTGGCCCTTATAAAAGGGACTAGCACACAAACAGGTAGAATAAGTGAAGAAATATTTTTATAAGAGAGTTAAGAAGCCACTAAGATACTTCCAGGTATTATCGTCAGTGATGCTTTTGTTTTTTTTGTTTTTTGGAGAGGTTTTTCGCTATAGGGCGCATGCGCTCGCCAGACAGACAGAGAGAGACATAGAGACAGAAAGCGAGAAATCACCTCCCAGTGGGGATGGCCACGCCGCAATCCCTTCTCCTCTTGGGATCTTGGGCACGCACGCACACGCGCCCAGCGTGAGTTTTAAGCCACCGGGTCCGGGACGTGAACCGCGGTCGACTATGTGGGAGTCCAGCGACATAGCCATTACACTAACTGCTGGTTCCCTTCAGTGATGCTTTTTATCTTTATTCTGGGATTCTAGGAAATATTCGGCCTCTAGAGCTACTACAAATGCAGCAAATCCTCACTTGCATCCTTTCACTAATGCACCAACAAAGTAAGCATTGTTAGCAAAACTTCCCATGCATCTCTAAGCTTCATTCTGGCCCAATGGATCTCTTAGTCTTTGTACAGCCCGCTTCTCCTGGACAGTTTCTAATGGTGTTCCTTCTATCTTCCATTGTTTATAGACTGGAAGTTTCATTTGACCATGACCGTGTCTATGTCTATGGGCCATGACTGACGGCATGACCCATAGTCTGACCTCTCAGGACACTCAGACCAGAACCAACCAGAAACCTCTTTTTTCTTTTTAAAAATTTTGCTATAGGATATGTACTCTTACCACAGAGACAGAGAAAGCAACCCCTCCCGCCCCCCCCCCCCCCCCCCCAAGGAGATAGTATGCCACAATCCCTTCTCCATCCTATTCACAAGACTTTAGGCACACATACATACATTCCTGGAGTAGTTTTCAAGATGCTGGGTCCAGTACTTGAACCTCACTGTTGGCTGTATGGGATCTAGCTGCCTCAGCCACCACATCATTAGCTCGTCTTGGGGAAAACATTTTAAATCATATATAACAAATTCTATAAATCCATAAGAAAGATAAATAAATCCCATGAAAAATTGAGCAGAGAGTATGAAAAGGGCATTTTTCAAAGGAGGATTCTAAAAACCTAATCAACATGAAGCAAGGCATAGCTTCATTTGTAATTAATGAAACACAGAGATTGCCCTGCAGCTCAGCATATAAGAGAGCTAGATCTCACATGGCCAACTGTACTTGGAATTCTGGCATTAGAGGCCCTGAGAAACACCCTGGGTTCCTGTGCATGTGTGCTCAAAATCTTGATGGAATTGAGGAAAAGGAGGAATTGAGTGAAAGCATTCTGACATTATCAATACCCCTCTAAAGGATGCTTTCTCTTTGTCTCCCCCTTTCTCTCCTGTACATGTATCTTCTGTCAACTAAAAATAATAATAATAGTAATAATAAGTACAAATTAAAACAAGGAAATACAGATCATTGCTAACAGATTGGCATGAATTAAAGTATTGATAAACATATGAAGGTCTTCCAAGAAATTCCTTCTTCTTGGAAGACAATTTGCATTATATTTCTAAGTTTAGGAGAGAGGTGTGTTTCCTTCTTTTTTTTTTTTCCCCTTAGGTTTGTTTTGTTTTGTTTTTGCCATAGGGCATGTGCATTTGCCAGAGAAAGACAGACAGACAGAGGAAAGTGAGAAATCACCTCCCACAGGGGGTAGCAATGTTACAATCCCTTCCATTCTCCTCTCAGGATTTTGGATATGCATGCATATACACCCAGCGTGATTTTCAAGCTGTTGGGTCTGGGATTCAGACCATCGTTGGCCATGTGAGAATCCAGTACCTTAACCACCATGCCCTCTGCTGGCCCCCGGACATATACTTTCTTTAAAGAAATAATTTTGCCTCTGGGTATCTGTATAAATACATGTAGCTATGTACCAAAACATATATCAAATACGTTTTATTGTAGCAGTGTCTGTCATAGTAGAAAACTGGAAATAGTTTAAATGTCCATCAACAGCGGAATGGTTACGTAGTTAAAAATTTTTTTTTCTTTTCTTTATTTTTCTCAAGTTTTACTACAGGGCACATATGCTCATCAGACACAGAGAGAGAAAGTGAGAAATCACCCCCTGGGGTGATACCTATGTACAGTCCCTTCTCCATTCTTCTCTTTAGATTTTGGGCGAGCATGCACATGAACCTGGCATGTTATTTACTTATTTATTTATTTATTTTTCATTTTATACATTCAATCTCTATCCATGACTTAGCTTATAGAGTGAATTTACCCAACATGAAACACACATCAGACCAATCCAGTTGGGGATACTATGCATGTTATCATCAACAGGTAATAAACCATTTCTATGACCCACAAATATCTTGTCTCTATTTTTCTCCCGATTTTCCTTCCCTACACTCTTCCCCTCTCCCACTCTCCTTCCACACTGTCTCCAGTGACCATAACTACTTTCAATGCTTTTATGTCCTCCAATCTTTCAGTCTACCAGGGTGCAGACAGACAGTATATATTAAGTGCAGACATGCAATGTCTTTCATTTGGCTTGCTTCACTCAGCAGTAAATCTTCCATATTTGTTCACTTTCTATCAAAGGCCAGGGTCTTATTTTTTATGAGTGAACAGTATTCCATAGAGTATATGTGCCACACTTTTTCAATCCATTCATCTGTTCATAGACATTTGGGTTAATTCCATTTCTTAGCAATCAGGAATAATGCTACAATAAACATAGATGTGCAAGCACTTTTCTGACTGAGCATTCTCCTGTCCTTTAAGGAGATACCCAGTAGTGAAATTACTGGATCATATGGTAGTTCTATTTGTAGATCTTTGAGGAACCTCCATGTTGTTTTCCACAGTGGCTGGACCAATATGCATTCCCACCATCAATATAGGAGAGGTGCCCTTTCACCATAGCCCTGCCAACACTTATCATTTTTTGTATTTTTAATCTTCACCATTCTAACAGGTTAAATGGTATCTCTTTGTGGTTTTAATCTGGATCTTTGTTATGATGAGGGACGTTGAGCATTTTTTCATATGCATTTTGGTTGTTTGTATGTCTTCCTTAGAGAGGTTTTTGTTCAGCTCATTTTCCCATCTTTTAATTGAGTTAATCATTTTCCTTCAGGTAAGCCTGAGTTCCCTGTGTGTTCTGGTTATCATTCCCTTATCTGAGGCATAACTTACAAAAATATTCTCCCATTCTGAGGGCTGTATGTCCACACTGGTCATTGTGTCTTTTGCTGTGCAGAAACTTCTTAATCTGATGTAACCCCACTATCTATTTTGAAATTATTGCCTGAGTATTGGAGGGTCTTATCTAAGAAATCTTTGCCTACCCCAATATCTCCCAGTTTCCCCAGTGTTTTCCACCAGTAGTTTTATAGTTTGAGGTTTTGGGCTTAGATATTTGATTCATTTAGAGTTGATTTTTATTACTGGTGAAAGATGGGAATCCAGTTTCATCTTTCTGAAGATGGATACCCAGTTTTTGCAGTACCATTTGCTAAAGATGTTTTCCTTTTCCCACTGGATCGACTGCTATGCTTTGTCAAAAATCAGTTGTCTGTACGTTTTGGGTTTTATTTCTGGGGTCACTGTTCTGTTCCATTGGTCCTCATGCCTGTTTTTGTGCCAATACTGTGATGTTTTAATTATCACAACTTTGTAATATATTTTGGGGTCAAGAAGTGAGATGCTGACCACTCCATTCTTCTTGCATAAGATAGTTTTGGTGATAAAGGGGTCTTTTATGATTTCAGACAAAGTCTGATTGTCTTTTCTAGAAATGTAAAGGATGTATCTTGTAATTTTATAGGGATTCCATTAAACATGTAGATTAATTTGGGTAGAATTGCCATTTTTATTATGCTAATTCTTCCAGTCCAGGAATATGGGATGTCCTTCTACTTTTTTGTGTCTTTTTCGATATCTTTTTTAAGATTTTCATAGTTTTCCTTGTAAAGGTGTTTAACTTCCTTGGTTAGGTTTATTGCTATGTGTCTTAGACATTTTGTGGCTATGGTAAAAGGGATTCCTTTCTTCAGTTCTACCTCAATTGGCTTACTGTTTGTATGTAGAAATGCTATAGTTTTTTTTGTTTGTTTGTTTGTTTGTTTGAGAGGTTTTTGCTATAGGGCACTTGCGCTCGCCAGACAGACAGAAAGAGACAGAGAGATAGAAAGCAAGAAATCACCCCCCAGGGGGGATGGCCACACCGCAGTCCCTTCTCCTCCATTCTCCTCTTGGGATCTTGGGCATGCACGCACACGCGCCCAGCGTGAGTTTAAGCCACCGGGTCCGGGACTCAAACCGCGGTCGACTACGTGAGAGTCCAGCGACATAGCCATTACACTAACTGCTGGTCCTGAAACGCTATAGATTTTTGTATGTTGATTTTCTATCCTGCCACTTTACTGTATTCATTTATTACTTTGAGAAGTTTTTTCATGGCTACCTTTGGGTCTTCTATTTATACCATCATGTTATCTGTAAATAAAGATATTTTCAACTTTTCTTTCCCTATTTGAATGTCTTTTATATTGTTCTCTTTTTTGATTGCATTGGCTAGGACTTCCAGCACTATATTGAAAAAGAGTGGAGAAAGTAGGCAGCCTTATCTCGTACCAGTTTTTTTGGAGAGGTTTTTGCTATAGGGCGCGTGCGCTTGCCAGACATACAGAGAGAGACAGAGAGACAGAAAGCGAGAAATCATCCCCCGGGGGGGATGACCACGCCACAGTCCCTTCTCCTCCATTCTCCTCTCGGGATCTTGGGCACTCATGCACATGCACCCAGTGTGAGTTTTAAGCCACCAGGTCCGGGACGCAAACTGCGGTCGACTACATGGGAGTCCAGCAACATAGCCATTACACTAACTGCTGGTCCCTCTTGTACCAGTTTTTAGTTGAAAAGCTTTTAGCTTTTGCCCATTCAGTATAATGTTAGCTCTAGTTTTTCATAGAAGGCTTTTATTGAGAAATGACCCTCCTATGCTGATTTTTCTAAGAGTCTTAATCATGAAGGGTATAGTATTTTGCCAAATGTTTTTTCTGCATAGATTGAAATGATCATATGGTTTTTATCTTTCTTCCTATTAATATGGTGTATTACATTATGGTATATGTTGTTGGATATGATTTGCGAGTATCATATTGAGAATTTTTGCATCTATATTCATCAGAGATATTGGTCTGTACTTTTCTTTTTTTGTCATGTCTTAACCCATAGACATGTGGGTGAGGGGTGAGCCAAGGTCTCTGCAGCTCAACCTTCCTGTCTCTCAGGGCTCACCATGCAACCAGGTTAACACATCATTTATACAAAAATAAAAACTTTATTTGTGTATGTAACATGCCTAAACTGATCTAGAAAACCTTCAGACTTTTAATACTATCGTAATTACCTTTGGAGAGAAGACTAGTATTTGGTGGTAGAAATAGGATAACTTTTACTTTGATATTCCTTGAATTTTTTTACAACCTCTCCCATTTGAATATAGCTATCTTTGAATATATTTTAAAGTTTATGAAGAATTTATAAACAGTGAATTATAAATACACATTAAATCTCTGAAAGAGCCAACTATTTCTTCTAGTAATGACACAGTAAATAGTTCATGCCAATCCATTGCTTGCTGAAGAAAATTTGAAAAAGTGGACAATGTATTTGCACAGGGAGTTTTTTTTTGTTGTTGTTGTTTTTAAGTGTGCTAGAGTGAGTGTGTACTGACTGACAGGAAAAAAAGCACCCCCTTCTGCGGGAGGGACCAATAATCATGCCATAATTCCTTCTTCATTTCTCCTTTTGGGACTGCCAGGTCTGGGGCTCAAACAGCACAGTTGGTCATGTGGAACTCAGCTGCCTATAACCATCACATCACAGACTGGCCTGGGAGTTCTTGGTATTTCAGTGAATGGTCTGATTAGAGTAAATTGAGAGATTGAGAGGTGGGGAAGTAAAGAAGCAAATGTAAATAGTACTTTTCATTCCCTGTGCCATAAAGGGAATTCAGAGAAATGGGAGGGTAGCTGGCAGAGGAAATGGGTTAAGTTAGGGTTTTTTAAAGTTGGATACATCAAACAGAGAAGGAAAGTTAATGATGCAGAAAACAGCAGTTAGCATGTGCACATAAACCACTGAGCTGGTGAGAATGTGAGAATCTTTAACTACATAATCTCTAAAGTTCTACTACCTTGAAAATTCTAACATAATTCTAGGTTTTTATCTAGTATATAAGGAGGAGATGTGGCTTTAGTTGAAAGTCTAGACAGTTCACCCCTCATAATTAGAGGGAAGGTAGAAGTATACAAAAACAATTTTAAGTATCTAGATTTGGTAATAGAATGATTGCTTTTATACTCTCTCATACTGTAGGGGTTTGCTTTTGTTGTTATTTTAAAAAAATACATAAAACATACATATGATTTATAAAACTCCTCCACCAGATTAAGAACTTTTTAGTGTATTTTATTACTGAGTAGAAAAAATCAGACTCACATATCCCAGTGATCTTTTTTTGTAAATGTTCTTGCCTAAAATATAATAAATGAAAAAACAAAGTTCTGAACCCTGTGTTTCATATATTGCCATTCCTGGAAAAACATCAGTAACAAAAAGAATACATTGATGTTTATAAGTGTACAGTATATTCCTGTAATTATATTTCCTTTACCCATTCCAAAATGCATTTTTTTTATCAAAAAGAAAAAAATTTCTGTCTGTGTTTAATCATGCTACCAGCATGAAAATTGATTCAAGAAACTAGGAAGTAGATATATTCGAGTAAGGGAGCATTCTGGTTATGCTTCAATGCAAGGAGAAAAACATATTTTACCATATGCCTCTTACATATTTTTAAATTATATTACCTATTCTAGAAATAAATTTAAAATATTTTTAACCTACAGATTTTTTTTCCTTTTTATTTTCTATTAGTTATTTAATGAACTTGTTCAGGAGCAAGGTCCCAACCTAGACAGGACGTCAGCCCACGTCAGTGGCATTAAAGAATTGGCACGTCGCTTTGCCCTTACATTTGGACTGGACCAGATCAAGACACGAGAAGCAGTTGCCACTCTTCACAAGTGAGTAAAGTAAACAAATACTTCTGTTATATAGAATCTGGTGTCCTGGAATAGAACTGAAATGATTGTTATTTGGCCCATTTTTAAAGTAGCAAATGTTAGAATTTTTGAGTTAATAGAACTTTAGAGATTATGTAGTTAAAGATTCTCACATACAGCATTTGTGGTTTAAAAAAAAGCTTACATAAACTAACCACTTTTTTCATTTTATAAAATATGGAAAGGAAGGTTTAATAACATACTCTTGTCTGGTCTAACAGTGAGAAACTGAGAGACATGGGTTTAAAAAGACTACACAATAATGATTTGGTCAATTTCATTTTATAACTATGGAAACTGAATAATAAAAAAATCTTGGTACCATGACCAGCTCCTAGAAACAAATTTTCTGATTATCTCATTTTATTTCCAGGGTATTATGTTACTCCTGAAAGAAATACATATAGGAATTTAGCTTTATTGCTGTGTAGCGATTTTTTTTAATATAGACTTTATCATTTTATATTATAATAAAATTAAACAATATGCATATATTTTGTATAAATTCACATGATTCTACTGTTTGAATTTAAAGGATTTTACTTCCTTCCCAAATGTTTTTGTACTTTTATTCCATTGAGAGAACTACACTAACTTATCTGGAAAAATAAGATATTTTCTTTTACTTCAGGGATGGCATAGAGTTTGCCTTTAAATACCCAAATCAGAAAGGACAAGAATATCCACCTCCTAATCTGGCTTTTCTTGAAGTACTAAGTGAATTTTCTTCTAAACTTCTTCGACAAGACAAAAAGACTGTGTAAGTTGTATACCGCAAGAGAAATGGTTTATTTATGACACAATCACAGTTTTAAATATTTATCTTTTGAAAAATGTTAATCATCTAAGATGTCATTAGTACTGGTAACTTAAGCTCCAATAGTTTAAGGAACTGTATTTTTCTTTTAAGATTTTATTTTATTTTTTACACATGTGCTCACTAGAGAAAGACAGGCAGAGAGAGAGCAAGCTGCCATGTCCAGGACTCAAACTACAGTCAGCCATGTGGTAGTCCAGTGCCTTCACTACCACACCACCTACTGGCCCCTCTTTTAAGCTTTTATGTAATTATTTCAATGTTCAACTTTCAGTCCCCTAGAATCTAAACAATGAAATTATTTCTTTTTTTTTTTTAGAATTATTTTATTTAACTTTATTTATTATTATTATTACTACTATTATTTTCCAGTCTGATCAGAGAGAGGGAAAGTTAGAAAGCAAGCCACCAGGTCTGGGATTCAAACCACAGTCAGCTATGTGGGAGTCCAGCAACTCCCACCACCACACCACCCGCTGGCTGAAATGATTTCTTACTCTGCAGTTCAAAGATGCATGAACATTGGCTTAGCTGGTGCATAACCCTTTCTTTCCTCTTCCCTTTTAAATTAATTTTGGTACTTTTTTTTTATTTAATCGTAAAAGGGCATGTGCACTCACTAGAGAGAGAGGTTACCCTCAATTGAGAATGGTCACGTCGCAGTTCTTTTTCTACCATTTCTCCATCCCATCAGGATTTGGGGCACACACATTCTTTCATGCTTTTTAAGCTATCAGGGCCAGGATCTGAATCACAGTTGGCCATGTGAGATCTGGCTCTCTATGTACTATGGAGTTGGCCCTTCATTTTAGTCTTATTTTCTGTATTAGTTTACTTGTATCAAGAAGGTTTTTTTGTTATTGTTTTTTTTTTTTTTTTTTCAGGTTTGTTAAGTGTGTGTGCATGTGCCAAAGAGAGATGGGGTGTGGTTGTGGGATGATCATCCATTTGCTGGAGGGGTAGCCACGCCACAATCCCTTTGCCTCCATTATTCTCTTAGGATGTGGGGCATGAGCTTAAATATGCCCTGCTTGTTTTTCAAGTGCCAGTTCTGGGACTCAAACCACGCAATTGGCCATTTGAGATCCAGCCTTCTCAACCACCAAGCTATCAGCTGGCCCAAGGAGGAAATTTTTTCTCTATTTGTTTTTTTTCCCTGATAATTGTTAATAGTTTAAAGCTATATATATGTATATTTTTATATATATGTATGTATATAAAATATATTCTATATAATATATATAATTTTCAAAAAATCTTGATGAGATTAAGTTTTTGTTTTTTTATTTTTTTATTATTTTTGTTAATTTTAATAGTTATACATTTAGTTGCTATACATCATTTAGATTGTAAAGAGACTTTACCCAGCATGATATACACCTCAGTCCAGCCCAGTTGAGAATATTATACACGTTCTCATCAACAAATAACAAACTATATCTGTGTCCCATAAATATCTTACCTCTCTATTTTTTACCCCAAATTTCTTTTCCTACACTCTTCTCCTCCCACATTCTTTCCATTTTGTCTCTAGTGTCCATAACAATTTTTAGTACCTGTATGTCCTCCAGTCTTTCTATCTCTACCATATGTGTTAAGTGGAGACATACAATGTATCTTTTTCATAGCCTGACTCGCTTCCAGCAACAAATCTTCCATACTCCTCCACTGTCTGTCAAATTCCAGGGCCTTGTTGGGTTTTTTGGCTGAGTAGTATTCCATGGAGTATATGTGCCACACTTTTTCAATTCATTCATCCATTTGTGGACTTTTGGGTTGGTTCCATGTCTTAGCAATTGTGAATAAGGCTGCAGTGAATATAGATGTGCAAGCGCTTTTCCAACTGAGCGTTCTCCTGTCCTTTGGGTAGATACCCAGGAGTGGAATTGCTGAATCATATGGTAATTCTATTTGAAGGTCTTTGAGGAAGCTCCATATTGTTCTCTACAGTGGCTACACTAATTTACATTCCCACCAACAGTGTAGGAGTGTTCCCCTTTCACCAAATCCCCTCCAGCACTTACATTTTTTTTTTTTTTTTTTTTTTTTTTAATCTTCACCATTCTGACTGGGGTTAGGTGGTATCTCATTGTGGTTTTGATCTGCATCTCTAATAGATGTTGAGCAATTCTTCATATGCTTTTTGGCTGTTCGTATGTCTTCCTTAGAGAATTGTTTATTCAGCTCTTTTTCGTATCTTTTTATTGGGTTCATCTTTTTTTCTGGGTAAGTTGCTTGAGTTCCCTGTGTATTCTGGTTATCAGTCCCTTATCTGAGGCACAGTTAACAAAAATTCTCTCCCATTCTGAGGGTTGTCAATTCACACTAGTGACAGTGTCCTTTGCTGTGCAGAAACTTCTTAATCTGATGTAATCCCACTTGTCTTGTCTATGTTGGGGATTATAGCCTGTGCTTGGGGTGGGGGGGGGTCTTACTTAAGAAGTCTTGGCCTACCTCAATATCTCCCAGAGTTTCCTAGTGTTTTCCAACAGTAGTTTTCTCGTTTGTAGTCTTAGGTTTAGATCTTTGGTACACTTCGAGTTGATTTTTGTTAATAGTGACAGATAGGGGTTCCAATTCATCTTTCTGCAGGTGGATACCCAATTTTTCCAGCACCATTTGCTAAGGAGCTTTTCTTTTTCCCACTGGATTGACTGGTACCCTTTGTCAAAGATGAGTTGGCTGTATGTTTTGGGGTTTATTTCTGGGGTCTCTACTCTGTTCCATTGGTCCTCATGTCTGTTAATACCATGCTGTTTTGATTATCACAACTTTGTAATGTATTTTGAGGTCAGGAAGAGAGATGCCCCCCCACTCCTCTTGCACAGAGTGGCTTTGGCAATACAGGGTCTTTTATGATTCCAGACAAATTCTGTGATTGACTTTTCTAGATCTGTGAAGAATGTCTCTTGTAATTTTATAGGGATTGCAGTACATTTTGGAGATTAGTATGGGTAGGATTGCCATTTTGTTTATATTAATCCTGCAAATCCAGGAGCATGGGATGTCCTTCCACTTTTTTGTGTCTTTTTTTATTTCCTTTTTAAGGTTTTCATAGTTTTCCTTATAGAGGTCTTTGACTTCCTTGATTAGTTTTATTCCTAAGTATCTTCTACTTCTTGTGGCTATGATAAATGGGATTACTCTCTTGAGTTCTGTCTCTGTCTGCTTGTTGTTTGTATATAGAATTGCTATAGATTTTTGTAAGTTAATTTTGTATCCTGCTACTTTATTGTATGTATTTATTGCTTTGAGGAGTTTTTTTGTGGATACTATTGAATCTTCTATGTAAACAGTTCATGCCATCTGCAAACAGATAATTTCAATTCTTCTTTCGCTATTGGAATGCCTTTTATTTCCTTCTCTTGTCTGATCGCATTGGGTGGAACTTCCAGTACTATAGTGAATAGGAACAGAGAGAGTGGACAGCCTTGTCTTGTACTCATTTTTAGTAGAAAAGCTTCAGCTTTTCCCCATTCAGTATAATGATAATGTAGGTTTTTCATAGATGGCTTTTATTATGCTGAGAAACAATCCTTCTATGCCAATTGTACTGAGCATCTTAATCATGAAAGGATGCTGTATTTTGTTGAATGCTTTTCTGCATCAATTGAAATGATCGTTGTTGTTTTTTTTTTTCAAAATTATTTATTTAACTTTATTTATTCATTCATTTATTTTTCATTTGACCAAAGAGACACACACAGAGAGAGAGAGAGAAAGTGAGAAAGCAAGCCACCAGGTCCAGGACTTGAACCGTGGTCAGCCTTGTGGGAGCATCCAGCGCCTTAACCACCACACCACCTCCTGGTCCCAAATGATCATATGGTTTTTATCTTTCTTTCTGTTAATATGGTGTATTACACTTACGGTTTTGCATATGTTGAACTACCCTTGCATCTCTGGAATAAAGCCCACCTGGTCATGATGAATAATCTTTTTAATATGCTGTTGAATATGGTTAGCAAGTATCTTGTTGAGAATATTTGAATCTATATTCATCAGTGGTATAGGTCTGTAGTTTTCCTCTTTTGTCGTATCCTTATCTGTTTGGGGAATGAGGGTATGGAGGCTTCACAGAATTAGTTTGGAAGGATTCCTTCCTTTTGGATCTCTAGAAACAGTGTGAGTAGGATGGGGGTTAACTCTTCTTTAAAAGTTTTGTAAAATTCAGCAGTGAAGCCATCGGGACCTGGACTTTTCTTTGTTGGGAGGTTATTTATTACTTATTCAATCCCATTCCTTGTTATATGTCTATTCAGGCTTTCAATGTCCTCTTGAATCAATCTTGGTAAATTATACATCTCCAGAAATTTATCCATCTCATCCATGTTTTCTTGTTTGTTGGTGTATAGTCACTCATAGTATCCTCTAATGATTTTTTTTTAATTGTATAATGGTCTTTATTTACAACTTTATTGGCAAAAAAAGAGGGAAAACTTTTAAACAGTTTAACACAGGGCATCATTGCTGATCTTGTCAGAATAAAGAAGTTCCATTTTAAATGTCCATCAAATTGTCCAAACATATACAATACTGAATCTGTGCATTAAGTTTGCTTTATGAAGTACACTGTTCATGTTTCAGGCAATCTTTTAAACATATAAATACAAAGAAAATGAAATCATTCATTTAAAAACTGCATCAAATGAAGGGTATTTTTAAATGTAAATTTATGTTGTTCCTTGTAATAACACATGCCCTATGAAAACCAAAAGCTGGAAAAGCAGTTATACTTCCTACTTGAGTGGACAGTTACAACGATAAGTCATTTTCTGCAATGACCATTATATTTTCAATTTATCATGAACTACGCTGAACTTACTATGAGATATAGTCAAAGTCAGAAGAGAAGACGTAGAGAGGATTTTCCTTTTCTTGGAGGAGGCTAAGCCCTCCAGAGTCAGCATGAGAAATAAGCATCCTGCTGATTCTAGGTGGAAAAACTTAATGTAGTCAATTTCAACTCATGCTGAGCTGACTTATTTTTTCACTGGCTTATTTGGTGTCATTCTTCTAAATCAAGTGTGTTTAATTCTTCTTCTAGTTCATCCAAATCTTCCCCAGTAAAAAGATTTTCATCAACAGGAACAGCATCAATGACTCCATTTTCCCATCCCTCCCCTTCGGTGTCATCTTCCAAATCACTTCTTTCACCATTTTCAGCCCTGCCTCCAGAAGCTTCACTTAATTTGTTTTCATCTTTATCTGAAGTATATGTGCTGAAACTTTCAAGACTGGCTACAGTAATACCTGTTTCATCTATATCTCTTGGGATATACAAGCTTAAATCTATGTCATTTATGCTCATGGAATCATCAACCTCATCACCACCTGTTCCCTGGGTGTACCGGGTATCATCTGCTGCTTCATCATCATCATTGACCAGTTCAGAACGAAATTCAAACACTTCACGACCACTGATCACTAATGCTTTCCCTGCTTTAAAGTCAGCTTTCCTTCTTTCCATATCTTGTTCAAGTTTATCGATCTTTTCTTGTCTTTTCCTTTTTTTCCATGCAAGAAAATATTCTAGAGTGATTTTGGTAACATTTGGACCTAGTGCAGAACACTCTCTTTCAATGAGATCTTCTAATGAAATTTCATCTTCTTTCTCTTCTTTCTTTTTGTCTTTTTTTAAGACAAATCCAGGAGGAAGTGCATGATGGTACATGCACATATCACCACCTCCAGGGCATACCCAAAACCAGCCATATTTGTTGTTTTCAATAGCTTCAAGAAAATGCTTGCACACCGTGCTTCTTGTTCACTACTTCCAGCTTTTTCTCATCCCAATTATCCATAGTATCTTTCTCAAGTTCTTCATCTCTTGCATCAATGTAAATACTTCGTTTTTCACATTTTCTCTCCAGAGTCAAGTAATGAGAGAATTTACACTTACCTCCCTTAGTACATTGTCCTTGCTTGAAGAATGCACAGACCATGGACTTGGGATCTGCACCTTTACTTATTTTTTGAGCAGCAACTACAGGTTTGAACAACTCATTTAGCTCCTATAATTCTTTCTTGTCATCTTTCTTCAATTTCTTTTCATCTTCACTCTGTGCTACCTAACGTGGATTTTGTTGACCAAATTTAACTTGATGAGTGACAGCCTTAATGAACTTCTGTTGCTTCGCTCCTTTCTTATTTTTTAAACCAAAAGTTTTGTCTTCGATAATCTTCTCCTTCTTTTTCTGCTCCGCCTTTTTGCTGCCCCCGGCCTGAGCCTGTTTCTTAGGGGGCATTGCGGAGATAAGGGTGACCGGCCAGACTTAAGGGCAGATGGATACCATCAGGGGAGCTGGCCCCATGGCAGAGGAGCCTCTAATGATGTTTTGTATTTCTATTATGTCAATTGCAATGTTGCCTAATTCATTGCAAATTTGATGTATCTGGTTCCTTTCTCTCTTCTTCTTAATTAGTTTAGCTAATAATGTGTCAATCTTGTTTATCTTTTCAAAGAACTAGCATTTGCTTTCATTTATTTTCTGTATAATTCAATTATTTTCTATTTCATTTATTTTTGCTAGAATCTTTATTCTTTCTTTTCTCCTGGCATTTTTTGGCTTTTTTTCTTGTTGTATTTCTAATTCCCTGAGGAATAATGTTAGGTTGTCCTTTTGCCACCTTTCCATCTTTTTTTTTTTTTTTTTTTTTTTTTTGAGAGGTTTTTTGCTATAGGGCGCGTGCGCTCGCCAGACAGACAGAGAGAGACATAGAGACAGAAAGCGAGAAATCACCCCCCAGGGGGGATGGTCACGCCGCAATCCCTTCTCCTCCATTCTCCTCTCGGGATCTTGGGCACGCACGCACATGCGCCCGGCGTGAGTTGTAAGCCACCAGGTCCGAGACGCGAACCGCGGTCGACTACGTGGGAGTCCAGCGACATAGCCATTACGCTAACTGCTGGTTCCCTACCTTTCCATCTTTTTCTTGTGTACTCTAATTGCTGTGAACTTCCCTCTTATGACTGCTTTTGTTGTGTCCCATAAATTGTGGAAACTTGTGTACTCATTATCATTTGATTCCTTGAATCTTTTGATTTCAGTCTTAATCTCTTCAGTAGTCAGGAAGTCATATAGGAGTAGGTTATTTAGTTTCCATGTATTTGTGTATTTTCGAGAGTTTTTCCTGAGTAGTATCAAGTTTAATTCCATCATGGTCAGAGAAGATGCTAGATATAGTTTCTATGCTTTTGAATCTGTAAAGGCTTGCTTTGTGCCCTATCATGTGGTCAATCTTTGAGAAAGTACCATGCGGGGCTGAGAAAAATGTATATTTTGTGATTTTGGGGTGGAAAGTTCTATAGATGTCTATCAAGTCCATGTGAGGTATCATTTAGGTCCTGGATCTCCTTGCTTATTTTTTGTCTCATTGACCTGTCTAAAGGAGATAATGGGATGTTGAGATCACCAACAATTATTGTGTTACAGTCTGTCTCTCCTTTTAGATTTCGCAGTCTTTCTTTTACATATTTGGGTGCTCCTAAATTCAGTGCATAGATATTTATAAGTGTCATATCTTCTTAGTGAATTAGCCCTTTTGCTACTATAAAATGTCCATCTTTGTCTCTTCTTACAACTTTTGTCTTAAAGTCTATTTTGTCCGAAATCAGTATAACTACTCTGGCTCTTTTCTGGTTTCCATTTGCATAGAATGCCTTTTTCCAGCCCTTCACTTTTAGTCTATTTATGTCCTTATCCGTAGGCAGCAGATGGAGGGTTCCTGATTTTTAATCCAGTTCACCTGTCTGTGCCTCTTGATAGAATTTAATCCATTAACATTTAATGTTATTATCAGTATTTCCAGATTTGTCCCTAACATTAAGTTGGCCATATTCTTGGTTGTTTTTTGTTCTCTTGTTGCTGTCTCTTTAGTCTTCTTGGTATAGTACTCCTTTCAGAATTTCTTGAAAAGCTGGTCCAGAATTGGTAAATTCTATCAGGTTTTGTTTATCTGAGAACATTTTTATTTTCTTTTCTCATATGAAGGATAATCTTGCCAGGTAAAGTATTCTTGGTTGAAATTGTTTTTCATTTAACACTTTGAATATATTTCCCCATTCTTGCCTTGCTTGCATTGTATACGATGAGAAATCTAGTGTTAGCCTGATGGGAGAGCCTTTGTACGTGATTTGATATTTCTCTCTCGCCAATCTTAGTATCTTGTCTTTGTCTGTTGTTTTGGTCAATCTAGCTATAATGTACCATAGAGAGGATCTTCTTGGATCAATTCTACCTGGGGTCTGTATTTCTTGGGTCTGGACAGATTAAGTTTTATTTAGAGCAAACGAAAATACTTTTCAAGAGAATGATACCATGATGGATTCCAAATTTTACAATTAATAGGGAGAGTCAGCAATGATACACTAAATACAAGGAAATTTGGACAGTTAATGTTCATATGAATAATAGTGGTAGTTTTGAGGAAACTTAGATGTTTATTTAATGTGGGACCAGCAATTGTCATAATGGCTATGTCGCTGGACTCCCATGTAGTTGACCACGATTTGAGTCCCGGACCTGGTGGCTTAAACTCACCCTGGGCTCATGTGCATGTGGGTCCAAGATCCCGAGAGGAGAATGGAGGAGAAGAGATTACGGTGTAGCCATTCCCCCGGGAGGTGATTTCTCACTTTCTGTTTCTCTGTCTCTGTCTTTCAGGCAAATACATTTGCCCTATAGCTAAAACCTCTCCCAGAATAAATAAATAATAAATTTAAAAAGATTTTAAAAAGTAATTTATTTAATGTTAGTCAAAAATATTTATTAAGCTCCTGAAATGGTCAAGTATTGTTCTAAAGCTTATATTCTAATGAATGGCAATGTAGCATAAACGTTCTGACAAATGAGTTCCAGGCACTGAAGTGCGGTAATATAGAGAAGAACAAATATCAAGTATTGGTTGGAGTGGCCAGAAAACTTTTTTAACATAGGTATTTACAGTAATATGTTTAACTCTAAAGATTACTTTTGCTTCATCCTATAAGTTTTTGATATGTTGCATTTCTATTTTCATATATGTCAAAGAATGTTCTTGTTTTCACTTGTTATTCTTTATAGGTTTTTGCCATAGGGCATGTATGCTTGCTAGAGAGACAGAGACAGAGAAGAAAAGTGAGAAATCACCGTCCGAGGGAGATGGCCACACTGCATTCCTTCCTCTTTCATTGTCCTCAGGATTTTGGGTATGCATGCAATGTGTCCAGAGTGATTTTTAAGCCACCAGGTCTGGCAATCAAACTGCTATCGGCCATGTGGGAATCTAAGACATTAACTACACTACACTAACTGCTGGCCCTCACTTGTTATTCTTTAACCTATGGATTATTTAGAAATATTTTGTTTAATTTTCACATATTTGTGAATTTCCAAATTTTCCTGTTACTGATTTCTAATTACATTTCATTGTGGTCAGAGATTGTACATTTTATGACCTTAATTATTTTAAATTTATTGAGACTTTTCTTCTCCCCTATGAGGGAGAGAGAGAGATAGATAGGTATCTTCAATAATTATTTTAAGTTTATTGAGACTTTTCTTCTTTCCTATGAAGAAGGGAGAGAGAGAGATAGGTATCTTTGACAGGGTCTCACTGTGTCACAATCATCCTGTCTCTGTCTCCTAATTAGCCATAACTGGATGAGCAACCATACCTAGCATATTACCCAGGAACCCAAACCTAGGCCTTCTTTGCAGCTTCCAGCCTTCCAAGTAGTGTTGCTATTTGTATTCCACCATGGCTGCACCTATTGAGGCTTTTTTTTTTTTTTGGACTAACATATGGTGCATTCTGGAGAGAATATATGTGTATTTGGTTTTTAAATGGAATTTAGTTCTATAAATGTCTGCTTGGTCTAGTTAGATTTTAGTTTTGTTTATACTGTTTTTCTCTTCTCATATTTGCTTGTTAATCCAACCTGACAACGTTCATTATACTTTTGTTTTCTATATATCTTGTGTGGGTTTTGTTGTTGTTCTTTCTCCTTTATTGCCACCTTTTATATTACATGAATATTTTCTAATATAACATGTTAATTCCTTAAATGATTTTTATTTTTTTTTATTTTCTTAGTGGTTTTTCCTTATACCAAAATTTGCTTGAGATTTATACTAACATAATTCTAAGGAAATACAGAAAATTTACTTCTGTATAACTATTCCTCCCTCCTTTTTTATGCTATTATTGTTATACATACATTTACATGTGTTACAACCCCAACAATACACTGTTATTATTACTTGATATAATCTTACTTTGTTAAGAAGCTGAGGAAAGAAAGAAAAGTACTTATATATTTATAGTGTTTGTTGTATAATTAACCTTCCTATTTACCATTTCTGACTTTCCTCATTTCTTCCTGTGGATTCAAACTACCATCTGGTATCATTCCCTTACTGTAATATAGCTTTTTTACTCACCCACCTCGTTTTCTGTTTATTCTCAAATATATTACATTTTTATGTTATTGGCCAAACAGTACAGTTATACACATATTGTTTTATACAGTTGTTTTAAAATCACTTAAGAGAAGAAAGAATGAGTAAATATGCAACTCTATTTTCTTTTATAGCTATCTCTGTAATTACCTTTACTGGCACTTTCTTCGTGTAAATTCAAATTATCCTATGGTATCCTTTCCTTTTAGCATGAAGAAATTCCTTTAGTATTTCTTGTAAGATAGGTCTGTAAATTATCTCAGCTTTGATTAATCTGAGCATGTCTTTCTTTTGTCTTTAGTTTTGAAATATGGCTTTGCTGGATTTAAGATTCTTGTTTAGTAGTTTTTTGCTTTCGGCGTTGGTGCTATGTCATCCCATTGCCTTTGTCCTCTTATTTTGTCTGTTGAAAAATCAGCTGTTAATTTTATTGGTTTTCCTTTGTGTGAAAGGAGTTACTTTCTCTTGGTGTTGTTTTTTGTTCCATCTTTGGCTTTCATTATTTTTCCTATGATGAATCTGGGTGTATATCTTTTTGCATTTATCTTGTTTGTAGTTTATTGAACTTTGTGATGTGTAAATTAGTGTTTTTCATCAAATTTTGATTTTTGTTAGCCATTATTACTTCTATTTTGTTATTGTTGTTTCTTTCTCTCCTTTCTTTTATAATTCTCTTTTTATTACCAGAGAAAGAGAGAGAAAGCACTCCTCAAAGGGGCATGGTCATGCCATAGTCCTTCATTTCTCCATCCTGTCACATGTGTACACATAATGTATATACTTGTGGCATGCCTTTTAAGCCACTCAAAACGTGTTTGGTCATGTGGGATCCAGCTCCCATGCACTGAGCAATGGGCCCAGCCCTTGTGCTTTTTGTATTCTCGTTACACATGTGTCAATGCACTTAAGGGCGTCCTACTTTCTCCCAGGTTCTGTTCATTTTTCTTTGGGTTTTTTATTGGAGTTTTTTTTGTTTTTGTTTTTATTTTTTTTTAATCTCTCCTTTGGATTGCATAATCTCTCTTTAAAAATAAATAATAATTATTTATAGATCTTATTTACAGAAAAAAGTTCCTATACTAGATATATGTTTGTTCAGTTTATTTATTCCATGAATGTGAGAGACAGAGAGAAGAGAGCAAGTGAGAGGCAGTCACCCTCAACAGGGTCCTGATGCTGTTACTCACCTGCAGCCTTCAGCTAGCCCACAATTATGGAAACACATTTACCCATCATGTTCATGGAGGTTTCTGGACATGAACTAGGAACCTTCCCATGTGGAACTGCCTCACAGAGCATTATGTTGTACTGTTGTGTCATTGTCTGTCTCATAATTTATTGATTTACCTTTAGGTTTGCTGTTTTTTTTTTTTCCTTTTGTCCACCCAAATCTGCTGATCAGCCTCTGCAGTAAATTTTTAATCCCATTATTGACTCTTCAGCTGCAAATTTACCATTTGGTTCTTTTTATCTTTTCTTTTTATTCATATTCTCTATTGATGAAATATTATCTTACCTGCTTTTAATTTTTTAGATATAACTTTATTTTTCTGAACATATTTATAATAATTGCTTTGAAATATTCATGAGTGGGGCCAGCAGGTGGTCTGGGGGTTAAGGGCACTGGACTCCCACATGGATGACCGCAGTTCAAGTTCTGGACCTGGTGACTTACTTTCTCACTTATTCGCTCTCTCTCTCTTTCTCAGTCTCTCTCACTCTGTCCCTCTCTGGTCAAATTTTAAAAATAAGTAAATAAATAAAGTTAGATGAACTAATTTCTTTTTTTTTTTTTTTTTTTTTTTTTTTTTTGGAGAAGTTTTTGCTATAGGGTGCATGCGCTCACCAGAAGGAGAGACAGAAAGCGAGAAATCACCCCCCGGGGGGATGGTCACACTGCAGTCCCTTCTTCTCCATTCTCCTCTTGGGATCTTGGACACGCACACACGCACGCCCGCCCGGCGTGAGTTTAAGCCACCAGATCCCAGACTCAAACCACAGTCGACTACGTGGGAGTCCAACGACATAGCCATTACACTGCTGGTACCCCATTAGGGGCCAGCAGTTGGCATAATGGGACCCGGTGGTTTAAACTCATGCTGGGCGCGCGTGCGTGCGTGCCCAAGATCCCAAGAGGAGAACGGAGGAGAAGAGATTGCCGCGTGGCCATCCCCCCGGGGTGTGATTTCTTGCTTTCTATCTCTCTGTCTGTCTCTCTCTGGCAAGCGTGTGTGCCCTATAGCAAAAACCTCTCCAAAAAAAAAAAATATATATATATATATATCTGGACTAAATTCCTATTGCTTGCCTTTTTTTCCTATATATACATCACATTTCTCTGTTGTTCTGTGTTTTATAATTTTGTGTTGAAAAGTGGGCATTTTAGGTAATATATTGCAGGGCCAGTTCTATAGCCAAGTGGTTAAGGGAGCTGTATCCCACATGGCTGACCACACAATTTGAATTCTTGTCCCAATATCTTGAAGTAAAACATCACATGCATATGCATGTGTGATCAAAATCCCAACAAGATAAAGAAATGGAAGAGAGGGGATTGCAGCATGACCATGCCCCATGGAGGGGTTCTTCTTCTCTTTATCCCTCTCCCTCTGTTTCTGGCAAGTGCATGTGCCATCCAGCAATTTTTTTAAAAAAAAGATAACATATTGCAAATATGATATATTGATAAATAATCATTTAGCTGTTCTTGATTTCTTGTTTCCCTAGAGGTTGATGTTGTTGTTGTTTTTGTTGTCACGTGTTTATTTGTACAGTGACTTTGGTAACACACTTGAAACCCATATTTCCTCTGTCATATGCAGCCTCTGCTGAACCTACACAGATCGTCTTTCTTTTGTTTTTATCATTTAACTTGGCTGTCTAGGGGCCACCCCTGCATCAGCATAAGCCACTTACTGATTAAAGGTTGTGCTTAAGGTCCTCCTCGCACCTTAACTAGTTAGATTTTTTACTCTTTATTATTGGGGAAGGGGGGCCATACATGTGTAGCTTTCCTAACTGCAAGATTTTTTTTTTAAATATCTTAACCTGTTTCAAATCTGTTTAGCAATAAACTTACTAATTTGAAACCTGTAAACAAAAATTCATATCTTAAGCATAGCATTATGTAAGCAGAATAATAACAAAAAAAGTTATCCTTTTCACATATAAGAATAAACATATTAAATTCCAAGTTAGCCCAGCCAGCCTATTAATCACCACCAAAGATTGGTGATAAAGCATTCTCCCAGTGTTGAGATTTAAAAAGATAATAATAATATATAACCACAGTGGAGGCTTTGGTAGACTGTACTCAAATGAATCAGTTGGAGCTCCTAAAATGAATGAAGAATCACTATTTTTTTCCCTTTTTTAAAAAAATTGTAATAGTGTATATTTACGGTATGTAACATGTTTTGATATACATATATGTTGTGAAATGATCATCACAAACCAACATATCCAATTCTTAGGATTGACTATGATCCAGGAGAGATCTTTCTTGGCCATTCCTTTCCATGGTTCTCACTATTAAACTTCTGGCTGCTCTGCTTTGACATTTGTTGTTGATAGTATCACAGAGCTGCCAGCACCCTCATTTCTTTATTTGAGGGAGACTGATTTTTTTTTTTTTTAAAGAATTTTTTTTAATTTAACTTTATTTATTACTATATCATTATTATTTTTCAGTTTGATCAGAGAGAGACAGAGAGAGAGAGAGGAAGTGAGAAAGCAAGCCACCAGGTCCGAGACTTGAACCGTGGTCAACCATGTGGGAGTCCAGTGCCTTTAACCACCACGCCACTTGCCGGCCCCAGGAGACTGATTTTTGACAGGATCTCATCATGTCGGGATCCTCCTACCCTAGCCTCCCAACTAGCTGGGACTGCAAGTGTGCCACCATGCCTAGCCAGCAGGCTGGGAACTAAACTCAGTCCTCCCGTGTGACCTCAGCCTTAGAGCAGCGCTAGGGTAAGCCACTTGACTGAGCCCCCAGCACCCTTTTATTTGCTTTCATCAAGCTCTCAATTTGTTTAACTAATACCCTTAGTAAAGAAATTTTCTTTTTTAAAAAATTTACTAGTCATTTTATTTTATATTATTTTCATTTGACCAGAGAGAGAAAGGGAAAGTGAGAAAGCAAGCTGCCAAGTCCAGGACTTGAACTACGTTCAGCCATGTGGGAGTCCAGCACCTTAGCCAGCATGACACCTGCCAGCTCCAGTAAAGGAATTTTCTACACTTCTTTCTAAATAAAGGCTGACGTCCTTCTGCATCCCACCCCACCCTCACCTCACCTCATACACAGATCTGCAGAGTTTCTTCCTTATAATCTGCCTTATCCCCTGGGAAGAACTTTGAACTTTTCTGCCACTGAAGTGAAGAGGAGAGTGGGATGGGTTGGAAAGACATTTGTTTCCAAGAATAAAAACCCTGCTCTTTGAGCAGGTAACCCCTGATTCTCAATTTGCCTTTCCAGGTGTTGAACCTCTAGAGTACAAGGGAGTTGAGTTGAAGTAGTGCATTCAAGGCCTGAGTATTCTCAGTCTGCTGTATCTGGGGTAGAGTTTCTATCTCACAAGTAGGGGCTCGATGGAAAAAAGAAGCCTCATTCTTCCCTGCTGCTGCTCAGAATAGGGCTGGGGAGTAGTGAGAAACATCAGTGGTGTTGCTCCTTCATCTCAGTGTAGCCCTTGACTGGGAGCAAGAGAGAGCAAGTGTACGAGTGAGCCTGTCTTCTCAGCCACCCTCCTGGAGAGGAGTTTACACAGCACAGAGCTGGGGAGGAAGACGAAACAAAGGAGAGGAATAGGTTATGGTTCAGATGCTACAAAGTCTTGCTGTTCTTACCAAAATGTATTGTCTTTATCATTTTAACCAGTTAAAAGGAAAGTATATATCGATCATATCGCTCCACCATTGAAGAAATGTTGTTACCCTGATTTGAACACATTCAAAGAAAGCTCAGTAACCTTGTTGAGCTAAACTTTTTTTCTTAAGGTTTTGCCATAGGGTGTGTGTGCTCACCAGAGACAATGAAAAGCAAAGTGAGAAATCACCCCCAAGGCCAGGGGGATGACCAGACCTCAATCCTTTCTGCTCCACTCTCTTCCTGGGATTTGGAGGGCACACATGCACATGCACATGCACCTGGTGTGATTGTCAAACCGCCAAGTCTGGGACTCAAACCGCAGTTGGCCATATGGGAGTCTAGCTCCTTAACCATCACACCACCTACTGATCCCTAAACTTACTTTTGTGAACACTTGTGTTTAAAAGGAAGAAGCAAAGGAAAGGCCACACACACATCTTTTAGTAATTGTTGTTATTTAAAAATATTCCAGGAATGGGCTGGTAGGTGGTGTGGTTAAGGACACTGGATTCCCACATGGCCGACCACAGTTCAAGTCCCAGATCTGACAGCTTGCTTTCTTATTCCCCCACCCCTCTCTCTCTCGCTTTGTCCCTCTCTGGTCAAATTAAAACTAAATAAATAAATAAATAAACTTAAGTAAAGTAATTCTTTTAAAAAATTTCAGGAATATGTGAAACAAACATTAAATTCTCAAGTCCCTCTTTCTAAAGATGACAGCTGTTAACAGTTTAATGTGTGTCCTTAGGAATCTTCAGAACTATAAAAAAAAAAAAAAAGAGTATCAGGTTAAGAAAAAGCTAAGTAAGTGATGCATGAACTGCTTCCATAAAATCACAACTGCTTCTATTGTGTTTCTAGTCACTCGTACCTAGAGAAATTCCTCACTGAGCAGATGATGGAAAGAAGGGAAGACGTATGGCTCCCACTCATCTCCTATAGAAATTCATTAGTCACTGGGGGTGAAGACGATAGAATGTCTGTGAATAGTGGAAGTAGCAGCAGCAAAACGTCCTCAGTAAGGAATAAGAAAGGACGGCCCCCACTTCACAAAAAAAGAGTGGAAGGTAAGTGTGCCTTTACACTACAAGCCAGTTTGCTGGCTTTATAGAGATAAATAAATGGGTAAATATTCTGTTGAAGCAAAATAATGCAAGTTTTAGATGCATGAGTTCCCTGTATATTGGATACATACTGAGATGTTCAGGCAAAATGGTTGGCATTGACAAAGTGGGGCAGAAAGAGTATAAGAAAAAAGTTGAAGAAGTGCAGAGCATAGAGAAAGATAGGCGCAGAGAAAAGGAGGAAACATTTATAAAAGCTCGTACTAGTAATTTGAGGTTCCATCTCTGCAACAAATTGAATTTACCAGAATACTTTTCCAGTTTTCTACCACTTGGTTGAATATATATATTTTTTTTTTGAGAGGTTTTCGCTATAGGGCGCGTGTGGTCGCCAGACAGACAGAGAGACAGAAAGCGAGAAATCACCCCCCCCAGGGGGGATGGCCACGCCGCAATCCCTTCTCCTCCATTCTCCTCTCGGGATCTTGGGCACGCACATACATGTGCCCGGTGTGAGTTTAAGCCATTGGGTCCGGGACTCAAACGACGATCGACTACATGGGAATCCAGCGACATAGCCATTACACCAACTGCTGGTCCCAGAATTTAAGAAAATCTTAACAAAGTGTAAGATTTCCTCTTACGTTGTAACTTTGCAAACTGAAGTGTTTTCAGTCCAAAGACTGAAAATATAAAATTCTTTCTTTATGTGCTAGAGGATTGTGGGCTTTTCTCTAGAATGACTTCCGTCATTTCCCTTTGAAAATACCTTCTAGAGTCAACCTCTGTCAGGGTTCCTCACATCTCTACAGATGGTCTCTAACTTAAGATGGTGTGACTTGGTATTTTTTTACTTTACCAACATTAGGAGAGTGGTACAGTTCAGTGAAACCATACTTCAGGTACCCATCTAATCATCTTGTTTTTTTCTTTGAGTAATAGTATTAAATAAATAGTATGAGATATTCAATACTTTATTATAAAATAGGCTTTGTGTTAGATAATTTTGTGCAGCTATAGGTTAATGTAAGTGTTCTGAGCATGTTTAAAATAGGCTAGGTTGGAATCAGCAGGTGACATGGTGGTTGAGGGTGCTGAACTCCCACATGGCTGACCATGGTTCAAGCCTGAACCTGAACCTGCTTTCTCACTTTCTCTCTCTCTCAATCTCACTCTGTACCTCTCTGGTCAAATTAAAATAAATAGATAAATAAAGAAAGTTAAATAAAATAATTATTTTTTAAAAAGATAGCCTAGGTGTATTAAATGCATTTATTATTCATGATATTTTTAATCCATGATGGGTTTATCAGGACCTAAGCCCTCATAAATGGAAGAACATCTATATACTCTTTTTTCCTACTGACAGCTTAACTGTAATATTTTTATTAGTTACATTCATAAAATTTTTGCTTTGTAATTAAGAATGTGTTTTATATGCATTATAGGATTTAATTGTTGAGATGACCAGATGGCTGTAATGGTTAGTTACATCATTGGACTCCCATGTAGTCAGCTGCAGTTTGAGTCCTGGACCTGAGAATGTAAAACTCACACTGGGTGCATGTGCATGTATGCCCAAAATCCCAAGAGAACAGAGGAGAAGGGATTGCAGTGTGGCTATTCCCCCTGGGGAGTGACTTCTCACTTTCTGTCTCTTGGCTGTCTCTGGCAAGTGCATGTGCCTTATAGCACATGCTTTAAAAACAGGACTTAATTGGGTTTTTTTTGTATGTTTCTTTGGTTTTTGGTTTTTGGGTTTTTTTTTTTTTTGGAGAGGTTTTTGCTATAGGGCGCGTGCGCTTGCCAGACAGAGACAGAGAGATAGAAAGCGAGAAATCATCCCCCAGGGGGTATAGCCATGCCGCAATCCCTTCTCCTCTGTTCTCCTCTCGAGATCTTGGGCATGCACGCACATGCACCCAGCATGAGTTCCAAGCCACTGGGTCCGGGACGCGAACCGCAGTCGACTACGTGGGAGTTCAGCAACATAGCCATTACGCTAACTGCTGGTCCCAGTACTTAATTGTTTATTTCACTGCTGTTTATAAAGTACTTAGGTGGGACCAGCAGTTGACATAATGGCTATGTCACTGGACTCCCATGTAGTTGATCACAGTTCGAGTCCCGGAACTGGTGGCTTAAACTCACGCTGGGCACACATGTGTGTGTGCCCAAGATCCCTAGAGGAGAATGGAGGAGAAGGGATTGCAGCATGGCCATCCCCCGTTGGGGGGGGTGATTTCTCGCTTTCTGTCTCTCTGTCTCTTTCTGTCTTTCTGGCAAGTGCACACACCCTACAGCAAAAACCTCTCCAAAAAAAAAAAAAAAAAAAAAATATATATATATATATATATATATATATATATATATATATATATATGTATGTGTGTGTGTGTGTGTGTGTGTATATATATATATATATATAAAGTACTTAGGTTAGTCCCTGGCACATAGTAAATGTTGTAAAATGTTTTATTAAAGCAGAGTTCAACACTCTTACCTTATTTTTACACAGAAGAAAAAGGCTTAGAGAACTTAAATAACTATATAATTCACTCATGGAACAATATTATCATCTTCAAAACTAAGAGAAACATATATGGACTAGTTAGCCTAATTTGATCATTGTTATGATCATTGTTAAACTACAAAAAGAAAACTTGGCTCCTTGTCAACCTGAAATTTGCAAAATGATTAAGATAGGCTGCATACCCAGAACTATAGGCAGCACTTTTATCTGGTGTGAAGATGAGAACAGTATAAGAATTGTTTTAACTGAAGAATCTTTTACGTATTAGAAGAGTCTATTCAAGAAAAATACATTCTTTCTGAAGTTATTCTTTCATTCAGTAAATTGCTATGAAGTACCTTCCTAAGAACTGTGCTAAGCACTACAGATTAGGTATTAATTAATATTAACACAATTAATTAATTAGTACATTCATATTAATATAAAAGTTCAAAATGCAGCTGAGTAGACAGAGAAGGGAAACTGACAGTTTGAGTTCAGCATCATCAGTGCTATGATGGCCCAAACACAGGAGGCCCTGGGAACATACAGGGAGTGACCAAACTTTTTTTAAACATTTTACTATAGGGCACATGTGGTTGATGGAGAATGACAGAGAGAGAGGGAGAAAATCCCCTGGGGGAATGGCCATGCCACATCCCTTTTCCTCCATTCTCCTTTCTGGATTTTGGGTATGTATACACATAACACCTGACATGTATCTCGAGCCTCTGGATCTGAGACTCAATGAACTGTACAGTCAGCTATGTAGGATCCAGCTGCCACCACCACGGTACCAGCTGGCCCAAGAGTGACTGAACCTTTTTTTCTTTTTTCTTTTTCTTAGGATTATTTCATTCCATTTGTTATTATTTTTTTTAATTTGACCAGACAGAAACCTAGAAAGAAAGAGAAAGCAAGCCACCAGGTCCTGGACTTGAACTGCAGTTGACCATGTGGGAATCTAGCACCTTTATCTATCACACCACCTGCTAGCCCTATCCAAACTTTTAAAGAATCCAGAAAGGTTTTCTGGAAAAGTTGACATGCGGTACTTTCTTTCTTACCTTTTTCTTTTAATTTGCCCAGAAGGTGCATGAACTTGCCTGGGGGGGGGGGGGGGGGGGGGGGGTGAAAAAGCACACCACCTGTGGGAGATGGTCACACCACCACAATCCCTTCTCCTCCTTTTGGGATTCTGGACATGGATACACACACATACAGTATGTTTTTAAGCCACTGGTTCTGGGGCTTTTACTATGTAGTTGGCCATATGGAATTCAACTGCCTTAACCACAACACCACAGGCTGGCTCCAACATGCAATATTTTAAAATATTGATCAAATTAAGAACCTAAACGACACCAGTATTTTGACGATAAAATCTTAAATACAACAGATGGCAAAAGGTTTTAAATAAATGTTGAATGAAAGTGGTATGAATAGAAGATAATAAAATACATATTTGTTGAGTAAGAAGAGATGAATAATAAGCATTCAACCAGTGGAATGATTTTAATACAATGTATAGGTGTTTCTGGGGATAGAAAAGCCAGTCAAGAGTGTGTGTGGATAGTTTAGGTGTACAAATAATGCTTTAATCTGGTCAAACCTTTCTAAACCATCTTTAAAAGAAAGAAAAAGTACTTTCTGGCTCCTTGAAGGAAATTAAATCTAATTACAGAAGTAACATATACATATGACAAATCACCTGCTAATGCAGGATAGTGTATAATTAAGTTCTAAGTGAGCAAGATGGTTATATTTCTCTTAAAGTTAAAAAAGAATGGTGAATAGGGTGATGAAAGGCTTCCCCAAAGGACTTAGGGAGCATAAAATTAATGACCATCAACCTCAACTCATTTCCACATGTATAACCTGGCAAAAAGAGTTCTTTCTCTGGTGACCACTGTCCATTTGTACAAAGGGATATATCAGTTTCTCTGTAAAGGCAACCAGGCTTTCAGTGCTGTTGTCTGGGACCCTGAGAGGCCCAGGAAATAGGCCATTTATTGTTTCAGCAAAAGAAAGTTAGTTTCTGGCTAAACATATATGAGAAAACTGAACTTTGGGAGTTTAATCACTTATACAAAGTCATACAAGTGAGTGAGTGAGTGGTAGAGCTGGGATTCAGACTAGGAAGAATAACTGCAGAACAGTGCTCTTCAAGTCTGTGCTGTTTAACTGCCACCAACTTCACTGCACCCATAACATTCTGTGCCTTTAACTGGATTTTATAGATGAAAATATGGACAACACGTGGCTAAACAGGACTGATACCATGATTCAGACTCCTGGCCCCCTGCCCACACCACAGCTCACTTCCACTGTACTACGGGAGAATAGCCGGCCCATGGGAGAGCAGATTCAAGAACCTGAATCTGAACATGGTTCTGAACCAGACTTTTTACACAAGTAAGTAGTAAAACTTGTTTTCTGGTCATAACACCTTTAACTGTTATAAATAAATAAAGCAAAGCTATTTAGGGAAAACTGTTCATCGGAGCATACTCTGGTCAGTTCATGAGGAAATGTAGTTGCAAACAGAGGAAAATTTAGAAGATACCTAAGTCTATGAACACTGTTGTAGACATTAATTCCTCAAAATTACAGACCTTTAAATGTGTGGTATCTCACTAAGTGCTAATTTCAACTAGAGTTGGTATATTCATTGGACAGGCCTGTAGGACTTGTCAAGAACACACAGATTACATCCATGGCAAAAAAGCCTGTGAAAACCTCTTCTAGGTTGTCAGTACTTTGAACCCCAAATAGACTGTGCATTACTTCCATCATCCATTTCATTGTTTTTCTTTCTTTCTTTCTCTCTCTCTCTCTCTCTCTTTTTTTTTTTTTTTTTTTTTTTTTTTTTTTGGTCTTGGTTACATTTAACCATTTATGAATTAAGAACTTTTGTTATTTAATAAATTCTGAAAATAGTTACCCCCATGAGAGAATCAAGGTGTTATCTTTCCTCCATGCTAGCAATTTTAAATGTTTTCTAGTACACAGGGCTCTGAAAATTCTAGAGAAGTCAGAGTAATGGTATGAATTTTGCTTCAAAAGTCTTAACTTATTTTCCATCCAGTTTGCTCTTTGTTCCTTGCTTGTTTCTGCAAGATAATGCTATTGAATTACTCTGGATAAGAATATTCTCACTTGAACTTAACAAATTCAGTAGTCTGAAATTGGAAAGAGGCAATATGAGAAGTATTCAAATCCTGAGTTTTTATAAGGCACCTTTGCTCTAAAGATTTTGCCTTTCTTCAAATCTGAGAAGGATGGTCACGCTCAGCCATGTCATAGCTGGGCATTCTTGTGCTGAATGTCCTAGAAGGTGGTTGCCTGTGACTGGCATCCCCAAGTGATGAGCTCACCAGTATCCCCACAACTCTTCCATTAGGCTAGGTTCCTGAACAACCTGCCCTACTTCCCGAGCTCTCCATTTGTCAGTCCATTGTGGCCGTGATGGCTCTTCTTTTCCCTGCTCCACGCTTATCAATGATTAATCAAGGTGGTAGCCCCACCTGAATATAAAGACAGCTACTTAGAGCTTTAAGTGACAGATTTCATCTGCTAAAAAAACCAGTAAAGTTCATTTCCTGTACAATTCTCTAGAAGCACATTTATGTAAGTTCCCATATACCAATGAGTATTATAGTGCAGATGAAGATTTAACTCCATAAATATTAAGAAAGTGTTTCCTTCCTCATTCAAGGATGGAGAGCTTTCAGCCTCCAGGCCAGCATCATTTCTGTGCCTTAGGGAAACAGACAGAAGTCTGAGAGAGGTCCTTGTTTGGCAGAGATTTGGGGAATGCAGCTGACAACTAGTTTTAAGTATTTATAGCTAGCCCCAACTAGCTTCTCTTGGAGACAGGGATCTCTTTGGACAATTTACTGCCTTTTTTGCATGTGCACTGGAGTAAGTCCAGCTAATTCCCCCTACATGGGGATCCAGCCAGCTACCCATGGCTTCCTTAGCACAGGCTGATTAGCTAAATTCATCATCTGTTGCCACAAAATGAGTAATAGTTCCCTTTCTTAGTCCTCAGATGCAGATATCTTGGTTAGGCCAGCCAAAGTTAGAAGACTTAAATCGGAAGGACAGAACAGGAATGAACTACATGAAAGTGAGAACTGGAGTGAGGCATGCCGTGTAAGTATTAATTGAGTGTCACAAAAACAGGACTGTGTGACGCTGGTCGTTTTGTGAGATGACTTGGTTATCTCTTGTGTTTAGTCATAGGAGTTAAAATTATAATTCTGGGTATGTTATGGAGCATAGGAGAGAAATGGAAGGCACGGGCTCTTGAGGTTTTCAGCATTTAAACCCTGGCACTGCCACTAGCCAATTTATGTGGCCTTGGGCAAGCTTGAACATCTGTCCTGGGTTCCTCATTTGTCAGACTGAAATAACACTAGTACATATCAGAATGTTGGGGTAATTGACACGTAGCTAAATAGATGTTAACTTTTTTTTTCTTTTAGTTTTGCTATAGGGTAAGGATGTGCTCACCATAAAGGGAGGGAGGAGGAAGGGAAAGTGAGAAAGCACCCCCTGGGGGTGATGGCCATACCACAATCCATTCTTCTCCCATCCTCTTGGGATTTTGAGGCACATGCATACATGTCCAACGTGTTTTTCAAGCCCCTCGGTCCAGGACTTGAACCACGCAGTCATCCTTTGTGGGATCCAGCTGCCATAACCACCATGCCATCTGGCTGGTCAAATGTTAACTACTACTTCTGAGGAGTTGAGATACAATAGTTAAGTGAACCAAAAGAATAACCCTAATTACCTTAGAGTTCATTATCATAATACACTGTAGTCTATAGATCATAGATGTGCTTTCATTGGTTAGAAAAGTTCATCTGTGAACAAACCAGGACTCCCAGTGGGTGAGCATGAACAGGTTTTTGACTGTATCTTTTGCTTATCAGTCGGGGTCTAATGGAAGAAGATGCTGAGCCCATCTTTGAAGATGTGATGATGTCATCCCGGAGCCAGTTAGAAGATATGAATGAAGAATTTGAAGATACCATGGTTATTGATCTGGTAAGGAAAATTCCTTTTCCTTTTTCCTATGTTAATATATGAAAGCGACCCAGCTGTAGTGGCACATGTAGCACCACTACTTGGGATGCCAGAAGTCACAGTGGAGTCTCAGTTTGGTTCTTAGGCCAACCTGAACATACTGGGTATAGTTCTATGCACTGGTAATCGTGGCTCTTTGGGAATCTGAGGCACGAAGATTATACACAATGAGACTCTGTAGAAGTACCTGGATCTATCCTTCTCCTTTTCCTTCTCTCTCATAAAGGAAAAATATGCACATACATGATAGTATTGGTCTAAGAATCTGCTCTTATCCTCAGAGCCCTGTAGAAGTGGTAACATTGACCAACACTAGACATTAGGATGAACTTACTGTATTTTTTTAATTTAATTTTATCATGGTTTTTTATATTTAGTCACATGTATCTTTTTATTTATTTATTTTAATATTTTGGTTTTTTTTTTTTACAATTAAAGTATGAATTTATTTTGGTACAAAACTTTTCAAAATTCATACATAGTTTTCCCATTACACGTATTTCCATGAGCTTATTTTTTTCTGAAACATTTTTTAATTAATTTGCATTCATTCCCTGAGCATCATCACAGCATACAAAATGTGTTTTCCCATCCAGAATATACTACACAGTGAATTTACTGTACCTTAAGCCTGCTTTTCAAAACAGTCATATTCTGAATTCTGGCAGTGACAGGAACTATTTTGCCTTCTTGCAAAATAACCAGATTTGTCTTTCGGTTTATTTTATTTGACCTCTTATATTTTAAATCAGAGTCTGACAATATACACCATACTCTAACATTGAACAGCAAAGTACAGAATATGAAACTTGTTTGTTTAGTATAACAAGTTTTATTTGAGATAAGGAAATTTGGATATGGACTAGGTATAAGTGATAACTAAGAAGTTACTGGGCCAGCAGGTGGTATGGTGGCTAAGGGCACTAGACTCCGACATGGCTGACCACGATTTGAGTCCCGCACCTGGCAGCTTGCTTATTCTCTCTCTCTCTCTCTCTCTCTCTCTCTCTCAGTCCCTCACTGGTCAAATTTCAGCCAACCAACCAAGTTAAATAAAATAATTATTTTTCAAAAAAGATAACTAAGAAGTTATTTATGGGAGACTAGACAGTGACACAGCAGTAAAGTGCAGTGCCCTGAGGCTGATCCCCACGTGGGAAGGCTCTGGATTTGTGTCCAGAAATGTCCGTTTGGTGAGCATGTATATACCCATAGTCCAGGGCTGGCTGGGCCTGGAGGTGGATCATGTCAAAAAGGTGGTGAGAGTGCTATCTTCTCTCTCTTGCTTATAGAAGAAATAAATTAAAATATAAACTTTAAAAAATATTTGCTTTCAGAAATAGTAATGCATAGTGGGATTTTTTTTTTAAACTTTTCATCAGTTATATTGGGTTGTCAGAAGTCATGACACATTTTGCAAAGAAAAATACAGCATGACTTTTCCAATGATGCAGTAATTAAGATATTGAAGGTAAAGATGAAGTGACACGGGGGATAAAAAACGGACTCAGTGAAACAAAACTGACCAAATTTTGACAACTGACAAAGTTTGACTATTTTTGAAGCTGAGTGATGGACACATGGAAATTAATCATACTGCCTTTCTCTGTGTATCAGTTTGCCAGGAATGCCGTAACATAGACTGGGTGGCTTAAATAGAAATTTATTCTCACAGTTCTGGAGGCTAGAAGTCTGGATGTCAGCAGAGTTGACTTCATCTTGCAGCCTCTCTCCTTGGGTTGTAGGCAACTGTCATCTTCTTTTGTCTTCACATACTCTTTCCTATCTGCATGTCTCTTCTTTTAAGGACACCAGTCATATCTGATTAGGACCTCTATGACCTCACTTGACCTCTTTAAAGGCCTTATCACCAAATAGTCACATTCTGAGGTACTAAGGCTAGGACTTCAACATTTTAGGAAGACATAATTCTGCCTGTAACATTCTGCCTTGTGTGTTTTAAATCATCCATAATAAAAAGATTTTGTAAGAAACATAAATAAGATGGCATGGTGATTAAGGATGCTGGACTCCCACATGGCCAACCGTGGTTTGAGTCCCGGACCTAGCGATTTGCTTTCTCATTTTCCTTCTCTCTCTCTCTCACTCTGTCCCTCTCTGGTTAAATTTAAATAAATAAATAAAGTTAAATAAAATAGTTCTTTAAAAAAAGGAAGAAGAAACATAAATAAGATGTCACTTTAGTCAAATAGCATCCATATCCCCACCCCTACCTCCCAATAGTTTTCCATTTACCTGTGCTAGAGAGTTCACTGAGGTTTATCACCTAGTATTTGATCAGTTTCATAATTATTCCATGATTTGAAAAATATGTTCTGTGTGTGTAGGCCCAAAATTATTTAGATACATTTATATATTCAGTTAGTTCATTATAATTTGAAGGCTTTTTTTTTTTTGTCAACATGACAAAAGCCAAATAAAATCTATGCTTCATATAAAAGCCAGCTATCTTTTTTTCCTTTCAGACTTGACCCTTAAAACTTCTGTATATTTAAGATTCTGTCTGAAATATTAGCACAATTATCACAATTATCTTAATGATCTTAGGAAATAATTAACTGATGTTTTGTTTTCCAGCCCCCGTCAAGAAATCGGCGAGAGAGAGCTGAACTAAGGCCAGACTTCTTTGACTCTGCAGCTATCATAGAAGATGATTCAGTATGTTATAAACTATTAATGTTTACTGATGGTTTCTGCTTCCTGTTTATGTATCACATGAATAATTGTGTTTATCAATATTTTTCTAGGGATTTGGAATGCCTATGTTCTGAAGTCTGAAGAAAATTTACAAATCTGGAACTCTATTATTTAGAGCTAGAGGCCTATATACTGTGATAGCTTGTATGGGGAAAAAAACACTTTTGATGTGATCTGATTTGTTTTTTTAGTCAAATGATTAAGGTCGATCCCTTTTTGCAGTGACAGAGAAGAGGAGCATGTAAATTACCCAAGGGAATGTCGGTGAATGTCACCTCAGAGAGACTGACCTGAAAAATCATTTGTGTCCTTATATTGGACTTATCCCGATACAGATATGTGTGTTTTTCTGGAGGGGGAAGAAATTTTAAATTTTTAAAACAGCTGTCAAGATAAAACACTGTTATACACCTGTTTTATGAAAACTCAGCATTGAGTAAAAAAAATATTTTTAACTTTATTTTCCTGTTGTACAATTTAAAAACCGTTTTAACATTTTGCCTTTTTATGTTTTAAAAGCTAACCATTTTTATTAAACCTATGAGTAAGCAGCTCATCCTAATTGCCGAAGAGTGTTTTGGAGCTCACTGGATTTGGTTGACCTTGTGGAATACAGAAACGTGAAGGAGCAGAACACTGACAAGCTAAGCTGAAATTCTGACACAGTGCATCTCTGCCAAAACCACACACCCTCTCTGGGTATGGATTCCCGGATTTTATATACTCTTGAATAAAAAGGTTTATTTTTATTTATAAGTGGGCATAAAATAAGAAATGTCCATGCAGCCATTTTTCCAACAGATGCTGTACACCGTTCATTTTATATAGAATAGGGAGATTCAAATACAGTGCATTTTCTATTGGTATTTGTTCTGTGCATTTTTAGCAACTTCTACCAGCAAATAAAGTATTCTCAGTAAAACAAAAATGGTTCTCAAGTTATCAGTTTGCTGTTTTTACTACTTATTTCATGCCCTGCCAAATTCAAGTTACACAGACTTCCATTTTCTTAAGATAATCATGAGGAACTCCTTTGCCATTCAAAAGTAATTTTAAGTGTAACATAACTGTGTCTACTTCCCATGCACTTCATACCCGTATGCGCTAACTTTGTGAATTGAGTTTACTGATTATAGAAGTCCGTGCTGCATAGAAGTCTGTGCTTAGAGGGTGAAGTTCCCGAACGTACCTTGAAATACGGCTACGTTTCAGTGTTAAATGTGCATATTGAGTAATTCTTTGGGGGGAAAGAAATTATGAATCTTCAGGACAGTCTTCAATGGTTTAGAGTTACATTCTGCTTAGACTTTTATGACTTGCTGCTATTGTTGTTTTTTAAAGCCTACTTAATTTCTTCCTGATTTTTAAAGCCTCAGAATTTCAAAACCAATCCATCCACAGCTGTTTCTGGGCTGGTTTTTAAAGTAGCTGCAACAGAATCATGAGGCTTTCCCTTTTTACCAAAAACAAAAAGCATTTTTTAAGATTCTGTGCACCCAATGATTATCTTCTGTGCGGGAAAGCAAAGTGGATGATGTTATTCATCCTTTTAGTAAACAGACACATAACAGATTTTTCTCAATATTTGTACAGTTCTGAAAAAACTTGGTCACCAAAAATGTTTTATCTGCTAATTCAGCAATTCCTGGGCTCTAGTTAGCAGAGTCGGGGCCTCACCTTCCTGAAATGTGGACTTCACTAGAAGTGAAGGGTCAGAAATGACTGGGCTTTCCACCTCAGCCCTGCCTACCTGTGGTTCTGGCCAGGGAACAGACCTTGAGGTGCCCTGTCACATGCACAGACTGAGCCTTTGCGTACCAGTCGTGTGTAACAGATGCTGACTTAGAATTGTGGACTACCATGCAACAAATAAAGGCTTAATATCTACTCCAATGGGTTTCCAGTTCAGTTTGAAGTCAATCAAATTTTTGTATTTTCAGTGTCTCCTTGATTGGTTTTGCTAGTAATTCTGTAAATTGTACATTTGCAATATGAGGTTTTTTTCCTTTTGTACAATTTGAAACTGATGCTTCACCTTTCCTTTAATAAACTATTCAAAATCAGGCTTGTGGTAGTCATCCTATTGTTCCTACTAGGTAAAGTTTGAGAGACTACTTCCTGTCCTGCTGTTATTGAATTTGCCTTTGCAGCTAATTCAGTAAGTGATGGCAAGATTCCCGTATTAATGAGTTTTTTTTTTTAAGAAAGAAAGTTGGGGCTACCTCACTAATTCTCTTTCATTCCTTAGATTTCCCTGGAGACTGTGTATAGGCCAAGTGCTCTCAGCCCTCTTTTGCAGCATTTTTGATGAGGCATTCAGGGTCCCTCCCTGAGAAACAAACCCTGGACTTACACAAGGTTGCCCTGAACCATCCAGATTCTACATGGCTGCAGAAACAAGTTTCTCTTGCCATTGGTGCCAGCCCTCACTTGTAAGAAGTCATACCCTAGGGGCTGGCAGAGGTGGCATGGTGGTCAAGGCACTGGACACCCATGTGGCCGACTGAGGTTCAAGTCCTGGACCTAGTGCCTTGTTTTCTCACTTTCTCTCTTCTCTCTTGTGAAATTAAAAAAAAAGTGCTTTGCACTGAGTCTCTTAAACAGCCTGTGATGCCCATGCAGAAAAAGCAGAGATATGGGAGATGAGTCACTAGGTGAGCTTTTCCAGGCAACCAAGGAAAGAAGGAAGGTAAGGAAGATGGGTCTGTGAAAGCTCATCTTGTTTTGTTTGGGGAGGCTTTTGTTATAGGGCGTGTGCACTTGCCAGAAAGACAGAGACAGAAAGTGAGAAATCACCCTCCCCCCAGGGGGGATGGCCACACCACAATCCCTTCTCCTCCATTCTCTTCTTGGGATCTTGGGCACGCATGCACACACACCCAGCATGAGTTTAAGCCACTGGGTCCAAGACTTGAATCGCGGTCGACTACATGGGAGTCCAGTGACATAGCCATTATGCCAACTGCTGGTCCCTCTGACAGCTCACCTTAAAGGTTACAAGCTTCTGAGACTAGACTGTAGCTTCCCCCATGTGACTTCTTGGAATAGGCTTACAGATCTAGCTTTGACTGTGACTTCCTCTTAGCCCTTCTCCCAAGTAAGAATCCATTTAAGTAGGGAACAGTGTCTTCATGGCAAAGGTTTGGTGTTCACTCGGGCTTTTCATACCAGATGGAACTCAGGTAACGCTCTGTCCCCACCCTTGTGAGCACCTTATCTAGAGAGTGCTCCCATTAGATACCTCTACCTGAAGAACATTTTTCTGTTCTAAGGACACATAAAAGTTTCTGCATCCAGGACAGCAGGGACTTAACTGCTGAAGCTGCCACAGCTGAAATGTGTCAACTGAATTCCAGAAGTCCTGGGCTGAGGCACTACCCACCACTGCAGCTTCTACTGGGAATGGTAGAGTCCCATGCTGACATCAGAGGAACAAGGGCCTAAGGACCAGTAGCTCTCAAGAAAATAATCACGCTCTCCAGAAATTCTCTGGGACTGGAAAGATAAACACGTCTGTTACACAGGTAAAGTCTCGGCTGGTTTATCAGCTCCAAGAGCATTCACTGCATGTGGAGTCTCTGGCTGTGAAGAGCACATCTTATGCACCAACACCAGAAAAAAGCATCAGCACACCCAGAAGCAAGAGATGGCTGATGAGACCAAAGCATGGAAGAATTTTTCACCCTGGAAAACTGCATTATGATGTATCCCCCTTGTTACTCCAGCAACTCAGACAACCAGCCATCTGTTGGCATCTCTGTGTAGGAGATTCGTGCATGAGGTAGGAAAGTTTTCCAAACTTAGTAGCTTCCTGGGACACAATCCCAGGGGAGCAGGCCATCCCCTCACCTCTATTCTTACCCAACCCTTAGATTATCACACCCGCTTCATCAGTTGATTGGCAAGTTCTTTGATTGGAATACAGGCTTGGGTTAAAATTCCAGTTTCACCAGTCATTAGCTGTGAGGCTCAAGGAATGGTTAAGGCAGTGGCAGGGACAGGGCCAGCAAGACCCTAGCAGTGCCTCTTCCTACACAACCACGTTATCTGCTCTTAGTACTTGTCAGCTTGTCATACTTGCCAGCTCTCTGTTCAGTGAACCCAAGTCTTCTCTGGCTATAAAGTTCAATGTTTTTGTTTTTTTTTTTCTTTTTCTCTTTAAGGTAAGGTACCTATTGGGACAGGCATTCCTTTGGCACAGAAGTTGATCCACTTGACAAAGCTTCCAGAGTTTTGTAGCTCCGTGTTCCTTCAGCCAGCTGCGTTTCTGGACAGAATTTCCCTCACCACTTCAGAAGCCTCTAGCCCAGGTGCCTTCAATGTCTGGTTCCTCTACCACCTTATAGCAGCCCCAGACACAAGTCCTTCTCAGAAGCCACATTTCACAACCTGATGAACCACCACTTGGACTCATTCATTCAAAAGGGACAGGAAGAAAAAGGTTGTGTGCACTATTGTACAGAGTAAGTCATCACCGAAATGGTCCAAATCCTACCTTGGCTGACCCCAGAAATCTGACCAAGCAATTTTAAGCTGTTGAGCCACATGCTAACCAACTTGAATGATTCTCACGTAGCCAGGCAGTCTCCAAGGTCCCAGTAGTCTACCACTACACTTTGCCCAGTGACTTACAGCCCTTCTGATGTTCTGCACAAGGTGCCAAAGAGCGTAAAGAACTAGCAAATGCAGTCTCTGCCCCCTAAAAATTGTCTAGTTAGAAAAGCAAAAAGGAAATACACAATTAGGTACCCTTTTTTTTGGGGGGGGGGAGGTTTTTGCTATAGGGCGCTCGCCAGAGAGAGAGAGAAAGCAAGAAATCACGTCCTAGGAGGGATGGCCACACAGCATTCCCCTCTTGGGATCATGGGTACACACACACACACGCGCCCAGCGTGAGTTTTAAGCCACCGGGTCCAAGACTCGAACCACAGTCGACTACATGGGAGTCCAGCAACATAGCTAACTGCTGGTCCCACAATTAGGCACCCTTAAAAAAAAAAAAAGTTCTTTTGCCAGAAGGCAAATGCACTCACCAAAGACAAGAGAGAAAGCATACCCAGTGGAGTGTGATCACTTCTCAATCCTGCTTACATATTGTGCACAGGTACACACAAACCCAACATTTTTCAAGCCACCAGAGCTGGGAGTTGAACTGTGTGGTCCACCTAAGCCACAGATACAGTCTGCACAAATAACTTTTTTTTTAATTTCTATTAGAGGGCACATGCCACTTGCTGGGGAGAGACAGGGAAAGCAAGAAAGCACTTCCCATGAGGGATGGCCACACTGCAATCCCTTCTCCCTTTCGTTTTTTTTGGGATTTGGGGCATGCATGTGCACACATCTGGTGTGTTATCGAGCCACCAGGTCCAAGACGAACTGCACAGTAAGCCATGTGGGATCCAGCCACCTCAACCACTATGCCATTGGCTGGCCTGCAATCAGGTACTTTTTTTTTTTTTTTTTTTTTTTTTTTTTTTTTTTTTTTTTTGAGAGGTTTTTCGCTATAGGGCGCGTGCGCTCACCAGACAGACAGAGACAGAGACAGAAAGCGAGAAATCACCCCTCAGGGGGGATGGTCACGCCGCAATCCCTTCTCCTCCATTCTCCTCTCGGGATCTTGGGCACGCACGCACACGCGCCCGGCGTGAGTTTTAAGCCACCGGGTCCAGGACGCGAACCGCGGTCGACTACGTGGGAGTTCAGCGACATAGCCATTACGCTAACTGCTGGTTCCCGCAATCAGGTACTTTTAAAAAAATGCCTACTAGAGTTTGATCTCAAGAGTTGTGTACAAATGGAGAAGTGAGGTGAATATGAGATTAGAGCTACTCAAAGTAAGAGTGCCCCGAGTGGACATGACAGGACTGCAGGCTCAGAAAATTCACCAAGCAAGGGAGGGATATGCTAGAACCTTCTATGTGAACTAAGAACTTTGGAGGATAGGGCGCTAGCCCACAGGAGTGCTGGAACTAGAGCAGAGGAATGCAATGAAACCTCAACCTGAAGTTTGTCAGGATTCTCAGCTTGCTTAGTAGGAAGCCACCATGACACGTGAAGAGACTGCTTCAAAATACTGAGCCTACTATCATGCTCACTGAAGAGAGAAAGGGTGCTCCCAAAGCAAGCAAGCAAGAAACTCCTAAGGACTACTTGTGATCAGCTAAAAAGGTAAACTGAAGCAAAATATGCAAAGCAAAAAGGACTAATTTTTAATAGTTTGCTATAGGGTACATACACTCACGGGAGACAGGCAGGGGGCGGGGAGGGGGAGGACAATGAGAAAACACTCCCCAGGGGGCATGGCCATGCCACAATGCTTTCTCCTCCATTCTCCTCTTAGGATTTTGGGCGCACACACATGAATGCACATATGTCTGGTGTGTTTCCCAAGCTGCCAGGTCCAGGACTTGAACTGTGTGGTCAGCCATGTGGGATTGAGCTGCTTAACCACCATGCCGTCTGGCTGGTCCAGCAAAAAGAGACTTTGAGCATAAGTTTTTTCTGAGTACTGCACCAGTATGCAGCCTGGATAAGTGTAATTCCCAAACATCTTCACCTTATTTTAAAAACCCTTATGTCTTAATTATGTTTTAAAAAGCTAGAAAATGGTTAACATTTTGTAGCTAGATGTTCACCTTTAGCTGTTAGTAACTCAGAAGATAACAGCTCTTTTCATTCAACCATTAGATATTGTCTCATCACTAAGACCCAGCTAGATATGTATACTGCCAATTTTGAAGATACCTTCATTTTTATTTTACATACACATTTGAAACCAGCTTATGTAACAATGATTTACTTTGTGAATCCTGTGAACTTGAAAAGCGTTTAGATTAATTTCTGTGAGCCCTTATTTACCTTCAGGCCAAGTTGACCTTTTCCATGTAAACACAACATGAACACATAAGCACATGTAAGAGGGGTCTTTAAAACATCCATGGGAAATGTGCACTGTAGAAAAACCCATGTGTAGGGACCAGCAGTTAGCGTAATGGCTATATTACTGGACTCCCATGTAGTTGACCGCAGTTCGAGTCCTGGACCCGGTGGCTTAAAACACGCTGGCTGTGTGTGTGTGTGCGCGTCCCCAAGATCCCGAGAGGAGAATGGAGGAGAAGGGATTGCAACGTGGCCATCCCCCCCGGGGGGGGGGGGGGTGATTTCTCGCTTTCTGGCGAGTGCACATGCCCTATAGCAAAAACCTCTCCCCCCCCAAAAAAAAAAAACAACCATATGTGGACTTTAAAATTTCTTTGAACTAAAATAAACTCATTTTAATTCCATATTTCCATGAACTTCTCAAAATACCCCCAAAATATAGTGTTGCATGTCCTGATTTTATGAAGATACTGAGTCCAAATTTTGAGTTATTAAGCTATTATGGTTTGGTTTTCAAAAACCTTTTTATCTTTTTTTTTTTTTTTCAGTTTCAAATAAGTTTAGGGGTTAACTCTCAGATGTTTACAATTTGGCTGGAACAGGCTGAAATGTGTCGGAAAAAAATTCCAAGCAGCCTGGAAACTTCCTTATCTTAAAACCACAAGTGAATGAAAAAAAAAAAATCGAGATTCAAAATAGGCCAGAGATAGGAGCTTCTTCTTGTTACTCTATAATTTCACAGAGAGACGGGGGCTGGGGGAGGGAGGTGGAAGCCAGATATAAAACAGAACCAGGGGGCAAAAACAGCTAAAATTCAAATAACCAACAATCAAAAACTGCACACCTTAAGCCCAAACCCTTACATGACTGAAATTCCCATCAGAACACGTACTTCATTAAGAAATGGAATCTGTACATAAAGTGAAATGATCTAAACTGAACTCTCACAAAACCGAAATCTGTACCAAAACAAATGCCCCCATTATGAAGCAAAACTGGTCTTTAAAATGAGGCAGGTCTCCCTAAGGGAAGGATCTTAGGAAAAGGAAAGTTTACAGAAAAACAAAAGGCCAGCCAGGTGCATGTTAGTGCATGCTCAAAATCTCAAGGGGATAGTAGAGGTATGGTCATTCCCCTGGGGGGTGGGGGGTGCTTCCGAACTTCCTCTGTGTCTCTCCATCTCTGTCTCTGGCATGCACATGTGCCCTACAGCAAAATAATAACCCAAGTAAGGTCTGGACCTAACATACAGGAGAACTCACCTTAATATCCAGCAACTGTCAGGAGTTGCAGGGGACTCAAAGGTCTAGGCTCTTACTAAATGCCAAGTTGAAAGGGGATGCTAAGTGGTCAAAAAGTTGCTTTAAAGTTGCTTCACTGGTCACGGTGTACTGTTACCCTAAAAAGATGAACTGAGACAAAATACGTTTAAAAAAAAAAAGCCTTCATCAGTCTGGGATGTACCCTTGTGAAGTGCTCGAATTTACACTCAAATGAAGTTCTTTTTGATTTGCCTGTTTGCTTCAATTTAGCCTTTTAGGTTAACACTTGGAATGGCAAGAGGACAAGGGGAGGCTGCTTGACATGGGGAAAGTAGAATGCACAAAATCACATGTGAAGGTGACTTTGCAGTAATGATGCAACACCAAGCAGTGCTCACAGACCTTTGGAGCCAAGGCCTAAAACAAGGCAAGTCGTCGGTAACAGGAGGGCCATGGGCTCTCGCCGCGGAGGAAAGCACTCGGAACATCCGAGGGCTGCACGCAACGGGTGGTTCTTCCACTCAAACTAAAAATCTCCAGTTCTGGTAAAAACTCAATGCTTTCTATATTCAGTAAAATAGAGTCAAAAAGGATGGGAGGGAAGCTTTGAAGTGGTCTACAAACATGAATAAAGAACTCTAATTCACACTGATAACCACTCAGTTACCATTCCAAGTGTAGACCTTCAGTTTAAGACAACTACAAAAAAGCCTTGAGCCTTACTTTCAAAGGTTCACTGCTGGTACAGCTGTAGGAATTCTGAAACATACTTATGGCAGCACTGAGCAAATGGCTAAAATATACCAGAGACAGTGGGAACCAGGGTAATCACTATGGAAAGAAAAAAAATGAGTTGTCAAAGAGTTCACAGAAAATGTGCCCAAAATCCTGAGAGGAGAATGGAGGAGAAGGGACTGCAGCATGGCCATCCCCCCGCAGGGATGACTTCTCGCGTTCTGTCTCAGTCTGCTCCATAGAGCAAAAAAAAAAATCTCTCTAAGAAAATAAATAAATATATATGTAATTCTTGGGAGAAAAAGAAAAACAATACATAAAGGAATCAAAAGACTACATACAGTTACAAGAAGATTCCCGGGTAAGAGCAGAATCACTCTGCTGGGACCAGCAAGTGGTACAGCGGTTAAGGTGCTGGACTCACACATGGTTGGCCAAGGTTCGAGTCCCGGACCCAGCAGCCTGAAACTCACACTGGGCACTTGTGCATGTGTACCCAAAATCCAGAGAGGAGACTAGAGAAGGGACTTTGGCGTAACTGTTCCCCTGGAGAATGATTTCTTGTTTTCTCTTTCTGTCTGTCTCTCCAGAAAGCACACATGCACTATAACAAAAATCTCTCAAAAAAAAAACAACCTCTGCTGAATACAACCAGCTCTAGCTGATAATACTATAGGCTATTTTCTTCCTAATTTTCATGATTTTTTTTTCAGACCTCTACCATAAAAAATGAAATTTATGCTCAAGAATACCAATAAAGACTTTTAATAAAACAAATAATTTTACAGTAAGGCACAAAAGAGATCTTTCTAGAATTTCATAAACTTAGTTATTCCCAATTATTATTGGTATTTAGATTCCCAGGTTTCATGACTGCCAAAAGCAGGAATGGAGTATGAATGATCAGACAATAATTCGGCTCTTGTTTATTTCCCTTCAATTTGTTTACAGTGGGATATTTGCATGTTTCCTCCAAGGACGTTGGACCTTCTTGCTGGCCAAGACATCCAGGTCACAGCAGATTCGGGCACGGGTGGAGGAAGGCTGGATAATGTCATCCACGAACCCTGGTGAAGCACAGAGAAGGAAGCCGATCATCTCACCACAGGCGACGCTGCCACCCTACTACCTGGTACTCACCTTTGACACTAGCCCGAGGTCTAATAGTGTAAGCCAGGCCCAACCCATTACAGAGGGGCAGGACCCTGGAGTTGCCTGTTCTCACGGGTTCCCAACTTCTGACCTAGGAGCACTTGGTCAGAAGAGGAAAATGTGATCCCCTCTCTCCCCCTGCTTGCTCCAATGCCTCCACCCTGCCAAAATGAATTCAACAGAAACTAAAATTAAGAAAATTCATCTAGGGCTGTAGTACTGTGGTTAAGTGGTATACATGGAATGCCAGATCCAACACAGCCAACTACAGTGTGAATCCTGACCCTGGTGTTTTAAAAAACACATTGGGCACATATGTGTACATGTCCCAAATCCCAACAGGATAGAGAAATGGAGAAGGGATTGTGGCATGATCACACTCCCTTAGGGGTGCTTTCTCTCTCCCTCCCTCCCACCCGACAAGTGTGCGTGATCACTGGCAATAAAAAATACATCTATATTTTCAAAAACAGCTACAACGGTTCTTCTCATCTCTGTACACAGGTCCGTCTGCAATGTGACTTTCCTGCTTCCCCTGTCAAATGGTGGATTCTATTTCTTTATTTGATCCTATGACTTGCTCTAGCAAATAAAATGTGGCAAAAGTGACAGTTTGACTTTCAAACTTGGACTGAAAGGGCCTTACAGCTTCCCCTCACTCTCTTGCTGCCCTCAGGACATATGCAAAGCAGGCTCTACTAGCCTCCTTAAGGATGAGAGACCACCTGGGAAGAGTCTAGCCAATAAGCCCACACCTAGTACATAAATTAGGTTATCTTGGACTCTAAAGTCCCAGTCAAGCTACCAAAGACACAGCTACAGGAAGGATCCCAGGCAAGACCAGCGGAAGACCCACCCTGCTGAGCCTCACCAAACTGCTGACCATCATAACCATAAGCAGTAAAGCTGGTTTAAGTCACTGAGTTTTGGGGTGGATCTTTACACAGCTCCTACAAACTGGAATGATGCCTATAAATTTGGCCACTTCAAGAATGATGTTTTGGGGAAGCAGCAGATGGTGTAATGGACTCTCATGTAGTCAACCATGGTTCAGGTCCTGGACCCGGCAGCTTCAAACTCATGCCGGGCGCCTGTGTATGCATGCCCAAAATCCTGAAAGGAGAATGGAGGGGAAGGGATTGTGGTGTGGCCATCCCTCCAGGGGGTGATTTCTTGCTTTCCTGTCTCTCTGGCAAGCACACGTGCCCTATAGCAAAAATCTCTCTTAAAAAAAAAGTGTCTTTTTTTTTTTTTAAATAACTATTTATTTTATTATTTATTTATTCATTCATTGATTTTTAATTTGACCAGAGAGAGACAGAGGGTGAGAGTGAGAGAGAGAGGAAGTGAGAAAGCAAGCCACCAGGTCCAGGACTCGAACCCCAGTTGGCCATGTGGGAGTGTCCAGCACCTTAACCACCATCCCACCTGCTGGTCCCCCCCAAAAAAAAGTGTCGTTTTGAGCCTAGTTACCAAAGAAGCCTATCCAGGCCCCACTGTCCTTAAATACTGACTGCCCAGGGACTGCCCAACCTTCAATAGCCAACAAATAAAACTACAAAGAAAATGTGAACAGTGCCCACACAAATGAACAAAGCTCCCCTCCCCAGCACAGCCCCTACCTCTCACTGCTGCAGGAAAGGGGTTGGCAAATTTCTCGATGTACTCTGCCTGAGCAGCAGCCACATTCTCGTGCCCTTTGAAGATGATCTCCACAGCACCCTGTCATGAGAGAAGTTGGCAAACAAGGCTGGAGGCTCCACCTTGGGCAGAACTCCTTCCACTCATTATCACTGTATGTTGCTTGTGAACTTGGTAAATCTGAGCGTGCGAGAGAGAAGTGCCCACTCCAAAGACCAGAGCAGAGAGGCAGGCACTGCCTGGGGTCACCACATAACCCCAGGAGCCACGTGGATGGGGGAAGCCAGGCACACCAGCATCTTCTCTCCCCAGACACTATCCAACACCCCATTTACACTCATCCTCCTTCTGAGGCCAGTATACTTTACTCATTTTCTACTACTAAATCTATGTCTCTGCACCAAGGGCAATAAAAAGTGCTATTTTCATTTTTCATAACCCTGACTAAATTCAGTGGCCAGCGGACCACAGACTGAACTGCAAATGTAGAAGGATTAGCCTTCCAGTCAGAACAGCAGTGCATCGGTTCTGGGGGCCCTGGGAGCTTCTGTTCAACCCCAACAGCTACTGCTAAGCAGGGAAGGTGTGAGGAACAGGTCAAGCAGTACCGTCTCCACGTCTCTAGTGTTGAAATCACAGTTCAGCTTCTAAGGGGCGGACAGGGATGACTCCAGGGCCCTCCCTGGAACTGAGGTCAGGCTGGGGGAATGCTCAGTCCTCCCAAAGGTTGGTTCCGCTCACTCAGCCCTCTCCCCACTTCACTTACCACCTCAGCCGCCTCTCCAGGTCCCTCTCACTTTCCATCCCTTTCGCCCGACCCACCCACCCTGTCATGAAGATGTCAGTGTGTACCTGCGGTGCGAGTGCAGGACGTGGGCCAGAGCTGCCCTGGAGCCCCAGGAGCGTGTGCCAAAGACTATGCCCACTTCCTGCAGTCCTGGCCCTCCTGGGGGCCCTGGCCTCACATTTCCCAGGTATATTTAGAGCTCCTGCTGAGAGAGTACAGTCTCTAGACCCAGGAAAAGGGAAAGCAGAAGACCTTACCTTTGCACCCATGACCGCGATCTCTGCTGTTGGCCAGGCATAGTTGGTGTCTCCACAAAGATGCTTAGAGCTCATGACATCATAGGCCCCTCCGTAGGCCTGTAACAGACCCAATGCTGACTGTCAGTGCCTGAGACAACCAGATGAAGTCCCTGAAGGGCCCCAGGAAGCCAGGCGAAATGGGGACAAAGAATGAGAATAGCCCTCCTGGGCTGCTGAAGGCCCAAGGTTCATCCAATTTCATCATCTTTCCTGGCTTTTCCCCACTGCTGTTTTCAATTCTATCCTGTTAAAAAAAGACCAGGAGAGCCAGCCCCATGGCCTAGTGGTTAAGGGCATCAGATTCCACATGGCCAACTGTGATTCAAATCCCAGCCCTAGCATCTTGTAAAACATGCCAGGGGGCCATCAGGTGTCGTGGTGGTTAAAGCACTGGACTCCCACATGGCTGACTGTGGTTTAAGTCCCAGACCTGGTGGTTTACTTTCTCACTTTCCCTTTTTCACTCTCTCTCTGTCTCTCTCTGATCAAATTTTTAAAAATATTAATAATGATAATAAATAAATTTAAGAAAAAGAAAGAAAAACATGCCAGGCATGTGTGGCAAATCCCGACAGGATGAAGTAATGGAGAAAGCACCCATTAGAGGTGCTTTCTCCCTCTTTCTGGAGAATTAATTTTAATCTGGCAATTAAAAAGAAAAAAAAGACCATGGATATCTCTACAGACCTGGAAGTACTGTCCCTGAGAAATCTTTATAAGGAGCAAAGTGTACTCTTCCTTCCTCCCAGGTGAGATTTCTTGGCCTCCTCATCCCTCCACCATGGCTGTGCTGCTGGGAGAATGAGTGAGGTCACAGCCCCCAACATGACGGACTCACCTTCCGGGTGATGACCGTGACTTTGGGCACAGATGCCTCAGCAAATGCATAGAGAAGCTTGGCGCCATGCCGGATGATGCCCCCATACTCCTGTGCCGTCCCTAAGTCATGAGGAAGAGTTACTAGATATTCTCAAAGTCCTCACAAGGTCTACCTGCCACTATCACTGTGAGGTCTTCCCGACCTCCACAGAGGGCCATCCCTCACACCTAGAATATGGAGAAGTCACAATCCTCAGAAAATTGGCAAGAAGCTCTCCAAATAAAGTGGGTGACTTCTGAGCAAACCCACCTCCCCTGTCCACACCTCTCTCTGTCAGTGACTTACCAGGCAGAAAGCCAGGAACATCAACAAAAGTGATGAGTGGAATATTGAACGCATCACAGAATCTGACAAAACGAGCCCCTTTCACAGATGAATTAATATCCAAGCATCCTAGAGAGAGAGAGATTATCCATGCTGAGCTTCTAGAAAATTCCAAGTTCCACTGACAATGAAAATATAATGTCCTCAGCAACCATCAGAGCTGGGACCTTTGGAGACACCACAGTCTCCTCATCTCAAGGATGACAGAAAACCAGGCTCTGGGGAAAATGGGGAATAATGACAACCTACCTGGCACTGACCAAAGAGGGCATAGCTATAGCGTCATCCCACAGGCTCCCTCACTAGAGCACAGCACAGTGCTACAGAGAGCAGTTGGTGACACGGTGGTTAAGACACTGGATCCCACATGACAGACCACGGTTTGAGTCCCGGGCCTGGCAGCTTGACAATCACACTGGATTTGTGTGCATGCATGCCTAAAATCCCAGGAGGAGAATGGAGAAAAAGAGATTGTGGCGTGGGGAGGGTGATTTCTCACTTTCCCCCTCACTGTCTCTCTCTAGCAAGTGTACACACCCTATGGCAAAAACCTACAAAATTTGACATACTCTATTTTTTGTTATTATTACTTATACATTCAATTGCTATACATCATTTGGCTTGTAATGAGAATTTACCCAACATGAAATACACCTCAGAGCAGTCCAGCTGAGAATACTCTTAGCAAGCAATCCAGCACTCATGCTCAGTATTCAATAAACTGAAAACATATGTCCACACAAGAACCTAGAAGTGAATGTTTATAGCAGCCTTATTGGTAATACCAATACTTAGAAGCAACAAAGAAGTCTCTCAGTAGGTGAGTAGATAAACTGTGATAGAGCCAGATAATGGAATATTATTCAACACTAAAAAGCAATGAGCTAGCAAGCCATGAAAAGTCATGGAGAAACCTAAAATGCGTATTACTAATTGAAAAGTCAGTATGAAAAGTTTACATTCTAGATGATTCCAACTATATCACATAATAAAGACAAAAAAAAGGTCAGTGGTTGCCAGGGGAAGATTAACAGGTAGAGCATAAAGGATTTTAAGCTAATAATGATGTGTCAACGCAGGTTTGTTGACTTTAACAAATGTACCACTGTGGTATTGTGGTACACTGTGGTGTGGGATGTTGCTACTGGGGAATAGTGTGCATGTTTAGAAGCAGGGGGTATATGGGAATTTAGTACTTTCCACTCAATTTTTCTGTGAACCTAAAACTGCTCTAATAAAGGAAGTCCATTTTTAAAAACTAATAGTAAGAGATTATACACAATGACCCAGTGAGATTTATACCACAGTGATCTATAGATTCAACACAATTTCTATCAAAATTCTTACAGTGTTTTTGCAGAAATGTAAAAGTCAATACTCACATTGACACCTAATCAAAAGGGTCCCAAAAGGAAAGGGGAAAAAGAAAGAAAAGAAAAGAAAAGAAAAGAAAAGAAAAGAAAAGAAAAGAAAAGAAAAGAAAAGAAAAGAAAAGAAAAAAAAGGAAAGGAAAGGAAAGGAAAGGAAAGGAAAGGAAAGGAAAGGAAAGGAAAGGAAAGGAGGAGGGAGGGAGGAAGGAAGGAAGGAAGGAAGGAAGGAAGGAAGGAAGGAAGGAAGGAAGAGAAAGGAAGGAAGGAAGGAAGGAAGGAAGGAAGGAAGGAAGGAAGGAAGGAAGGAAGGAGGGGGAAGAAAGAAAAGAAAAGAATCTTGAAAAGAACAAAGTTGAAATATTCATACTTCTGGATTTTAAAACTTACTAAATAAAAAGCTATAGTAATTAAAATAGTGTGGTACTTGAATATGGACAGACATATAGACCAATATTGAGAACACAGAAATAAAACCAGTTATCACCCACTGGCAGCCTATTCAAAGGGAAAGAAGAAGCTCTTCAACAAAAGGTGCTGAGATAACTGGATTTCCAAATACAGAAAAATAAAGTTGGATCTCTACCTCACACCATATATAAAAGTCAACTCAGGCCAGCCCATGGCCTGGTATTACATGAGCTGGATCCCATATGGCTGACCAAACAGTTCAAGTCCCAAACCTGATAGCTTAAAAAACACACTGGGCACATATGTGTGTGTGTGCCAAAAATACCCCCAAAAAAGGAGAAATTAAGGAGAAGGAATAGTGGTGTAAATGTGTGTGTGTGTGTGGGGGGGGGGGGTGTACTTTCTCACTTTCCCTCTCTACATCTATCTCTGTCTCTGTGTGTATCTCTGTCTAGTGAGCACACATGCTCTCTGGCAAAATTAGAAAAAAAATACACAACTAGTTAAACCTAAATTTAAGAGCTAAAACCATAAAATTCATAGAAGAAAATATAGGGGCAAATCATCAAGACCATGGATTCAGCAATGAGTTCTTACATACAACATCAAAAAGCACAGGGAAAATAAAAAAATAGAGAAAGTTCACCCGAATTAGATATTTTGCACATCAAAAGACATTATCAAGAGAGTTCAAAGAGAACCTAGAGAATAAGAAAATACTTGCAAGTCATATATCACATAAGGATTTAATATCCAGAATATAGAATACATAAAATAATTATACAACTCAACACCACCAAAAAAATACCCACAAAATTTAAAAAGGCAAAAGACTTGAAAAGACATTCACACAAATGACCAATAAACATATGAAAAGTTGCTCAATGTCACTAATGTTAATGTTAAATGCAAATCAAAACCACCAATGATATCCACACCATACCCATTAAGACACTATTTTTTTTAAATAACAAGTATTGGCAATGATGCAGTAAAATTGAAACTCTTGCACATTATTACTAGAAATGAAAAATGGTGTAGCCAATGTGCAAAATAGTACAGTGTTTCTCAAAAAGTTAAACATAGAATTACTATATTAGCCAGTCCTTTTGCTCCTAGAAAAATATCCAAAAGAACTGAAAACAGGAATTCTAACAAGTATTTCTTCACCCAGTGCTTACTGTAGCATTATTCACAATAGCAAAAAGATAGAAATGGGGCCAGCAGGTGGTAGAGTGGATAAGGTGCTAGACTCCCACATGGTCCTGGACCCAGCTGCTTGCCTTCTCACTTTCCCTCTCTCTGTCTCTCTCTGGTGAGCACATGTGCTCTATAGCAAATTAAATAACAATAACAAATAAAATTAAATAATCCTCTTTTTTAAAAGAATCATTTAATTTTATTCACTGTCATTATTTTATTTTATTTTTGAAACTGACCAGAGAGAGACAGAGAAGGAAATTGAGATAGCAAGCTGCTAGGTCCGGGACTCGAACCACGGTCAGTGTGTGGGAGTCAGCTGCCTTAGCCACCATGCTACCAGCCAGCCCCAAAAATTATCTTTTTAAAAATGGTGGAAATGACACAAGTGTCTATTGACAAATGAATGACTAAACAAAATATAGTATGTACGTATGATGAAATATTATTCAACTATAAAAAAGGATTTAGTTCTGGGACCAGCAGTTAGCTTAATGACTATGTCACTGGATTCCCATGTAGTTGACCATAGTTTAAACCCTGGACCTGGTGGCTTAAACTCACACTTGGCGCATGTGCATGCGTGCCCAAGATCCTGAGAGGAGAATGGAGGAGAAGGGATTGCGGCATGGCCATCCCTCCTGGGGGGTGATTTCTCGCTTTTTGTGTCTCTGTCTCTCTCTGTCTTTCTGGCGAGCACATGCGCCCTATAGCAAAAACCTCTCCAAACAAACAAAAAAAAAGGATTTGGTTCTGATATATACAAAGACATAGAGGAACCTTGAAAGCATTATGCTAAGTGAAGTAAGCTTGATACAACAGGGCAAATATTGTGTGATTCCACTTACATAAAATATCTAGAATAGCCAAATTAAAAAAATTTTGGAAAGATTTTTTACTATATGGCATATGCACTCACCAGAGAGACAGAGAGAAAGTAAGAAATCATCCTCTAGTGAGGGTGGCCACACCACAATCCCTTCTCCTCTATTATCCTCTTAGGATTTTGGGCATGCACGCACACAGAACTGGTGTGATTTTTAAGCTGCTGAGTCCAGGACCTGAGCCATGGTTGGCCATGTGGGAGTTCAGCACCTTTACCAGCCACCTGCCGGCCCCATAGGCAAATAAATTTCAAACAGAGAAAGTGGACTTAGATTACCAAAAACAGAGCTAAGAGAAATAGGAGTTATTGTTTAATAGGTACATGATCTGTCTGAAAGAAAAGGTTTCAAATAAAAATATTTTAGAAACAGAGTGGTGATGCTACACACACTGAATATAATCAATGCTATTGCACAATAGTTTTTATTATTTTTTCTTTTTCTTTTTTGGAGAGGGTTTTGCTATAGGGCACGTGCCAGAAAGACAGACAGAGAGACAGAAAGCGAGAAATCAACCCCCAGGGGAGCTGGCCACGCCACAATCCCTTCTCCTCCATCCTCCTCTCAGGATCTTGGGCACGCACGCACACACGCCTGGCGTGAGTTTAAGGCACCAGGTCCAGAACTTGAACCACAGTCAACTACATGGGAGTCAAGTGACATAGCCATTTGCCTACTGCTGGTCCCTTAAAATGCTTATTTTAAACAGTATATTTTATGTTATATATATTTTGTCCGGGCAGAAATTTTTTTTTAAACTTTTTTCTAAAGACAAGAAAAACTGCCATGGCAAAAGTAAAATAAGAAGTTAGATCAAGTATGAACTGTGTACCTGGCACTGCCAAAGGCACCAGAAATACCAGAAAGTATGAAAAAGTAACCAATGTCCCTGCCCTCAGAGCTCAGAGTGCTAAGTCATGGAAGTAATCGGGGAAAACAGCTGATTTCTACCACAGTAAAAGCCTCATAGGCCAACAAGTAAAATGATAAACTCTTAAAAAGGGAGGAAGTTCAAAAGATGAGTTTTGTGATATTAAGAGAGAACACTGCCCTTACAACATCCATTTGAGACTTTTTATTGGTCATGGAAGGCCATGTCTGGGAAAAAGGAAGAAGGCAGACAGAATACCAAGGCCCCTGGCAGCCCTGGCCTCCCACCCCAACCCAAAGTTTGAGAGAGCTTCTCCATCCTACCTGAGGCCACCTTAGGTTGGTTGCCAACAATTCCAACAGTCCTCCCATTCATTCTTGCAAAGCCAATGATGATGTTCTTGGCATAATTGGGCATGATCTCAAAAAATTCTCGCTCATCAACCACCTGCAGAAATAAATTTACTCCTGAACTCAAGATAAGGACAAGTACAAGATGTAACTACAACACAGAAATAGAGACTTTTTATTACGTCATACACATATTTACATTACAGAATTCCAGAGCCGAAGGCTGGACCTGGTGGCATGTGCCTGTAATCCTGACTACTTAGGAGGCTGAGGCAGGAGGAATGCAACACAGCAAAAGCCTGTCTGCAACACTGCCCCCCGACACACACACACACACACACACACACACACACACAGAATCACAGAACTGGACAGCCCCGACCACGGCAAGAGTTCTCCAAGGAAGCAGGACCAAAGTGCAGGCGGGCAGCACCTCTTCCCCACTGAGGGGATGGGGAGATCTCTCACGCACACTGGGAGAGGAGAAACCAATGCAGTGAAAAATTCTATCTGAATTTGGAACTACTTGTGACAACTTTTTTTACAGTTTTATGTTGAAATCATTTTAAACTTACATAGAAATTTCAAAAAAAATTCACATACCTTTCACCTGGATTCCTCATTTATTAACATTTTGCCATATAAGGACCAGTGGGTGGTATGGAGGTTAATTAAGGCAGTTGGACTCCACATGACTGAGTTCATGGTTCAAGTCTTGGACCCGGCTGCTTGAGAAACAAACCAGACACATATGCATGTGTGCCCAAAATCTGATTGGGACTGCGGCATAGCCATTCCTCCTGGGGAATGATTTCTCATGTTCTCTCTCTTTCTCTCTCTGGCAAGCATACGTGCCCTATAGCCAAATAAATATATATATATATATATATCATATAAGCTTTATTGTTCGTTTATATATATATATAATATATATATTATATATGGTTGCCATCTGGGATCTGGCTTCTCTTGAGCAGCTCCACAGAGCCAGCTTCCAACATTCTTCATATAGCCACTGCTCACTCACCAATGACCTACCTATTTAATGACCACTCAGACTTGATACCAGTTCTCCAGGTCAGGGAATCCCCTTTCTCAGTTTTTCACTCCCACAGTCAGTCAGTATTCACTACACAAAACATTCACAATCATACAAGACTACATGTTTCATTATAAATTTATGCTTTATTGCACATTCATAGCAGTTTTCAAAATAAATGTAAGTAATTATGCTGGGTTAATATAGTGTCATGGTCGGGCCAGCAGGTGGTGTGGTGATTAAGGATGCTGGACTCCCACATAGTCAACTGTGGTTCAAGTCCCGGACCTGGAGGATTGCTTTCTCACTTTTCCTCTCCCTCCCGCCTCGCTCCGTCCCTCTCTGGTCAAATTAAAATAAATGAACATATAAATAAAGTTAAATAAAATAATTCTTTAAAAATATATAGTGTCATGGTATGTCATGTTGTTTTCTGGAGTATGCTTTATTTATTTATTCATTTATTTTAATTTGACTAGAGACAGACAGAGGGAGAGGGGAAAAGCAAGAAGGCAAGCCACCAGGTCCAGGACTTGAACTGTGGTTGGCCATGTGGGAGTATCCAGCGCCTTAACCATTATGCCACCTGCTGGCCCTGGTGTATGTTTTTTATACAGATAGAATTACGGTATTCTATTATGTTATCACATGAAAAATACACACTGTGTAGCACCATGACACCCCATGAGACATTTGCCTTTAAGCTCCTCACTTATCAACCAATTCCCTTAACAATCTAGTCATAGGAAAGGAACTTAGTTGTTAAGTAAGGAATGCCTGTAGCTATTTCTGCTTTTAGACTAAAGGTACACAGCCATGACATGTTCAAAAACCGTTCATCTGAAACACAATCAGGTTCATATCTGTTCATATTTCATCCTAAAAGTTTTACCCCTAGGACCAGCCCCTGGCCTAGTTAAGTGAGCTGGATCCCACATGGCCAACTATGTGGTCCGAATCTTGGAGCCAACAACTTGTAAAACACACTGGGTACATGTGTGTACCAATGCGTGTGGATGCCCAAGATCCCCACAGAATAGAGAAATGAGGAGAAGTGATTATGGCGTGACCATGCCCCTTGAGGGGTGTGCTTCTTCTCTCTCTCTCTCTCTCTCTCTCTCTCTCTCTCTCCGTTTACCTCTTTCTGATAAGTACACACATTTGTTAACAAATTTAAAAAGAAAAAGTCTTACCTAGTCTTGATTTTATTTTCTAACAAGTAAAACATTATGGGTTAATAGTGTCACTCTACCATCCTTTCACCCTATTCCCATCCACCCCGTTATATTATGCTCACCATTTTCAAATTTTGTGTGTCAACGAATGTTTACATTCATATCTTTTAACACCCCCCTTCTATCTTATATGGGAAGTCACATATTATGAGGTACTGTTATGCACTTAGGGTTTTCACTTAACAACATATCCTGGGGCCGGCAGGTGGCATGGTAGCTAAGGGCACTCCCACATGGTCAACTGGTCAACTGTGGTTCAAGTCCCAGACCTGGCCACTTGCTTTCTCACTCCTGCTCCACTCCCCCCCCCCCCCCCCCCCCCCCCCCCCGCTCCGCTCACTCTTTCTCTCTCCGGTCAAATTAAAATAAATAAAGTTAAATTATACACACACACATATATATACACACACACACTTTTTAAATATATATATATCCTATGAGGCCAGACATAGGTGGTGTGTTGGCTAAGGGAGCTGGATCCCATATGGCTGACTGTAGTTCAAATCCCAGACCTACAGCATGAAAAACACTCCAGGTGCACATGTGTGCATACCCAAAATCCTGAGAGGAAAAAGGAGGAAAAGGGGTTGCAGCATGGCCAATCCCCTGGAAAGGGAGTGCTTTCTCACTATCCCTCTCTGGTGGGCACATGTGCCCTCTAGCAAATTAAATATGAATGTACGTGTGTGTGTGTGTGTGTGTGTGTGTGTGTGTGTGTGTCTGTATAAAGCCTCCTAGGAGGGGCTGGCAGGTGGTGTGATGATTAAGGGCGCTGCACTCCCACACAGCCAACCACAGTTTGAGTCCCAAACCTGGTAGCTTGCTTTCTCACTTTCTCTCTCATTCCAGTCAAAATTTAAAAATAAATAAATAAAATAATTCTTTAAAAAGAAAATCTCCTAAGAATCACTCCTAGGATAGAGACTGTCCTCTTATTTTTTTTTTTTTTTCACTTCTACAAAGTACTATATTTTGTGATGGACCAAAGTTTGTTCAATCTACATCTTATGCATAGTTTACATTACTTTGACATTTATATTCTGATTGTTTATAAAGTACTTGCTATTACAAATGATAATAATATAATAATATAACCTCATACATCTGTAATTTTGTATAGTGGGAAGTGTATCTTCAGGGTAAATTCCTAGGAAACAGGATTGCTAACAGATTCCCTCAGAAGCAGTGGAGAATGCCTGCTTCCTCACAGACTTAACAATAGAAAATATTCTCAAACTTTGTATTTTTGGCCATTCTGATATATGAGATATAAGTCTATAATTTGTATTTCTGGCAATAAGAAGTGGGCTATCTTTCCATATGCTTAAGGTCCATTTTATATCTTTTTTATGAGTTACCTATTTGCATTTTTTTTTTTTTGCTTACTCTCCTATTAAGTTTGATTTTCATTCTCTCAATTTATAAGTTAACCTTTATTTTATTTTTTTTTAAGAGTTATTTTTGCTATAAGGAACATGTGCTCACTGGAGAGACAAAGAAAGACAGAAAATGAGAAATCACCTCCCAGGGTGGATGGCCATCCGCAATCCTTTCTCCTCCATTCTCCTCTCAGAATCTTGGGCACACACGCACAGGAGTGAGCCCGTGGTGAGGTTTAAGCTGCCGGGTCTGGCACTCGAACTGCAGTCAAACGTGGGAGTCCAGCAACGTAACCATTACACCATCTGCTGGTCCCGAAGAGTTATCTTATGATGGATATTAATACTTTGTGATACTTGTTATACATATTTTCTCCCAGCTTACTGGTTGTCTTTTGACTTTTTTTACAGTTTTTTTCCAAGGTAGAGTAGGATTTTAAAATTTTTACATGATCAGCTTTATTTACATGATCAGCTAAAAGGTTTTTGCCATAGGGAATGTGAACTAGCTGGAGAGACAGAGTAAGAGAGAAAGGGAGAGATCATTCCCCGAGGGGGGATGGTCATGTCGCATAACCTTCTCCTTCATTCTCCTCCTGGGAATTTGGATGGGCACAAACATACATGTGCCTGGCATGAGTCCCAAGTCACTGGATTCAGGACTCAAATTGCTGTCAGCCATATGGTTAAGGTCCAACACCTTAACCACTACACCACCTGCTGGTCCCTTGATATTTTTCTTTTACTGAAACTACATTTTAGTCATAATTCAAAATCCTATCTTTACCTTCCCCTGAGGTTAGGAACAATAGGAACATTCTGTTCCCTAATTATTGCGTCAGTTAGTACATGCATTCTCTGGAGTCTTTCAAGTATTACATCATCTACATAGTTTTAACTCCTTTCCAAGGCTTTTGCCTTCGATCCTCTTCCTGTCTAACTGCATTGGCTCATATTTCTAGTACAATGTTAAATAATAATGGAGTTCAGGACCAGCAGTTAATGTAATGGCTATGTCACTGAACTCCCATGTAGTCGACTGCGGTTCGAGTCCCGGACCCGGTGGCTTAAACTCACGCCAGACGCATGTGCATGCATGCCCAAGATCCCGAGAGGAGAAGGGAGGAGAAGGGATTTCGGCGTGGCCATTCCCCCTGGGGGGGGTGATTTCTCGCTTTCTGTCTCTTGGTCTCTGTCTTTCTGGCGAGCGCATGCGCCCTATAGCAAAAACCGCTCCAAAAATATAAAATAAAATAATGGAGCTCGCGGACATCCTTGCTTTGTTGCTAATCTTAGTGGAAGTTGGTCTTTCCTTACTAAGATGCTGGCTTTTGAACAGATGATTACCAAATTTTCAAAATAAGAAAGTACTTATTGATTCCTACTGCAAGTGTTTCTATCAGGAATGAGTGCTGAAATATCTTAAAGACTTTCTTCAGGATTTATGGAAACAATTTTTCTCAACTGTACCTATTAATAGATTGCTAGATTTCCCAGAACCAATAATGCAGTCCTAGAATAAATCCCACTTGGCCCTGATATAATTTAAATACGGTGTTGGAGTCTGATAGCTAAAATTTTAAGTTTACTTGGTATTGCTGCATCAATACTAGTAAATAATACTAATTTGAATTTTAAGTACTGTCTTTATCAGGCTTACGTATTAATGTAATACTTGCTTTTTTAAAAAATTTGGAAGATATATGTCTGTGTTGTTTTTGTTTTTGTTTTGTTGTTTTAAATTGCCAGAGGGCACATGTGCTTGCCAGAGAGAGAGAATACAGGGTTGTGAAGCACCTGCCGCTGGGGCACGGTCACACCTCAATCCCTTCTGCTGCTTTAATCTTCCAGGATTCAGGGCGCACACATACATGCACTGGCATAAGTTTTTAAGCTACCGAGGCTGGAATTTGAACCACAGTTAGCCACGTGGGGTTCTAGCTTCTTAACCACTGGGCCATGGGGCCAGCCCTGTTGTATGGGTTTTTATTGTTGCTGTTGTTTGTAGAGGTTTTTGCCTTAGGGTACACGTGCTCTCCAGAGAGAGAGAATGAGAGGAAAAGTGGGAAATCACCCCCCACCCTACTCCCATGAGGACAGCCACACCACAATCCCTTCTCCATTCTCCTCCCGGGATCCTGGGCATGCACACATGCACGCACACTCAGCCTGAGTTTCAAGCCACCAGGTCCAGGACTTGAAACATGGTCACCCATGTGAGAGTCCAGTGACATAACGGCTACACCATCTGCTGGCCTGTTTTTAAACTTTCTATACACTGGAAGAATTTATGCAGCATTGGGACTTTTCCGAATTCCCACATAAGACCCTTAGAGTCTGATGTTTTTCTATGAAGTAATACTTTGTGTAAATTTAGTCCATTTAAGCTTGCTACCGCTGATGTGGTCAATTTTTTCAAGATTGATCATTCTGGGGACCAGCAGTTAGCATAATGGCTATGTTGCTGGACTCCCACGTAGTCGACCACGGTTCGTGTCCCAGACCCGGTGGCTTAAAACTCAACGCCGGGTGCGTGTACGTGCGTGCCCAAGATCCCGAGAGGAGAAGGGAGGAGAAGGGATTGCGGTGTGGCCATCCCCCCTGGGGGGTGATTTCTCGCTTTCTGTCTCTCTGTCTCTCTCTGTCTGGCGAGCACACGCGTCCTATAGCAAAAACCTCTTTAAAAAAAAAAAAAAAAAGATTGATCATTCTGAATCAATTTTCCCACATGCTCAGTGTACTTTTTCATTTTATAGATTGAGGCCTTATTTTATTTCTAGAACATTTTCTTGGATTACAAAGTTGTTTTTTTAAGAGTTAATTTTATTCATTGTCATTTTATTTTATTTTTTTTAGTTATTTATTTATTTATTTATTTTGAAATTGACCAGAGAGAGACAGAGAGAGAGAAGGAAAGTGAGAAAAAAAGCTGACAGGTCTGGGACTTGAACCATGTTTAGCCATGTGGAAATCCAACCACCTTAACCACCACATCACCTGCTGGACCCTTGGATTGCATTTTTATGTTTTTGTTTGTTTGTTTTTGAGAGGTTTTTGCTATAGGGCACATGCACTCGCCAGAACGACAGAGACAGAGAGACAGAAAGCGAGAAATCACCCCCAAGGGGGATGGCCACGCCGCAATCCCTTCTCCTCCATTCTCCTCTTGGGATCTTGGGCACGCATGCGCACGCACCCGGCGTTGAGTTTAAGCCACCAGGTCCGGGATTCGAACCACGGTCAACTACATGTGAATCCAGCTACATAGTCATTACACCAACTGCTGGTCCCTAGATTGCAGTTTTAAATATTAGTTCTGTTTTGGGCCAGCAAGTGGTGTGGTGGTTAAAGGTGCTGGATTCCCACATGGCTGACCATGGTTTGAGTACCAGACCTGGCGGTTTGCTTTCTTGCTTTTCCTTTCTCACTTTCCCTTTCTCTCTCTCTCTCTGGTCAAATTAAAAAATCGTAACAAATGGAAATAAATAAATAATCATTCTGTTTTTTTTTAATTCTGTTTCACTGATTTTACTTCTCCACAACTCTAATCATTTGTATGTTCAATCTTCACAGACTCTCTTTTGGTACACTTTTCTTTCTTTCTTTTTTTTTCTCAGAACTTTTAACTTGCTAGAGGGTGTGTGTGCTTGCCAGAGAGAAAAAGAAAGAGAAAAAAGAAAGTGGGGGAATGACCCCATTTTCTTGGAGGAATGGCCAGGCTGCAATTCCCTCACCTCCATGTCTTCTTTCAGGATTCTGAACACACACACATGGGCCACCAAGTCTGGGACTCAAACTGTGCATTTGGCTATGTGAGATCCAACTGCCCTAGTCACCACATTACTGCCTGGCCCAACAGTGACTTTTTTCTGACACTCACTAGAGAACTTATTAGTTGTATTTGTATTCTTTAAACATTTTTAATTGGGCTGGGTCCATGGTGCAGCAATAATGCACTGTTCAAGAGAAGCTGGATCCCATAGTGCCTGTGGTTCAAATTCTCATCCTGGTCAAATGAAAGCATACCAGGCACAGGCACACATACCAGTGCCAGACAGTCAAGAACGGTGGTCCCAATCTTCCCAGCACCAGGGACCAGCCCAGTGGAAAATAATCCCCACACAGATTGGGAGGTGAGCTGGTCCAAAGAATATCCAAGCTCACCACATCCACGGTGTGGATGTGCACCCCATTTCTACCACTACCATGTTGCAATATACAATGAAACAACTACACAACAGCAGGGTTCAGGCTCCCATGAGAATCCAACATCACTGCTATACAACAGGAGGCAGAGCCCAGGCAGCAACGCAAGCAATGGGGAATGATTACAAACACAGATGAAGCCTCACTCACATGTCCGCTGCCCACTGCATGGCCTGGAAGACCCTGACAAGCCACAGATCAACACCAGTCCACAGCCTGGGGGTTGAGGACCTCTAGACTAGAAGACTGGGAGAGGATTCTAGCATGATCAGACCCTGTGGAGGGCACTCATATCTCTGTCACATACATCTATGTGCGTGCATGCATTCTATCATAAATAAAGAAAAAATTGTTTAATAAAAATTTTTGTTTTGTTTTGTTTTCTTTTTCTTTTTTTTGGAGAGGTTTTTGCTATAGGGTCCATGCACTCGCCAGAAAGACAGAGAGAGACAGAAAGCAAGAAATCACCCCCCAGGGGGATGGCCACGCTGCAATCCCTTCTCTTCCATTCTCCTCTCGGGATCTTGGGCACGCACGCACACACACCCAGCATGAGTTTAAGCCACCGAGTCCAGGTCTCAAACCGCAGTCGACTACATGGGAGTTCAGCAACATAGCCATTATGCTAACTGCTGGTCCCAATAAAAAATTTTAATTGACAAAAATTATAAACATTTATGGTGTACTATATGTTTTGATATATGTAGACCTGGTGGAGTAATTAAATAATTTCACTTTTATTTGATCTTATTGTCATTCTCTTGGCTATTTCTCTATTTTTCTTCAAGGTTCTTTATTAAATTTTCATTTAGGGATCTAGAAGATGACATAGAGGTTAAGGCACTGGAGACTCCAATATGGCTGACCACGGTTCTAGTTCTGGACTTGGTGACTTGCTTTCTCACTTTCTCTCTCTCTCTCTCTCTCTGGTCAAATTAAAAATAAATGAATGGGGAACCAGCAGTTAGCGTAATGGCTATGTCACTGGACTCCCACGTAGTCGACCGCGGTTTGCGCCCCAGACCCGGTGGCTTAAAACTCACGCTGGGCACGTGTACGTGCGTGCCCAAGATCCCAAGAGGAGAATGGAGGAGAAGGGACTGCGGCATGACCATCCCCCCTGGGGGGTGATTTCTCGCTTTCTGTCTCTCTCTGTCTGTCTGGCGAGCGCACGCGCCCTATAGCAAAAACCTCTCCAAAAAAAGAAATAAATAAATTAAATAAATGAATGAATAAATAAAACTTTTTCTTTTTAATTTTCATTTAAACACATTCTCCCTTGGGCACCTTGTAGTTTCATCATTTCTGATGTGATTTTTACCTTTTTTCCCTATTTTTTTATTGAGTCAGTTCAAACTTTACTTCTATTCTCTCAACTGAAATGTTTCATTTTCATTTTTTATTGCATTAGCTTCATATAGATGAAAACTACCTGTACCTCTGCATCTTGTGGACAGGGTTGGTCCTTTGGGTGATGAACACGATTCCTAATTCAAGGGCACCCTCTTCTGTCAGTGTAGCAAAGCGCAGTTTACTCAACAGTTGGCCTGGTCTAGACAAGGTGGTGGGACTTCCAGCTTTTTGGTTGTCTTGCATGCACATAAATTTACCCTTTCTGCTTCATTTTTCCTTCACTTCTCAATTTCCAAAAGTGTCCTCCCTTTCTCTTTTATTCTTTTTCTCCCCAGAAAGAATGCCTTCCCCCGACTGCCTTATTGACCCTTGTGTGCACCTTCAAATCCCTACCGTGAAGTCACGGTGTGAACTGGAAGACTGAACTTTCTCTTCCTAGGAATGACTGTGTTTCAATCCCCTTTTGTTTCTCCTGAGCAGTTGTTCAAAACTCCCTCTAGCTCTCCACAGACACTTGTAGTGGAAGCTTGAGAAACAACTCCCCCTAGAAACTGGTGTTTATTGTTGCACTTAAGTACTAAAGTTTGTAGTTTCTGGTATTTCACTTACACTAAAGATATTTTGTTTTTCTTGTTGATCTATACAGCTTGGGGAGGACGTAAAAAGTTTTGGATTTAGGAGGCCATCACTGTCTTAAAGAAATCTTTTTTACAATTTTAAATATTTATACTACTGACACATCTCATTGCTAGGTGGTGACCCAGTGGGTATGTTCACAATACACACACAGATGTTAATTGGAGCAGTGCTTATGACAGTAAAAGCTAGAGAGAATCAAAATGTGCAACACACATCCATGATAAAAACACTCAACAAAATAAGAGTAGAAGGGAACTACTTCAATGTAAAGGGTCATACAGTGCTGCGTGTCCACGCCCCATCGAGGGTTCTCTCTCTCTCTTGTGAGCACAAGTGCCCTCTGGCAATTAAAATAAATAAGACAAAGTATTAAAAAATAATATAGGCCATATGTGAAAAAGCCTCAATGGTGAAAGACTAGAAGCTTTTCTTCCAAGATCAGGTGCAAGGCAAAAATTCCGTTCTCACCACTCTATCCAACAGGAAGTCCTAGCCAAAGCAAAGAAATAAAAGGCATCTCAGTGGGGAAGGAAGAAGTAATACTACCTCTGTTCACAGATGATATAATCTTATGTATTTAAAGGGGGGGGGGGGGGCTGGCAGGTGGCATGGTGCTTAAGGCGCTACACTCCCAAATGGCCAACCGTGGTTCAAGCCCAAAACCTGGCAGCTTGCGTTCTCACTTTCCTTTTCTCTCTCTTATTTCTCTCCGGTCAAATTATAAAATAATAATAAGAAGAAGAAGAAGAAAATATATAATTAAATAAATAATTAAAAGATAAAACTCTGAAAAAATTAACCAATAGAAACTATCCCTACTGGATACTAGGGCATACCCTGAAGTCTCAATGATTAAACTGTACAAAATTGACCAGGGTTGGTGAGAATCACATGTGCTGCTAGTAGGAGGAGAAATTGGCATAATCCCTGTAAAAACTCTGGCAACATCCGAATCACCCACATGGGTGTGTACCAATGACCCCAATAGATTAATCCTGGGTACGGATCCAGCAGAAATGTTAATCTGTCAACCAAAACTCACATAATCATAACAGAACAACTTGTGATAGCCCCAAATACCTGTCAATGGTAGACTGGATAAACTACTGTCTGTTGATTTAAAAGATTAAATAAAGAAATCAATGAGAACAATCTACAAAATACGACAATGTGAACAAATTCCACAATGACGAGAAAGAAGCCAGGAACAAAAGATCACATTCTTCATGACTCCATTTATAGAATATACACAAACGGGGCAGACTAATGTATGCTGTGAGCCGTCAGGACTGAGTCTCCTCAGGGTCTGGGTGAGGCGGTGACTGAAAAGGAGCCCGGGAAGGCTTCTGTTTCTATGTGACACATTTTACTGGATCTTTCAAGTTCTTTTGTAACTTAGGATGGCTTGTATTTCTATTACAATGGTTACACTTGGAGCTGTATCTTTTTTTTTTTTTAACAATTATTTTATTTATTTATTCATTTATTTATTTTTAGGTTTTTGGCATAGGGCATGTGTGCGCAACAGAGGAAAAGTGAGAAATCACCCCCAGGAGGGATGGCCACGCTGCAATCCCTTCTCCTCTGTTCTCCTTCCAGGACTTTGGGCATGCACACACATGTGCCCAGTGTGACCCTGTCAGGTCTGGGGCTCAAACCACGAAAGGCCATGTGGGAGTTTGGTACCTTAACCACCATGCCACCTCCTGACCCCAAGGATTTTTTCTCTTTTAAAGATAATCTCTCCTCGGGACCAGCAGTTAACATAACGGCTATGTCGCTGGACCCCCACATAGTTGACCGTGGTTTGAGTCCCGGACCCAGTGGCTTAAACTCACACCAGGCGCATGTGCGTGCGTGCCCAAGATCCTGAGAGCAGAATGGAGGAGAAGGGATTGCGGCGTGGCCATCCCCCCTGAGGGGTGATTTCTCGCTTTCTGTCTCTCTGTCTCTCTCTTTCTGGCGAGCGCACGCGCCCTATAGCAAAAACCTCTCCAAAAAAGAGATAATCTCTCCTCTATTTTTATTTTTTTTTTTAATTTGCTATAGAGTGAATGTGCTTGCTAGAGATATAGACAGGGAAAGAGAGAGAGAGAGAGAGAGAAAGAGAGAAAATGAGAAAGCATCCCCCTGTAGGATGATCCACCACAATCCCTTCTTCTCCACTCTCTTCTCAGGATTTCGGGCATGCACACACACAAAATCAGCATGTCTTTCAAGCCACCAGCTTCAGGACTCAAACCTGGAGTTGGCTGTGTGGGATCCAATCACTTTAACCATCACACCACCTGGCTAACCCAAGAGGATTTATTTTAACAGACAAAAAACGTATACACATCCAGACAGTTATTACTGAGAGGAAGAAGGCAAGGGACAGGGAGGAGAATTAAGGATTTAGCAAATCAGCAACAAAGCAAGACCCCAGTTGAGAAGGGATGAAGTCAAGGACCCAGGTGTAGACACTTCATTCTTTGAGCCTAGAGAGGACAATGGAGATGAAGACACGGTCCCTACGGGGGAGTGAGGAACCCGATGGTCTTATCATCTCCACGAAGGAAATGCCGTATCATGTGATCGGAGCAGGGAACAAAGAATGAGGTCGGGGTTTGGGTCAGGTACAAGGAAAGTGAGGACGGTAAGAACAGTGCAGCGGGGAGGCCCAGAGGGCACGAGTAACCACGTGTCGGAGAGCACAGAGGCACACAGAGCAGACTCTGAGACGTTCCTCAGGCCCCAGGGCAGCGTGAAGGGCTGAAGCCCTGCACCAGGGCAGGTTCTGCGAGGTAGGGAGGATCAGGTGCCGGCGATCCTTCAGGTCATGAACCCATGGCCTTCTTCATCGCATTTCCTTGAACCTGGAGTTACCCAAGCCATGTATCTTCTGCTCCGCTCCTCTCACCCCAGTGACGTCCTGAGGCCGGGGCCTGGTGCACGCCGGCACTGAGAACAGAGCCTGCCCGTTACTACCTGCTGGCCATGAGCACGGCCGCGTCCACACTGGCCTGGAAGGCAGAGGGCTGAGGGCTCAGGAATGACAGGAGGAGTGAGGGCTGGAGGGTCAAGGAGCAGAGGCCGAGGGAGAAGGACAGGGACAGCCCAGGAGCAGCGCGGAGAGTGCTGAGGGCTGAAGTCAGAGAAGGGCATGCTGGGAGAGGGAACGAGAACCGCCATGTGACAAGGGCCAGAGCGGTCACGGCGTGCTGAGGGAGGGCCTGCCGTGGCACCCAGTGCTCACCCGCATAACCTTGCTTAATTTATAACAGCCCAGAGTTCAGCCGAGGAGAGGACACCAGCATCCCCCCGCGCAGTTACCGCCCCCTAGAGCTGGGCTGTAAACCCAGGTCGGCTGCTGTTGCAAACCGCTCTGTCAGCACCCTCTGCACGCCTGACCCCCGGGGGTAAGGGGGAAAACTGATGAGTCTCAAAGTCTTCACAGATCAAAGGGCATGTAACAGGCTTCAGGTGCATGACAAGGGGCGCTGACTCACGCCGGCTCCCCAGATGGAGCAGGAAGGCACTGGGAGGTGAGGGCTCTGGGACAGGCCGTGCCCACAGAGCACCCACGTCCTATTAAAGGGACTCCTGAGAGCGCAGTACGCACTGGCCCCCTGCAGATGCCTCTGGAATGCCCCCCACTTTCCCTTCAATGACCCAGGAATCCGTGGCACCAAGAGGAGGGCAGAGTTGTCTCTCTGTGCCCCGACCTTCTCGTGGCCAGTCACTGAGCCGTCCTGTCCCTGTGGACGCCCCGTGTGCTCTCCTTTCTCAAGAAATACAATGCCCCGAGCACAGCGTCCCGAAAAGGGTACCTAACAAGGAACAGCCTGGCCTCACTCCAGACCCGGGGACACGGCCCCAAATCCAGCACCTCCGAATGCCTTCGAAGCCCCTCAAGCGCTGCTGGCCCACGGGCTCCTCCCCTCTCCAGCCCTCAGCTCCGGGTCTACAGCCTCCACCTCCTCTCAGAACATGCCACGTGGTGGCCACTGGGCACCATGCCCGCCCCGTGTCCACCATGCCCACGTGTGTCCTGGCATCAAGGCCAGCAAATGGCACACTTCCTCACTAGGCCCAAGGAGGGTGACCATGTGTCTGGGCTGGGGCGGGCAGGACCGGCAGACAGGGCACTTACGGCGTGGATGATGTCCACCATGTCGTAGGCTTTGGTAGATTCCAAAGGGACAATTGTGTCAAGCTCAGGAACCAGACGGTCGCTTAAGGCAAAGAGAAGCAGATACTGTCAATACGGGAAGAGCCAGTCACCTTCCGGGGGTAGGAGGAAAGGAAATGGGACGCGAGTCATGGGACTGGGCCAGTCCTGTCCCTGCGGGGACTACAGAGCAGTCCCCTGTCTCCACCGCAGTAAAGTGAGCCCGAGCCCAATACCAACCAAAACGCCCTTCCCGTTTCCTTTAGAGCAGCAGTCCCTAAGCCCCAGGCCGTGGACCAGTACTGGACTGCAGGGCGGGGCAGCAGGGTGGGCAGCGGGGTGGGCAGCGGGCAGCTGAGGCTTTGTCTGTGCCTGCAGCCACGCCCCATCACTCGCACCGCCGCCTGGGCCCCTCCTGTCAGGGCAATGGTGATATTGGACTTTCATAGGAACACAAACCTTACTGACGTATCGGGGAAAAAACCAACACATTTAATAGACAATAAAAAAGTTTTCTGCTGATAACAATGTATATGGCAAAGTCTCTGACTTGACTAACATGCACTGCTCACGCCGGGAAAGCATGTTGTACACTGTGAGGTGTATGTGCTTAAATGTACACTTTAAAAAGACTATGTGGTCAAAACAAACAAACGGCCCTATTGATGTGTGACTGTCTCACTGTACATTCCATGTGGCGGAGGTGGAAACGGGGTGCCTTGGTGCACCTGGGTCATCCCAGGGCCAGCCTCCCCACCAAACTCCATCGGTGGAGGGGTTATCGTCCACGGGGCTGGTCCCTGGTACCAGGGAGGTTGGGGACTGCTGCTTCAGAGGATAAAATGCCCTCGTTCCCAAAAATGTAACTCCCTCACCTGCTCTCTGGGGGCACCTCCTGCACCCAGGTGTGCTGTGGGCACTAAGGAACTCGCGAACAAGACACAGCCCTAGGGGTTCCCCTCTCACTTACTACAATATTAAAACCTAGACGACAGGACCTGGGAGACCACTGTGCGTTCACACTCCCTGTTGGAAGGATAACCTGCTAGAGACCCTTTCAAAGTAAAAGTGGGGGGGCCAGCAGGTGGCAGGCACGGTGGTGAAGACGCTGGACGCTCCCACATGGCTGACCATGGTTTGAGTCCCAGACCTGATGACTTGCTTTCTCACTTTCCATCTCTCTCTATCTCTCTGGTCAAATTAAAAATAAATGAATGAATAAATAAAATTAAATAATTCTTTAGAAAGAAAAAAAGAAAAGTGAAAGTGGGTTGGGCTGCAGGGCACACAGCCAGCACCCCACCTGGGACGCTCGGCTTTGGTTCTCAGGCCACCTGCCCCCGCCAGGTGTGGCTGCACGTGCCTGTGGCCCTCGCTGATTAGAGGCGGGGGCAGGAGGATCACGCGTGGCTGAGACCCCGCGGAAGGCGTCTGTCTGTCTCTCACTGTAGCAAAGAGGGAGAGTGTAAGCAAGACTGCAGGCCCAGCTGCAGCGGCAGGAGCTGGAGGGTTTCCTCCTGGCCCACCCACACAGGCCGGCGTGCTGTGTGAGCGGCGGTCCTCGCTAGCTGGGAGGCTGAGGCAAGAGGATGCGACATGGCAAAACGCTGTCAAAAATCCCAAACTCCCGGGACCAGCAGTTAGCATAATGGCTATGTAGCTGGACTCCCACATAGTCGACTGCGGTTCGAGTCCCAGACCCGGTGGCTTAAACTCACGCCGGGCGCGGGTGCATGCATGCCCAAGATCCCGAGAGGAGAATGGAGAAGAAAGGATTGTGGAGTGGCCATCCCCCCTGGGGGGTGATTTCTCGCTTTCTATCTCTGTCTCTCTCTGTCTTTCTGGCAAGCACACGCGCCCTATAGCAAAAAAAAAAAAAAAAAAAAAAAAAAAACCCTCTCAAAAAAAAAAAAAAAAAAAAAAAAAAAAATCCCACACCCCCGATTGGACCAGCATTCAGTGTAATGGCTATGTCGCTGGACTCCCACGTATTTGACTGCGGTTCGCGTCCCAGACCAGTGGCTTACATTCACGCCAGGCGTGTGTGCTGCATGCCCAAGATCCCAAGAGGAGAATGGAGGAGAAGGGATTGCGGCGTGGCCATCCCCCCGGGGGGTGATTTCTCACTTTCTATCTCTCTGTCTCTCTATCTCTCTCTCTCTCTGGCGAGCGCACGCGCACCCTATAGCAAAAACCTCTTAAAAAAAAAACTACACCCCCCCCCCACCGCAGGCGCATCTTCCCTCCCTCCCTCTCTTTAAAAAAAAAAAAAAGGCGGGCCCTCCAGGCCCTCTGGGCAGGGCTGCAGCATCATGGCCCCACCCAGGCTCTGGCCCCCTCCCTCAGCTCGGCAGGAGGCTAAGCCAGAGCCATGCCCACCCCACAGGGCATGGGCGCCTCGCCCCTCCATCTCCCGTCCCAGGTGGGTAGCCAGGGGCTGCTGTGATCCCGAGCACCCAGGCTGGGGCTCAGCATCGGGTGAGAACACGCACCCCGACTTCCCCACAGTGTTGCCCTGGGTCCTGCCCCACCGCCCAGCCCGCCCTCACTTTCCGCATGCACTCTGGGCCAGCTCCCGGGGACCCGTGCTGAGCAGGTACGGCTAGGCCACAGCAGGCTCTTCCGACACTCTGGGCCCCTGGGCCACAAAACGTCCCAGCCCTTCAAGGACTCCCAGTAGTACAGATGCCCAGGAAAGGAGGCTGTGCCCGTAGCTTCTGGGCCCGGTGCATCCCCTCCCCTGCGTGGGCCACTGGCTGTGACCCTGAGTAGGAAGAGGCAGACACAGTGGGGCCCTGGGGACATGACTCTGCAGAGCATCCCTGGCCAGACAGCTCCAAAGGAGGGGAGCCAGGCCCAAGCACAGTGTCTAAAAACGGACTTCCACGGGACGCGAGTTCCAATCCCCCTTCTGTAGAAGGAAGTCCAGGCCAAGCGAGTGCTTCTCGTTTGGAGAGGACATGGAGTGGAACAGGCACGGGTGGGGAGCAGCTCCCAGGCTGGGCTTCCACCTTGCTCTGGTCCCCCATGTCAGGCGTGGCCCCAACGGCAAGAGGCGAGGAAGCCTTCGTGAGTGGCCCACGACACAGAGCGCACACGTTTCCTAGACGCAGGCCGTCTGCATCATTTTACATTTATTTATTTCATGCTGAGTAACAAAAACCTCATCTCCAATTCTGGACAACTCCAAAGACTCCTTAAAATTTAAAACAAACAAAAAAATGTAGTCACTCCTTTCCCCCATGCTACCTATCAAATATTACAGACAGAACAAAAGTGAATAAAGTCCTCCTCTTTGCTCCTGTATCCAGACACACCTCCCGCACCTCCACACCGAGCACCCCTCTGCTGACACGCCAGTCTGCTCAAGTTGCCCGGCGGACAGACCCAGAAGGCCCTGCCCCAGCAGAGGGCCCAGAGAAGGGCAAGCCAGGATGCAGGGGAGGAAGGAGCCCGCCTGCGACTCACCTGGGATCATGGCACTCGCGGATGGGAGCCGGGTCCTGGCTGCTGAGGGGCAGGTAGTTGAAGAACTCCCGGAGGTTACACAAGGCATCCACGTCGTTTTCAAAAGCCCTGTGGGCCACACCTGAGAACACAGGGCGGGTACAATGGGCTAGGGAGCCAGACAGCCCAAAACCGCTGCTTCGGTCCGACTTGCCCCCTCCTAGGGCAGCACGAGAGCCCTGTCCTCCACCCCCGCTGAGGACGGGACGCCATAGGCCACAGGCCAGCACGCTGATCTTCAGGTCATGTAGCCTGCTCCCTCTGCTCTGTACACACTGTCTGCAGGAGTCACACGCTTCTTTATTCAGGGCTCTGATGTAAGGACACCTCCATGCCCAGCTCCACCCCTGGGCGTCTCTCCCTGCACTTTTCCCAGTTACTGCCTGACACCTCTCAGAATATCAGGACAAGACCGAGCCTATGTTACACCTGGAGTCCCCATCGAGAAGGGTGTCTAGGACCCATAGTTCAAGTGGTTAACAGAGCCAGATCCCACATGGCTGACTGCAGTTCCAAACCTGGCCCCAGCAACTTGAAAAACACACAGGGTGGGGATAGAAGGTGGCATGGTGGCTAAGGCACTGGACTCCCACGTGGAGGACCACAGTTCAAGTCTCGGACCTGGCAGCTTGCTTTCTCACTTTCCCTCTCTCTCTCTCTCTCTGGTGAATGCGAGTACCCTGTAGCAAATTTTTAAAAATGTAAACATAAATTTAAAAATAAAAACATGCCACATACTGGGGCCAGCAGGTGGCATGTTGGTTAAGGTGCTGGACTCTCACATTGTCTACCACAGTTCAAGTCTTGGACCTGGTGGCTTACTCTCTCACTCTCTCTCCTTTTCTTGCCAAATTAAAAAAGTAATAATAGCAAATAAAATTAAATAGAGAAATATTTTTAAAAATAATATCACATACTGCCCTAAAAGAAAAAAAAAAAAAAAAAGGCCCAGCCAGTAACACAATGGTCTGCAAAAGCTGGTCCCAGAGTGGATGGTCCCAGGTCTGTGACCAAAGATCATAATAATGATAAATAAAATTAAATAAATAATTCTTTTTTAAAAAATACACTGAACACATGTGCGTGCAAGCCCAAAACCCTGGAAGAAGGGAAGAATGGAGGGGAGAGGGTTGCAGTGTGACCACAGCCCGTCAGGGGAGGTGTTCTCTCTTGCACACACACAGACACACACACATCCTCTGGCACTTAAAAGAATCTCTGGGGGACCAGCAGGTGGCGTGGTGGTTAAGGCACTGGACGCTCCCGCATGGTTGACCAGGGTTCGAATCCTGAATCTGGTGGCTTGCTTTCTCACTTCCTATCTCTCACTCTCACCCTTTCTCTCTGGTCAAATTAAAAATAAATGAATGAATAAATAAAATAAAATAAATAATTATTGGAAAAAAAGAATCTCTGATATACAAATAGGTGTTCCGCAACGGGAGAAGGAAAGAAGGGGAACCACCTGGCTCTAGTGAGGGATCACTAGGGCTACTGTTCCTGGAGAGTATTCCAGAATCCTAGACCACAAATAAGACCATACATAGAAGAGACAAAGTGGAGCTAGGAACTCTCAGGGCCACCACACCAGACTCTCTGCTTCCACTGTAGCCCCGTTCTGTCCACACAGCAGCCAGAAGGAGCTTTCTAAGTCAGATCATGCCATGTCTCCACTCCAACCAACCCTCCTACAGTCCAGGGAAAGAGGCTATCATATTTACAATAGCCAAAAAGTGGAAACAATCCAAATGTCTATTAACTGGTCAATGGATAAACAAAACATGATGTATGGATATATATGGGACTATTATGCAGCCATAAAAAGGAATCACGTACTCATTCATGATACAACATGCGTGAACCTTAAAAAACGTTATGCTGGGGAACCAGCAGTTAGCGTAATGGCTATGTCACTGGATTCCCACGTAGTTGACACTGTCTCTGGTATCTGTGTTTACTTTCTATACTGTTTTTCCCCATTTTTTATTGAATTACTAAAGATCTTAATTAATCTAAATATTTTCATAGCAAATACAGCTGATATATACATTTCCATGAACACAATCTAACTTTAGGCATCCTATAAAGTAGCACCTAGCTGGGGCTATATATCTCACTGCGGTCATCAAATGCATTTTTTTTTTTCTAAAACTTTTCTTTTTTTGTAACTTAATTTACATTCCTTCCCTAAGCATCATCACAGCATACAAAATGTGATTTCCCATCCAGAATATACTTTATAGTGACTTAATCATGCATATTATTATCCAAAATTTTTCATTTATAGTTCCTAGAATTTTTTACCCCTCTTTCTGACCCTCTGTCCTTTGTTTTTAAAAATTATCTTGAACCCTGGCTGGCCATGTGGGATCCAGCTTCCTCTCTGCAGTGCCTAACTGCTGAACTAGGGGCTGGCTCTTTGACCTTTCTTTTTAACCATATTTCATAAAAACCTAAGACTTCATTGCTAAGACACACACCTCTCCAAGAGGAGAATAGTGTAGAAGGGATTGTTGTGTGGCCATCCTCCCTGAGGGGTGATTTCTCACTTTCCCTCTGTTTCTCTCTCTGATGAATGCAAATGCCCTATAGCAAAAACTTTAAAGTCGTGATACATTTTCGCACAGGAAACTACAGAGAAATATGTCATGATTTTCCGATGACCTGATATTTTGTTTTAATAAATTTGAAATGTGAGATACTATATCCACCTTTATCATTATATATGTAAGCAATACACTAAACTACAGTCTTCCCAAATAACTTCTGCCAGTTAAATGGCATTTTTTAAAACTCGCCATTCTCTTTGTCAGTGCCCTCTTCTCCATGCTCTAAAACGGTAAGGTCATGCCTGAGCCCTCTCACCTGACATGGTGGTGTGGGTCTTGGCACCACCGAGCTCCTCCTGGGTGACATCCTCATTGGTGACAGACTTCACAACATCGGGGCCAGTGATGAACAGGTAGGAGGTATCCTGAAATCAAAGATTTCCAGAACAGTCAGTCTCAGAGCAAGAATCTCTCAGAGCCTTAGAGTTCACTCAGTCAAGAAGACAAATGCAGAGAAGGTGGTGGTGTAGAATGAGGCTGGCATGCAGCTCCACACCCATCCAGACTAAAGACTCAAGTTTTCCCTGACTCGTTCTGTATTTAAAAAATAAACAAAAACTTCGTTATCTGGTTCTATCTCAGAAAATTGACTTAGAGTGTGGCTATCGTATTAGTTATCCTTAGAACAAAATAGCAAGTGGCCCTTACTCAGAGCGTGCTGTGCACCGAGGACCCTTTCCACGGCAGTGGGGTGCCACTGCACAGTCCTGCAACCATAAACGAAGCCCAGATCAGCTCCCGGGTCAACCTGAACACACTGGGCAGGCCTGCACACACCCATGACCCTGGCTGGCTGGGGGGAAGATCAGTGTGGCGAGGCCTTGTCAAGGGTACCTGTGCGTGTAGTATGGTATAGTGTGAGTTTGTGTGTGTGTGAGCACACATGTGTCATGAGAGAAATAAATAAATGAACTTAAATAAAAAAATAAAAATCTGATTGAATGTCGAGTTACTTCTTATGGATAAGCAAAGAAATCTTCTTGAGATGGAATCTACAATTAAAGATGCTGTGAGCACTGTTGAGATGAGGACAAAGGATTTATAATGTCAAATAAACTTAGTTGACAAAGGAGAGGCAGGGGGGTGAGAAGACTGAGTTCAATTTTGAAAGTTCTACTGTGGGTAAAATGTTACCACACACCGACACATGCTACAGGGAAATCTTATGAAATAAAGAGCCAGTTGATGCAGCAAACTTCATCATTGTCTTATTGTAAGAAATCGGGCCAGCCAGTGGGATGGTAGTTAAGGCAGCTGGACCCCACGTGGCTGCCTGCGTAGTTCAAGTCCAGAACCCAGTGGCTTGGGACACACGCTGGGCGCATGTGTGGACACGTGCCCAAAATCCCGAGAGGAGAATGGAGAGTAGAGGACGGGGTGGCCATCTCCCGGGGGGTGAGGGGGACTTCTCACTTTATCTAGCTCTCTGTGTGTCTTCAGAGAGTACAGGTGACCTAGAGCAAACTAAAAAGAAAAGGAAAAGATGAACAGCCACAGCCTGCACCCAGGAACATGTATGTTTGACTTTAGTTCTCACATCAAAAGGTCATAGGGGCCGGCTTACAGGTGCTCCCACTGGCTAAGTGAAGAACAATGTGAGCATCGAAATAAATAGCAACAGTAATGGATAATAAACCACTGAGGGCACCAGCAGATGGCGTAATGGCTATGTCACTGGACTCTCATGTAGTTGACCACGGTTCGAGTCCCGGACCCGGTGGCTTAAACTCATGCTGGATGCATGTACCTGTGTGCCCAAGATCCCGAGAGGAGAACGGAGAAAAAGGGATTTGCGGTGTGGCCATCTCTCCTGGGGGGTGATTTCTTGCTTTCTGTCTCTCTGCCTCTGTGGCCACGCCACAATCCCTTCTCCTTCCATTCTCCTCTCAGGATTTTGGGCATGCACACACACGCACCCAGCGTGAGTCTCAGGCCAGTGGATCAGGAACTCAATCCGAGGACGGTCATGTGGGAGTCCAGCGACATAACTGCTACACCATCTGCTGGCCTCTCCAATTGTTTCATCTTTGCTTTTTTAGCTTCTTAACCACCACGCCACCTGCTGGCCAGAAAGTTGTTATCTTTGCTTTTTCAAAGACTTATTTATGCACAGTACAGTACTAGCTCTTACAAGAACTGATGGTGTATGAGTAAGTTTTATTTTTCTCTCTCTTCCCAATGAGCTATTGTTATGTACAATTTTACCTATCTCTAACTAGACCAATGATTGATAGCTACAAATTTTTTCAGAGTATAAACTCTTCCACAGTCCTCTACATGGAAATTACAAATTCTTCTTTCACTGGCTATGTTAAGATTATCTTTGTTGGGAACCAGCAGTTAGTGTAATGGCTATGTCGCTGGACTCCCACGTAGTCAACCGCGGTTCGCGTCCTGGACCTGGTGGCTTAAAACTCACGCCAGGTGCGTGTGCGTGCATGCCCAAGATCCCTAGAGGAGAATGGAGGAGAAGGGATTGCGGAGTGACCATCCCCCCTGGGGGGTGATTTCTCACTTTCTGTCTCTATGTCTCTCTCTCTGTCTGTCTGGCGAGCGCACACGCCCTATAGCAAAAACCTCTCCAAAAAAAAAAAAGTAAGATTATCTTTGTTGTTGCCTGATTTTTAAACAATATGCTTTTCTTTAGAACAGAACATGACAGTAAAGAATGTCATGGACAATTTAGTACATACTTGAGGAATAACCATTAGAGCAGGTTTCAAATGTTCACAACATAATGTTAAATGTTGGGACCAGCAGTTAGCCTAACGGTTATGTCACTGAACTCCCATGTATACTCGACCGCAGTTTGAGGCCCGGACCCGGTGGCTTAAACTCACACCGGGCGCGTGTACGTGCGTGCCCAAGATCCTGAGAGGACAATGGAGGAGAAGGGATTGCAGCATGGCCATACCCCCTGGGGGGTGGTTTCTCGCTTTCTGTCTCTCTGTCTCTCTCTGTCTTTCTGGCAAGTGCACACGCCCTATAGCAAAAAAAGAAAACTCTACAAAAAAAAAAATGTTGAAGGTGGTGAATATGTTTATACCCTGGATTTGTTTATTATACAACATATACATGCTCTTAAAGACCATTCTGTACCCTACAAAGATGTGTACGGATTATGCAGTTATTGTAACTTATGATTTATATATAAAGAGAAAAATAAGTTCCAGTAGGTGTCATTTAAAAATCATTTTTAGGGAACCAGCAGTTAGCGTAATGGCTATGTCGCTGGACTCCCACGTAGTCGACCGCAGTTCGAGTCCCAGACCCGGTGGCTTAAAACTCACGCCGGGCACGTGTGCGTGCGTGCCCAAGATCCCGAGAGGAGAATAGAGGGGAAGGGATTGCGGCGTCGCCATCCCCCCTGGGGGGTGATTTCTCGCTTTCTGTCTCTATGTCTCTCTCTGTCTGTCTGGCAAGCGCACATGCCCTATAGTGAAAACCTCTCCCCCCCCAAAAAAAAAAAATCATTTTTAAATATCATTCCATTAAAGTCATAAATGTAATAAAGATATGTAAGTCTCACAATGAAGTTGGAAATAGACTTTACCATTATGGATAAAATGTAGTAAAAGGTCAAAGAGTTGAAGAGATAAAAGGTGGGACATCAGAAACAACTTCCCACTAAAACAGACGATGGAAAATTTTCCTGAGAAACTTTCTGAATAGCCTTCAGTGAACACTCTTCTGTCTGGGCAGAGGACAGGATCCTTTGAGTACTTGGAAATCATTTGCAATTCAGATCAACGAGCAAAATCGCCCAGCGGTGACACAGGAGCACCTCTGCTCCCAAAGCCCCCTGAGCTACACACTTTGTGCCAAAACCTTCTCTCCACTAAGACCTTATCATCGCCATGCTGAAAGCCACTGAGAGTGCAGATGGCACCCTAGATCTGGGTCAGGAATTATTTTTACTGCAGGTAAGGAACGACACGACTCTCAAAGGGCACCTGAAACAGGTCTTTCTTTCTTACCTTTACCATGAATGTGAAATCCGTCAGGGCCGGGGAGTAGACGGCCCCGCCAGCACAGGGACCCATGATCAGGGAAATCTGAGGGATGACTCCGGACGCAGTGACATTCCTCTGCCAGGAAAGAAAGGCAAAGGCATCTGGTTACAAAAGTGCTCAAGGCCTTATCTGCAGAAAGAGAAAGGCAACAGTAAAATAACATTGGGCTTTTTTCTGCAGAAAATCTGTCCAGGACACAAGAGACCCAACCAGTAAAGTTGTTCCAGAATTATGCATACGGTTTAACGGGACAGTCAGCATATTGCTTTTGGGAACAAATACTTTCTCTCCTCTCCCTCCTTATCCGCAGCTCCCCCCAAATCTCCAGCTGGACATAGGCACTCCAAAGAGAGACCCACCACCCTCCCTCCAGGTCCAAACACACCGCAGACCCAGTGCCCATCTGTGCAAAGCAGGCTGCAAGGATGAAAGCCTCAGGCAGAATATACAGAGCCGAGCCCACCCTGCAGCCCTGCCCTCCACTTTGAGCCCCTTCACAACCCCAGAGGGCGGCCAGCAGTCATAGGCATGGCTAAGAGGCAGGTACTACTCAACGCTGCCTCTTCCATGTCTACACATCCCCAGACAGGGCACATCCAGGACAAGAGGGGGCAAGAAAAGCTCCACAGGACAATGGTGGTGTGAAGGGGGAAGCCTCCTGTCACCTCTGGGGTCAGATGGGATTTCAGGGCATGAACGCAGACAAGGTAAGGGCCCAACCACACCTTGCCCTCCACCTCCTTCCCTTTTGCAGAGCCCCATCGACTTAGGATAAGTAGGTCTCCTTTGTGACCTGCCTTTGCTCTGAGCCCAGAGCACCTATACTCTGCAAAAATAACGAAGCGGGTGGGCCGACTTCCAGCCGAGGCAGAGTGAAAAGTTGAGAAAATTCTCTTTCCAAAAAACAACTAAAAAACTAGGCAAAATTGTCAAAAATATTTCTGGCCTTGGACATGAACCAAATGCGAACAAATTGAGAAGTGTTTAGTCATGAAAAGCTGCAAAACTTGAGATAAGAAGAGAGAGTCTGCAGTTCTCTTAACTAAGGCTGCGACCATTGCCTACATCAACCCAGGATGGCTTTCAGGGTGAAGGAAAATTGTATCAGGCTGTAGTTCAAATCCGCAAGAGTTAAAAGCACTGAAAATGATAAGTCTGTGATTAAATCCTTAAAACTACATACATATAGGGACCAGCAGTTAGCGTAATGGCTATGTCGCTGGACTCCCACGTAGTCGACCGCAGTTCGAGTCCCAGACCCGTTGGCTTAAACTCACACCAGGCACGTGTGCATGCGTGCCCAAGATTCCAAGAGGAGAATGGAGGAGAAGGGATTGTGGCGTGGCAATCCCCCTTGGGGGGTGATTTCTCGCTTTCTGTCTGTCTGTCTCTGTCTGTCTGGTGAGCGCACATGCCCTATAGCAAAAACCTCTCCAAAAAACAAAAAAACTACATACATGTAATTCTCTTTTTTTATTTATTTATTTTTTTTTTGAGAGGTTTTTCGCTATAGGGCGCGTGCGCTCGCCAGACAGACAGAGAGAAACATAGAGAAAGAAAGCGAGAAATAACCCCCCAAGGGGGATGGTCACGCCGCAAACCCTTCTCCATTCTCCTCTCAGGATCTTGGGCATGCACGCACATGCGCCCGGCGTGAGTTTTAAGCCACCGAGTCCGGGACGCGAACCGTGGTGGACTACGTGGGGTCCAGCGACATAGCCATGGTTCCCAGTAATTCTCTTTTTTTATAAAAGGCAAGACCGTATGATAGAGCAATAATTATAATGCTTATCTGGGAGACTTATGTAACAATACAGGTCAGCAGGTGGCCTCGTGGTTAAGGCACTGGATTCTCACATGGCTGACCAAGTTTTGAGTCCCAGACCCCTCGGCTTGAAAATCACACCAGGTACATGTGCATGCATGCGCAAAATCCCAGGAAGAGAATGGAGAAGGGCTTGCAGCACAGCTATCTTCCTAGGGTGGGGGATGGGGTGGGGGGGATGATTTCTCACTTTCCCTCTTTCCCTCTCTCTGTGAGTCTGTCTGTCTGTCTCTCTCTCTCTCTCTCTCTCTCTCTCTCCAGCTAGTGCAGGATAAGGATCCCTATAGCAACCTCCCCCTCAAGAAAAGATATATAATAATAATAGCACAAGTGGAGGGAGAGGAAATTAAGATATACTGGAGTGACGTTTTATGTTTTACCACAATTAAGTCAGTATTAATTTTAAATAGATGTGAAAAACTCATACATATTGCAACCCTCTGAGCAACCCCACACACACACCTCCAATATTACAGTAAAAAACACAAAACACAGAAATTAAAATAGTGCGTTAAAGACATCTGTTTAACGTAAAAGAGCTGAGTGATGTCCCAAAGACAGAATAAAATAGGAAGCTTCAGGAATCTGGGGCCAAAGCAGCTCCTTCGCTGACAGATACAGTGCAAATGTTGGGAACCCTGGGGTCTAGTCAAACATTTGCAGAGTACGTGAAGGAGTGCAATGAAGCAGCAGGTAAATTTCAGTGGATTTCTCCATTGAGCATAGCCGCCACGAGCCTCCAGCCCACAGCCCGTGGCAGGTAGCCGTGAGGAAGGCAGTGTACATTCCCGGTGCAGCTTGCTGGTGCCAGTGTGGGCAATAAGGACCTGCCTTCAAAATTCAGGACTGTATGTTTTGATTGTAGACCATTCCTTTGGTTAGCTAAGGGGCCGGCACAGAGTCTGGCATTCTTTCAACCCTGATGGACTCAAGCACCAACCCCACCCCTTCTGGGAGGAAGACATTTAAGGAAATCTTTGTCAGATCAATGATTAACAACAGAACTAAAATTTCAACAACCATATTCAACAAAAAACATACAATGCAAAATGGCTTAGAAAAATCAAATGGAGGGCCAGCAGGTGGCATGGTGGTTGGAATGCTGGACTCCCACATGGCTGACCATGGTTCAAGGCCTGGGTCTGGTGGCTTTCTCTCGCTCTCTCGCTCATCCTGTAGCAAATTTCAAAATAATAACAGTGATAAATAAAACTAAATAATTCCTTAAAAAGGAAAGTCAAATGGATGAATCTAGCATTCAACCAAAAAAAAAAAAAAAAAAAAAAAAAAAGCAGCAGTACCTAAGGAAAAGGAGATAAATTTCTAGTCCTCAACAAAAAAAAATTACAAATCATACAAAGAAATAAACAACCAAAGCCCATGACAGGGGGATGGGGGGACCTGACAGACACTATCCCTGAAGAAATCTAGACACTGGAATAACTAGTCAAAACATTACCAGGGACCAGCAGTTAGCATAATGGCTATGTTGCTGGATTCTCACGTAGTTGACTGCGGTTTGAGTCCTGGACCCAGTGGCTTAGACTCACGCCGGGCGCATGTGCATGCATGCCCAAGATCCTGAGGGGAGAATGGAGGAGAAGGGATTGCGGCGTGGCCATCCCCCCTGGGGGAGGGGATTTCTCGCTGTCTCTCTCTCTCTTTCTGGTGAGTACACGCACACTATAGCAAAAAAAAAAAAAAAAAAAAAAAAATTACAAGAACTATCTTAAATACAGTCAATACGTTAAAGGAAATCACAAAAAAGAACCGAGGAAAATTAGTCAAGCAATGAACAAAATGAGATCATCATAAAGAGTCAGAAATAATTGAAAGGGGAAGCAGCAGATGGCATAATGGTTACATCGCGGACGCCCACATAGTCAGCTGAGGTTCAAGTCCCGGACCTGATGGCTTAAACTCATGCCAGGCGCATATACATACATACCCAAAATCCCAAGAGTAAAATGGAGGAGAAGGGATTGCAGTGTGGCCACCCCCTGGGGGGAGTGATTTCTCATTTTCTGTCTTTCTGGCAAGCACGTGCACCATCTCTTTCCAAAAAAGAAAAAGAAAAAAACAACACCTTGGCATTTGATAGAAAGTGGAAGAATATAGAAGATTTATTGCTGAGTGAATCAAGCTAGGCTATGAAAATAGTTATGGACACTGGAGACAGTGTGGAAGGAGGGTGGCATAGGGGAAGAGTGTAGAGAAGGAAATCAGGGAGAAAAATAGGCGAGACATTTGTGGGACACAGAAATAGTTTATTACCTGTTGACAATAACATGTATAGTATTCTCAACTGGTCTGCTCTGAGATATACTTCACATTGGGTAAATTCTCTTTACAAGCTAAATGATATATAGTGACTGAATGCTTAAAAAAATAATAAAATAAAATGAAATTTTTAAAAATAAACTATTTGCAGGGACCAGCAGTTAGCGTAATGGCTATGTCGCTGGACTCCCACGTAGTCGACCGCGGTTCGAGTCCCGGACCCGGTGGCTTGAACTCACGCCGGGCGTGTGTGCGTGCGTGCCCAAGATCCCGAGAGGAGAATGGAGGAGAAGGGATTGCAGCGTGGCCATCCACCCTGGGGGGTGATTTCCTGCTTTCTATCTCTCTGTCTCTCTCTGTCTGTCTGGCGAGCGCACGCGCCCTATAGCAAAAACCTCTCCAAAAAAAGAAAAAAAATAAAAAATAAAAAAAAAATAAACTATTTGCAGAGGGAAAGAAAAAAGAAAATTATGTAAATGAAAATATCCTTGAGAGAAGACACTTTCATGGCTCCTGAGAACTATGATTTCAGGGAAAAAAGAAATGACGAATTTCTACTGATAATTCAGCCTCTAGCCCACAAACTCCAGTGGTAGGAGCTCCCTCAAGCCTTTTCTCTGCCTCTGCCTCTGCCTCTGCCTCTCTCTCTACCTCTGTCTCTGTCTTCTCATTTTTTTCGTAATTTTTCCTTCTTAAAATGTTTTAAAGTAAAGCATTTTCTCAGCTTTCAGCCCCTCCTCTCCCTTTATCTTGTTAATAATCCCCTACCCCGCTCCCAACCCTGCAGCTCTGGAGAGGCAAGGGAGCAGGACTTCAGAAGACACCTTCATGGCTCCTGAGAACTAGTGATATTGTGCAGCGCTTGTGCGCTGTGCGGTTTTCTAATTTTTGCTTTAAAAATAATAATAATAATAATTTTTTTCAGGTTTTTTTTTTTAGTTGTTTTTAGTTTTTTTCTTCTCTTTCTCTGTTTCTTGGTTGTTTTTGTAGCTGTTGTTTCTCTCTGTGTGTTTCCTTTTCTGCACGCTCCTGGACGTTCAGACTGAACTTCAAGTTTGGGAAGAAACACACTTTCCATCAGATGACTAGAAATCACTGCAGGGCCACAAGAAATATGGGACAGCAAGAAAATACCTCTCCTCCAAGGGAAAAGAATAACTCCTCTTCATCCACAGACAATTCAAAGGAAATCATGGAAATGTCTGATAAAGAATTTAGAACATTCATCATGGCGAAGCTAACAGAGATGGAAGAGAAGAGAGACAATGAAGTGCAGAAGAGAAAGGAGAAAGGAGCTAAAGAATTCCAGGAGGTGAGGAAATTCTTGCAAGATCTAAAAGAGGAATTACGCTTTTTACAAAAGAGTCAAATGAGACGAAGACTATAATACAGGAAGTCAAAATCTCTCTCAAAAGTATTAAAAGCAGACTAGATCATACAGAAAATAGAATCCCAGACATAGAAGAGAAAATTGTGGCCTAGAAAAACCCACCATGATGACTGAGAAAATTGCCCAAAAATTTGAGAATAATATACAAGAAGTACTAGATACCATCAAACATCCAAACATCCAGATAACTGGCATCTCAGAAAGTGAAGAGACTAATAAGGGCATTGATAATCTATTCCATGAAATCCTGCAAGAAAATTTTCCAAACCTAGAGAAACACTCAAATATCCAGTTCCAAAAAATACAAAGGACCCCAAAGAGAATCAACCCAAGAAGATCTTCTCCAAGACACATTATAGCCAGATTGAGCAAAACCACAAAGACAAGATACTAAGATTGGCAAGAGAGAAACAGCAAGTTACCTACAAAGGATATCCCATCAGGCTAACAGCAGATCTCTCATTGGAAACAATGCGAGCAAGGAAATAATGGGAAAATATATTCAAAGTATTAAGGGAAAAGCAATTTCAACCGAGAATACTGTACCCAGCAACATTACCCTTCATATGGGAAGAAAAGACAAGAACATTCTCAGATAAACAAAACCTGAAAGAATTTACCAGCACCAGACCAGATCTCTAGAAAGTTCTCAAGGGAGTGCTATGTCAGGAAACTTAAATGTAGTCACACAGAAATGAGTTCAAAAACTAAGAAAATGGCCATTTTAATCATAGGGACAAGTCTGGAATTGAATATTATATCCCAGAATTCAATCGGGAAGATCAAACCACAACAGAAGATTAAGTACGTAAGACTGAACTGATGAAATAGCATTCTATGACTTTTGACTAAAATATTGCTGTTTTTCTTCTAGGCTTTGATGTCTGGTTTTAAGAGTTTCTGTCCTGTCTTGAGCTGTCAATAGGTTCAGGTAACTACTATTTGAACAAAATACTAACCTGTTTCCAGACTTTATGTTTTAAGCAAATTTCCTTACCAATTTAAAACTGCTTTTTCTCGATATTACCAGCTAAACTTGCTATTGAAACTAGTTAAATTATTTAAGGAATTGTGTGATCAATAAAATGTGGGGGGGAAAAGGAATGGAAGACAACTGCAGACACCAGAAATAGTGCGAGAAAAGGGTGGGAAAGGACAGAGGGTCAGACATAGGGGTAAATATAAATAAATAAGTAAATAAATGTCAAACTAGATATGGAAAATTACTGATGATAACATACATGATTAAGCCACTATGTAGTATATTCTGGATGGAAAACCACTTTTTGTATGCTGTGACGATGATTAGGGGATGAATGTAAATTAATTAATTTTTTTTTTAATTTCAGGAGAAAAAAAAACACAAAAACTGTTTTTCTTGAAATTATAAACAATGCATATTTGATGACTACAGTAAGCTATACAGCCCCAGCTAGGTGCTACTTTATAGTATGTTCATTCTACTCACTGAGGTTTATGCCTAAAGTCAGACTTGTGTTCATGGATATGTATATGTCAACTGGGTTTGCTATTGGAAGAATTTAGATGAATTAAGTTCATTAGTGAATAAATAAAATGGGGGGGGAGACATAGAAAGCAACCATGGATAGCAGAGACAGTGTGGGAGGAGGGTGGGACACAGCAGAGGGTGAGGATAGGGAATCAAGGATGGCAAAAATAACAAAATATACAGAAAACAAATGAAAAATTATTTGTTGACGATAACACGTATGCTGATGTGCTTGACTGAGCCAATATACAGTGTACTCTCATTTTGTTTGCTGAAATGATGTATAGTGAATGAATGTAAATAAATAAATTTAAATTAAAAAATAAATAAAAACAAGAATAAATTAGTAAATTAAATAAATAATTATCTTAAAATTAAAAAAAAAATCCTTGATTTGACTTTCATGTACTGTGTTTGTACTTCAAGAAACCATATTCCAAAAAAAAAAAAAAAACCATATTGTGTGCCACAGAGATGTACAATGACTGGATGTAAATAAGACATAATTAAAATAAATAAGTAAAAGAAAAAGAAAGGATCCAAGCAGAAATTCTGGAGTTGAAACACATAATAACCAAAATGTAAAAGTTACTAGAGGAGTTCAACAGAAGGTTTGAGCAGACAGGAGAAAGAAATTTGAAGATAAAACAATTAGAATGATCCAGTCCAAAGAATAGAAAAAAGAAAAATGAACAGAGCCTGAGGGACCTGCAAGAAACTATCAAACATATCATACAGAAGAAAAGAAAGGGAAAGGTTCAGGAAAAAATCTGAGAAATAATGGGCAAGGAACCAACAGTTGGTGTAAGGACTATGCCACTGGACTCCCATGTAGTCGACCGCTGTTCAAGTCCCAGACTCAGTGGCTTAAACTCACACTGGGCACGTGTGTATGTGTGTGTGTGTGCCCAAGATCCCGAGAGAAGAATGGAGGAGAAGGGATTGTGGTGTGGCCATTCCCCCTGGGGGGTGATTTCTCACTTTCTGCCTCTGTCTCTCTTTGTCTTTCTGTCAAGCACACACGCCCTATAGCAAAATCCTCTCAAAAAAAAAAAAAAAAAAAAAAAAAAAAAAAAATTATAAAAAAAGAAAAGAAAAAAAATAATGGCCAAAAAGTTCCCAAATTTGATGAAAGACATATTATATACAATCCCAAGAAGCTCAATGAACTCCAAGCAGGGTGAACTCAAGGAGATCCACACTGGAACACTTTCGTTTATCATTTTTTAATTTGACAAAAGAGAGAGAGAGGAAAGAGAGAGAAAGTGAGAAAGGTAGCCACCGGGTCCAAGACTCGAACCCTGGTCAGCCACGTGGGAGTGTCCAGTCACCTGCTAGTCCCCAACTTTTTTTTTTTCAATTTTGTCAGAGAGTACATGCACTTGCTAGAGAAAGACACAGAGAGAGAAAGGAGAAACAGAAAACCAAAGCACCCCTCCATGGGATATGGTCATACTGTAATCATCTCTCCATTTCGCTCTCTTTTTAGGACTTTGGACACACACACACATACACACACATATGCGCAGTATGTTTTTTAAGCTGCCACATCCAGGACTCAAACCATGCAGTCAGCCACATGGGATCCAGCTGCCCCAACCCTTAAGCCACCAGCCAGCCCCACAATGGGACACATTATAGTCAAATTGTCAAAATCATAAACACAAGGACAGAAATTTGAAAGCGGCTTTATAAAAAGCAATAATTCATCTCATACAAAGGATCCTCAAAGTAAGACTACCACAGAGGCCAGAAAAGAGTTGTACATATTTTAAAAACTGAAAACACAGAACTCTCCCTCTATCATTCAAAAATGAAGAAAAAATTAAGACATCGCAAGATAAACAAAAGCCAAAGGTGTTCACATGTAGTAGACATGACAAACATGGTGTGTGGGGAGGGGCGGGATGTGGTACCGTGGTACAACACAATGCTCTGCAAGGCTGACCCACATGAGAAGGTTCCAAGTTTGTGTCCGGAGACCTCCCTGAGCACACTGGACACACTCGTGCCCATGACCCAGGCTGACTGAAGCTGGGAGTGGATTGTGGTGTCGAGACGAGACCCTGCTGGGGTGCTGTCTCTCTCTCTCCATTTCTCACTCTCTGTCTCTCTCATGGAAGAAATAAACTTTAAAAAAAGAAGGAGAAGAAAAGAAAGAAAGAAAGAAAGAAAGAAAGAAAGAAAGAAAGAAAGAAAGAAAGAAAGAAAGAAAGAAAGAAAGAAAGAAAGAAAGAAAGAGAGAGACAGACAGACATTAAGGCTACCAGGGGGCCAGCCAGGTGATGTGGTAGGTTAAGGCAGCTGGATCCCATATAGTCATCTTTGCAATTTTAGCCCTGGACCCAGTGGCTTAAAAAACATGCTAGGCTGGAACCAGCAGTTAGCGTAATGGCTATGTCGCTGGACTCCCCCGTAGTCGACCGCGGTTCGCGTCCCGGACCCAGTGGCTTAAAACTCACGCCAGGTGCGTGTGCGTGTGTGCCCACGATCCTGAGAGAAGAATGGAGGAGAAGGGATTGCGGCGTGACCATCCCCCCGGGGGGTGATTTCTCGTTTTCTGTCTCTATGTCTCTCTCTGTCTGTCTGGCGAGCACACGCGCCCTATAGCGAAAACCTATCCAAAAAAAAATAAAATAAAATGCTAGGCACATGTGTGCCCAAAATCCAGAGAGGAAAGAAGAGAATGTGGCATAGCCATGGCCATCCCTCCTAGGGGGTGATTTCTCACTTTCTCTCTCTCTCTCTCTCTCTCTCTCTCTCTCTCTCTCACTCTCTGGTGAATATACACACCCCATAGCAAATTTTTTAAAAAAAGAGAAAAACGCTATGGGAGTCTCTTACTCTGAAATAAAAGGACACTAGATAGTTACTTGAAGCCAAGAGAAAAAACAAACAACACTGGTAAATTTAACTTCCTGGGTAAAAATAAAAACAACGATGCTATACTTTGGTTTGTAATGTGTCTCATTTCGTACGTTTATTTTATTTCTTTCTTTTATGAAGTAGACCTAGGAAGATAAGGTAGAGAAGCATCCCCTTGACAGGGTCTCACCATGCCATGATCCTCCCTCCAGCCTCCCAGTTAGCCAGGATCACACATGTGTGGGCATGCCTGGCATGTCAGCTCAGCCCAGGATCCAAACCCATGCCTCCTGTATGGTTTCAGCACAGTGCAACAGTGCCCTATTGCCTGTGCCACCACAGCTGTGCCTCTCATTTTCCTATATGATTTCAAAGGCAATGCATGAAACAATTACAAATCTGGTAATGAGTATTTCATGTATAAAGATAATGATAATACCACATTAAGGAGAAAAGACGGAGGTGTACAGAGGCAGCACGTTTATATACTACTGATGGTAACCTGATATTATTCCAACTAGTTTAAGGTATTAATTGTAATCCCCCCAACCACTAGAAAAAAAATTTTCAAGATATGATAAAAATGAAAGAGGTCAAAAAGCACATAACATCAACCATTTTTTAAAAAAAAAAAAAGGAAAAGTGGCCAGAGATTCAGAGTGTTAACTCCTCCATGCCCACCAGCCTAATAAACAATTCTAATCCTAAAAAAATAATGTAATGGAAACATTGAGGCACAAAAGAAAAAGAAAAAAAAAAAAAACTACAGAAAACAAATAGCTAAATGGCAAAATAAACCATCATAATAATATTAAATGTAAAAATATTAAATTGTATTAAAAGACAGATTGGCAGATTGGTTATTAAAAAAAATATTATTTATATGCTATTTACAAGAGCCTCATTTTAAATATAAGGACACCAAAAGGTTTAAAGGATAGAAAAAAATTCTATGAAATCAGTAACCAAAACAACCAGGTGACTATATATTATCGTCACACAAAACAGACTGTAAGCCAAAAAAAGGTACAGAACACCAAGCCACCATGGTGCACATACAGCATCACCACCTGATAAGCTGCAGACTACATGGAAGGCACGAGTTTGTTTCCTGCGCAGGACACACATGTGAATGCCCATGATCTGGGCTGTCTGAGACGAGGGACGAGTCATGACATTAGGACCCTCTAGGGGATGCTGTCTATCTGTCTCTGTCTCTCTCTCTGCCTCTCTCTCATGAAAGAAACAAATAAAAACTTTTAAAAAGGATGAATGTCAATACTTAAAAAGCTCTTCCAAAAATAGAAGAGGAGACAGGAAGACAGTTTGCTGGGTAGCCTCAGACCAACCAATTTGCTCTCCCTTCCTTCCTCATTGTAGTTCTCAAGGATAACTATAGTATGTACGCAAATACAACACCCTGACGTAGGAAGGGACTGGTCAGAAAGGCCTGGTCTCCTCCAAAGACCAGTCTTACCAAAGACATACCAAAGTATGTCTTTCAACATTTTATCCCAGCTCATCACACAGCCACAAGGCATAAATGCCAGGGCGGCTGTTTCCAGGGCCCCCAGCTGTAAGTAGGCTGCATGTAGTCAGAACTCCATCAACCCCCAGCAGCTCTTCTGAGCTTTGGGAACAGAAGCCTAGATGAATCCTAGACACCTGCCATCCTTTGCTGCCTATCTGTAAGTAATAAATCCACTCCACCTAAGTTGTTTTTTGTGTGAATGTTCTGCTTTACTAGAATCAAGACAAGCTGATACCCAGTGAACAGTGAACCTCCCCCACACAGGTAACAGTTTTCATTCATATGTGAGACAAGAATGATTCTAATACCAAAACCAAAAGAAAAGGTAACTGTAGGTCAATCTCTTTTATTAATAGAGATTCAAAAGTATTAGACTAAATACTAGCAAACAGAACCAGCCAACTTATAAAAAGAATTATATACCAGGACCAAGAAGGATTTATCACAGGAATACAAGATTGGTCTAACACACAAAAATCAATTTACATAACATACCATAACATTAGAATAAAATACAAAACCATATGATCATTTCATAGATTTGATAAAAGTATTTGGCAAAATTAAAATACCTGTTCATGATAAAACCCTCAATGAAACATAAATAAATAAAATAAAACTTCCCAAACCTAAGAAGAGTATCTATTTTAAAAAAAGTCAATTAGCATAATACTTTAAAAGAATTAATGCTTTCCTCCTAAGACCAGAACAAAATGAGGATGCCCACTCTCACCAGTTTCAACATGATAAGTTCTCAACAGAGAAATTAGCAAGAAAAAGAAAAAAAAAAGCACCCAGATTAGAAAAAAATAAGTAAAACTATATTTACCAAAGACATTATTGTTTATATAGAAAATCCCATAGAATCCACCAAAAACCAACAAAACACACACATACATACAACCCTACCAAAACTTATAAATGAGTTCAGCATGTATACAGGATATAAGATAAGAAAATCAACTGTACATTTTCAAGAAAAAAAATGAAAGAAAAAACGAAAAAGGAAATTAACAAGACAATTCCATTCACAATAACATCGAAAATAGCGGCTCCTCCCTGTGGTGCTGCACTCCCGGCAGTCCATGAGCCCAGACACTGGGAGCCATCGCCATGAAGACCATGGTGCTTCCAAACATCCTGCTCACCAGTACACCAGGGTTTGGAAGAAACTCACTCGGCAAAGAACCTGCATCAAGATCAGGACTGAAATACATGAATGTGGGTGATTTAGCTCGAGAAGCCTGATCTGATTGCCAGATATCATGGAGTCTGTCTGGCAAGATGACTTCTCCCAAGTGCCAAAAGATGCACAGATGGTGGCACAAATCCTGAAGGATGTGGGGATTACAGAATATAAGCCAAGAGTTATAAACCAGATGTTGGAGTTTGCCTTCCAATACATGACCACAATTCTAGATGATGCAAAAATTTATTCAAGCCATGCTAAAGCTACTGTCAGTGCAGACGATGTGCAACTGACAATCCAGTGTCATGCTGACCAATCTTTTTCCTCTCCTCTTCCCAGAGATTTTTTTATTAGACATTGCAAGGCAAAGAAATCAAACCCCTTTGCCATTGATCAAGCCAAATTCAGGTCCTAGATTGCCACCTGACAGATATTCTTTAAGAGCTCCAAACTATAAGGCTTAAGTCTTTACTAAAATAGGCATCTACTTCTTCAGGAAGAGTAATAGTCTCACGGGTAAGTGTTGGTTCAGTTACTAGCAGACCAAGAACTCCCACACTAGGCACACCAACCCCACTAACCATGTTTGTTTCAAGTAAGGTAGGGACTTCAATGTCCCTCACAGGGCAAAGGTTTACAGTACAGATGTCTACGTCACAGTCCCCAGCTGTGAAAGCATCAATTCCTACAACATCAGCAGTTCAGAATGTTGTGATGAACTCATCATTAACTGGGTACAAAAACATTCTTACTACCACTAATATGGTGTCGTCACAAAATAATACTGATGAATCATCAAGTGTATTGAAGAGAAGACGTGAAGAAGATGAGGTGGAGGAGGAGGAGGATGACTATGATAATTTGTAATGTAACTCTCATGTGTGTAATGTGGGTACTTGGTCTTGAATCCACTGTACTAAAATTTAAAATGCATACTGAGGGGCCAGCAGGTGGTGTGGTGGTTAAGGTGCTGGACACTCCCACATGGCCAACCATGGTTCAAGTCCCGGACCTGGTGGCTTGCTTTCTCACTTTCCCTCTTTCTCGCTCTCGCTCTCGCTCTCTCTCTGGTCAAATTAAAATAAATAAGTAACATTAAATAAATAATTCTAAAAAGATAATAAATAAATAAATAAAATAAATGCATGCTGAATATTTTCAAAATGCGTTTTAGAAAATTTACATAAATTAAATTCTTCATCCCATTTAGGAAAGGCATGAACCCAGGCCCATCCTGAGATAGCTATTGAACTTGAGCTGTGAAATATTGCTTTCTATATATTTCCTCTATGTATATGTATGTGTGTGTGTGTGTGTGTGTGTGTGTATATATATATATTTGTAGTATATTCATTCTACTCAGAGTTTCATGCCTAAAGTCAGACATATATTCACAGATATCTATATATCAGCTGAACTTGCTTTTTAAAGTAGTTATATTATTTAAGAAATTTTGTGAATCAATAAAATATGGGGGGAAAAAGGAATGGAAAGAACTGTAGACACCAGAGAGTGTGGGAAGAGGATGGGAAATGGCAGAGGGTGAGAAATAGGGGGGAAAATATATATACAAATGGAAAATCATCAACAATAACATGTATGATTAAGTCATTATGCAGTATATTCTAGATGAGAAATCACATTTTGTATGCTATGACAATACTCAGTGAATGAATGTAAAATTAACTAATGAAAAATGTAAAATTTTTAATAAAAAATAAATAAGAAAATTTAAATAGTATTTAATGAGTAAATATATAATTAACCATTCTTTTCGACTGAAAGGTTGGATTTTCTTTCATAGGATTAATCAATGGTTTTTCATCAGCCACTGAATGTAAAAAATAAAGTTATTCCTTAATTTGAAAAAAACTAATAAATAAAAACATTGAAAATAATAATTGAGTATAAATTTAATCAAAAAAGGCATAAGGCATCTCAGCTGCAAATTACAGAATACTGCTGAAAGAAATTAAACATGACCTACATAAACTGAAATATTCCCTCTACATGGAGTAGATGACTCCATAGTTAAAATGCAAATTCTTGTCATATTGATTTACAGACGCAATGTAATTCTTGTCAAATGTCAGTGTGTACTTTGTAGAGTTAACAGCTGATTCTAAAATTCAGATGGAAATGCAAAGGATCCAGAAGGGCCAAGACAATTTCTAAAAAGAACAATTTGAAGGCTTTACTCATCTTGAAACCTACTATAAAGCTACAGTAATCAAGGCAGCATGGTTCTGATGGAAGAATAAGTATATGGAACTATGGAAGAATGAGAGTCCAGAAACAAATCCTTCAATTTGTAGTCAACTGATTTTATTTTTTTAATTTTGCCAGAGTGCATGTGCTTACCCTCAAAAAGAGAGAAGGGAAGGGAGAAAGCACTCCCACTGGGGATGGTCATGTCACAATCTCTTCTCCATTTCTTCCGTTGGAATCTTGGGCACATGCACACACACTCAGAGCATGTTTTCAAGCTATTGGGTCTAGCACTCAAATATATAATTGGCTAGGTGGGATCCAGCCACTTTAACCACCACACCACCAGTTGATTAGGGTAATTGATCTTTTTTTTTTTTTTTTGGAGAGGTTTTCGCTATAGGGCGCGTGCGCTCGCCAGACAGACAGAGAGAGACAGAGAGATAGAAAGCGAGAAATCACCCCCGAGGGGGGATGGTCACGCCGCAATCCCTTCTCCTCCATTCTCCTCTCGGGACCTTGGGCACGCACGCACACGCGCCCGGCGTGAGTTGTAAGCCACCGGGTCCGAGACGCGAACCGCGGTCGACTACGTGGGAGTCCAGCGACATAGCCATTACGCTAACTGCTGGTTCCCAATTGATCTTTTTTTAAAGAATTATTTATTTAAATTTATCATCTTTGTTTTTTATTTTGCTATAGGACACCAAATGTGCTCACCAAAGGGAGAAAGAGAAAGAGGAAGACAAAGAAAGGGAAAGAGAGAAAGCAAGCTGCCAGGTCTGGGATTTGAACTATAGTCAGCCATGTGGGAGCTTAGTGTCCCAGCCACCATGCCACTTGCTTGCCCCAGGCAGTTGATTTTTAACCAAAATGTCGAGACAATTCTATGTGGAAAGAAGAGTCATATAAAAAAAAAAATAGTGGTAGACAGGATGAATTTAGACCCTTATGTAAAGTCATACAAAAAAATGAACATAAAAGGTATCAGGCTCCTAATGTAAGAGAGCCAAACACACAAAATTCCACAAGAAAACGGTGGACATCCTTTTGTTGCACTGCTACACTGATAGCAGGATGGGTCAGCAGCAGCTCTACTGGAGCCACCCGCACAAATTCAGCCAGGGTTCTCACTCTTGCCATATGTGCTCAAACCGGCATGGTGGGATCTGGAAATGAGGCCTGAACACGTGTCGTCACTGGTTCCGCCAGAATGAGAAAGACACAGGCTTCATCAAGTTGGACTAAGTGATTTTCCTTGAATGAACTCTCCAAGATAACCACCCAGTGAAAGAAATCATGTTGGCTATTTGTATAGAAGATAAATTTGGGGGACCAGCAATTGGTGTAATGGCTATGTCGCCGGACTCCCACATAGCCGGCAGCGGTTCAAGTCCCGGACCTGGTGGCTTAAACTCACACAGGGCACGTGTGTGTGCATGCCCAAGATCCTGAGAGGAGAATGGAAGAGAAGCAATTGCAGCATCGCCATCCCCCCTGGGGGGTGATTTCTCGCCTTCTGTCTCTCTATCTCTCTCTGTCTTTCTGGTGAGTGCATGCACCCTATAGCAAAAACCTCTCCAAAAAAAAAAAAAAATTAAAACTTCCATTAAAAAAGAAAACAATGAACAAAATCTTCCTAACTTTGTCTTAGGCACAATTCCTACATATGGACAATGAAAGCATGATCCACCAAAATAAAATTTATTTTGATTCATTGGACTTGGAAATTAGAAACTTCGGCACTTCAAATGCCACCATTAAAAAAATTAAAAGAGGGAACTAGCAGTTAGCATAATGGCTATGTCGCTGGACTCCCATGTAGTCGACCGCGGTTCATGTCCCGGACCCGGTGGCTTAAAACTCATGCCAGGCGCATGTGCGTGTGTGCCCAGGATCCCAAGAGGAGAATGGAGGAGAAGGGATTGCGGCGTGACCATTCCCCCTGGGGAGTGATTTCTCGCTTTCTGTCTCTATGTCTCTCTCTGTCTGTCTGGCAAGCGCACGGGCCCTATAGCGAAAAAAAGCCTCTCAAAAAAATAAAATAAATAAAATTAAAAAACAAAAAGACAAGTCATAAATAGGGATAAAATACTTGTAAATCACATATCTAATAAGGGACTTGCATCCACAATACATGACAAATGCTTACAATTCAAAACCACAATTACAAAATGGGCAAAAGAGCTGAATAGACAGTTAGCAAAGAAGATACACAAATACCTAAATTGTTATAAAAAGATGTTTGAAATGATTTGTCAGGAAAATGTGATAAGAACTACAGTGAGAACCACTACATACCACTAAAATAACTATAATATAAAGATGAACAATACCGGGACCAGCAGATGGCATAACAGTTACATTGCTGGACTCCCACATGGCCCGACTGCAGTTCGAGTACCAGACCCGGAGGCTTCAAACTCAAGCTGGATGCTTGTGTGTGCATGTCAAAAATCCTGAGAGGAGAAGGGAGAACTGACTGTAACATGGCCATCCCCTCAGCAGGTGATTTCTCGCTTGGATCTCAGTCTCTGTCCCTCTCTCCAGCGAGCACACACACCCTATAGGAAAAATCTCTCTAAGAAAAAAAAAAGATGAACAATAACAAGAGTCGGCAAGGATGTGGATGAGGATGTACAACCCTCAATATACTGCTCTGATAACGTAAAATGGTACAATCATCTTGGGAAATAATTTGGCAGTTCTAAAACCTTATACATAAACTTATCATAAAACCCAACAATTGCCTGTGAGGTTATCTACCAAAGGGTCATGAAAAACACGCATCCACACAGAGGTACAGGTATATGTAGTTGTTTGTGGCAACATTATTCACAACAGCCAACCAGAAAACAACCTAAATGTCCATCTCCTGGTGAATAAAGAAAACATAAAAAACATTCAATATAATATTATTCAGCAAACAAAAATTAAAATGAAAAGAATGAACTGATACATAGTAAAATATGATTAAGTCTCACAAATACAATGCTCAGTGAAAGGTTCAAGATGAGGAACATCTACAGAGACAGATGACCAGTAGCTGCCCGATCCGAGTGGGGCTGACTGCACACAGGCAGCAGGATCTTTCTGGAGGGAAAGGCTCTAAAACTGCAGTACGGTGATGGCTACACAACTCAAGCCATATATTAAAAATCACTGAATCGAATGCTTACAACGGTGGGCTCTATAGTTATAAATGATACTTCAATAAAGCTGATTAAAAATAGATCAAGGTCAGGACTGGCAGGTGGCATGGTGGCTAAGAGCACTGAACTCCCACATGGCCAACAGCAATTTAAGTCCTGGCAGCTTGCTATCTCACTTCTTTTTTTCTCTCACTCTGTTCCTCTCTGGTCAAATTAATAAATGGATAAGTAAAGTTAAAAATAGGGACCAGTAGTTAGCGTAATGGCTATGTCGCTGGACTCACACATAGTCGACTGCGGTTCGCGTCCCGGACCCGGTGGCTTAAAACTCACGCCGGGCGCGTGTGCGTGCGTGCCCAAGACCACAAGAGGAGAATGGAGGAGAAGGGATTGCGGCGTAACCATCCCCCCCTGGGGGGTGATTTCTTGCTTTCTGTCTTTCTGTTTCTTGCTCTCTCTCTGGCGAGCGCACACGCCCTATAGCAAAAACCTCTCCAAAAAAAAAAAAAAAAAGTTAAAAATAAAAAAATTCCTAAGACCAGCAATTAGCGTAATGGCTATTTTGTTGGGCTCCCACGTAGTGGACAGAGGTTAGAGTCCCAGACTCACTGGCTTAAACTCACGCTGGGTGCGTGTGCGTGCGTGCCCAAGATCCCGAGAGGAGAATGGAGAAGAATGGAGAAGAGATTGGCCCTCCCCCCCTGGTGGGTGATTTTTCACTTTCTCTGTCTGTGTCTCTCTCTGACTTTCTGGCGAGTGCATGTGCCCTATAGCAGAAAACCTCTCAAAAAAGTAAATAAGGGAACCAGCAGTTAGCGTAATGGCTATGTCGCTGGACTCCCATGTAGTCGACCGCGGTTCGCGTCCCAGACCCGGTGGCTTAAAACTCACGCCGGGCGCATCCGTGCCCAAGATCCCGGGAGAATGGAGGAGAAGGGATTGCGGCGTGACCATCCCCCCTGGGGGGTGATTTCTTGCTTTCTGTCTCTATGTCTCTCTCTGTCTGTCTGGCGAGTGCACGCGCCCTATAGTGAAAAAACCTCTCCAAAAAATTTTTTTAAAAAGTAAATAAATAAAATTATTTTTTAAAAGATGGTAAGATCATGGAAGAAAAGAAAGACTGAGGAAGTGTTCCAGAGTAAGGGAGACTAAAGAGATGACAGGCCCAGTCTCAGTGGAGCAGGCAGGAGGGAACAATCCTGGGGGGTCTCCCAGGTTCTCAACCTGGGTCTACCTGAACACGTGGGTGATCGCTCTGGAAGAGGACCACAGTGTGAAGATCAGGTTGATGTCCCTTTCTCCCTGCCACCTCAGGAAACAAACTTAGAAAGAGAGGGATGAGGGATCAACACATGGAGTAATGGTTAACTTGCTGAACTCCCACAGAGTCGATCATGGTGCAAGTCCTGGACCCGGTGGCTTAAACTCATGCCAGGTGTGTGTGCATGTGTGCCCAAAATCCCAAGAGAATGGAAGAGAAGGACAGCGTGGCCATCCCTCCTGGGGGGTGATTTCTTGCTTTCTGTTTCTCCAGAGAGTGCACATGCTCTATAACAAAAAATCTCTGTCAAAGGAAAAAAAAAAAAAAAAAGCAGAGAGAGGTATGAAAAAAATATAAATAAATAAATAAGAAAGAGAAGGACAAATAAAGGCAATCTTTAATCCTAGATTAGATACTGGCCCGGGGGCGGGGGGGGGGGGGGGGGGGACTTGCTACAAAGGGGAATTATTAAAACCATCTGATGACATCTGAACAAGGTCTGATGAATCAGACTGATGAATCAATGTTAAATTTTCTGATTTTACTGCCATATTCTGATTATATTAGAGAATTTCCTTGTTCTTATCCAATGAAGGACTTAGAGGTAAAGAAGGCTTAGTATCTCTGATTTACTCTCATATATTATATTTCAGAAAAAATACAACATACAGATATGTGTGTATATGTATATATATATATATATACATGTGTGTGTATGTATATATATACATAGAGAATAATAGAGCATATGTGAAAAAATGTAAACTACTGGTGAATCTTGGTTAAAGGACATAGGGTAGTTCTTGTACTATTCTTAGAATTTTTCTATGAAGTTTGAAATTATATCAAAATTAAGTTACCAAAAATTAACAGTACAAGCAGAAATAAAGGAGTGGAAGTCAATATGACAAGTGGTATCAGTACACAGTTAATTAAGCAATGTAGGTATTCAAGTCACTAAAGCCTACCCCTGAAAACTAAGTACAAAAACTAAACTGCCTCAGCCTTTACTCAAAGGTTTGTCAGACTAGGTGACACGCTAACCCAGATGGGCTCTAAGACAGGGTGGTCACTGACACTTCTCTTAGGACCACACTTCGTTCGTTTATCCCTAACACAGAGGGATTCCCAGACTGGGAACAGTAGACCTTCCAGGCCTAATCAACTGTTCAGGCCTAACCACCCACAGAATTCCCCCCAGTGGGCTATCCCTAGAGCTCAGTTTAAAGATGAAAAAGGTTTAAGATCGGGGCCAACAGGTCGTGTGGTGATTAAGGGCACTGGACACCCACATGGCTGCCGCAATTGAGTCCCAGACATGGCGGCTTGCTTTCTCACTTTCCATCTCTCTCTCTCTCTCACTGTCTTGTTTCTAGTCAAATTAAAATAAATAAAATAAAGTTAAATAAAATAATTATTTTTAAAAATTAAAATGAAAGTTTTAAGGCCTACAAAAACTGGCTTCTCAACTAACAAAAGCACTACTATAACAAGCAATAGTACCCTACAGAAAGTAAATACACATTTTTCTGACTGACCTCAAAGTAGTACAGTGGCCAGGGGTGAGAACCCTTAAGGGCCTGCAGGCCAGGAGGCGACCAGAGCAGCTAGCCTGATTAGAAATGTCTGCCTGTCTCTTTCCTTTTCCTCTCCTCCCTGGAAATGCTGCCAGTTTCTACCTAGCAATCTCTCCCTCATCCCAATCCCCCTTACTAGCTCTCTCACAATATACCTCATACTTGAAATAACACAGTATTTCCTGTTCCGTTTCTTTCTAATAATTTCAGCCCGTAAGTAGATAGAGAGAGAGCTGAAATGATGTTCACCAAATGTTTCTGACCGGTGGAACTCAGGGTGACTTCGTTCATCTTTGCACCACTACATCATCCTTATAAAATGATCCCATAATGTTTTCATCAAAAAATAAGTAGAGCACCACACTTATTTATTTAAGAATTATTTTATTTAACTTTATTTATTTTTAGTTTGACCAGAGAGGTGAGAGAGAGAGAGAGAGAGAGAGAGAGAGAAAGTGAGAAAGCAAGCCGCCAAGTCCAGGACTCAAATCATGGCTGGCCATGTGGGAGTCCAGCACCCTTAACCACCATGCCACCTGCTGGCCCCCAAGCACCACACTTTTTTTTTTGTTCTTACAAACGTTTATTTTCCTTCAAATGTATAGTGTTTTTCTGTAATGACGTAAAAAGTCTTCATTTCCCTTTTTCCAAGTGTTGAGGTTCAAAACACGCAAGGTCTTAAACATAGACTAATCTTCATCTCTTCAATGTCTTGTATATTGATTTAGTTTCATATGTAAGTATTTATATTAGTCTTCCTCAGGGATTTATACACCTGTGTGTGTGTGTATATATGTGTGTGTGTGTGTGTGTGTGTGTATTCCTAAACAGATATATACAAGCTTTTTATCCTCATCTTACCACCTGACAATACAGCTTTTTGTCTTACATGGCTGTTCCTTAGTCAAGGTCATTTGCAAGAGCAAATCGGTTTCTGAAGAACTCTTGTTTGGTGGGTGAGGGATCCATTGAGGGATTCTCATTAGTTTTTTCCCTGTATTCTGATCCACGGGACCTAAAATCTGGGATTTTGGTGGCTTGAAGATGTTTGTTCACTTTCTCTTTCTTCCTCTGGACAGAATCTGGTGACATCTTCTAAATTCATTTCCCTCCTTACTTCCAAATAGGTCTGCTTTTCACTTTGGGACCTCTGTTGGGGGAAGAAGGTCTGGCGGCGGCGGGCGGCCGTGCGGCTGGGCTGCGTGGTGCGCTCTAGCACCGCACTTTTTAGAAAGAGTACAGCGAATAAGACGCTGGACTCCCACATGCTCAACCATGGTTTGAGTCCCAGGCCCAGCAGCCTGAAACTCATGTCAGGCATGTGTGCATGTGTGCCCAAAAATCCCAAGAGGAGAATGTAAGAGAAGGGATTGTGGCATGCCCACAGTGGGCATGATTTCTCGCTTCCTTTCTCTTCCATCTCTCTCTGTCTCTCCAGTGAACACATGTGCCCTGTAGCAAAAATCTCTAAAAAATAAAAAAAATCCTAATTCTAGCAAGTATCAGGTCCTCCCCACCCACACCATAGAAAGACAGACAGAGAAGAGAAATCATCCCCCTCCCATGAGGAATGATCACGCCACGCTCCCTTCTTCTACATCATCAAAATCCTGAACACACACACACACAAGCACTGGAATGTTCTCCAAGCTGCCAAGTCTGGAACTGAACCATGGGGTTGGCCATGTGGGATAACTGCCTTACCACCAGGCCACAGAGCTAGCCCAGTTTTGTTTCGTTTTTTAATTTCTTTCTTTCTTTCATGAGGATAAAAGAGTGAAAGAGAGAAAAACAAGTATCCTCAACAGGGCCTCACACCACAGTCCTCCCTCCAGGATTCCCAGTCACCCCAGACCGCTGGTACAAGTGCCAGGCCTAAGCAGGTGTACCTGGGAACTGAACCCCCATCCTTTCATGCAATGGCTTCCAGCACTGCAGCGCCTTGCACTACCACTGCATCACCACAACTGGGCCAACACGTCAGCTCATTTTAACTTTCCATTGTCCCTCTCCCGTGTTTTTTTTTTTTTTTAAAAAAAAAGAAGAAAAATATTTAAGTATTTTCTCTTATGAATGATCTTTAACATTATTTTCTTAGATAAGTGGCCCTCTGTCAGAAGAAAGAAAACCCTCTCTACCCACTCTCTCGTTTTTCATCCATCCTTCACCGACCGCAGTGGCATAGGAAGGAGCCACAGGACAGACACAATGGGGCAGAGAACGATGAAGACAGAGGGCAAGTTCTGACCAGGACACAGATTAGAAAACTAAGCCCTGCGTTCGCTCACTCTTATTCTCTAGTCACGGGTTTCTCACCAGAAAGATGTCTGCATAGCCAGCCAAGGATTCCACCCCTTCCTGGATCCGTGCTCCCCCGGAGTCATTCAGCCCGATCACTGGAGCCCCCACCGTGATGGCCTGGTCCATGATCTGAGGCAGCACAAAAGTCTTTCATGAGACAACAGTTCTTGCTAACAAGAACAGCACTTACAGAGCACCACACGTCTTCTGCAAAATGTTCTGGGTGTATTTTTCCAAAAAGAGGGTTTCATTCCTGGTGATGATTAGATATGTTCATGGGAAACAGAAGACCAGATATTTAAAAGGCTGATTAAAGCCCCCAAACACAAGCTAAAGTACATCTCACTAGCAGGAAATAAGACTATTCACGGCAACCAATTCTAGATCCACAGACTCGGGCTGGAGCATTTTTTAGCAGCTGGTTCTGCTCCCAGATAGTCTGAAAGAACTGACGGTAGACAGGACGACAGAGTAGTATTTACACAGACGTTGACCCATCTGTTATCCTGAGGCCAGGCCCAGGCCTGCGTTTCCTTCTAATGTGACAGAATTTTCTCAGGGTCAGTAGTTCTGACAGCACAGTGAACAGCATTCCCACGGGCCAAAACACTTTCCAAAGCACTTTCACTTACATTATTTCATTTAACCATCATAACAGAAATAGTAAAAAGAAAAATCAGGGAACCAGCAGGTGGCGTGGTGGTTAAGGTGCTGGACACTCCCACATGGCTGACCACAGTTCGAGTCCCGGGCCTGGCAGCTTCCTTTCTCATTCTCTCTCTCTCTCTCTCTCTCTCTCTCTGGTCAAATTAAAATAAATGAATAAATAAAACAAAATTTTTAAAAAATAGTTCTTTTAAAAAATATCAGGAAGGCTTGGCAGTTAAGTGACTGACCCCAGGTCTCGGGACTAATACATAACAGGACCATGTCTGGAATAGAGGCGTCCCATTACAGGCAGAAGCCCTGCCCAGCTACTAATACTGAACTCCACCTATAATTTCAGAATTCTCCAAATATGATCTATCTTTTTATTCCTCCCCAGAGTATATAAATCGAGCAGTGCCTTTAAAATACCATTATGCCTTTAGCACCTGGACTCTCCACCTAGAACCCCACCTTGAACAGATTTCAAGGGGTCTGCGAATTACCATGGAGAAGACAAATTTACGTCTTTACTCAATAGCTAATCTTTAGCATTTCCTTAAGTTACGAATGTAGGCAACAAACCACAGTAGTGTTAGACAAATCTATGACTTCATCATTAATAGAAGCCAGTTATTTTATTTAATTTTCGTCTTCATTCAGGATAGAGCACAAGCACACATGAAAGAGAGGTGAGCTGAGTCCACTCCCCGGGATCTGGTCATGCCGCCACTCCTTCCTCCATTCATTCCACTGATGTACACCCATGTGTGAGGCAGGCCAGGACTGGGATTTGAACTGTGGTCACCACGTGGAACCCAGATTCTCTTGAGCAGTGCACTATCACTGCACCAGAGGGCTAGCCCCAGCAGCCGTTATTGTACGGCACTTTGAAATTGTTGTAGAAATCCTAAAATACTGTTTTCGCTCATCTCTATTTTGAAGTTATACCAGAGATTAGATCAACTACTAAGTCTTGTTCCTTAATATATTAATAAAGAAGCAAATATACTACAAATGTAGGGTTTCTTAAATATCTTTAAATCTTTTTTTAAAATAATTATTTTATTTAACTTTATTTATTTCATTTTAACCAGAAAAGAACAGAATGACAAATTTTTACATCTTTTTTTAAATAATTATTTTATTTAACTTTATTTATTTATTTAATTTTGACCAGAGAACAGAATGAGAGAGAGAGAGAGAGAGAGAGAGAGAGAGAGAGAGAGAGAAAGAATGGAGAAAGCAAACCACCAGGTCTGGGACTCAAACCGTGGTCGGCCATGTGGGAGTTCAGCACCCTTAACTACCATGCCACCTGTTGGCCCCTATTTTTAAATCTTTTATAGTCCTACATACTTTATTTTATGCATGTAAAAACATTAGAGGACAAGCTTTGCCCATTCTGTCAAAAAAATACATGATTGTAAAATGCCATTTTCCGGGACCCCTCCTCCCTTCTTCTTGGGAGCTATTTTTCCTTTCATCTCCTTCAATAAATTCCCCACTTTGCTATACCCAGAAAATAAATAAATAAATAATAAAACCAAAAATGCTAAGAATTCCTTGAGGTCAATGCCACATGGTGTGGGTTAGTTCTGCAGCCTGGACCTCGGGGACCCCACATGGCTGACCTATCACACTATTAGAGTCCTGGATCCAAAGTCCTGAGAAACACACCTGGCATGTGCGCATGTCCAAAACCCCAAAAGGAAGGCGATGGAAGAGAAGGGACTGCAGCATGACCATTCCCCAGGGGTGAGCATTCGCCTCTCCCTATCTCTGTCTCTGAGCAGCACACACACTCTAGCCAAAAAAAAAAAAAAAACAAAAACAAAAAAACCCACATGTTGCATAGCTGTGACCCACACCAACTACTCAAGCTCAGCATCTTGCACCCCAAAGACATTCAACATGCACTATCGATATGCACGAGATAACTGACGAACACACTGGGCTCATTTTCAATATGGACCACTTACCTTGCAGATCTTTTGGGCATGTGCTCCTGACAAGCTGCCTCCAAAAACTGTAAAATCCTGAAAAGAAAACATAATTAAATAATAAGTTTTCAGGACCAGCAGTTAGCATAACGGCTATGTCGCTGAACTCCCATGTAGCTGACCTCAGTTCGAGTCCTGGACCCGGTGGCTTAAACTCACACTGGGTACGTGAGCATGCGTGCCCAAGATCCCAAGAGGAGAATGGAGAAGGGACTGCAGCGTGGCCATATCCCCTGGGGGGTGATTTCTCGCTTTCTGTCTCTTTGTCTTTCTGGTGAGTGCACGCACCCTATAGCAAAAACCTCTCCAAAAAAATAATAAAATAAAATAATAAGTTTAAAATAATGGGACTGGCCAGATAAAGATTCAACAAGAAGAAGAAATGAAAAATTCATAAAGGTTTTCACGGGATTTTCAGAAGTTTAAAAAAACAGAAAAAAAGTCTGACATCTAGATTATGCAACAGAATATTGAATTAAAAAAATATCTAAAAGGGAGGTCATGTATTGTCAAAACCAAAAGCCCTGGTCTCTGCTTTGCCAAAACACCTGCAGGAAAGCAAAACACTCAGAATTGACCTTAATATCAGATTCTACGGATGCATCTCCATTTCTGGAAAACATTTGCTGTTTTGACAAGGGAGGCAAAGAAGTTACATCAGAGGGCTGGCAGGTGGTATGGTGGTCAAGGGTGCTGGACTCCGACATGGCCGACCATGGTTCGAGTCCTAGACCTGGCAGCTTGCTTTCTCTCTCTCTCTCTCTCTCTCTCTCACATTAAAAAGAATAAATAAATAAAATACATCAGAACCTTCAGTGCTTCCTCTGCTTAGGGACTCTCATCACCTGCAAAGGTAAATAACTTCTTGTGGCCATAACCGCTCTCCTAAAATTCCCTCAAAAAGACAGTGGGGAATTAAAAACAGAATTGACCGGGAACCAGCAGTTAGCGTAATGGCTATGTCGCTGGACTCCCACGTAGTTGACTGCGGTTCGCGTCCTGGACCCGGTGGCTTAAAACTCACGCCGGGCGCGTGTGCGTGCGTGCCCAAGATCCCGAGAGGAGAATGGAGGAGAAGGGATTGCGGCGTGACCATCCCCCCTGGGGGGTGATTTCTCGCTTTCTGTCTCTCTGTCTCTCTCTGTCTGGCGAGCACACGCGCCCTATAGCGAAAACCTCTCCAAAAAAAAGAAAAAAAGAGAATTGATCAATGAGGACCAGAATGTATGAGGAGACTTCAAAGGAGAGACAGTGCTAATTTGAGGGAAGAGCACAAGAATACCAGACTTAGAGGGAGAACATGGAGGCCCTCACGCCTACAGAGGAGGCAGCTAACAAGGGGACAGCCCAGGAATGATGGAAAGCGGGAAGTGAGGAGAGTACTGAACACAGATGAATGCAAGCCTGTGTTAGAAGCAGTTAGATCCCACAGGGCCCTTCTTTCACTTAGAAAGGAGGGCACCAGCAGTTAGCGTAATGGCTATGTCGCTGGACTCCCATGTAATCGACCATGGTTCGAGTCCCGGACCCAGTGGCTTAAACTCACGCCGGGTGCGTGTGCATGCGTGCCCAAGATCCCAAGAGGAGAATGGAGGAGAAGGGATTGCTGTGTGGCCATACCCCCGGGGGATGATTTCTTGTTTTCTGTCTCTCTCTCTCTGTCTTTCTGGCGAGTACACACGCCTATAGCAAAATCCTCTCCAAAAAAAAAAAAAGAGAAAGGAGGTTTTTTTCTCTGAAGAAACTTAGTAAGAGCGGTCTGGACTCACAATCGCTAGCCTAAAAGAAGGCAAAGGTGAGGCCAAAAACAGGTGACATTAAGAGCCTGTACAGTGAATAAGCCAAGGCTGGATGGCCACTTCCCTCCTACTATTCTCCTCTCCCCCAAACACACAAGTCGGGGAAGGGCCAAAGGATGTTTCTCTAGAAAAATAGAGGCTCCCCAGAAAAAACACCTATAGATATTAACATGGTTTTTTTTTCTTTCTTCTTTTTTTTTTCTTGGTTTTTGCTATAGGACGCGTGCGCTCACCAGAAAGACAGGGAGACAGAAAGTGAGAAATCACTCCCAGGGGGATCGCCATGCCGCAATCCCTTCTCCTCCATTCTCCTCACGGGATCTTGGACACACACACACGCACGTCTGGAGTGAGTTTAAGCCACCAGATCTGGGACTCGAACCGCGGTCGACTACATGGGAGTCCAGCAACATAGCCATTATAGCAACTGCTGGTCCCATTTTTTTTTTTTTTTAATAAGAAAGATTTTTCCAATAGGGTGTTTGCACTTGCCAAGGAGACAGAGACAGAAAGCGAGAAATCACCCTCCAGGGGGATGGCCACGCCGCAATCCCTTCTCTTCCATTCTCCTCTCAGGATTTTGGGCACGCACACACGCGCACCCGGTGTGAGTTTCAAGTCTCTGGGTCTGGTATTCAAACCATGGTCAGCCACATGGGAGGTCAGTGACATAATCACTAAGCCATCTGCTGGTCCCGACATCTTAGAGATCACTATGAAAAGGCTGCTCATAACTTCCCACCCTCGGCATTCATCCTTCGGGACCATTTCCAATGACTCCTTCTCCCTAAAACTTTCCTGAAGCCTGGATGTGATCATCCCTTGTCCCGAATCCCCAACACTCGCCTGGAATCTCTCGCCCTATCTGTAGTCACTTGTTCTGCCCCATTCTATCCACAGAATGACCGGCTTTTCCTAGCCAGCGCCCTGCCTCAGTCCTCTATCTGTACCTCCTCCTCCTGACACCCACCCTGCCCCATGTGCATACTGGGCATTCAAAAGTATCAATGCAATAAATTCTGACATCTGCTTAATAGCCAGGGGAACACTATGCCCAGGAAACACTAACTTTCTTTGTTCTATCTTTTCAATGGTTCCTTCTGTAGAAGCCTTTGCCCGGCTTTCACAAATTGCAAAAGACAAGGAGATGTGATTACTTTAGTTCGACATTTGGTGAATCCATTTATAGCACAGTTTTAAAACATTTCAGAAGTAATTCAATTAGTAATTAAGTACTTTCTAAATACAATAAATTTAAAGTTAACCAAGCATAACTAGTTTAATATTAAACCCAGAAAACATTTTCTATCCTTAGACTTACATAACTTTCAGTCTGGAAGAAGAGCTAAAATATTTATAATGACACACATATTTTCAACTCCAGGAAAAAACAAGAACAAATTGTATACAACATATTCTGTTAGTTCTCTATAGGTGCTATAAAAAATTAACACAAATTTAGTGGCCTGAAACAACCTAACCTTCTTATCTTCCAATTCTATATTTTTAGAAGTCCCACCCAGGTCGGGACCAGCAGTTCACGTAATGGCTATGTTGTTAGACTCCCACATAGCAGACTGTGGTTCAAGTCTCAGTCCCGGTGGCTTAAACTCACGCGAGGCGCATGTGCGTGCATACCCAAGATCCTGAGAGGAGAATGGAGGAGAAGGGATTGCAGCATGGCCATCTCCCCTGGGGGGTGATTTCTCGCTTTCTGTCTCTTTGTCTCTCTCTGTCTTTCTGGCAAGCGCACACGCCCTATAGCAAAAACCTCTCCAAAAAAAAGAAGTCCCACCCAGGTCTCACCAGGCCAGAACCGAGACTGGCATGGCTGTGCTCCTCTCTAGAGACTCTCGGGAAGTAAGTCCTTTCTTGCCTTTTCCACATGCTAGAGACTATCCACGTGCCTTCCTTCATCTTCAAAGCCAGCGCAGCAGGTCAGGTCCTATTGCACATGGCATCTCTTTAGCCTCCTCTTCTGCCTCCCTCCTCTACTTTGAAGAGCCCTGTGGTTAGACGGGGCACATCTGGATAACCCGGGCTAATCTTTATTGGGATAGAGACTTCTTTTCCAAAGAAAAATGTGTCATGACTTTTCTGATGACCCAATATGTTGTAAGATCAGCTGATTAGAAACCTTAATTCTGAGACCAGTAGTTAGCGTAATGGCTATGTCGCTGGACTCCCACGTAGTCGACCGCAGTTCGAGTCCCGGACCCGGTGGCTTACACTCATGCCAGGCGCATGTACATGCGTGCCCAAGATCCCGAGAGGAGAATGGAGGAGAAGGGATTGCGGTGTGGCCATCCCCCCTGGGGGGTGATTTCTCGCTTTCTGTCTCTCTGCCTCTCTCTGTCTGTCTGGCAAGCGCACGTGCCCTATACCAAAAACCTCTCCAAATAAAGAAAAAAAAGAAACCTTAATTTTATCTGCAACCTCAACTCTCCTTTGTCGTATGAGGTAACACATTTGAGGTTCCAGGAATTAGGACTTGGACATCTTGGGGCCGTTATTGTGCCTATGACATTCTTCTACAGTCCAGAGTAAACAAACTTCATCTGTCTTGATGTAACCTAATAAAATGTATTTGCATGTTTTCATGAAAGCCCAATGCTCCAGGGCCTTGCAGCTGGGTAAGTCCTCTACTGCTCAGCTACAACCGCCCTCAGGTCCACACACTGCCCAGGATACAGATGCCCTCCAGACACACGCCCAACCCTGCCAAGAGGAAACTCCTCACTGGGATAAACTCCTGGTTCCTAGCACAATGTTGTACAAGCCTACAATCTTGTGATTCTCCCCCGAATAAACTAAGGACGCCCCCCACCCCCAAGGAAAATCAAGTAATATAATAGTCTGCACACATGCACTGAAAAACAGAAGAAACCCTTCATCTTCCCAAACTACAAACAAGTTCTCATCCCCCAACATGGTTTTCGTTCACATATTTTGCTCACAGCTCTGCCCTCCAGGAGATCTCGACTTCTTGGAGTTGTGAAATACCTGACTGAAGACATAAACCAATCTTCCATTGATTCGGCCCCGTCCAGTGACCACGCTGTCTCCAGGAAACTACCAGAGAAACGGAAAAATAAAGGTTAAAAATCTAAGTACTTCTTTTAATAAATTTGGCAACTATGCTTCAATGAAAGACAAAAACCAAATTCCTTAAAATTCAATGTAAACAAGGAACATGAAGGCATTCCAGCCCTCTTCCCTGATTCTGCAACAGCAAACACTGACCCACTGCTTCAGCAGGAGAGAAGGTGCTGTGGCCTTAGATTTCCTTCTTCCTAAAAGCAGAATCATCAAAAGAAACTTAGGGCCACCACCACCAATGCTCAGGGGCAGGACATATTTAAAAAAAAAAAAAAAAAGTACGGCAGGACCAGCAGGTGGCATGTGGTTAAGGTGCTAGACACCCACTTAGTCAACTGTAGTTCAAGGCCTGGACCCAGTAGCTTGAAACTTGTCAGACATGTGTGCATGCATGCCCAAAATCCCAAAAGGAAAGTGGATAAGGGACTGCAGCACCCCCAGGGGGTGATTTCTCTCTTTCTGTTTCTCTGTCTCTGGCGAGTATACGTGCCCTATAGCAAAAATCTCTCTCTCCAAATAAAAGAAAGAAAAAAAGAAAGAAACATGACAACTTCTCCAGAGCTACACACCCCTACTCCAAACCTTAAAAACGCAAGCCCACCATTTTGCATGGACTCTCAGCAATTGCTGTGCAGTTCATAAAGGATCTAATGAAGCCAACTGATTTGGTGCCAAGTTTATAAATCTTTGGTTACAAACAGCCTATAAGCAGAAAACTGGGCCAAAAGAAAGTCTAAAGAACTCCATACCCCAGTGGAAAGCTCCTTGTTGAAGGAAGAAGTGCTGGCAACTCTGACTTCAAAACTCTAAGGTGGGCTAGCAGGTGGCATAGGGATTAAGGCACTGAACTCCCACATACCTAACTGTGGTTCAAGTCCCAGACCTGGTGGCTTGCTTTCTCACTTTCTTGCTCCGTCTTGCTCTGTCTCTCTCTGGTGAGTACACATGCCCTATGGCAAGTTAAATTATAATAATAATAAATAATTCTTAAACCAACAAACTCTAAGGCATAAACTTAAAGTGTGTCAAAAGAAGTAACTGGTGGGATCAGCAGTTAGCATAATGGCTATGTCGCTGAACTCCCATGTAGCCGACCGCAGTTCGAGTCCCGGACCTGGTGGCTTGCTGTCTCGCTTTCCATCTCTCTCTCTCTCTCTGTCTCTCTCTGTTTCTCTCTGGTCAAATTAAAAGAAATGAATGAATGAATAAATAAAATTAAATTAATAATTAAAAAAAATAAAAGGGAACCAGCAGTTAGCGTAATGGCTATGTCGCTGGACTCCCACATAGTCGACCGCGGTTCGCATCCCGGACCCGGTGGCTTAAGTGCGTGCCCAAGATCCCGAGAGGAGAATGGAGGAGAAAGGATTGCAGAGTGACCATCCCCCCTGGGGGTGATTTCTCGCTTTCTGTCTCTCTGTCTCTCTCTGTCTGGAGAGCGCACACACCCTATAGCAAAAACCTCTCCAAAAAAAAAAAGAAGTAACTGGTCAGCCTTAGCGAATCCCTGGGGTCTGGTTACCAGAGACTCCAGAATTCAATGAAAAAACACCCTTACCCCTCATTCTCTTTTTCTTTTTAAGAGGGAGATTTTTGCTATAGGGTACATGCACTCACCAGAGAGACAGAGACAGAAAGCAAGAAATCACCCCCTGGGGCAATGGCCATGCCACAATCCCTTCTCCTCCATTCTCTTCTCAGGATTTTGGGCACGCACGCACATGCACCCGGCGTGAGTTTCAAGTTCCCAAGTCCAGGACTCAGACTATGGTCGATCACGTGGGAGTCCAGTGACATAACCATTACACCATCTGTCGTTCCCCAAAATCTGTCATTCTATACTTGAGTACCTACAACCAGAGCCCTGCGAAGTGGGCTCAAGTCACACTGCACAGGTGTGAACAGCCCATCACCCAAACTCCACCTACAGACGATGAGGGGACCCTGGGGCCCCACCATGCTACCCCAGAGGACTTCAGGGAAAGCCTACAGACACACTGCTCTAGTGGGAGGCCAGCAGGACCATGTGGTGTTCACACCATTGGAACAGTACCTTATTCTTATCAGCAGCCATTCCAAAATCTGCACATCGGTGTTCCACAAACATGTCGCTCTCAACGAAACTGCCAGGGTCCAGCAAGAGGCTTATCCGCTCCCTGGCAGTTAGCTTTCCCTAAATGCAATGAAGATCACTGAGTGATGTCATCACAGACAGTTAGTAATTAAAGGAGTGTTCTAAGAGGGTCAGGAGAGGTGTTCCCCACTGCCCCGATGCTGAAGCCCCCATTCTGTCTGACCTGCCCCAGGCAAACAGGTGTTCTCAGTAGACTTTGGCAGGTAAGGAAACCAGGGCAGGTGGATGCTCCTGGAACCATCCAGAAGGAGGTAAATAAGGAAGTAGGAGAGGAAACGGTGGGGAGAAGTCGGGGTAAGGACAACCTGAGCCTGGAACAATGTAACTATCCAATACAAAAATGCGTCATGACTTTCCCAATAGTTCCACAAATATTTACCAGAGACCTGAGGAGTCATAAAAAGACAAATGGACGCAGGAGAGAGAAAGTAAAGCAGGCCTCGTGAGCGGGCTGAGGCTACACCCACAGAACTACAGGCTCTTCCCGGAGAAGCTACAGAGGCACAGCTCACCGGGCCAAGGCCTCCTCCTGCTCCCAGTTCCACCCAAGGGCATATCACTCCCTCATTCTTCTCTGGGCTCCTCAGGGGCATCTCCTTTCCCTCGTTTTCTTACTCTAGGGACCCAGTGTAGGGACCCCACACCTGACAGCTATGACACAGAGAAGACCCAACAGCGGGAAGAGCCGAGTAAGGGAGAGTGAGACAGAGGGTGCTAAGAGGCCACTGGAGGGGGGGAAAAAATGTTTCTTGGAGAAGATAAAATTGGAACCCTCGATCTGCTGAGTTTCCAATACTTGGTCTCCCAAACCCTCTGCCTGAGCAAATACCCATTCTACTGTCCCCTATTCCCCCTAAAACCACCCCAAATTGGCTATTTTTCCCCTTAGAAAGTAGCCAAAGCTACATTTTTTTTTAGAGAGGTGGTGTTAAAAATAAACAATCTTATCCACTATTGTGTAACAGAACAACTTTAGGAAAAAGCAATTTGGCAATATTTATATTGCACTGTTTAAATATTCATACTCATTGACCCACTAATTCCTTATCTAGGAAACCGAGCGTATGGTACCAGTCCAAAAATTGTTTAAAAGGGGTTGGGCTGGAGCCAGCAGGCACGGTGGTTAAGGGCGCTGGATTCCCACGTGGCCAACAGCAGTTGTTGTACCCAACTTGGTCCATGGCTTACTTACTCTCTTCCCCCAACTCCAGGTCAAATTAAAATAAATAAAGTTAAATAAAATAATTCCAAAAAGGGGGGCGGGGGCCTGGGGTAGGGGATTTAAGCCAGGTCTGCCTCCTAGGTCAGCTTTAGCAAACGGCTAAAATGGTTTCCAAAGGCTGCATTGCGGACCAGTAAAAATCTGCCTGGGAAGGAAAGGGTGATGTTCCAGGGAGGAGCTGAGCAACAGGCCCCAGCAGAGAGCGGGCACAGGAGCACCCCAGGGCCTTTCCAGAGGATGCCAGGCCCACCCCAGGGAAGGGAGGGAAAGCAGTGCTGGCACCACAACCATCCACCAAATTCACATTTCACTCCCAAGTGTCACCTTCATTCGGACCTCCGTCCAGCAGGAATTTACAGCATCTGAATGAACGCTGTAGGCTTTAGTAAAAGACTGGTCAAATCGCCTCAGTGAAGACCCAGTCCTCATCATCGCCTCTCCACACCTGGGAGTTGTGCCTGCGTGCCCTCCACCTAGGTTCCCTTCTGCACCTTCCTATGGATTAGTTAACTCGTGCAGCACGTGGGTCCTGACTCGCCAAACTAGCCGGGGACGCGTGGTTGAAGGCGGTCCACGCAGCTTAGCTTCGAAGGCGGGACGGGTTGCAGGTCCGCAGGTGCTCGCTGCAGCCAGACCCGGAGAGCAGCCCACTAGCAGCTCGACGGGCGCCCACGCGCGCACGCGGCCGACCTGGCCTTCTGCGGGCAGCGTCCACGTGTCCCCGCGGGGCACACCCCAACCCAGGCCAACCTGAACTGGCCCAACCTAACTCCCCCGACCCGTGCCTGGCGATCCGGCTTTCGTAGGGAAAAGCGCCTACTCCCACCTTTCCATAGGGCAAGAAAAGGGGCAGATCCGTTTTTACTGATCCCTTTTACTACGGTAGCTTCCCTGTCTCCGCCGACAGCAAGACGAGGGAAGATTACCATCCTCTGCTTAAGAGAAACTGAGCCCTAGAGAAACTTGCCCAAAAGTTCAGAGCTGTCAAACGGTGAGCCCGCGGAAGCCCCACCGGGGCTGTCTAACACTGATTGGCACACTTGCTCCAAGGGGTGAGCAGGCGCTCATCCCCGTTTCCCCGGCCACCTGTTCTCAAGGTGAGCACTTCTCCACCGCCCCTCCAGGTCTCGCGCGGATTGGCTGGAGGCCGGGGCGCCGCGAGCCGGGCGGCTGTGATAGGTCGCGAGCGCCGGGGCGGGGCTCTCGGAGCCCTCGGGACTCACTCGCTTGTGCTGCGCGTCGATGCGGCGCTGGCCGCCTCCCAGCAGCGCGGCGCGGCGCTTGTCCTCGATGCGCTCGTTAACCGAGACCGGATGGCTGCAAAGACCGCGGGCCGCCGTGCGCAGACCGCTCGCTAGGAAGCTGCACCTCGCGGCCGCCGCCGCCGCCACCCGCGCTGCCGCCGCCATCTTTGCTCAGCCAACATGCCCTTGGGGCGGATCTGAGTACGCATGTGCGCAAAGCGTGGACGCCGTGGATGTGCGCCTGCGCAGTGCCGGCGCGGCGGTAGGAGGCTAGGGGCCCGCACTGCTCTGCTCATACAAAAGTTAAAGAAGAGAGTTCAAGATCAGCCCTTTAGGGTCCTACACAGGAAAAAGCACAAGACTGGTCTTCTGATCTTGCTGAACAGAAGAGTGACTTAGTTCTAGCTCTTGCTCCTCTCTGGCCCCCTAGACCCTTAGTTTTGCTGTTCCACTTAAGAAAATAAATAGATAAGAATAAACATTTAGGGACCAGCAGGTGGCAAGGTGGTTAAGGACACTGGACTCTCACATGTCCAACGGCGGTTCGAGTCCTGGACCTGGTGGCTTGCTTTCTCATGTTTCTGTTCTATCTCTCTTGCTCTGTCCCTCTCTGGTCAAATTAAAAATAAATAAATAAAGTTAAAATATTTTTTTAAAATGAACATTTATTGAACACTATACCAGGCATTGCTTTTTGCACTTGCTATGCACTCACATAATATGATATCACTGATGAGAAAAAAGAATCAGAGAGTGATTTGATAAAGAGTCAAGACAGGATATGTGGAGCCAGGATTCAAACTAAGAGATACAGTGTGTGCCAGGTATTGAACACAGATTCTTAACCTCTAGTGAGTAGTTCTCAAAGCGGACCTTGTCAAAGGGAAAAAAAAAAAAAAAAAAAGCAGTGAGGCAGGCCAGCTCTGTCCTGGAGGGTAAGGCAGCTGGATCCCACATGGCCGACTCTGGTTTGACTCCCAGGCTGAAATACTTGCAGAGTGCAAGTGCAGGCCCAAAATCCCAAGAAGAAGAAGAAATGGAGAAGAGATTGTGGTGTGAAGATTCCTTATGGGTGATGCTTTCTCACTCCCCTCCACACACACCCATCTCTTTGGCAAGCACATTTTCAGCCCTCTGAAATTTGTTTTTTTAAAGAGAAGAAAGGAGGGACCAGCAATTAGCGTAATGGCTATGTCACTGGACTCCCATGTAGTCGACTGCGGTTCGAATCCTGGACCAGTGGTTTAAACTTATGCCGGGCGCATGTGCATGCATGCCCAAGATCCCGAGAGGAGAATGAAGGAGAAGGGATCGCAGCGTGGCCATCCCCCCTGGGGGCTGATTTCTCACTTTCTGTCTCTCTGTCTGTCTCTGTCTTTCTGGCAAGTGCACGCACCCTATAGCAAAAACCTCTCCAAAAAAAAAAAAAAGAAGAAGAAGAAGAAGAAGAGGAGGAAGAGGAAGAAGAAGAAGAAGAAGAAAGGAACAGAAACATGGACTTTATCAGGACCATCTGTGATACATGCAGGGACCACTGCAATAAGATTTTGCAGAAAAGAGAGATTGGGCTCAGAACCAGCAGATGGCATAATGGTTATGTTGCTGGACTCCCATGTAGTCAACCATGGTTCAAGTCCTGGACCCAGTGGCTTAAAACTCACACAGGGCATGTGTGCATGTCTGCCCAAGATCTCAAAAGGAGAGTGGAGGAGAAGGGGCATGGCCATCCTTCCTGGGGAGAGGGTGATTTCTTGCTTTCTGTGTATGTCTCTCTCTCTCTCCAGTGAGCGCACATGCCCTATAGAAAAACTCTCTAAAAAGAGAGAGAGAGATTGGGCTTAACTCTGAATACAAGAAAAGTGGGAATTTATAGCCAAGGAGACAGCGGTGGGGAAGGGGAGGGTCAGTGGTCAGTGGATGGAAATAACTAAGAAGAAACATCAGGTGGAAGGGAAGAGTCTGGCTAAAGTGACCTAACGTAATTATTTCTGAAGACATACCAGAGTGATCAGACATCACCTGAAGGATAGTGGTGTGTGAAGTATGAAGGGATCCCTCCTTAGTAGATATGGGAGATGATAAGAAATAAGGATGGAGGACTCTGGCTGACCCGACTGAGCAGGACTCCTGCTAAAACTGGAGGGCCATGAAAGCCAAATGCCAGACCTAGCTGAAAAGAGCTCAGAAGAGCCTGGCCAAAGTTTGGTCAGGGAGGGAATCTTGTCAACCCAGTAGCTTCTCATTCTTAGTCGCAGAAAACTATTTAAGTTGATCATTAACCCCTCCAAGATCCAGCTCATAACTGGGCACTTCGTAAAATCCAATCTGACCTACGAGTTTCATGTTAATACAATTCAACTCAGCAAATATTTTGGAGTACATACTATAATGTATGCCAAGAACTGAACATCAGTACTGGTTGTGTTTCGTAGAAAAGGAATTTTTCACCTACATATGCAGAGACGCTGAGGAGTCAAAAGTCAGAAGTCAGATGGCCACCTGTATCTGTCTGACTCTATAATGGGTGCTTTGGGCCCTGCATTTGGGTTCCTGCTTGAAGGACCTCACCAACTTAGAAAGGTAGATGGTCAAGGAGCTGGCCTGGAGAGCACAGGAGAGCACTTCAGCAAGACTGAGTGTGTTGAGGACAGTATCTCCAGAAAGGTAATTGCATGCCAGGAAACAGAAGCCATGTGAGCAAAGGCCTGGCATGTTCAGATTCACACACACACACACACACACACACTTAGTTGTGTCCCCAGGTTTGGGAGACATGGTGGTAAATGAGACTGGAAAGCAATAATGAAATTAGATTGTGAAGAGTTTTGCCATAGCGGGACCAGCAGTTAGCGTAATGGCTATGTCACTGGACTCCTGTGTAGTCGACCGCGGTTCAAGTCCTGGACCCAGTGGCTTAAACTCATGCTGGGCACATGTGCATGTGTGCCCAAGATCCAGAGAGGAAAATGAAGGAGAAGGGATTGCGGCGTGGCCATCCCCCTGGGGCGTGATTTCTTGCTTTCTGTCTTTCTGGCGAGCGCACGCGCCCTATAGCAAAAACCTCTCCAAAAAAAAAAAGAGAAAAGAGTTTTGCCATACCCAGAAATCAGGACTTGAGTGGGGCCTGGGGACAGGATGACTTGTTCCTCAGTACCTTGTAGGTTCCTCTCCAAAAGTACATCCCACACTGTGTTAAGACTAGTTCGCTCCCTTCCAGCTAGACTTCCCAGCCAGAGGACAGGAATGAAGCTGGCTTCCTCGCCACTGTGGCCCCTGAACCTGGAACAAGTCTCAACCTGTGGGAGGCCTTCAGAATGTATTTGTGAAACTGAATTGACTTAACAATAAGCAGGTGGATCTAGAGGTTTTCACCTACTCCTATACATACTTCCAGGCTCTGCTCCGATGTCCTCTCCTTCAGGCAATCTACCCTGATCCTTCCTCTGCTGGGTGACGGTAAATATACTGGCCACTCAGAGAAGCAAGGGTGTTTGTTTTGTTTTGTTTCTTTATGTATGAACTTAGCAGAAAGCCTAACTCGGGGGCTGCGGGGGGTGCTCACGGAGCCGAGCTGTTCCCTCCAGCTCGTCCTCTCCCCTTCACCTGCCTCTTTCTCCTCCTCCTTGTCATCCTAGCACCCTGTCTATGGACACTCCATATGACGTTCTATAGATTCATGTCATTCTCCCACCTCAGGTGCGAGTCCAAGCCTGGAGCGTGTGGCCGTAGGAGTGTGAACTACCCAGCAGCCGCCCTCTGGGATACCAGCAGGCTCTGGGCTGCTTTCCTGTCCTTAGTCTGCCTGACTGGCTGCTATGTTTGAGTTATTTCTTCATTGTGAGGCAGGAGTCATCCTGATCTGTCTTTACTTTTCTCACTTTGTGAAACAGTAGAGCTGAAATCTACAGTGAGGACACCCGGATGCAATTTTGCTTCCGCCCTGACTTTCTGGGTAACACAGGGTGACTTACTTGAGAGCCTTGCCCTCCTCTGTAGAACTGGAGAGGGGTGGTCTGTGAAGCTTGTGTTCTGACCTTCTCACTCAGGACAGCGTGACAAGAAAGCGCCCAGTCATTGGTGTCAGACTGACCTGAGTTCCAACACTGCCAGTTGCGGTGTGGGCTTGGATGTTTTAGCTTCCACTACCTCTCCTGTAAAATTGGAGTGATCGTTCCATCTCATTGGGTTGTAAGGTTTAAATATGAGAATGGACATAAAGCCCCAAATGTAAAGTACTTGTTAAATGTTACCTCGTAGATTACTAGTTGACGAGGTAGAGGGCCTCATTCACCAGAAATTCTCATGAGTCGTCCTCAAGGTAGGAGAGTGAGGACATTCCAGGTTACTCATTCACCTCCTTCACAAGGAGCCAAGGTGAATGGGGACTGTGAGGCGTCAGCATTTCCTCACCACTCAAGCCTGGTCAGTGACTACGTTCAGCAAGGAAGAGTGTGATGGAAGACAGAAACAAGTGAAAAAGGTCACGCATATGTACTCTGGGTCTTTGGAGAAGGCTCTGCCAGGAAAAGGCAATAATGTACAAAATCAGTGGGGGTAGGGAGCGGCAGTTGGCATGGTGGTTAAGGGCACTGGACTCCCACATGGCTGACCATGGTTTGAGTCCTGGACCTGGTGGCTTGCTTTCTCACTTTCTCTCTCTCTCTCTCTCTCTCTCTCTCTCTCTCTCTTTCTTCTCTCTCTCTCTCACTGTCTCTCCCCATCTCTGGTCAAATTTAAATAAATAAATAAAGTTAAATAAAATCTTTAAAAAGAAAAAAGAAAATCAATTGGGGGACCAGCAGGTCGGCATAGACGTTAAGGCACTGGATCCCACATGGCCAATTGCACGGTTCAAGTCCCAGACCTGGCAGCTTGAAAATCACACCAGGTGGGGCCAGCAGTGGAATGGTGTTTAAGGATGCTGGACTTCCGCATGGCCAACAGCAGATCGAGTCTCAGATCTGGCAACTTGCTTTCTCATTTCCCTCGCTCTCTCTCACTCACTCTGTCTCTCTCTAGTCAAATTTAAATAAATAAATAAATAAATAAATAAAGTTAAATAAAATAATTCTCTTAAAAAGAAAGAAAGAAAATCACATCAGGTGTGTGTGCAACTATGCCCAAAATCCCAAGAGGAGCCTGAAGGAGGAGTTGCTGCGTGGCCATACCCTGTGGGGGCAAATTTCTCATTTTCGCGCTCTCTGTCTCCGTGTGGCAAGTGCATGTGCCCTATAGCAAAAAATAAGCAAAAAAAAAAAAAAAAAAGTAAGAAAATAAATCAATTAGGGGAACTTCATATGACAGAAAGATGGGAGGCAGCTGGGAAAGGCTCAGAGAGGCATCGGATCGCAATGCAAGGTGACTTCTAGTCAAGGAGAGAGGGAGAAAAGGTGAGAGGATAAGGGTTTCTTAGGCTACTGTACAGTTTCTTGTTTCTGTTTTTGTTTTCAATTGTGAGAAGGCATATGCACTTGCCGAAGAAAGGGAGAAACACCCCCACGTGGGGCTTGGTCATGCCACAGTTCTCCTTCCTTCATCCCATCAGGATTTGGGGCATGTGTGTACACATGCCAGCTTGTTTTTCAATCTGCCAGAATCAGGATTTGAACCACAGTTGGCCGTGTGGGATCCAGCTCCAAAAACACTGTCCTTATCTACTGAACTATGGGGCCAGCCCTGCAGTGCAGTTTTTTGGTTTGTTTTTTGTTTTATGTTTTTGCCATAGGGCACATGTATTTGCCAGAGAGAGACAGAGAGAGGGAAACTTAGAAATAACCCCCCAGGAGGAGAAGGGATTACAGTGTGGCCATAGCAGTTATGTTGCTGGACTCTCATATAGCCAACCACAGTTCAAGTCCTGGACCTGGTGTCTTGAAACTCATGCCAGGCATGTGTGCATGCATGCCCGAGATCCCGGGAAGTACCTGGAGAAGAAGGGATTACAGCATGGCCATCTCTGGGAGTGGGGGGAGTGATTTCTCACTTTCCCTCTCACCCTCTCTCTCTCTCTCTCTCTCTCCCCGGTGAGTGCATGTGCCCTAAGGTAAAAAACTCTACAAAAAATAAAAAAGAAGTATTTAACTTTATCCTTACTATCATTTTTAATTTGCTACAAGGCACGTGGATTCACTTGAGAGAGAGAGAGAAGGGGGAAGTGAGAAAGCGAGTCACCAAGTCCAGGATTTGAACCGTGGTCACCCATGTGACAGTCCAGCACCTTAACCAACACATCACCTGCTGGGCCCCCCTACTATGCAGGTTTAGGGAAATCTCAGCAAGGCTGTTGGCTAGTTCTGGAGACAAAGTATTCCTGCCTCAGTTCCACCAGGTGTAGCCTGTGGATAACAGGGCTTTAGCACAATTTTTTAAAAATATTATATTAGGGGGACCAGCAGTTGGTGTAATGCGTGTGCACTTGCCAGAAAGACAGAGAGACACAGAGAGACAGAAAGTGATAAATCACCCCTCGGGGGGGATGGCCACGCCGCAATCCGTTCTCCTCCATTCTCCTCTCAGGATCTTGGGCACGCATGCACACGCGCCCGGTGTGAGTTAAGCCACCAGGTCCGGGACTCGAACCGCGGTGGACTACATGAGAGTCCAGCGACATAGCCATTATGCTCACTGCTGGTCCCATCATGATGTATTTTTCTATGCAAAAAACACATCACGACTTTCCCAACGACCCACTGTTTAACTAGGTCTTGCTCTGTTGTGAGCCTCCTGTCTCAGCCTCCCAACTAGCTGGGACTGCAGGTGTGCACCACCACCCTGCTTAAAGATGTGCCCAGAAATTCAGCTGTGTTTTCAGAGTAACAGCAGGGGCTCTCGTCAGGTGTGCTCCAGAGTCTTCTCACCACAGACAGTTTGGGGTGATTAGGTAAAGGGTCTAAAAGAAGCCAGTTTTGGGGAAAAGCTGCTGTCCATGTGGGGAGAGGGGATTTTAAAGATTGTGGTTGTTCACTAATCTTGCTTCTCTCTCTCTCTCTCTCTCTCTCTCTCTCTCTTTCTCTCTCTCTCTCTCTCTCTCTCTTTCCCCTTTAATTTTCACTATGGGGTGTGTGTGCTTACTGGAGACAGAGGAAAACTGAGAAAGCACTCCTCAGAGGTGATGACTACACTGCAACCACTTCTCCATTCTCCTCTCGGGATTTTGGGCATACATGTACACATACCCAGTGTGATTTTCAAGCTACCTGGTTGAACCATATATTCGGCCATGTGGGATCCAGCTGCCTTAACCTTCACGCCATCTGTTGCCCCCCTCTCTTTATTTGTTTTATTTTGTCTTAAACTGGGGGTGGGGTGGGGTGTGAAGTATTCTTCTTTAAAATCTTAATTTTCTTGTTGAACTGTTTTTCTTCACTGGGCTATAAGAACCCTGTCTTAAATTCCACCTAAATTGTAATGAAGACCTAAAGCCTGGTTTTCCCTAGGCTATACACATTCTCCATGCCATCTTGAGAAATCTTCATCTTTATTTTTTTATAACCTTTTTAAAGAATTATTTATTTATTTAATTCCATTTGTTATCATTTTTTTAATTTGACCAGAGAGAAAGAGAAAGGGAAAGCAAGAAAGCAAGCCGCCAGGTCCGGGACTTGAACTGTGGTCAGCCGCACGGGACTCCGGCATCTTTATCCACCACGCCACCTTCTGGCCCAAGAAAGCTTCATCTTTTGGATTTCTTGAGCTCTGTGGGAAACACACAGGGCTGGTTTGCCCCTTTCTCAGAGCTGCTTCTTGGTTGTTCTTCCACCCCTGCTGAGCTGCTCTTCCCTTGCAGTTTTTGTCGTCAGGGAACCATCATTTCAGCGTTGCCTCGACCTCCACAGTGCACCCTCCTCTCCCTTCTCCTGCATTTCCGCGTCGTGCTCACACCATCCCCTACCCCTGCCTTGCACTGCCTTTCTGATTCCATCCAGGCTGCACGCTGAAACGGTGACTCCTGGCCTCGCACCATGTGGACGCTTCCTTTGGGTCACTTCCACTCTGCTCACAGCCTGCCTCCAGTTCCTGGCAGAAGTCACCAAAGTCATCCTGAGCATGTTAGTTTCCTAGGGTTGCCATAACAAATTACTACAAAACTGGTGGTAAAACAACAGAATGCAACCCCCCGGTTCTGGAAGCCAGGAGTCTGAAATGGGGTGTCAGCAGGGCCACACTCTTTCCCAGGGCTCAAGGGGAGAATCCTTTCTGGCCTCAGCCAGTTTCAGGTAAGTCCAGCACTCCTTTGTATGTGTGTGTGCACATGTGTGTGCGTGCGTGTGTGGCAGCATGTGTGTGTGCGAGTGTAAGTGTGTGGCAGCGTGATGCCTCTCTCTCCTCTCTTTAATTGAGAGAGGACACGTGTGCTTGACAGAGAGAGTGAGAGAACGTCCCAATGAGGCATGGCCATGCCACAACCCCTTCTCCATTTCTCGTCCTGTCAGGACTGGGGACACACACACAGCCAGTGTGCTTCTCAAGCTGCTTCAGATCCAGGACTCAAATTTGGGGGTCGGCCATGTGAGATCTGGCAGCTTTAACCACCAGGCCACAGGGCTGGCCCCATGACAGCAATCTCCACCTCCATCCTCACGTGGCCTTTCTGCCTTTGTCGTGGTGTCTGTGAGCTCTCTCCTGTTCTCATGAGGGTGCCAGCCCTTGCACTGAGGACCCAAGCTATTCATAAGTACAGAAGGACCTCATCTAGCGTTCCTGAACTTGGTTACATCTGTAAAGACCCTACTTCTACCCAAGTACCAGGACTGAGGACACAGACAAATCTTTCAGGGGTATACATTTCAACTCACTGCATTAGGTCACTGCAGATGCTTGCTGTTCCCTGCTGCTGACCCTAACCCCCTCTCTGCCTGTCCAAACCACCTGCATCTAGTTTCAGACACCATTTCTGCCACTGAGCTTTTCCTCAATTTCCCACCTCTTCTTCCTCTAACATCTCATCGGCTCTGTGTGCCTCATTTCTCTTATTTTCTCTCTCTTTTTTTAATTTTTATTTACTCATTCATTTATTTCTATTTGACCAGAGACACACACACACACACAGAGAGAGGGAGAGAGAGAGAGAGAGAGAGAGAGAGAGAGAGAAAGTAAGCCACCAGGTCTGGGACTCAAACCACAGTCGGCCATGTGGGAGTGTCCAGCGCCTTAACCACCATGCCACCTGCTGGCCCCGCCTCATTTATAACTCCCATCAGGTTCTACCTTTCAAGTGCACTGTCTACAGAAGAGAACCTTACACTTTCTCTGGTTACCTGAGTTGCAGAAAGTGCTCACTAAGTGGGCACCAAGTGACTTGGAAATCTTCATTCGGATGGAAGTATTTGAGTTGCCCCTGCCTCCACTGGACATGTCGTCAGGGCCCCTGTACTAAGGCCTGGGTTCTCCCGTCTTCCCTAACCAGGTGTCCTCAGACCTCTTAGCTTCTCCTTTTCCCAGCCCTCTGCTTAGCAACCTTCTCTCTTGCCTGTCAGTCTCCCAGTCTGGTCAGCCCTGTGAAAGCACAATTCTTCCTGTGTACCCGAGTCCTTCAGGCCCCTGGTTGTCTCCTTATTCTTTTCTCCACCTGGTGCAGGGCAGGGACTCAAACCCTGAACCACTGTGTGGGATCTGGCTTCCATTGTTGGCGCTGTTTAACTGCTGTACTTCTGGGCTGGTTCAGAAGCATTTAACTAGTAGCCTCTCCTTTTAACTTCTTTTTATTTTATTAGTCCTGCTACATTTCTAAAAATGTATATGCATTATGCTAATTACACAGTTATTTCTATTATAATGGGTAATTTTGAGCTTTCAGTATGAGTTATATTATTCTAAAGCAATTTAGGTTAATATCCAGAAACTGGGAAAAACAAAAACAAAAAAACTAGCTGTTCATATATGACTCCCCACTGGATTATAAGCTTATTTAGGACAAGGATTTTTATCATTTTTATTTCTGTTTCCAGTACCTAGTGGCTTCTTATACAGGGAAGATATTCAATCACCGAATACATTTTCTCTCTTGCTACTCCAGTTTCTCTGGGAAAATGAAATGATCTGACCCTCAGCTCCATCACGAGAGACAACATCTCTCCATGGAGCGGAGGAAACCTATCTATCAAGCATTTACTGGGAGCGACATTTGAGACCTACTCACCGGAGCACATCAAAAGTAGTAAAGGTAATGTTTTCCCACTGGGGTACGGTTCATCCCACCCAATTCCCCCAATTTTTTAACCTTATGATTGATGCAAGTGTGGCTCTGAGTGACTGAGAGAAGGAAGGCAGGCTGGGAAGAGGCATCTCGGGATGCACAGGTAAAGAATGTCACTAAGTGCGCTAAATAAAGTGGGGCCACCATTGCAGCTTCTGCTGTGGCACATGGCTTTGTGTCTTGTAAAGAAAGAAAAATCTGGCAAATCCCATAGTCTGGTGGTTAAGGGAACAGGATCCCACATGGCCAACTGCAGTTCAAATCTCAACTCTGGTGGCTTGTGAAATATGCCAGGTATGTGTGCAGGTGTGCCCCAAATCCTGAGAAGATGGAGAAATGGGGGAGAAAGGATTGTGGCATGACCACATCCTATTGGAGGGTGCTTTCTCCCCCTCTGTCTCTCTCAGTCTCTCTGTTTCTCTCTCTGGGCACACACCTCATCTGGCAATGAAATAATAAATGAAGGAAGGGAGGAAGAAAACACAAGAGAGAGAGATGAGATTCAGGAGAGAGGAAAAGAAAGAATGAAAAGAGTAACGTACTATTTGAAAGCTTAGAAAACAGCTTCAACAAAACTTTCCTTTTAACCCCATTCACATACAGGAAAGGGCTAAGTAAATATTGATGCATTCCTTACTTACAGAATCAAACGGTTGTAGGCTCGAAGGAGCCCCGAAAGCACTAGGATAATTATGAGTTAGTGAAGGGTTTCTGTTACAATGGAAAACATGCTATTATGCCATAAAAATGGAATTCCAGACGTCACAAGTAACGTGACTGGGCAAATCAGTTTATCCCTTTGACCTTCGGTACAAACTGGCAATAATAATACTGACCTATAGGGTGGCCGACCAGTGTGTGTATGTGCATGCCCAGAACTCGGCAGGAGGGACTAATGGAAGAGAAGGGATTGGACTGACCAGGCTCCATTGGGGTGTGCTTTCACCCCTCCCTCTTTCTCTGTCTTTCTCTAGCAAGCGCATGTGCCCACTGACAAAATTAAAAAAAAAAAATAGTAATGATAATAATAAATTTAAAAATATAAGTAAAAGGACAAGCAGGTGGTGTGGTTGCAGAAGGGATTGCAGCATGGCCATCCCCCCTGGGGGGGGGGGGTGATTTCTCGCTTTCTGTCTCTCTGTCTCTATCTTTCTGGTGAGTGCACACACCCTATAGCAAAAACCTCTCCCCCAAAATAAATAAATAAGTCTGGAGAAAAATCAAAAACCAAGACAGGCCCAGTCTCTTGGCATAATCAGTTGCATGCTAGACGGTGGTTCCAGAAGTCATATGGCCAGGTCCCCAGCCCAGCCTACTGGAAACATGCTGGGCACCTGTGCCCAGAGTCCTCAGAAACTGGAGTCTGAGTGAGGGGATCTCAGCATGGCCAGCCCCTGTTGGGAGGTGCTTCTCTCTCTTTTGCACATGTGCATGCTAACATGATTTTTTTTTTTTAGAGGTTTTTGCTATAGGGCGTGTGCACTCGCCAGACAGACAGAGAGAGACAGAGAGATAGAAAGCAGGAAATAACCCCCCAGGGGGAATGGCCATGCCACGATCCCTTCTCCTCCATTCTCCTCTTGGGATCTTGGGCACGCACGCACACACGCCCAGCGTGAGTTTTAAGCCACCGGGTCCGGGACGCGAACCGCGGTCAACTACGTGGGAGTCCAGCGACATAGCCATTATGCTAACTGCTGGTCCCACTAACATGAATTTTTTTTTTTTAAAGGTTTTTGCCATAGGGCACGTGCGCTCGCCAGCCAGACAGAGAGAGACAGAGAGACAGAAAGCGAGAAATCACGGATGGCCATGCCACAATTCCTTCTCTTCGGTTCTCCTCTTGGGATCTTGGGCACGCACGCACACGCACCCAGTGTGAGTTTTAAGCCACCGGGTCCAGGACGCGAACTGTGGTCGACTACATGGTAGTCCAGCAACATAGCCATTACACTAACTGCTGGTCCCCCGCTAACATGAATTTTTAAAAAGAGAAAATCTTGGAACCAGCACGTGGTGTAGTAGTTAAGGATGAACTCCCACAGGGCCAACCTCATTTGGAGTGCTGGACCCAGTGGCTCATACTGGGCACGCCCCAAATCCTGAGAGGAGAATGGAGGAGAAGGGATTGAGGCATGGCCATCCCCCAGTGGGTGATTTCTCTCTCTCTCTCTCTGTCTCTCCAGTGAATGCACATGCCCTATAACAAAAATCTCTCTCCCAGGCCAGCAGGTGGCATGGTGGTTAAAGGTGCTGGATTCCCACATGGCCAACCATGGTTCGAGTCCCGGACCTGGCAGCTTGCTTTCTCACTTTCCCTTTCTCTCTCTCTGTCTCTGTCTGATAAAATAAAAAATAATAATAATAACAAATGGAAATAAATAAAAAATTATTTATCAAAAAAAACTCTCCAAAAAAATATATTTTTCAAAATTTGTATTTTTTTTAAAGCAAGATAATCTAGAAGCAGAAAAACACAGCTAAATTTATATCACAGCAGCAGTCTGGTTAAGATATTGACCTAGTTACCACTGTTGACAGATCTTGCTGCCACTAATCCTGAATTCTCAAGGTCATACCAGCATTGCAAATAGTTTTACATTGTCACGTGCTTCTGCGTTATTCCTTCACTCGTAGCCTTGAGTGGGAACATCAGATTAGCAGAGACCAAGTGCCCACGCCCTAGCATGAGAAGGATCTTGACTGTATGGCATCAAGAGTCTTTTAAATGGGGGACTCCCTATAAATAGAAGGGAATTAAGATGAAGAGTAGCCAAGAAAAGAACAAATGACCTCTGTATTATTTAGAATAATGCTAGCAAGTGTAACAAATGCCAAGATTTCAGTGGCCTAACATAATAGAAGCTTATTGTTTATATATGTAATCACCCAGTATGGATAGATACTTCACTTGGTGGGCAGCTTTCTTTCACGTGGTGATTCAAGGATCCACACTTCTTTCACCTTGTGGTTTCACGATCCCCAGAGTCCTCTGTATTCCCCTGGAGAATGGGGAAGGAGAGAAGTGGAAGGGATCAGCTGCTTATTAGAGACCCCAGCTCCACCTGGGTGCAGGGGGCAGCTTGGCAGTGTAGTCCCTGGCTGGCCAGTCACTTTCCTGTGATAGCGCCACACAACAGAAGGAAGATGCCAAGTTTCCAGTTGACAGCTATCTATGCCACACTATCTACTGGGCCAGTGTATTTGGTAAAATGTGTGGGACACAGGACCGAGGGCTAAGGACCTCAAGAGGAGTAGCAGGTTTGGGGAGTGGGGAAAGAGAGGGTACACGTGGAAGTTTAAGGAAGTGGGGATTATCAGTCCTGGGGCACGGGAATGTCTGCATGGCTCAATGCACCTGAAAACTTCCTTTCTGTGATGATTGAATTGAGCTCCTTCTATGTACAGGGCAGAGGGTGAAATGCAGAGGTGGGCAAGGGTATTACAATAGTGACTATCTCCAGGAAAGTGCTGGAGAATATATATATATATATATATATATATATATATATATATATGGAAAATATGAACATAGATAAAGTTTATTTTCTAGGCAGTGTTTGAGAAATGTCAAGTCAGTGGGGGACAGGGTAAAATACTAAAAGAATTCCAAGTAGGAGGTTATCACAGATGCATTTAGTCCACATCTGCAAAGAAGCTGATGCCAAGACAGGGGCTAAATTAAAAAAAAAAAAAGAAAAAAGAGCCATAAAGTGGTGGGTGATTAAGGTTGCTCAATTCCACATGGCTGACTGTACAGTTCAAGTCTTGGACCCAATGGCTCGAAAAACATGACAGGCACATGTGTGTGCATATTCAAAATCCTAAGAGGCAAATGGAGAAGAGATTGCAGTAAGTCATCCACCTTTGGGAGTATTTTTCACTCTCTCTCCCCCCAGCAAGCACACATGTCTTAGAGCAAAAAGTGAAAAAGAAGAAAGAAGAAGACATAGAAAAGAAAAAAATGTGTAAGAAATTTATTAGGAGGGACCAGCAGTTGGCGTAATGGCTATGTTGCTGGACTCCCATGTAGTCGACTGTGGTTCGAGTCCCGGACCCAGATGCTTAAACTCACGCCAGGCGCATGTGCATGTGTGCCCAAGATCCCAAGAGGAGCATGGAGGAGAAGGGATTGTGGTGTGGCCATCCTCCCTTGGGGGACGACTTCTTGCTTTCTGTCTCTCTGTTTCTCTCTGTCTTTCTGGCAAGTGCACGCACCCTATAGCAAAAACCTCTCAAAAAAATAATATATATTATTAGGAAAAGACCTGTGAGAGGAAACGGGAAGGGGCCTAGGGGAGTCTGGGAGAGTCCTTAGATAGTGACTGTAAAGTAGATCTGACCCTGAGTGAAGGAGCAAGGGAAGGACAGGAGGTAGGGTGATCAGAAGCAGCTTAGGCTGCAGAGTGAGCTAAGGAAAACTGAGCAAGACCATTGGGGAGTTCCTGAGTAAAGTCACCCACCAGATGAGTCCTATCTCCCAAAAATGGACCTGCTTTGGTGTCCCTGCCACATGCAGCCATTGGGTGGAAGCAGTATTCAAGAACCATGGCCTCACAATGAATCCAGCTATGGATTTCAGAGGGCAGCGTCTGGGGCCTTGGTCAATTACATTTGCTAGAGTTGGAGAGCTGAGCGGTGCAGTCTTTTGGCTACCACAGTCTACTCTTCGCAACACACAGATCTGCCTCTGCTTACAGGTTTAGGAAGTAACTCCACAGCTCTGGACCTTTTTCTCCAAGTGGAAACTTGGAAAGAGGGAGCTTAGTGGAAGGAACTAGTCTCTGTTGTTGCAGATGATCTCAGGCTGTTCATCCTCTCTCTCCTTCACTGCCCATTCTCAAAGCCCCTCACTACGGCAGGTCTTGGTAACTTACTTAGTAAGGTTACTCAAACATTCTTTCTGGAAGAGTTTGAGTCGGAAAGGAAACCATACCGTTTTCAGGCCAGAGTTACTTCCCATGTCCGGTCACATTATAACAGAGCAAGAGGATACCAGGAGGCACACGAGTGGATCGTGTGGCTTCCACATGCATTCCTCCTTGCCCCCTCTGTGTAAAAGCAGCCTTTCTGCCCCTCAGGGCTAATAACCCCTGCCAGGATGGCGATTCCTCTTTTGCCTACTGGTGGTCCCTGCCAATGAATTCAAAGCGCCCTGGCACCAGGTATACCCTGCAGCTCTGTCTTCCAGTTTAATAGGATCCTTGCTTTAACCCCTGGTAAGAGTTGTGCCTTCTTTGGGAATCAGGACTTCTAACTCCACAGAGCCAAGAATTGTGGGGACAGGAAGCATGAAATCCATCAGAGGCGCATTAGGAGTGACAGTACGTAGTGTCTCTCCCACCTTTATCCTTTGCTACCCAGACCCATGTACTCTTCCTGTTGAGTACACAGCACCATGAAGAAGTCTCCGATGTTGTGTTCTCAAGGATAGCACCCATCCATCCATGGTGCAGCCTCCATTCTGGCACTTCAGCGTCATTACAAGGTCATTCCAGACCTTCCTAGGCTGGGCATTCCCAAGTCTCTGGAGTCCTGCTATAAAACTTTAACAAGTGGGTCTTCAGTCTGCCATTCAACTGTGTATTCCTTTACCCTTCCAGAGCCAAGGAATGGGTGCCTTAGTACCTCTGCCATGTGCAGTTACTGGCTGGGAGAAGCCCGTAGGAAGCAAATCCTTGGTGTAAATACAGTGATAAATTTCAGAGGGCAGTAGCCCTGGCCCTTGGTTAGTAATGCTCTCTGCAATTTAATCTCTGAGATCTAAGAGGTGTGTTTTCATGGCCACCGTCGCAATCTTCATGGAAGAAGTAAGATAGGGACAGGGCCTAGAAAATCAGTAGGATTTAGATGATTGATGATGAGCCAAAAATACAGTCAATGATAAAATGTAGACAGAGTGTAAAGTGTGGTCTAGGTAAAATAAATAGAATAGCTTATCTCAAGGGCACTTTACCTAACATTCGTTCTAGAGGTGTCATTGGGGAAAAAGTGTCAGAAATGTACATAAAGATAAAATTTTTTTTTTTTTTTTTTTTTTTTTTTTTTTTTTACCAATAATGCCCGAGTGGACTTTTTAATGATTAAATGATAACCGATTATGTAAAATATATATAAAACAGAAGGTAAGTCTCAATTATAATCTCTCCTCACAGAAATAACCTCAAATAGGAGGTTATTCCAGACTTTTTCTAAGAACACATCTACTTTTTAAAAACAGAATTAGTATAATACCGGATATAACTTTGTTATCTGCTTTTTAAATGAACAATATATCATAAACATTTATGTCAACAAAAACTCCTCTGCATAGTTCAATGGCTTAATTTCACTTGTTCTCTATTCTTGGATATTTAGATTTGCTTTTTACTATATTAAATGTCATAATAAATCTTATATATGAATTTGTGACCAAAGCTATACAATTTCATTCCTAGAAGTGGAATTCCTGAGTGAAAAGATACAGTGATCTATCACCTCACCAACAGTTCCCCTCAATCTTTGCCACTGTTGTGTATTAATATCGTTCTTACAGCATTGTTAACGTCTCCATTTACTGAGCACTGTTCTAAGCATGTGGCATTAACTCATTCTTTTACATGCCAGAAGGTGCATGTGCGTGCACAAGAGAAAAAAAAAAAAACATCTCTACCCATTTCCTCCATTTCTCCATCCCATCGGCATCTTGGGTGTGTGCACAAGCCCTTGTGCTTTTCAAGCTGCCAGGACCAGAATTTGAACCCAGCCAGCCAGATGCGACCCAGATCCCCCTGCACATCACTTAACTGCTGTGCGACAGGACCAGCCCTAACAAATTAATTTCTTACAAAATCCTATTTTGGAGTTATGTTATCCCCCACTTTATAGATGGAGAAACAGATAAGCAGCTGGGCTGGGGCTTCAGACAGCTTCAGAGCTTGTGTTCTGAAGAGACCAGAGACCAGAGCCCACAACAGCAAGGTGTGGCTGACTGGGTTTGAACTTGGCCCCTCCTTTATATTACCTTGTGATCAGGCCCCGGGAACTTGCCTAGCATCTCTACGGCAGCTTTCTCATCTGCAGAGTATATAAACACATAGTATCTCATTCGGTGATTTTTTTTTTTAATAATAAGGACATTTATTCTGACACAGAGTAAGAAGCCCTGGGACAGTATGTGGTGTGGTGGTTAAGGCACTGGACTCCAACATGGCCAACTGCGGTTCAAGTCCCAGATCTGGCTGTTTAAAATTCATGGCAGGCACGTGTGTGGGCACACCCCAAATCCCAGGAGAATGGAGAAGGTACTAAGATGTGTCCTTCCCCTAGGGGATGATTTCTCACTTTCCCTTGCACTGTATTTCTCTGGCGAGCATACGCCCTATGGCAAAAACCTAAAAAAAAGAGCCCAGAGATAATACCGCAGTGTGCCAGGTTACTGGATGCAGTGACTCAACCATGTCCTTTGCTTCCCTTGCTATCCTGGGTGTGCTGACCTGACCTTCCAGAGGTGGCTCCATTCATGCTATGAGACAGTTCAGAAACTGTACCCCATCCTAAGATGCTCAGTTCTTTCTTATAAAAGTAGAAAGGAACCATATCTTCCTGTGCCCTTTGTTTAAATTTGTTGTAAGGCAGGTGCGCTCGCCAGAGAGACAGAAAGTGAGAAAACACTGCCAGGAAGGATGGTCATGCCACACATAAAGATAGAATTTTTATGGAACTTGAAAGCCAAGTTGAGAATTTAGACTCTATGCTCTAGACATTAGGAAGCTATGGACATGTTAAATCTACATTTTACCCAGCCTCCCAGTCATATTGAATAGTATTGATCACTCTCTCCTTTTCACTTCTTCTTTCACAAAACATTCTCTTGACATCTTGGACATAATACATACACTCCTAGTTTTTCTCCTATATCTTTTGGCCCCTCATTTTCAGACTGCTTTGTGTAGTTCCCCATGACATGAAATTGAGTGACTTGCCCAAGGGAATGTGTAAAGGAAAAAGAGCAGAAGCCTAAGGGCAGAAGTAACGAATGAATTAATCCACATAGACAAACATTTCATGATTATGCCACTCTCAAACCTAAACTTTTTTTTTGGGGGGGGGAGAGGTTTTCGCTACAGGGCACGTGCGCTCGCCAGACAGAGAGACATAGAGACAGAAAGCGAGATATCACCCCCCAGGGGGGATGGTCACGCTGCAATCCCTTCTCCTCCATTTTCGTCTTGGTATCTTGGGCACACACGCACACGCGCCCGGCATGAGTTTTAAGCCACCGGGTCCGGGACGCAAACCGTGGTCGACTACGTGGGAGTCCAGCAACATAGCCATTACGCTAACTGCTGGTTCCCTCAAACCTAAACTTTTTAATGACTTCTCAATGTTATAATAAAACCAAAAAAAAAGTTTAAAAAAATTTTACCAGTGTGCGTGTGCACTTGCCATGATTGAGAGAGAGAGAGAGCAAGAGAGAGAGAAGGAACGTGAGAAAGCACCCCCCAACACCTCCATGGGGAATGGTCATACTGCAAACCCTTCTCTTCCATCTCTCTCCTTTCAGGATCTTGAACACACACACACATGCACTCGGTGTGTTTCTCAAGTCGCCAGATCCTGGACTTGAACCTCACAGTTAGCCATGTGGGTTCCAGCCAACTCAACCACCATGTTATGGGCTACTCCAAGACAAAAAGTTTTAGCTTTTAGTTAAAGGCTCGTAAGACCCTATAGGACCTAGACCCAGCCTGTCTCTATAACTCACCTAGAATTATTCTCTAATCTCTGCCCTAGTCACACTGGTCTTCAGTCTTCTGTCAGCTCCTCTAATGCATCATGTTCTCTCCTTCTCTGGGGCCTTTGCCTTTACTAGGTGGAAAGTTCATCTCAGGAGTTAACATCTACTCATCATAATATCCACTCATCCTTCATTCATCAGCCTCCGTCAAGACAGGAGAGAGAAAGGGAGACTGATTTCTTGGCTGAATGTAATCTGTGGCAGGGAACTTATTTGAGCCAAAGAACAGGGCTGGAGTTAGGCTGTGAAGTAATCTAAACTCCCATCAATTTCCATAGCAAGGATGCATATTTCCTGTTAGGAAGACCCTGAAAAAATAGCTGGAATTGAGCCATCGTGGTGGGAATCTTCTACATAAAAGAGCTATCACCAGGCTAGCAGGTGGTGTGGTGGTATTGGATTCCCACAAGGCCAAGCGCAGTTTGAGTCCCAGTCTTGATGGCTTGCTTTCTCTCTCTCTCCCTGGTCAAATTGAATCATAATAAATAAATAATTCTTTTTTTTTTTTTTTTTTTGAGAGGTTTTTTGCTAAAGGGCGCGTGTGCTCATCAGAAAGACAGAGAGAGACAGAGAGATAGAAAGAGAGAAATCACCCCCAGGAGGGATGGCCACGCCGCAATCTCTTCTCCACCATTCTCCTCTTGGGATCTTGGGCCCGCACACACACGTGCTCAGCGTGTGTTTAAGCCGCCGGGTCCGGGATTTGATCCGCGATCGACTACATGGGAGTCCAGCGACATAGCCATTATGCTAACTGCTGGTCCCAATAATTCTTTTTTTAAAAAAAGCTCTTACTAGCCAAGGGAATCCTAGCAGCAAGAGGCTGTGGGGTAGCGTCCTGATAGTGTGAACTGGAAACTCTAGAATGGTCAAATCAGATATATTCTCCCATATCATGACTCTGTGTGGTAGAGTTGACCTCCACAAGTGATCCTAGAAAAACAAAAATATGTACCACAAGAGAAACCCCACACTTGGCTGCCCTCCACTCAGAACTTCAGTTAATCAGAGAGACAATAGTAAACCATCAGAGACAAAACTGCCATCTTTCCCAATGGGTAAATACTTGTCTGGCTGGGTCCACCTCAAACATTTGCAAGGCTCAGGGCAAGAGTATAATGATGGCCCAAATATTTACATGTTACGAGTCAGATGAACAAACTTTTTTTTTTTTTTTTTTTTTTTTACATTTCCAAAGGGCACATGTCAGAGTCAGAGATAGAGAGAGAGTGAGAAAGATGATTCAGTGAGGCTTGGTCATGCTGAAATCCCTTCTCCTCCATCTCTCCAGCCTATAGGGATTTGAGCACACACATACCACACCCAGTTTGTTTTTCAAACAGCAGGTCTGGCCCTCAAATGAACAAACTTTAAATACAAATACTGAGACAGATACATTTTCATTTTTTCCCAACTTTATGTATTTATAACTTAAATATTTTAATATTTATATATTTATATTTTCCATGAGAGAAAGAGGCAGGCACCCTCAATGGGGTCTTCACACCTTGATCCAATCCCAGCTTTAGACGTGCATGCACCGTCCTCTGGCCCCAACAAAAATATTTTCAAAACAACAGAGAGGGCTATATTCAAATTCAGAATGTTTTAAGTCCTTAAAGTTTTACAACAGAACTTGGCAACACAGGTAGAATTGTCCCCCAACTCTCCTTTCTCTTCATACCCTTGGTTCTTTCTCACACTTGGAGGATCATAAGGTATACATCTACTTGCTATGGTTTGAGTATGTCCCCCAAAAGTCCATGTGTTGGAACCTTAAGTGGGAGGTCCAGATGAGATCTTTAAGAAATGATTAAGTCATAAAGGCTCTGTACTCATGATTAGACTGTTTAGCACAGGAGTGAACTAGTCCTTATAAGAGCCAGTCGTTATAAAAGCAAGCTCTTGTGGCTGCCCCCATGGGTATCTGCAGTTTGAGTCCCAGACCCGGTTGTTTGAAAGACACACTAGGCATGTACATATGCATTCTCCAAAAAAAAATTTTTTTAATTGCCAGAGGGTGCATGGGCTCACCAGAGAGAGAGAAAGCACCCACTAATGGGGCATGGTCATGCTGCAATCCTTTTTCCCCCATCTTTCCATCTCATCAGGATGTGGGGCACACACTCACACATGCCTGTGTGTTTTCAAGCTGGGGAGGCTGGGATTTGAACAGCAGTTGGCCACGTGAGATCTAGCTTTCTATGCACTGCGTTTAACAGCTGTGCTGCAACACCAGCTTTAGGCTTTTGCTACATAAAATGAGTGAATTTCTATTTTGTTTAAGCTTCGTTATTTTAAGATTTCAGCCAAACATAATCCTGATTCAAAACTTTAAACGAGGGACCAGCAGTTGGTGTAATGGCTATGTTTCTGGACTCCCATGTAGTCGACTGCGGTTTCAATCCAGAACCTGGTGGCTTAAACTCACGCCCGGCGCAGGTGCGTGCGTGCCCAAGATCCTGAGAGGAAAATGGAAGAGAAGGGATTGTGGTGTGGCCATCCCCCCGGTGGGCGATTTCTCGCTTTCTGTCTCTCTGTCTCTCTGTGTCTTTCTGGTGAGTGCATGCGCCCTATAGCAAAAACCTCTCTAAAAAAGGAAAAATAATACAATTTTTGTATCAGTACTTGATGTCCTTTGATAAAAAATAAAAATAAAAAGACACTTTGCATTAAGTCACCACAAACAGATTTACACATAACCATTAACAGTAAAAGAACACAAGAAAGTTTTGATATGATCTCAGAGGTACCCTGTCCTTACTCAGAAGAAAACAAAATGTTTTTCAACGTTAAAACTATGAAGTTTCTAGAAATACAAAACACTTTAAGCAAAAACCCTTTAAGAAAAAAGTACATTTTCGCATCTTCTACTCATGGCATACATTTTAATTCTTTCCAGTGGAACCAAAACCTCCTCCATTCAGTGTCATCCGAAATTTGAACTTTTTCTATTTCTGGGTAGAAAATGTGTTCACAAATAAGCTGTGCAATGCAGCCACCTTTTTTAACTTCAAACTTTTCTTTACCAAAATGAAACAGTACACCATCAACATTTCCTCTGTAATCTTCATATCTGACGCCAGCTCCTACATCTATGAAATGTTCTGCTGCCAACCCAGAATGTGGAGCGACTCGGAAGGCCCAGAAAGAAGAGCTGCCTGCATGCCGGTCTTCACAAGGGCTTCCTCCATAGGAGGTACTGTGTGATCTGGGCACTGTGTAGGGTGCAGGCCTCAGCCCGCCCCGGCAACCGGGCAAAGCGCCGCTGCAAGCCGCCCTCCTCTGCAGGCCCGGCCGCTTGCTGGGGGAGATGGCAGGTGTCTCCCCAGGGCAGGGCATGACAGAGCGAGAGAGCAAGCGGAGGAGAGGACAGAGGTAACGAGAGCGCAGGGTGAGCCCCAAACAGGGCCCCTTCTTAGGTTTGACAGCACCATGATTAAAATAGGTGCTCCGTTGCATAACTGTACATTCATTTCTCGTCTTTGCTGGTAGACCGGAACTCCTTGAGACTCTTTTTCACCTGTGTGCCTGTGTTAGAAACGTATCTTCATTTCTTGGGGATCAGCAGGTGGTGTGGTGGCTAAGGCGCTGGACATTCCCACATGGCTGACCATGGTTCGAGTCCTGGACCTGGTGGCTTGCTTTCTCACTTTCTTTCTCTCTCTGTGTCTCTCTCTGTTCAAAATAAAATAAGTAAATGAATAAATAAAATTAAAAATAAATAATTCATAAAAAAGAAACACATCTTCATTTTTTTATTTTATAATTTCTTACTTATATCTAATAGTACATCTTTGTGGGGTACACTGCAAGCATACATGCAGTGTGTGATGACTAAATTAGATGAATATTTGAAGAAAATACGACTTACCATCAACCCTTCAAGGAAAGTATTATCATCCCCATTTTACAGATGAGAAAACTAAGGCTTGGAGAGCTTTTCCCAAAAATATGCACAGTAAGTATCCAAACCAAGATTTGTACATGCTTAGTCCCCTGCCCCATGCCACGTCCCAAAGCTGAGTATAATCTGCCTTACAAAGCCTAGCTGTTCAACTTCTGCATAGAAATCTTCATACTCAGATGGCAGGTGGTAATGGTTAGGGGTGCTGGACTCCCACATAACAGAGCATGGTTTGAGTCCCAGACCTGGCAGCTTGCTTTCCCTCTTGCTCTCCCTCTGTCCCTCTCTGGTCAAATGAAAATAAATAAATGAAGTTAAATAAAATAATTCTTTAAAAACTTTTTTAAAGAATTATTTTATTGTTTACTTATTTTAATTTGACCAGAGAGGGACAGAGAGAGAGAGAGAGAGAAATGAGAAAGCAAGCCACCAGGTCCGGGACTTGAACCACGGTCAGCCACGTGGGAGTCCAGTGCCCTTAACTACCATGCCATCTGCTGGCCCCATAAATAAAATAATTCTTAAAAAGAAATAAAGAAATCTTTACTACTAGCCTAGTCTATCTGTCTTTGTTTTTACTTGCCAGAGGACACAAATGCTGGCGAGAAAGGAGAGGAAAAAGGCACCTCTCCATGGGGTATGGTCGTGCCGCGGTCCCTTCTCCTGCAGTACTTTATCCTGTCAGCATTTGGAGCATACAGGCACACCTGCCCAACATGCTTTTCTAGCCTCTAGGCCTCGGATTCAAACTGCATTTGGCCATGTGGGATTCAGCTTCCTTAACTGCTAGGCCACAGCACGGGCCATAGCCTAGTCTGTCTTGGAACTAAAAAAAAAAATGTTTGTGAAAGCTTTATTATCCAGGAGTGTATACGTAGCTATATTTAAAAATCCCATTTCCCCCCAAGAGATGTACTCTTTCAACTCATTCTTGCCATCCCTTTTTATGCCACTAATCAGCTTCCTCTCTCATTTCATAAAGCAGCAATTTCAAACTCTTTTCATCATTCACTTGATGAATTTTTCCTCACTATGTTCTCTAAGAGTGAAATGTTAAGCAGTCAAATTTAGGACTGAGGTCACTTTAGTCCTGCCTGCTTGACCAGATTATATCAATCCTGTGTGCTGAGCCCTGGTGAGTATGTTGGAGATGTGAGACTATACAACCCTCAGGTAGTACTACAGTAACATGAGACAGGTGGGAGTTAAAAAATAGATATGGGGGGGACCAGCAGTTAGCGTAATGGCTATGTTGCTGGACTCCCCTGTAGTCAGTTCAAGTCCCAGACCCAGTGGCTTAAACTCATGCCAGGTACGTGCGCGTGTGTGCCCAAGATCCCAAGAAGAGAATGGAGGAGAAGGGATTGCGGCGTGGCCATTCCCCCTGGGGAGTGACTTCTCGCTTTCTGTCTCTGTCTTTCTCTGTCTTTCTGGCAAGCGCATGTGCCCTGTAGGAAAAAACCTCTACCAAAAAAATATTAAAAAGTAGATATGGGGACTAGCAGTTGGTGTAATGGCTACGTTGCTGGACTCTCATGTAGTCGACCGTGGTTTGAGTCCTGGATCCAGTGGCTTAAACTCATGCCAGGCACATGGGTGTGCGTGCCCAAGATCTCGAGAGGAAAATGGAGGAGAAGGGATTGAGGTGTGGCTATCCCTCCCAGGGGGTAATTTCTCGCTTTCTGTCACTCTGTCTCTGTCTTTCTGGTGAGCGCACGCACCCTGTAGCAAAAACCTCTCAAAAAAAAAAAAAAAAAAAAAAAAAAGATATGAATTGTCCTGAGACAGATAGGGCTTTTAAGATAATAAAGAAATAGACATCCTCCAGGGACAAATGGGCTGTGTTCCCAAAACTCAATTTTAAATTGTTTAGAATGCAGAACACATTTTCCCTTAGAAACAATTCTATGAATAATTGCAGTTATTTTCCCAGGAAAGTCCACGCAGCTTGTTTAACTCATAACATAACAGAAATATCTGCTAAGACATTTTCGATTTGCATCAAGTACATCCCTAAATTCTTACGACTCTGAATTATAAATTAGCTGTGTACATAGCTGCCACCCCAACTAGACTGTGAACTCTTTGACAGCTAGAAACTGTTGAATTATTCATTTTTGTATTCTGAATGCCTGGCATATAACTGGCAATAAATGTTGGTTGCATAAATGAATGGACAAATGTAATAGGCATTTAAATAGTGCTGAAAGTGTATTAAGGAATAAAAACAGTGACACTCAGTGGGTACTTTAATATGTGTTTGGCACTCTGCTAAGTGGATGGCCAGTGGAGCAAGCTGCTTTGTTTAGGCTAGAATTAGGGAGGAAAAGCTGAAAGCAATTTGAGGGACCAGCAGTTAGTATAATGGCTATGTCGCTGGACTCCCATGTAGTTGACCGTGGTTGGAGTCCTGGACCCGGTGGCTTAAACTCACGCTGGGTGCGTGTGCATGCGTGCCCAAGATCCCGAGAGGAGAATGGAGAAGAAGGGATTGTGGCATGGCCATCCTCCCCGGGGGTGATTTCTCATTTTCTGTCTCTCTGTCTCTGTCTTTCTGGCGAGCGCACGCACTCTATAGCAAAAACCTCTCAAAAGAAATAAAGAAAAGAAAAGCTGAAAGCAATTTGAATATTTGAGGTGTAAAATAAATGGGTATTAAAGAAATGTTTTTAGATGAAATGATGGATAGATGTATTAATTTGAAAAGTGTCATAGGGCCAGCCATGGCCTGGTGGTTAACAGAGCTAGATCCCACATGGCTGACTGCACAGTTCGAGTCCTGGACCTAGGTCCTGAAAAGCACACTGAGCCAACATACACACATGCCCAAAATCCCGAAAGGAGGAGGAAATGGAGGAGCAGGGATCATGTGACCATTCTCCACAGGGTGGAGGTAGTTCTTATTCTCCTTCTCCATCTCTGTGTCTATCTGGCCATTGCACATGCCCCCTGGCAAGATTTTAAAAAGAAGAGCAGAGGATGGAAGAGGAAGTCTGGTAAGAGAGAAATGGTTAGCGTCTTAATCTGTTACTGTATTGCTTGCAGAAATACCTGAGACTGGGTAAGTTTAAGAAAATGGAGGTTTATTTGACTTCTGATTCTGGTGGTCAAAAAGTCCAAAGGCATAAGGCTGGCCTGCAACATGGCAGAGGACAGGGTCATGAGCAGAGCAACTGTCCATCAGTTTCTTTTTTTTTTTTTGGAGAGGTTTTTGCTATAGGGCGCGTGCGCTTGCCAGAGAGACAGAGAGACAGAGAGACAGAAAGCAAGAAATCACCCCCCAGGGGGGATGGCCACGCTGTGATCCCTTCTCCTCCATTCTCCTCTCGGATCTTGGGCACGCACGCACACGCGCCTGGCATGAGTTTAAGCTTCTGGGTCCGGGACTCGAACCATAGTCGATTACATGTGAGTCCAGTGACATAGCCATTACGCTAACTGCTGGTCCCATGTCCATCAGTTTCTATGTCTCATTTCCTCTACTTATAAACATGACAGAACTCAATCATAGGGGCCCTGTCCTGATGACATTGTCACACCCAGAGGCCCCATCCTGGGACACCATGAAGTAAGTTTTCACTTAGCACCTTTGCGATGCAATCAAGTCCTAATAAATGAATTTTTGGGAGACATCCAAATTCAAAAACACGAACAAATAAACTATAGCAGTTGGAAAAGAACAGAAGGAGTGGTCTGGGTTAGACTGTGGCTTGAATTCCTCTGGTATACTGTTCCTAATAAAGAAGTATTACTGGGGCCAATCTCTGTTTTTGTGAGTTTAGATTAAGCTATTATCCCTTTCCCATAGATCGAGGTTAATTAGATTGCTTTAGACAGTGACAATGGATTTGTTAGCATTTGGTAAATGCTATGATTTGAATGTGTCTCCCCAAAATTGACATGTTGAAGTTTGGTTGTGATGGTACTGAGGGGGTGGAAATTTATTCTGATTATGGGACTAAGAGGTAGAGCCTTAGGGAAGTAATTAGGATTAAATTAAGCCATCAATGTGGGACTCTCATGATTGAATTCTGGTGGCTTTATAAGAAGATGGAGAGGCATGGGAACCAGCAGTTAGCGTAATGGCTATGTCGCTGGACTCCCACGTAGTCGACCGCGGTTCACGTCCTGGACCCTGTGGCTTAAAACTCACGCCGGGCGCGTGTGCGTGCGTGCCCGAGATCCCAAGAGGAGAATGGAGGAGAAGGGATTGCAGTGTGACCATCCCCCCTGGGGGATGATTTCTCTCTTTCTGTCTCTATGTCTCTCTGCCTGTCTGGCGAGCGCACGCGCCCTATAGCAAAAACCTCTCCAAAAAAAAAAAAAAAAAGAAGAAGAAGATGGAGAGGCATATGAGCATAGACACACTCTTCCCTTCCTAGCATGTGCTGCCCTCTATCACGTTGGAACTCTACAGAGTCCACACCAATAAGAAGACCCTCACCTTGACCTTGGACCTGCAAAACTGTGAACTAAACAAACTTCTGTTTTATTTTTTAGAATGATTTAATTTTTTATTTTATTCATCATTACTATTATTATTTAATTTGACAAGAGAGAGCGGGAAAGTGAGAAAGGAAGCCACCAGGTCCAGGACTTGAACCACAGTTGTCCATGTGGGAGTCCACTGCCTCAACCACCATGCCCTCCTGCCGGCTCCTGTGTTTTATTTTGTTTTGTTTTTCTAATTTAAACAAATACTTACTCTGTGGTATTTGCAGTTGTTAGCAAAGGAAAAGCAAACTTAAACAGTAGGGATGGGTATAATGATGAAGGTGATGGAGGGGAGAGCCTATGTAGTCAGGGAGACTGTAACTTGGGAAGGTGGGTGAGGGAACATCTCTAGATAGAATTTTTGGTGAAGGAAGGGAAGGAGGTTGAAAAAGGAGAGAAAAGGTAGGCAACATTATCTGTTTCATAATTTTATAATGGTTCTAGTCCCTCAGTAAATACTTTGATTTATTGCCAGGCTGACCTGATCTTTGTTGTTTGGAAGCATAACTACAGTGGACATAGATCAAGCTGAAGTAAGAACTATCTTTAAATCTGTAGGGATTTGATGTCTCCCCCCAAGGAAAAAACAAACACGTTGTCCATGCCCGGTATACACCATGTGTTGTACTGTTGGGGTTACTTATATGCTCACATTTCTAGTAATCACTATTGTAACAAATACACTATGCTAGGAAGTGAGGATAAGAGGCAGAGAGAGAAAACTCCCTTTCTTCCTTTTTCTCTTCTCCTTCCTCTAATTGCCAGAGGACCATATGTGAGAGAGAGAGAGAGAGAAAGAGAAAAGCCCTCCCCAGTTGAGGCCAAGCTGCTACCCCATTTCCTCCATTTATAGAGACTTTGGGCATGCACGTGGGGCCGGGATTTGAACTGTGGTAGACTCTGTGGCCTCCTTAACCTCTAGGTCACAGGATTAACCCTAGAAGACTCAGACCTTCTAATAGTTATAGTATAATGGGGAGGAGACAGGGCTAAACGGATAACTGCAACACAGTGTCGTGAGTGTAATGAAATAGGTAATCTTGATGAACACAAGAGGAAAGTAGATTTTAGCTTTTTTTTTTTTTTTTTTGGAGAGGTTTTTGCTCTAGGATGCGTGCGCTCACACACATAGAAAGATAGAAAGCAAAAAAACACTCCCCATGAAGGATGGCCACACCACAATCCCTTCTCCTTCATTCTCCTCTTGGGATCTTGGGCACACATGCACACATGCCCGGCGTGAGTTTAATCCACTGCGTCCGGGACTCGAACCGCATTTGACTACATGGGAGTCCAAAGACATAACCAATATGCCAACTGCTGGTCCCCAGATTGTGGGGTCTGAATCTGTTCTTTGGTGGCTTGAAAAACATACAATTAAAAAACAAACTAGGGGGGGCTGAAAGGTGGCGTGGTGGTTAAGGGCACTGGACTCCCACGCGGCTGACAGCGGTTTGAGTCCTGGACCTGGTGGCTTGCTTTCTCATTTTTCCTCCCTCTCTCTCTCTCTGTCTCTCTCTGGTCAAATTAAAATAAATGAATGGATAAATAAAATTAAATAAATAATTATTCGAAACAAAATAAAACTCATGCCGGGCATGTGTGTGTCTGTGCCCAAAATCCTGAGAGTAGAATGGAGAAGAGATTACAGCATGGCCAATCCCATGGGGGGTGATTTCTCTTTTTCTATCTCTCTATCTCTGTCTCTCTGGTGAGCACATACACCCTATAGCAAAAAATCTCTCAAAAAAAGAAAACCAGAAAAAAACCAAAAACCTTGTGCAGGGCAGGTGGAGAAGGAAACCAGCAGGTGGCGCATGGTCGACTGTGGTTAAAGTCCCAGATCTGTTGGCTTGCTTTCTCACTTTCCCTCTCTCTCTCTGGTCAAATTAAAAAAATAATAATAACAAGTGGAATTAAATAAATCTTTGTTTTTAAGAATTATTTAACTTTACTTGTTTATCTTAATTTGACAAGAGAGGGACAGATGAGGGCATATCTTGGCATAGCTAAGTTTTTGCTGGTGCTGTGATAAAAAACAAGCATTGCACAAAAATCAAAATCGCAAAAATCAAAGCAATCCAAGAAATAAGGGTGTTGATGTCCAATCTGATTGTAAGGATTAAGAAGTTATGGTATGGGAACCAGCAGTTAGCGTAATGGCTATGTCGCTGGACTCCCACGTAGTTGACCGCGGTTCGCGTCCCGGACCCAGTGGCTTAAAACTCACGCCGGGCGCGTGTGCGTGCGTGCCCGAGATCCCGAGAGGAGAATGGAGGAGAAGGGATTGCGGCGTGACCATTCCCCCTGGGGGGTGATTTCTCGCTTTCTGTCTCTATGTCTCTCTCTGTCTGTCTGGCAAGCGCACACACGCTATAGCGAAAACCTCTCCAAAAAAAAAAAAAAAAAAAGTTATGGTGTGATTGAGAGTACACCCTGTTAATAATTATTTAAGAATGAAATAAAGCTATTTATTCTTTCAATGTATGTGAACTAGTTTTTCAAATAGCTACCAAGTTAGAACATAAATACTTATTGTTTGGACCCAACTACTTAAAAACTGTCTCCTATTTCTTTTTGCTTAAGAGTTCTGTGAGGGGATGATGGTGTGGTGGTTAAGGGCGCTGGACTCCCATATGGTCGACAGTGGTTCAAGTCCTGGACTGGCAGCTTGCTTTCTCATTTTCTCTTTCACTCTGTCCCTCTTTGGTCAAATTAAGAAATATAAATAAAGTTAAGTAAAATAATTCTTTAAAAAAGAAAAGAGTTCTGTGAAATAATCACTGAGACTCTGAAGGAACCATAAACCATGAAAGCCTGGCAACTTCTAATTTAGAATAAATTGTTAAGAAGTGGAACTACTGGTTCTGAGGCTCTGTAAACTTTATAAGCTTTTAATATTGCCAGTGGCCCTTCAGAAATATTCTATCAATTTATACCTTCGCTAATAGTCTAGTTTTCTCTTACTTAGTATGGTGACCCTTGAACTAAATGACAGTCCAAAATAGTTAACTTGAATGAGAAATCATCACTGATACATTGTACTAAGTTCTGCAGATGGCACAAAATAGAGAAAAAAAGAACTTCTAGTCTTCTTGGGCTTTAGAACCTTAAAAGCAGAGGCTATTTTTTTTTGAGTCTGGCATGAGACTGCTAGACTTCATTAAAACATGTTGATAAAAGCCTGAAGGGTTTCTAAGGCAAAGTTGAAACAATATAAGATTAGAGTCAGAGATATATATACCTTGTTAGGCTGGCAATTAAAATACAGAATGTTCAGTTAAATTTAAATGCCAGATGATGGGATCAGCAGTTAGTGTAATGGCTATGTCGCTGGACTCCCACGTAGTCGAACGCAGTTCGGGTCCCGGACCCGGTGGCTTAAAACACGCCGGGCGCATGTGCGTGCGTCCCCAAGATCCCGAGAGGAGAATGGAGGAGAAGGGATTGCGGCGTGGCCATCCCCCCTGGGGGGTGATTTCTCACTTTCTGTCTCTCTCTCTCTGTCTGTCTGGCGAGCACATGTGCCCTATAGCAAAAAAAAAAACCTCTCCAAAAAAAAAAAATTTTAAATGCCAGATGAATAATAGACAATTATTCTGATATATAACAATTTCCAAATTTTGCATGGGATATACTTATATGAGACAAATTATTTGTTGAGTGAGTATTTAATTGGGTGCCAAGAAGAGCCTAAAGAGAAAATGTGATGACAGGACCAGCCTGTGGTGGTTAAGGTGACTGAATCCTACATGATTTTGTGGTTTGAGTCCTGGACCTGATGGCTTGCTGGGTGCATGTGTATGTGTGCCCAAAATCCTGAGAGGAGACTGGAGGAGAACTGATTACGGAGTGGCCACCTCCCCCTGGGGGGGATTTCTTAGTCTCTCTCTCTCTCTGGGTCTCTCTCTGGGGAGCTCACATGCCCTATAGAAAAAAAAAAAAAAAAAAGAGATAGGATGATTAAATGTGGTATTGTGAATGGAATCCTGGAACAGTAAGAGTACGTCAGGAAAAGACTGAAGAAAGCTGAATAAAGTATAGATTTTAGTTAATGATATATTAGAATGCTCATGTAAAATATATTTTTTTAAAACTAAGTAAAAGTCAAGACTTAATTACAGATCTTTTCATTTTTTAAGTATTTTTGCTATAGGGTGCAGGTACTTGCTAGATAAATACAGAGAGAGAGAGAGAGAGAGAGAGAGAGAGAGAGAGAGAGAGAAAGCACTCTCCGGGGGGGATGGCCATGCCATAGTCCCTTCTCCATTTTCCTTTCAGGATTTTGGGCTTGCATGCACATGTGCCTATGTGTTTCTCAAGCCACTAAATCCTGGATTCAGTCTGCATCACACCATCTGTTGGCCCACGAGAGGTATGTATGTACATATTTTTTCTTTGAAGAATTATTTTATTTAGCTTTATTTATTTATTTTAATTTGACCAGAGAGAGACAGAGAGAGACAGAGAGAGAGAAAGTGAGAAAGAAACCTCCAGGTCTGGGAACTGCTGTCAGCCATGTGGGATTCCAGAGGCCTTGACCACCACACCACCTTGCTGGCTCCCCATAAGATATTATTAATAACAGGGGAAATTGTAGGGTATATAAGAACTGTCTGTACTACTGTGCAATAATTCTGCAAATCCAAAGCTGTTTTAATTTTGGCTACTTTCATGGTCCAATGGTAGGGTGCTAAAGAGACTCTAGATCCCACATGGCACCTGCAGTTGGCAACCCCAGCCCTGTCAACCTGAAAACACGCTGGGCAGGCGCCCTAGTGCCCGAGACTCCAAAAGCTGGAGAACTGAAGGAAGGGGATCTTCATGTATACGGAAACCCTGTGGAAGATATTTCTTCCTCTCGTTCTTTCTCTTTCTCTTTCACTCTCACATGCCTGTGTATGTACAAAAACCAAAACATTTAAAAAAATTATTTGGTGTCCTGTATTTTCGTTAGCTCTGGCAACACATTTATTTCCAAACAATTTAAAATATGAAAAATTATCTCAAGTAGTTTAAACGATTTGAGGTATGTATGATTTTTTTCTAAACGTTTGAGCCAAACATTTTATTTTCTATAAACATTTAACTTGTTTGCTTTCTAAGGAAGGCTCAAGAAAGCCAATTATAAGGGATACACTTCAAGATGCTTTGCTTCTAGGCACCAGTTGCAACCAATTTCACGAGCTAAAAAAGAACTGAATTCTCTCTGTCTCTGTCACATACATACACACACACATACAAATAAGCCATTGGTTGAATCTTAATTTGGGCTGTGCGCATCTGCACATCTCAAGGTTTTTTTTTTTTTTTAATTTTAGGTTTCTGCCATATGGCATATACACTTGCTGGAGAGAGACAGAGAGACAGTGAGAGGGAAAGTAAGAAATCACCCTCTGGGAACCAGCAGTTAGCGTAATGGCTATGTCGCTGGACTCCCACGTAGTCGACCGCGGTTTGCCTCTCGGACCCGGTGGCTTACAACTCACGCCGGGCGCGTGTGTGTGCGTGCCCAAGATCCCGAGAGGAGAATGGAGGAGAAGGGATTGCGTCGTGACCATCCCCCCTGGGGGGTGATTTCTCGCTTTCTCTCTCTCTGTCTCTCTCTGTCTGTCTGGCGAGCGCACGCGCCCTATAGCGAAAAAACCTCTCCAAAAAAAAAAAAAAAAAAAAAAAAAGAAATCACCCTCTAAGGGGGAGGACCACAGCCACAATTCTCTCCTCTCTTCTCCTTTCGGGATTCTAGGCTCCCATGCACACGCATCCGCCGTGACCTTTAAAGCAGCTAGTTCCGGGACTCCAACCCCAGTTGGCCAAGTGGGAATCCAGTATTCCAAGCACCACGCCACCTGCTGGCCTCCCCAAGAGATTTATTTATTTCAGAGATTTTTGCCTTAAGGTGCTTGAGTTTGCCTGGGAGAGAGACAGACACGGTGAAAAGGAAAGTGAGACCGCCCCCTCCGAGGGGGGGTGGGGGGGGGATGGCCACACGGCAATCCCTTTTCCTCCGTTTTCCTTCTGGGACCTTGGGCACACATGCATATGTGCCTAGCATGATTTTGAAGCCATCAGGTCTGGGACTTGAACCATTATGGGCCGTGTGTGAGTCCAGACATAAATGCTCTGCCATCTGCCAGTCCCCCTTTTGGAGATTTTTTTTTTTTTTTTTTTTAGGAATTTTTGTTATAGGGTGTGTGTACTCGGGGAGACAGAGAAAGTCAGAGAGATAGAAAGCGAGAAATCACCCCCCAGGGGAGTTGGCCACACCACAATCCCTTTACCATTCTTCTCTTGGGATTTTGGGCACATGTGCACACGCGCCCAGCATAAATTTTAAGCCACGGGATCCTAGACTTCTCTAGAGATTTTTAAAAACTCAGTTAAGAGAGGGTCAGTTGATGGTGTGGTGGTGATGGCAGCAGGACAAGGCCAACTCAGCAGTTGGGGTCATAGAGCTGGCCTCTTGAAAAATACAGCAGGGGGGTGTTCTCAAGGAGAGGAGATTGGAGAAGGGATTGCAGAGCAGCCATTCCCGCTGGGGGCTGCTCTTTCCCTCTCTTCTCTTTCTCTGGGGAGCTCCTGACCCCCCAGCAAACAAATGAACAACCCAGTTATGAGAAAATCAGGAAGGTTTAATGCCCTGCAAGTAATCGTTTGACTAGGGTCACTAATTTATGCTATCTGAATGGAAAAGTGCTGATCATTTTACTGTGTTGCTCCTCTAGGGGAGAACAACCTGGGTGTTGTGGGAGAAGACCTTAGCGTCTAGAGTAAAAGTAAAACTGTTGAACAATTTTATCTGAAGGTGAGTTTAAAAGCCATCTCTATCCAACCAAACTGGAAGACGGAGCTTTTAAAAATGAGAGCGAATTTTAGAATGTTGTTTTCCACATTCAAGACTCCCAAACACATTTTGCAGTTTTGCTTATTTTTTTAAAAAAATATTTTATTTAAATCTATTTATTTATTTTAGAGAGGGACAGACTGAGAGAGAGAAGTAGAGAGAGAGAGAGAGAGAGAGAGAGAGAGATAAAGTGAGAAAGCAAGCCGCCGGTCTGGGACTCAAACTATCAGCCATGTGCGAGTCCTGTGTCCTTAACCACCAAGCCTCCTGCCAGCCCCTGCAGTTTTGCTTATATTATACTTTGCTGGTAAACAAAATTAGGAAGTTAGATTCTTATTGTTTTAATACTTTAGTGCTAATAATATGCTACACCTTGTTAAAAAATATATCTGCCTTCAATAGTAACAGCAATGATATACCAGATTTGTTTGTATTCCCTTTGCATCTTTAGTTTTATACAGGTCGGTAGAACTCCCTAATCCCCGCCTCAGTTTCTCCCCTGCGGTACTGCACCTGGCTCTGTTCACTTTGCATCTTCACGATTTATTTGTACCCTAAGTGGCAAGTCTCTAAAACTAACATGCACCACATTTATATGTGCCTTATACTCGTGCCTTATACTCGTGTGTGCATGCACGTATATACGTAGCACGTACTTGGGGCCGGCAGATGGCATGGTTAAGGATGTTGGATTCCCACATGGCCGACCATGGTCCTAGTCCCGGATCTGGTGGCTCTCTCTCTCTCGCCCCGGCCAAAGAAATAAAGTTAAAATAACAAACACACACATACCACGGGAGATTTACGTACAATATAAACCTCACTTTGTAAACCTGTATAATCCACTATGTGCAAAAAATTATGCTTAAAACCTTTCATGTATCCAGAAATAAAAACGGGGGGGGGGGTCCTATGATCTGTTTCTAGTTGCTACTCAAAAAGAGTTCTGTGCTCTGAGACAAGAGAGGAATCATCTGTTACGTGAGGCGTTTATTTATATTCCAAAGTCCTCGGTTTCCGGAAAAATCTTCTTTTAAAAAACAGGCTATTTTCAAGGATTTGGGTTCCTTTTAAAGAAGATCAAACAGTGTTCAACAGATTTGTTCACGTAGGAGCTAGGTCTCTCAAAGGAAGTAACTTCTTAGACCTAAACTTGGTTCCCCCATACAGGCCCGGCGAGGTGCTGGTCGGCGCCAAGTCCAGGCCGCCGTGTCGCTCAGCCCCCAAGGCCGAGGGACCAGGCGTGGCTCTACCTCACCGCAGCGGGACCGGGGTCCGGACCTCGGGCCCTCCCCGTACGAATCGCCTGCCGGGCCTTGGAGACCTCGGAGGGCCGACGAGGCGGACACCCAGCACGCGGGCGGACGCGCAGCCACGTAGGCCCGGCACGCCCTCCGCCGGGGGGAGACAGCGGCGCGGGCAGCCGGGTCTCCGCCGGGCGGGGCTCGGGGCTCGGGGCCGGGGCCGCGCCGGGCTTTTCCTCACACAGTGTTCGGCTTCGGCCTCGGCCTCAGCCAGGACGAGCGGCTGCGCAAGGGCCGTGTCGGAGCGCCGCAGCCGGGCCGCAGCGCTGGCGGACACGCGGGTAAGGCCAGTCCGCTGCGGAGCTCCCGACGCGGCCGCACCTGGGGCGTTCGCGAGCACGTGGGGGAGGGGAGCGGGCGGGCGGCGCGCGGAGCATGCTCGGTCCGGGAGCCGTAAGTGAGCGCCGGGCATGCGCAGTGAACCCAGGGTGGGTTGGCGGGGAGGGGCAGGCGTGAGCCGGCTGATGTGTTTATCCGGTTTTCTGGGTGGGCGGTCAAAGCGCACGCGTGAGGGCGAAAGGCGGCGGAGCCGGGTGGCGGAGTGCGCAGGCGCCGACTGAGCCGGCGGTTCTGGGCGGGTGTGGAGGGGTCTTTTAGAGGAGAAGCTGGGGAAAAGGGAAGCGCAGGGAAAGGGAAGGGCGGGGGGAGGGGTGAGCGTGTGCTCTGCGCATGCGTGCGAGCGCTAGCGACGACGGCGGCGGGGGAGTCTCGGGGATGACAGTGGCTTTGCCCGTTGGGGTAACGGTCGTCGTCGCCAGCCGGGCCTGAGGCCCCGCAGGGACCGCGGGATCCACTGAGGCTGCAGCAGCCCGGGCCCGACCGAGCCCGAGGGCGCGTGGACCGGGGTGAGGGCGGCCAGGCTCGGGGAGGGGCCTGCGGCGGGCCTGCTGTGTGCGCTGGGCGGCGGCGGGGCCTGGCGGCGTGAGCGCTCGCCTCAGCCGCGGCCGGGCGGGCGCCGCGGGCGGCGGCGGCGTCGTGTTCGGCGGAGGACTCGTCTGTGTGTGCGGCGCCGAAAAGATGGCCGGGCAGTGAGGGGGCGGCGCTTGCGCCTGCTGACCCCCGAGTGTGCGACTGCGGAGCTAGGGGCGCCGCGGCGGCCCGGCCGGGCCTGCTCCCCGCCCCCTCCCGCCGGCGCGGCCCGCGCACTTCCTCCCGGCCCTCCCCTCGCGGGGACTCTCCAGCGCGCTCGCCACCTCGGAGCCGCGCGCCACAGCCGCCGGGGCGGAGGTCCGGGGCGCAGTCGGCCCGCGTCCGCTATGGGGAGAACGCTGGCGGCCTCCGCCAGCCGCAGCAGCGCCCTTCGCCGCCGCCGCGGCTCCTCGCACTAGATCCGGGAAGCGGACGCCCGAGCCGTCGTCCTTGCCGCCCCCGCGCCGAGCGCTGCGATGGAGTAAGGGGCTCTGCCGCTCGTGAGAAGCGTGCTGCCGCTCGGACCGGACCGGACAGGACCCGGCTTCCCGCGCCCGCCAGCTCGACCTGAGGAGGTGCCTCCGCGCCGGAGATGCAGCTCGAGCGCAGGCCGCCCGCCGCGCCGCGGGGCTAGACTGAGCGCCGAGTCCCGGCCGGAGCGCCCAAGCCGCCGCTTTCTGCGCCCCGCGGCCACCTCGGACGAACTCGAACGCACGTTCCTCTCCTCGCTTTCTCTTGAAAAAACATTTTTTTTTTTCCTGGAAGTCTCAGGGACGGAGGAGGGGCGCTAAGGCCCCATGTGTGGGAGGATTGCTTCAGCTCCACGAACTTGCACAGATTTTGGTTATTTCTTTGACCGATGGTTATGCTCTGATTTGCGAATTGTTGCAAATTCGCCATTGTTCCCTGGCTGCTTACAAAGTTGGATCCGGAATTTCTTTTCAACCAGGAGCCATTGGTGTCGAAGTGTCTGCAATGAACCCGGTGAATGCTACTGCTCTCTACATTTCCGCGAGCCGCCTAGTGCTCAACTACGACCCCGGAGACCCCAAGGCGTTTACGGAGATTAATAGGCTCTTGCCTTACTTCCGGCAGTCCCTCTCGTGCTGTGTTTGCGGTGAGATGCTTTATATTGCTTTTTCAATGCTTGTTTGGAAGCCTTCTGAGCAGCGGTAAAATGACGGCGTGGTAGTTCCTGTAGCTTTTGTTATTCATGCAGTACTGTGGAGTCACTAGTTTTGAAATTTGCCGAGGGACTTTTGGCTTGCGTTTCATAGAGGAAGAGAATCATTTTACACGTGACGGTTTTATAGCAGTCTTAATGTTCAGACGGTTTAATTCGCCTTGGTTCATCTGGTTGTGGGATTTTAAGTGAGGTTAAAATATACATGCACAATTATGCCTTTTTTTTTTTTTTTTTTAGCCTAGGCTGCAAGAGCTGATTTAATATCCACCGTGGTTAAACATGGCTAAAACACGTACAAGTGGCGCGAGTGCATTTCCCAAAACTCGTGTTATGTGAGGGTGGTGGTGGTGGTATAATCTGATGTATCACAGCTGGAGAAGTCGGTGCAGAACTTTCTCTCCGGGTTCGTCAACAAATGTTTTGACGCTTTGACGGTTAATAGTGAGCCGAGGAAGACTGATGGTACTTTTAGTACTTTTTAGTTGGTGGAAGTTTTACAGATTACGTTTTTTATTTATTGTAATTTATGGTTTAGGTATACCGCAGCCTGGGAAAGGCTTATTTTAACTGTTCTTATTCAAAAAAGTTACTTTATAGTGGGTGGGATAATTTAAATTATTTTAAAGAAATTAAGCCTTGAAATTGTCTAATTGAAATGTCTCAAAAGTGATGGTAACTTGGGTTAACTGTGCATGTGTACTGATTTTTTTTCCCCAAAAACCAGGTTGAAACGTTAGTACAAAAGAAAGGGAAACTGGGGCAGTGGTAGTATGTGAGGGTGCTGCAAAAAGTTAATAGAAAATAGAATTGAAGTACCACTTTATGTGGTGCAAAAATTTGCGCTATCTATGCAGTTTTCATGGTAAATGTTTCTCATGAACTTTTTATATACTCGGTTTTCTTACCCTACGTGAAATCTTGAAACTTTTGTTGATCCACTTGTTGAAATTCAGGCACTTTCTGGATTCCACTTATTTAAAATTAGGTAAAGGAAGAGTCATTTTGTGACAAGTGGCTGAAGTGGTATTTGAGATGTGTCTGGCGTTCTCTGTAACACTGAGGAGAGACACAAGGTGCAGAAGAGGTGAAGTGAAGTGTGTGTGTGTCTGTGTGTGTTTGTGCCAGGTACTTAATCTCATAAACATTTAAGTAACTGAGTTAGTAAGTGATTAAGTGCTACTATGACTAGTAACAGACACTTAACACCTTTATAGAGCAGAAGTTGCCCAGGGCAAATCCCTTAACTGCCTGTGGCCTCAGTATTTTGATGTGTAAAATAAGAGCTTTGGACTAGATTAAAAGTTTTTAGCTTACATTTTACAAATGTAAGTGTCTAGAGAATTTTCTTGGTTTCATTGTACCCCCTCTTACCTCATTCTCGCTTTTATGGAATATTTGTTTTCTCACAGTTTTTGATGATTCAAGGATTGAATATATAGAACTGCATAACTTCCTTCTCCATAGCCTTGTGGTTGGGGGATGCTGCTATTATGGTGAAGTGGAGAAAGTAAAGGCATATGGCAACCCATCTTGTCTTGCTGAAACAGCAATAGTGAGTGCTATCATTAACAGGTTACACTTGGAGATCTGGGAGGCCCCCCCTTTTTACTAGGTAGGTGGGATTTAATTCTCTAAGAGGAAAACTAGTTTTGAATCAGGTATGTTTTGGGACCTTAAGTTATTGGTAGCTTCAGGATAGTGGTGCTCTAATTGAATATTTTCTTTTGTAGTTTTGCTATAAGGTGTGTGGGCTCATGGGGTGAGGGGGATGGCCACCCACAATCCCTTTCCTATTCTCTTTTCTGCATTTCAGGCACACATGCCACATGTGCCTGGTGTGTCCTGTAAGTCACTTGGTCCGGGACTCAAACTGCCTTGTTGATCAGGTGGAATCCAGCTTCCTTAACCTCCATGCTACTGGCTGATTCCTAACCCGGAGTTTTAGAAATGACATTAAAGATGAATCTACATGTCGACAGAAAAATAACCAACTCTAAAAATGAATAATTAATAATTAATGCAGTTTATTTCCAAGCAGAATATGAGTGACCTAGGCCCGGAGAAGAGGCATACATACACGCCTTTTCTTGGGGTGATCATGTCCAGGGATTCCTTTAATTTGACTTTTTGAGATTGACAGACAGAATTAGTGAAGAGATTTCCATTGGTCTGGCCCAGATAAAAGGCAGGACATATGGAAGCCGGGCTTGTTGGTTATAGGTGGGTTCCACACTTCCTAGGTTGGTGATTGGAAGGGAAGATAGAGATTAGTAAAAGAAAGGCTTAATCTACATCTCAAGGAAAAGGGAAGTTCTGTGTCTTGGGAGGAGGTTAGCAAAAGAATACACAGTAATCGTTGAAACTATACATCTCAAAGACTTTGCCAGGGACAGGATGTAGGAAGAATTCTGTTAATGGGGGGGGGGGGGGGGGTGGGAAAAGATCTGTTAATGTTTGTGGACCTGACTTTGACTTCCCTAGTACCTTTTTTTTTTTTTTTTTTTTTTTTGAGAGGTTTTTTTCGCTATAGGGCGCGTGCGCTCGCCAGACAGACAGAGAGAGACAGAGAGACAGAAAGCGAGAAATCACCCCCCAGGGGGGATGGTCACGCCGCAATCCCTTCTCCTCCATTCTCCTCTCGGTATCTTGGGCACGCACGCACACGCGCCCGGCGTGAGTTGTAAGCCACCGGGTCCGAGACGCGAACCGCGGTCGACTACGTGGGAGTCCAGCGACATAGCCATTACACTAACTGCTGGTTCCCCCTAGTACCTTTTGAAAGGACTTTGGACAATAGGAAAAAAGTCAGATTTTTTGTCCTCATACATATACAAAAAGTCCCAACTGTGACCTTTTTAAAGTCAGTCTTTATTTAAATAATTATTTTATTTAACTATTTATTTTATTTTGACCTAAGAGGGACAGAGAGAGGGGGAGAAAAAGTGAGAAAGCAAGCCACCAGGTCCGGGATTCAAACCGTGGATGACCATGTGGGAGTGCAGCGCCTGTAACCACCATGTCACCTGCCAGCTCCTGTGGAAAAGATTTGTGGGTTCCACTTCTCCTTTAAAAGTGAGTAGCTGGTTGGGGCCGGCAGGTGGTGTGGTGGTTAAGGATGCTGAACTCCCACATAATAGACTTCAGTTCAAGTCGGCTTGCTTTCTCACTTGCTTTCTCTCTCTCTCTTTGTTCAAATTAAAATAAATGAATAAATAAAATTAATAAAATAATTATTTTTTAAAAAAGTGAGTAGCTGCCATGAAGTTTCAGTAATAGGGATGTATGTAGGTTCATGTCTATCCTCCCCCATCACTTTTGACGTAAGTCTGGAATTATCAAGAGGTAGAAAACAATCAGTTACTTGAATTAAGCTCCAGCATTTAATCATCTTTTACCAGGTACTGTCCTACATTTTTTCTTAGCTCAAAAACATAAACTTATTCAAATCAATGTATGCATCTTTAGTCTTTTGTGAAGATAATAAATACGTAAAAATAAAATTGAATTCTCGTGGAGTTGTAATAGGAAGTTTGTTACAACAGATCTTTTAACAGTTGACCCAGCCCACCTTTTCAGCTTTATATTTAACTGGTCTTAACATCATTTCTCTGCTTCATCTAGATTAATGTTTTTTGTATTTTCAGACATGCCTTTGTCTTCTTTTCTCTACCTTTGCTCCCTAAAGTTTCTTCTAAATAGTTTTCTATGAAGATCTAACTCATCAATTCCCTCTTCCTTACTCAGTCCAGCTAAAAATTCTTTGTCGTCTGAACCTCTGTAACCCTTTGTGCCAGCCGTAAAGTACTGTTAACTCCTTTCATCGCTGTTTTTTTGTCTGTTTTTTTCTGACATATATGTGTATAAGATATCATTTATGTATGTATGTATATATACACACATATACACACACACCTTTCTAGGGAAAATACTATTTTTGTACTTTTTTTTTCATTCTTCTTGCTTTATCATCTCTCCTGTCTAAGACTTGCATGTAGGTGTTTATGACATAGAGTGATAGAGAATAGGGAGAGAAAGTAAAAGTTCTACAAGCTTTGTTCAAATTTTGGCTCTTTTACCTACTCAGTAGGCAAGTTGTTTTAACTTTGTACCTCAGTTTCCTTTATGTTCTTTTAAGTTTGTCTCACCAAATTTGTATTATATGTAGTCTTATTTTTTTAAATTATAATTTTATTTAACTTTATTCATTGATTTATTTTTATTTGACCAGAGAGGGACAGAATGTGAAAGAGGAAGGGAATAGAGCAAGGGAAAGAAAGCAAGCTGCCAGGTCTGGGACTCAAACCATGGTCGACCAAGTGAGAGTCCAGTGCCCTTAGTCACCATGCCACTTGCTGGCCCCCTGTGGTCATTTTTTTTCCCCTAATCAACTCAGTTTTATTTGTTGTATAAACCAAACCACCTAACATCTTTCAGGTGAAAAAGTACTAAATTTGAATAAAGATATTACAAAATGAATTAGAACCCAATAAAAATTAGCTTTAGGGAGGGAACATAATTCTACTCAATTAAGGCAAATATGTTTATAGACCACAGATTAGTTTATTTTTAACACCCATCATGCCATAAATTCATAGGGAATAGGTTCCAGTAGCTCAGGCTCCTTTCCATTGGTTCTCCCTGTGGTCTATTTTCTTTTTTTTTTTTTTTTTTTTAATAGGGCGCGTGCCCTCGCCAGAGAGACAGAAAGACAGAAAGCGAGAAATCACCCTACGGGGGGGGGGGGGGGGGGGGGGATGGCCACGCCTCAATCCCTTCTCCTCCGCTCGGGATCTTGGGCACGCACGCGTGCGCTCGCCATACAGAGAGAAACCGAAAGCGAGAAATCACCCTCCAGGGGGGATGGCCACGCCGCAATCCCTTCTCCTCCGTTCTCCTCTCAGGATCTTGGGCACGCATGCACGCACACACACACACACACGTGCCCGGTGTGAGTTTTAAGCCACCGGGTCTGGGACGCGAACTGCGGTCGACTACCTGGAAGTCCAGCGACATAGCCATTACGCTAACTGCTGGTCCCTCCCTGTGGTCTTATTTTTAAAGAAGTTTGTAAAATCCTTTTGAACCTGGGACCAGTAGGTGGCGTGGTGGTTAAGGTGCTAAGGCACTGGATTCCCACATGGCCCAACTTTGAGCTCCAGACCTGGTGATTTGAGATTGTGTGTGGGTGCCTAAAATCTCAGGAGGAGAATGGAGAAGGGATTTCATTGTGACCATCAACCCTGGGGCTGATTTCTCATTTTCTCTCTGTCTCTTTCTTGTGACTTATAGCAAAAACCTTAAAAAAAAATCTTTTAAAGCTATTAGAACAAGCCTGCAGATTAAATGTCTGGCACATGTTAGGTGTTTTATATCTTACCTTTGCACAGAAGTAGAGAAAGGTGGGAGAAGATGTGGGAAGAGTGAGTTGTCTGGTCAATTATTGTCAAACCTGGGTTATTCAGTGGAATTACAGGTTTTGTCGTCATTCTTTGAAATGTTAAGTAACTGATTATCATTGTTTGGTTTTCAGTTTCTTTGTATATTTAAACCTTCTGAAGCTTTTAGTGAATGGGATAACTGTGCCTCCAGAGAATCACTGTGCTTTCTAGGCCACTGAATCAGTGACCAAAACAGTATCATTGTTTGTACTATTTTTAAGTATCAGTTCCTTGCTCTTTCTCTAAATGTTGAATTTGCTTTACCAGGAAGTAGAATTTGCTTACATTTTGATGGCCTGAGAGTTAATAGATTCATAGGGATTTTAAGTTTTCATTATACTTCTAAATCTTAATGATATGACAAACTTTGTACAGAGTCAAATTGTTAGAATTGGAGGGGCATATTGAGTGGAAAAAAAACACCCTTGAAGATATTTGAAGTTCTGTAAATTATCATATCAAATTTCTTCTCAGACACATGAATATTTTCCTGGTGTTTTAATTAAGAGTTCAAAAACAAAGTGGTTGTGGCTTTGGCTTACCGAATGGTAGTGGACCTTTTAGACATCCGGTTTTCCTCATTTATAAAATAGGAAGGAAGTGAAGGTTTAATGTTTCCCACTACATAGGGTGACTTACAGTGATCAGCTTTTTGTTTTTTTGTGTGTGTGTCAACGACTTAAAAAACAAAACCTGAACTTTTCTTTTTTGGAGAGGTTTTTGCTATAGAGCACATGCATGTGCTTGCCAGAAAGAAAGAGACAGAGACAGAAATAGAAAGGGAGAAATCACCCCCCAGGGAGGATGGCCACACCACAGTGCTTTCTCCATTCTCCTCTCGGGATTTTGGACACACACTCACACGCGCCTGCCGTGAGTTTAAGCCATCGGATACAAGACTCAAACCGCAGTCCACCATATGGGAGTCCAGCAACATAGCCCTTTCACCAACTGCTGGTCCCCTGAACTTCTTACTCCTGCCTGTCTTATATCCATTCCTTAGGGTGAGAGCATCGCTTGTCTTATACCTGACAGTGTCTGGCTCAACACATATTTAATTATTGAATAGATGGCGACTTGTACTATGGAAAAGAAAACTTTTCAGTATCATGTCAAAGAAGGTAGGGCAGACTCAAAGAATATTCCTTAAAAATCAAATAGATTTAGGGACCAGCAGGCGGCATGGTGGTTAAGGCACTGGACACTCCCACATGGCTGACCGTGGTTCGAGTCCTTGACCTGGTGGCTTGCTCGCTTGTCCTCTCTCTCTCTCAATCTCTCTGTGTCTCTCTGGTCATGCTAAAATAAATAAATGAATAAATAAATTAAAATAAATTATTCTTTAAGAAAATCAAATAGATTTAGCTTTATATGAAGGACTTTTTTCATGTTCTGCATTTTTCTTATTTTGATATGAGACTTGAGGCTCTCTCCTACCGATAGAACCCTGATTATCTTGGGCTGTCCCTGTGACCTAGTTCTTATGGGGGCAGAATCCCACATATCTGACCGTGGTTTGCATCCTGGTCCTGGCAGCTTGAAAAATATGTAAGGCATGTGCTCACGCATGCTCCAAATCCTGACAGGATGGAGATATGGAGGAGTGGATTGCAGAGTGACCACGCCCCTCTGTTGGAGGGGGGCTTGTTCTGTGACAAATACATGTACCCTCTGGCAGTGGGGGAAAAAAAAAGCCTAAATTTTCAAATCTCTTTCTGCTTTGAGACTATTGCAAACAACAGTTTGCAAATAGCAAGAATCTTCTCTTAAATAATTTGGACATATAATCTTGAGTGACATTAAACTGCTTTTCTTTTAGAAGGTAGCTAAACTAAAGGCCACTAGAATAATTGTTATAGAAATGTTTTATATGTTTTTTTCATATATGAGTTTATTTGATAATTTAAAACTTTCTTTTAAGATTTAATTTTATTTATTTACTTTAATTTGACCAGAGGGGGACAGAGCGAGAGTGAGAGAGAGGGAAAGTGAGAAAACAAGCTGCCAGGTCCAGGACTCGAACTGCAGTCAGCCACGTGGGAGTCCAGTGCCCTTAACTACCATGCCACCTATCAGCCCCAAAGTTTTATTTTTCTTGAACTTAAAAATTACTGTCATTAAACCTTTCATTTTTGGCCTAGCAATGTTAGCCTGCTTTGATTCAGGGTGCTACTGGCAGGCTGAAGTCACATGGGAGGTCCTGGTTTAATTTCTGGCCTTACCCTAAAAAGCTAGGCACGGTACTGCATATCTGTAGTCCCAGCTACTTGGGAGGCTGAGGTAGGAAGAGTGCCACTTGGTGAGACCTTGTCTTCAAAAAAAAAAAAACCCAAAAAAGTGTATCTATATATGTTACAGCCACTTTCCTACTTAATGTCCCATCTATTAATATTTAATGACCTATTGGAACTTAACTACCAGCTTTCCAGCTTGCAGATTCCCCCTTCTTAGTCTTTGTTCCTGCAGTTGGTTAGTATTTACTACATGAAGCATTAGAAATCATGTAAGACTACAAATTTTGTTTATAAACTTGCACGGTATTGTGCATACATAGTAGTATTCAGAGTAAATAAAAATAATTAACACTGGATTTATATTACTGCAAAATGGTATTTCTTGGCCCTTTCTGGCCTTTATTTAATGTGTGCTTTCTGCTTGGACAGAATTACATTATTCTAGTGTGGTGTTGCATGATAGCTATTGAAAAATAGGTAATTTATGATGCCAAGACACACCACAAAACATTTGCTTTTAATCTTTTTGATTATTGACCACTTTACTTATGGACCTAGACATAGGAACGGAACTTGGTCATTAAGCGAGGAGTGACTGTGTTGTGGTAAGCACATAAAATTTACTTTTTTTTTTTTTTTTTTAAGGTTTTTGCTAGAGATTTGTGTATGTGCTTGCTGGAGAGAGAGAGATATAGAGAGAGGGAAAGTGGGAAATAATCCCCTGGGGAGGGGATGGTCAAACTGCAATCCCTTCTCCACGTTCCTCTGGGATTTTGGCATGCATTCATGCACGTCCAGTGTGACTTTGAGGCTGCCAAGTCTGAGACTCGAACATTGGTCGACTATGTGGGAATCCAGTACCTCAACCACCATGTCTGCCGGTCCCCAAATTTACTCTTTTTTATCCTCTCTTACTGTTATTTTTTGTAAATTTTCAGAGGGCACATGTGCTTGCTGGAGACAGAAAGTGAGAAAGCACCCTCTATGGGGGATGGCCATATCACTGTCCCTCTTCATTTCTCCTTTCTTTTGGGATTTAGGGCACATGTGCACTAAATCCTGTGTGTTTTTTCAAGCCACCAAGTCTGGGACTTGAACTACCTAGTTGACCATGTGGGATCCAGCCACCTTAACCACCACACCACTAGCTGGCACATCCTTTTTAGTATTCTAAAAATTCTGAGTTATTTGTTTCTAGTTAGGTGTGTTTATAAACACAAAATTACCTTAGGGAAAGAACTCTCTAAATGCAGTTGTTTTGAGTGTTCAGAGATAGAAAGAGAGAGGTTTGACTCACAGCTCTTTGACATGAGATAACCACCCAAAAAGTGATTAATAATGCTAGTTTAAATAATGGTTCAAGGCAGGCAATATGGTACTGGGAAATTGGGCAGGAGAAATGATATTAGTTTGAAACTCAGGAACTGTGGGGCTTGAAGTGGGCTTAGAGGAATGGTGAAGATAGTGGGTATTATCAAAAAGATTTGCGGGAGAAAACAGTTGACATGTTTGGGCCACAGTAAATCAAGTTTATCTGGAATGAAGAATCCTTGTTGGAGAGCGCTTGCTCTAATGGTTCCTCATACTTTTTGTGTGGGGAGCCTTGATGCCAGGCTAAGATATTCGACATTTACCCTGCAGACCTCTCTCTCTTTTTTTTTCTTCCAAGGTGCTCTCTGGGCCACCTGAATCATTATCTAAAAGCTTGTTAAAATTTAGATTTCTCATTATTATAATACATCAGATTGATTGAATTTAAGTAGAAGACTGATGTAATTATGTTTTAGAAGAGATTAATTTGGGGTTGAGTGAGTTTGATTGATTAGAGTACAGTGAAACTCAGTTTCTGAGGGCATTAAAGATAGAGGGCTGAATAGAAGGGTGGAAACAGAAGGAAAGGGAACAAGATAAGATAATTGGAAGGGAAAATTTTACGGTTATCTTAACATTTTTAATTCTTTGATTTGTACTGTTATACATTGTCTTCGATGGGCCTATCTTTTTATGAATGCATTAAGTAAGGTATTTCCTACTTTTAAAGTTATAAATATGTTTAACATATTGCTTTACATGGTACATATATACTTGATAAAAATGTACTGAGTCAGGGCTGGCAGGTGATGTAGTGGTTAAGGTGCTGGACTCCCACATGGCTGACCATGGTTCAAGTCCTGGACTTGGCGGCTTGCTTTCTCATTCTCCTCCCACCCTGGTCAAATTAAAAAATAAAGAATAGAAGCAGATAAAATTAAATAATTATTATTTTTTTTTATTTTGAGAGGTTTTTGCTGTAGGGCTGTGTGCACTTGCCAGAAAGAGAGACAGAGAGAGAGACAGTGAGAAATCACACCCACCCCAAGAGGGGATGGCCACGCCACAGTCCCTTCTCTTTCTTTCTCCTCTTGGGATCTTGGGCTCGCATGCACACATGCCTGGTGTGTGTTTAAGCCACCGCGTCCAGGACTTGAATCACGGTTGACTACATGGGAGTCCAGCCACATAGCCATTATACTAACTGCTGGTCCCAAAATTAAATAATTCTTTAAAAAAATTCACTTAGTCATATTGTAGTTTATTACAGATGGATCAGAAAAAATGGAGGGAATCAAAATAATCAGAAATGAAATCAGGAAGGACAGTGATATTTGGATGATATGAAGAATTTAGGTAGGCTGAGTTTGAAATAATGTAAGGACAGTCTAATTAAAGTGTTCTTCAGTAATTTTTAGCAATATGATAATAGGAGCTTGAGAGCGGTCAGGTGTTTGGGAGAGGTTGTACTTAAGATAGTCATTAGAGGTGATGAAGTGTTGACCTGAGAACAATGAACAGAACGATGAGAGTGTTGAATAATTTGGTTGAGATTAATGAGGAAATATTATGGAACATGGTTAGGACTTATGGTTAAGTTTGGATAACCTTAATTTTTTTCCTCCTCTTTCTTGAAAACTTAAAAAAAATTAATAATTTTTATTTAACTTTATTTATTTTAATTTGACCAGTCAGGGAGAGAGTGAGAGAGAATGGAGGGGAGTGAGATAGCAAATCGCCAGGTCCGGGTTTCCAGCTGTGTTCGGCCATGTGGGAGTCCAGTGCCCTTAACCACTGTGCCACCTGCTGACCCCGAAAATTTTTATTATGAAATAAGTTTATATACGATTTGATCAAGTAATGCTGAAAACTTTTTTTTTTTTTTTTAAAGAGATTTTTGCTATAGGGTGTGTGCTCATTTGGAGGAGAGACAAGAGAGGAACAGAGAGATAGAAAGTGAGAAATCACCACCTGGGGTGATGACCACACTGCAGTCCTTTCTCCTCCAGTTTTGTCTGTGGATTTTGGGCGGGCATATACGCATATGCCCTGTGTGAGTTTAAAGCCACTATGTCCTGGACTCCGAACAATGGTCAGCCATGTGGGAGTCCAGCAACATAACCACTAGGCTATTTGGTGGACTCAAAAACCATTCTTAATCTTGGGGCTATTTTCAGTTTCTCTGACCTATTTGAATGCGTAATCCTACCCCATTAAGACAGCTCCTTGTTTTCTTAATTGGTGCATGAGTGCATTGCCAATATACCATCACTAATTTGCTAATGTTTTTCTGTCTTGACTTCTTTTAGTTTACTCTTAGAGTCTGCTTGGTAACTTTTTTTTAAGAGTTTTTTTTTTATTACTATTTAACTTTATTATTATTATTTTTTAATTCGAACAGAGAGACAGAAAGTGAGAAAGCAAACTGCTAGGTCTGGGACTCAATCACAGTTGGCCATGTGTGAGTCCAGTGCGTGTGAGTCCAGTGCTCTTAACCACCACACCACCACCTGGCCCCCAGGTTTTTTTTTTTTTTTGCTTTAGGTCTTGTGCACTCGCCAGAAAGACAGAGAGAGAGAGAAAGCGAGAAATCACCCCCAAGGGGGGATGGTCACGCCGCAATCCCTTCTCCATTCTCCTCTTGGGATCTTGGGCACGCACGCACACGGGCCTGGCGTGAGTTTAAGCCACCGGGTCCGGGACTCTAACTGCGGTTGACTACATGGGAGTTCAGCGACATAGCCATTACGCTAACTGCTGGTCCCCCAGTTTTTTTTTGTTTTTTTTTTTTAATTTGTTACAGGGCCCGTGCATTTGCCAGAGAAAAACAGAAGGAGAAAGAGGGAAAGTGAGAAAGCACTACCACTCTGGGGGGGCGGGGGGGGAATGGCCATGCCCCAGTGACTTCTGTCGTCTCCTCAGGATTTTGGGCATGCTCACATAGGCATCTAGCATGTTTTTCTTTTACTTAAAAAAATTATGCAGTTTTATTTATTATTACTATTTTAAAAATTTGACTAGGAAGAGGAAAAGTGAGAAAGCAAGCTGCCAGGTCCGGGACCCAAACCGAGGTCACCCATGTGGGAGTCCAGCCACCCCAACTACCATGCCACCTTCCAACCCCCTCAGGATACTTTTCAAGCCACTGAGTGCCAGACCTGGAACCATGGAGTTGTTCTGCGTGGGATTCAGCAGCCTTAATCACTATGCCATTGGCAGGTTCCAAGATAGAGTTTTAAAATGTCTTTCTTGAGAAGATAATTATCGCTAAGGTACCTGTGATTGTTATAATCCTGGTTTCGGTTTCCTCAGAAAGTGAGAATTTTTGTGTCCATGTCCGCAGTAGTGTAGATGTGGCCAGATGGGATTATATGTCTTGTTGACTTGAACACATTTTTTTTTTTAAAGAGGTTTTTACCTTAGGACGTGCACTCATGAGAGAGAGAAAAAAAAGGGGGGGAAAAGCCAGACTGCAATCCCTTCTCCATTCTCCTGGGATCTTGGGTATGCACACACACATGCCTGGCATCAGTTTCAGTCCACCAGATCCAGGACTTGAACTGTGGTTAGCCATGTGGGAGTTCAGCGACCTAACTGCTATATATCTTCTGGCCCTCACAGATTAATTTTTATTAGAGCAGAAATCTGATTATGGATTTGGCTCCCAAACATTTTTTTAGCTTGATTAAAGATCTATTGAATGGTTGTTAGTGGCTATATTTTAGGCCTTTTCTGGAGAATTGTAAGACATTGAAACTGTAGGTTGATACTCTTTCAAGACATAGCACCTATAGGCTGGCATTGAGAGAGATTTTTCCTTTGGGTGGGGTGGTGGTGGATATTATCTGCTGCAGTTTGCCCTTGGTCACATCCAACCTTTGTCTTTTTTCTTTTTGAATTTTCAGAGGATACATGCACTCCCCAGACAGAGGGTGGGGAGGATAGCACCTCACAATGAGGCATGATTGTGCCTCAGTCCTTCCTCTTGGATTTCTCTATCCTGTCAGGATTTTGGGCACGTGCACATGCATGCCCAGAGTGTTTTTGGTTCTTTTTTTGGCCAGAGGATGACCAGAGACAGACACAGAGAAATGGAAAGTGAGAAAGCACCTCCATGAGGAATGGTCATACTGCAGTCCTTCTCTTCCATCTCTTCATTTCCAGGGTTTGGGCATGTGCACACATAAACCTGGCATGTTTTTCAAACCACAAGTCCAGAACTTGAACCATGCAGTCAACCATGTGGGATCCAGTGCCTTAGCCACTAGGCTGCAGGCCACCTTGCCCAGTACATTTTTTAAGCCACCTGGACTAGGATTTGAATGGTTCAACCATTTGGAATTTCTCTCCCTTTACTATTAGGCTATAGATCCACCCTTGTGAGTTAATAAATATAATTTAAAAGTAGATTTGTTGGGACCAGCAGTTGGCGTAATGGCTGTGTCTCTGGACTCCCATGTAGTAGACTGTGGTTTGAGTCCTGGACCCTGTGGCTTAAGCTCACACCAGGTGCATGTGCATGCGTGCCCTGGATCCCTAGAGGAGAATGGAGGAGAAGGGATTGCAGCTTGGCCATCCCCCCTAGGTTGTGATTTCTCGCTTTCTGTCTCTGTCTCTGTTTCTCTGGGGAGCTCATGCGTCCTATAGCAAAAACCTCTCCCCCCCCAAAAAAAAAGAAAAAATAGGTGTGTTGCCAAAATACTTTTTTCCTTTTTAGAGATTTTTGCTATAGGGCACATGTGCTTGTTGGAGAGCCAGAGAGCGAGCGAGAGAGCAAGGGAGAAATTACCCCCGGGGGTGGGTGGCCATGCCATAGTCCCTTCTCCATGCTCCTCTCAGGATTTTGGGCACGCATACACAGACGCACACACACTCCCAGCGTGAGTTTTAAGCCACCAGGTCCAGTCCACTGCAGTCAATGGTTACATCCAGAGATGTAACCATTGTGCCATCTTCTGGCTCCCGAAATGCTTTTTATAAAACATAGTTTAGATAAGATGTAGCCCTTGTTAGTAGAAAGTCAAATATGTTTGTTTTTTTAAAAATGAACTTTATAGTGTAACCTTTAGTAATATGCTGATTAAAAAGCTTTTTTCTTAAAAATCACTTAATCATACTTAAATTCCCAGGAAAGATGACTTCAAGGCTGAAAAAAGTTAAACTAACTTTACTGATTCCTAATCCCTGTTGTGCATCAGAATTTTGGGAGCTTTTTAAAAATATACTTTTGGGCAAGCAGGTGTCATATGGTTATAAGGCGGCTGGTTTTCCACGTGGCTAACTGCAGTTTGAGTCCGGACCCAGTGGCTTGAAAATCACACTGGGTGTGTGTGTATGCATGCCCAAAATCTCAAGAGAAAAATGGAGATCAAAGGATTGCAGTGTGGCTGCACCCCCCTTGGGGGTGATTTCTCACTTTGCTTCTCTCTGTCTCTATCCTCTCTGGCGAGCACATGCCCTATGGCAAAAACATAAAATAAAATAAAATAAAATAAAATAAAATAAAATGTATAAATTTCTGGACAGCATTTCCAGCTATTGAGTCATTGTGTAGGCCATTTAGGTGATTCTGACACTAACCTTTAGATGCCAATAGTGTTGTCTTGGAATACTTCTGTGTGAGTTTAATATGTGCTGGGTCAGCTGGTTAAGGCAACTGGATCTTGTGTGGCTGACTGTGTTGTTTAGTCCTGGGCCTGACAGCTCGAAAAATTTGTCAGGCACGTGGAAATGTGTGCTCAAATCCTGAGAGCAGAATGGAAGAGAAGGGATTGTGGCTTGGCCATTCTCCCTGCGAGGTGAGACCCTTTCTCAGTTTTCTTTCTCTCTCTGGCAAGCGCATGGCACCCTATAGCTACAGTTCAAAGAAGAAAAAAAAATGTGTGCCAGTAAATGTAATGAATGCTGTATTATTAAGCAAGTTTCTTGGCAACTGTAGTATGAAGTTTTAAGATGTTAGTGTGTTTTAGGATCACTCTCCCAGATGATAAGAGAAGCCTTGTTCCATGTAATACCAGTTTGAGAAATTTGGATCTAGATTTATTATATAGATTTGTTGTTTGATTGGTTGTTCAGCTTTGAATCAACTTAATTATGCCTAATTGATTAGCCTACATTACGTGATTGGTAATAATTTCATGAGTGACCATCATCGCTTTGCTAAAATATGAGAATAATGGAATATTACAAAAATGGTCTAACTGCAAGCACTATAAAAATCTCTCCTACTTAATTATTAAAATAAACGATGTCTGTCATTTTTTGAATTCCTTACTAGAATATGAAATTAAGCATGACTTGAGTTTATGAATATGAATGGTTTGAATGGTTGTATAGCATCCCTGTGATAATATATTTGGCTTTTTAGTTTGTCATGATAGTTGACTGGTAAAGCTTACCTTGTCTAAGCTGATGACTTATTATTCTTGAATATCAGGAGGTATTTTGTCAAAGTTTTTTAAGATAACCAAAAAAGCATAAAGTAAAAGAAACTTAATTATTCAGATGTTTGGGAAATGACTTGAATAACATTCATGCTTTAAAAATTGTAATGTGTAATTGTTCTTTTTCTTTACTCCCATATCACTTTAAAATTGGCATACATGTTTAGCTGTCACTGGTTTCCCAATGTGGTAGTACTGAGTTATTGAAGTAATATAGTGAACTTTAAAATAATTACTTGGTCAAGTGGTCATCATCATTTTTAGTGACTAATGCATATTTGTTGTATTATCTTCCTTTCTTGTGTTTATTTAAATGCATATTTTTCCGGCATACTTAGTTGCAACTGGTACTGTAAGGAAAATGTTGGGGGGCGGTTCTGTGTAATCCAGGAGGTTAGATATGGTGGAGTGTTTTGTGTGGTTTTTTTTTTTTTTTTTTTTTTTTTTTTGAGAGTATTTTTTGCTCACCAGAAAGACAGAGAAACAGAAAGTGAGAAATCTCCTCCCAGGGGTGGTGGTCATGCCACAGTACCTTCCCCATTCTCCTCTTGGGGTCTTAGGCACGCACTCACACGCACCCAGCTTGAGTTGAAGCTATCGGGTCTGGGACTCGAACTGCGGTCGACTACATGAGAGTCCAGCAACATAGCCATTATGCCAACTGCTGGTCCCGAGTTTAGATATTTTTTAATTGGGTAATGCTGGTATTGAATATTTAGAGATCTAATAATTTTTTTCAAAACCTAGTTTATGGGCCCTATTGTGCAGTGGTTAAGTTCTGTGCATAGGAAGCTGTATCCCCCATGACTGTCCACCATTCAAATAGCAGCCCTGGTGGCTCGAAAATATGTGTGCCTCCAAAGTCCTGATGAGATGGAGAAATAGAGAAAATCATGGTATGACCATGCCCCATTGGGGGTACTTTCTCTCTCTTTCTCTCTGGCTGGGGTATGCACCCCTTGACAAAAACAAAACAAAAAACTTAAAAAAAAACCTTTTATACTTAGTTTGTTGTTTGGACTTGCTTATTTTGGGGGACATGTATTTGCTTTTTGGTTTAATACTAAAAGAAACTAGGTGGAAGTTTAAAGAAGCAGACTTTTTTGTTTGTTTTTTTTTCTTTTTTTGGAGAGGTTTTTTTGCTATAGGGCGCGTGCGCTTGCCAGACAGAGAGAGACAGAGAGATAGAAAGCAGGAAATCACCCCCCCTGGGGGGATGGCTACGCCGCAATCCCTTCTCCTCCATTCTCCTCTCGGGATCTTGGGCACGCACGCACACGCGCCCGGCGTGAGTTTCAACCGCTGGGTCCGGGACGCGAACCGCGGTCGACTATGTGGGAGTCCAGCGACATAGCCATTACGCTAACTGCTGGTCCCAAGAAGCAGACTTTTGAGAAGGAAAAACTAATGTTCCACCAAGAGTTAAATGAGTAAGAGAGTTCTCTAGTCTCAAATTCATTTTCTTTGACCCGAACTTATTAAATAATTCTTTACAAAAATTATTAATTTAACTTTATTATTATTTTAAAATTTGCTATAGGGCACATGTGCTCAGAGAGATAGAGTGAGTGAGCAAGAGAGAAAGTGAGTTAAGCAAGCTGCCAGGTCTGGGACTTGAAACAGGGTCTGCCATGTGGAGTCCAGTGCTTAACCACCATGCCACTTGCTGTCCCTGACCTCATGGGGTGTAATTTTGATGTAATTCGGAGTATAAAGGTCTGTGTGGGGCCAGGAGGTGGCACGGTGGTTAAGGTACTGGATGGACTCCCGTATGGCCAACCATAGTTTGAGTCTTGTACCCAGTGACTTGAAAACCATGCCAGATGGGTGTGCATGTGTGCCCAGAATCTTGAGAGGAGAGTGGAAAAGAAGGGATTGTGTAGCCATTCCGCGTGTGGGGTGATTCCTCACTTTCTGTCAACCTAAAAAATAAAGGTCTGATAATACCTTGTTAAATAGGTGGGATAGCAAGCTCTAGCCAGCGCTTGGCATATATTATAGCTGTTCTTGATCAACAATTCCTTACATAGGTGATGGAGGAAGGAGAAGTATTTTTAAAATTAAAATAGCTAAATAATTCTTCATTTGGAAAAGGTAGAGAATGGGAGTATTTTGATCAGTGGATTCGGTCATGAAAGAATTATTCTTCAGGGCCAGTCTCATACTTTGGACCTAGAAGTATGTTCTCCAGCACTATGTATGCCTTGTTATTGTGGGAGACCTAATCTGTGCTGAACAGATTATTGTGATTCAGTATATTTTCACTTCACAAGAGAAAATAGGGCATATATATATATATATATTTGGGGTGATGAACATCCATTTATTGCTACTACTAAAACATTTTATAAATGTTTTATAAGTCAACTTTATATATTGAATGAGTAATATCTGATATGACATTACTTATGAAAACGTGCTCAGTGTAATAAGTTTAACATATATAGATATATTACTGTATACTTGTGCATATACGTTGACATTGATAATATGTATGATACACACACACACACACACACATACATGCAGTCTTTAGGGAAGATTTCTGATACTATAAACTCTTAGGCTGGTATGTAGGCTGAACCTTATTTTTTTAAAGTTCACTTCTTTTATGAGTCAGAGAGAGGGGGGGGGGGAGGGGAGGGATACATCCCCGACAGGCTCTTCATGCTATGATCCACATCTAGTCTGCCAGCCAGGATCATGGGCACATACAAGCGTTGTGTGCTCAGGTAGGCCCTGGAATGTAAACCCAGAACCTTTTCCATGTAGGTCCATTTGCATCACCACTGTGCCACCACCTGGTCCTGGGCCCTTGTTTATATTGGAATTTCTTACAGAGAAAATAGTACAGTGCTTTATGGTATACATGCCCACTTGAAACTTTTTTAAGAGAGAGTTTTGCTATTAATAGGGCGCGTGTGCTTGCCGGAGAAACAGAGACAGAAAACAAGAAATCATTCCCGGGGTGGGATCGGGGATGGCCACACTGCAATTCCTTCTTTAACTCTCCTGTAGGGATTTTGGGCAGGCGTGCGCGCTTGGCAAGTTTCAAGTCGTCAGGTCCCAGACTCTAACTGCAGTCGAGTACATGGGAGTCAGGTGATGTAACCCTTAAGCCATCTGCTGGTCTGTCACTTGAAACATTTAAGATAAGCTTTAAAAATTGAGGTCTTTGTGTAGAGAATCCAGACAGAACTCTCTGTTAGCTCCAGTTCTGGTGCAGTTAAGATTTCCTGACCTTCAAAAACCTATTGTTGAGAATCCATATTCCTCTTCCTTTCACTCTGTTTTGCCTCAGTCTCTGTTCATTATTGCCAATATCTTGTTTGTATTTCTTCTTTCTCTAAAACTTTTTAAGTTCGTTTTATTTATTTTGTGACTGTATGCATACAATAGAGAGACCCAGACTTGGATCATGGGGAGTTGCATTCAGCACACTCAAGGAGGTGTGCCGTGACCTACACGGCTGAATGCATGCTCTGAAAGGGGGAGGCTGTGGATTAAAGAATCATAACAATAAACACAGACACACAAGTAGAGAAAAGTGGGCATCAGGTGTTCTGGACCCTTCTGATGGTGGCAGCCCAGGCCCTGAGCCATTTTCAGGTTTATTCTTTTAAAGGGCAATAAAGGTGAGAAGGGGAAGTAGAATGCAAAGCCATTTGTTTTTAGATGTTAATCAGTCAAAGATGTGAAGACCTCTCTACCCTGTATTTCTATGTAAGTTTTGTCTTGTCTTCTGGGGCCTTTTTCTGATTAACACACATGGCTTCCTTTAACTGATACAATCACTTATTCACATGTTAATGGTGTTCCTTTAGTCTTCCAAAAGACAGCCATAGAACAGCCCGTGTTTCTGCATGTATTGAAAGGTCACCATTGTGTTTGCTCAGATTGGCCTCCCTCTACAGAGGTGTACAAGCTTGAACTGGGAAACCTCCCACGTGGACTTAATTTGCAGAGCCTCAGATTTTCTTTTCTTTTTGAGAGATTTTTGCTTTGGGGCACGGGAGCTTGTGTGCTTACCAGAGGGATAGACAGAAAGTGAGGAATCACCTCCGAGGCGGATGGCCATACCACAATCCCTTCTCCATTCTCTTGGGATTTTGGTCGCACACTCATGTTCCCTGCATGTTTCAAGCTGCCGAGTTCAGGACTTGAACCACAGCCTTGTGAGAATCCAGCGCCTTAACCACTATGCCTCCTTCTGGCCCCACAGATCATCGAATTTTATCACTGTGCCACTCACTGTCTTGTCCTTAAAAAAGGTTTTTATGTCTTGTGATTTATTACTTATTTTTCTGTGGCTCAGTTTTTATAATCTTTGTTAAATGGAAAGGAGATAAAATTGTCTTAGTGGATGCCATAGACTTAATAATTTGGGTAAATGGAAAGAATACTTGGCTGGGGATCGACAGACTTTTTATAAAAGATTACATCATATAAATTAGAATATAACACATTTACCACCTTAATTAATGATGTTCAAATAGAAGTTTTTGTTATGCTGTTTGGAGATCTAGTCATAAAGTCTTGGAATTATCAAATTTTAGACTAGGAAAGAACCTAGATATTTAATTACTTTATAGCCAGCACCATGGTTAAGGGAGGCCCATGGCCTACTAAGTAGTTCAAGTTCTGATCTCAGCGGCTTGAAAAACATGCCCAGGATCCCAGCAGGATAGAGAAATGGAGGAGAAGGGATTTTAGTGTGACCATACCCCACTGGGTGGTGCTTTCTACCCCCCCACTCTGGTGAGTGCACTTCTTCCTGCCATGCAATAATTAAATAAAAAGGGGGGGATTCTAGTAATTTCTAAGAGGCACATTGTTATTATTTTACTCAAAACTTAACAGACTTGTTGAGTTATAGAATTACTGATTGTAGTGGACAGTTGCATTGTACTGCCCAAATTCTCTCAGGATTGAAGGACTTCATTTTCTTAGTTCTTGGGTGTGCTACTAGACCTCCTTTGGCTAAAGGGACCTGAAAGGTTACATACTATTTGGATAGAAGACCACTTGCCCTTGTCCAAAGTTGTCTCCTCCCTTACCCTCCCCTCTCTCCAGGTGATAATCCTAAGAACAACCTTTGACAGACTTTCTACTAACCACTGTCTTTTTTTTGGGGGGGGGGGGGGGGATAGTTTTTCCTATAGGGTGTGTGCGCTCACCACAAAGACAAAGAGAGAGGCAGAGAAACAGAAAGCAGAAGCCACCACCCCACCCCACCCCACCCCCATGGCCATGCCACAATCCCTTCTCTTCCATTCTCCTCTAGGGATCTTGGGCACACATGCACATGGCCCGTTGAGAGTTTAAGCCACCGGGTCTGGGACTCAAATCACAGACAACTACTTGGGAGTCCAGCAACTTAGCCATTACGCCAACTGCTGGTCCCCACTAACCTCTGTCTTAAGGGTTTGTATACCCAGGAACTGGACTTTAACACTAATGTTAAAATTCTTTTTGATTTGTAACAAAGCAGTGATTTCTTAAGTGTTCAAGGATTTAGTATTAAAAATTATTTGATTTTATTATTTTTTAAAAGTTTGCTGTAAGGCACATGCACTCTGGATAAAGAGAGCAAGCGAGTGAACAAGCAGGAAAGAAAGAAAGAGAATGCAAGCCACCATGCCTGGGACTTGAACTTTGCCTGGACATATGGGAGTCGAGCACTTCAAACATCATGCTACCTGCTAGCCGCACTTTCAAGTATTTAACATGGGGAATCAGCAGTTAGCGTAATGGCTATGTCGCTGGACTCCCACGTAGTCGACCGTGGTTCGGACCGGTGGCTTAAAACTCACGCTGGGCGCGTGTGCGTGCGTGCCCAAGATCCCGAGAGGAGAATGAAGGAGAAGGGATTGCGGCGTGACCATCCCCCCCAGGGGGTGACTTCTCGCTTTCTGTCTCTATGTCTCTCTCTGTCTGTCTGGCGAGCGCATGCGCCCTATAGCAAAAACCTCTTCAAAAAAAAAAAAAAGTATTTAACATGTACCAGTTTTCTGTTGTTGAAAAGTATTCAGGTTAGAGGACGGCAGGTGGGATGGTAGTTAAGATGCTGGACTCCAGCCTGGGTAACCATGATTAGAGTCCCAGACCTGGTGGCTGGTTTTCTCACTTTCACTTTCTTGCTCTCTGGTCAAATTAAAATAAATAAATAAATAAATAAATTTTTTTTTTTTCTTTTTTTCTTTTTCTTTTCTCTTTTTTTTTTTTTTATTATTATCCATTTTTTGTTACATTGAATTACATATAACTTTACAGTGTATTACATTGCTTTTTCAAAAGGGAATGCCATGCATGTCAGTCAGTACAGAGACATTAATCTCCCCACTTCAACATTCAATATCTTTCCTATGTATCCCCCAATCATTATTATTATTATTCTAATTATTTTTTATGATAAACATGATTTTTTTTTTTCTCCAATTATCAGATCATAAAGTTCCCAACAAGAGGGAATGTAGACTCCACTCAGGGCTGGACCAAGGGTGGGTCTCGTGCAGCCCCGCAAATGTAGGTGAATCTCCATGGAACACAGTTTCAGGAACGCGGCTCAGGGAAGCAGAGACGGCCATCAGCTGATGCAGCACGGGAGGCAGACCCCGGCCACGGCTCGCGGGACAGACCCCGGCCACGGCTCGCGGGGCAGGCCCCGGCCACGGCACGCGGGGTAGGCCCCGGCCACGGCTCGCGGGGCAGGTCCCGGCCACGGCTCGCGGGGTCAGAGCCCCGGCCACGGCTCGCGGGGTCAGAGCCCCGGCCACGGCTCGCGGGGTCAGAGCCCCGGCCACGGCTCGCGGGGCAGGCCCGGGCCACGGCTCGCGGGGCAGGCCCCGGCCACGGCTCGCGGGTCAGAGCCCCGGCCACGGCTCGCGGGTCAGAGCCCCGGCCACGGCACGCAGGGGCAGGCCCCGGCCACGGCTCGCGGGGCAGACCCGGGCCACGGCACGCGGGGGCAGACCCTGGCCACGGCACGCGGGCAGGCCCAGGCCACGGCTCGCGGGGCAGACCCCGGCCACGCACGCGGGGCAGACCCCGGCCACGGCTCGCGGGGCAGACCCCGGCCACGGCACGCAGGGGCAGACCCCGGCCATGGCACGCAGGGGCAGAGCCCCGGCCACGGCACGCGGCGGCAGGCCCCGGCCACGGCACGCGGGGCAGGCCCAGGCCACGGCTCGCGGGGCAGGCCCCGGCCACGGCACGCAGGGTCAGAGCCCCGGCCATGGCACGCGGGGCAGACCCCGGCCACGGCACGCAGGGTCAGAGCCCCGGCCACGGCACGCGGGGCAGGCCCCGGCCACGGCTCGCGGGGCAGACCCCGGCCACGGCACGCGGGGCTGGCCCCAGCCACGGCTCGCGGGGCAGACCCCGGCCACGGCTCGCGGGGCAGACCCCGGCCACGGCACGCGGGGGTCAGAGCCCCGGCCACGGCACGCGGGGGGCAGGCCCCGGCCACGGCACGCGGGGGGCAGGCCCCGGCCACGGCACGCGGGGCAGGCCCCGGCCACGGCTCGCGGGGCAGGCCCCGGCCACGGCTCGCGGGGGCAGGCCCCGGCCACGGCACGCGGGGCAGGCCCTGGCCACGGCTCGCGGGGCAGACCCCGAATAAATATTTTTAAACCCCCCCCCCCCCCCCCCACTATTCTGGGAAGAAAAAAGAATCCAGGTTATTCGAGGTTAATGTTGAATGACAGAGTGGTGTAATAATATAATGAAAGAAAATAGTTTATATAGTGCAAAACGTTTAGAAAATATTCATCCTTAGGTCATATTTTGTGGTGGAACAAAAAGGAGTGTCTCAAACATGGAAAAAGATCTTGGCACATAATTGACCTCTTCTCCCCGTCCCTGACATCATAATGTTGTGCTGTCTCATTTTTATTACCTTTTATAAATAGATGTTTCTCTCTACCCCCAGTCTGAGACATGGTTCACACTCTCAGTGGCTTTTCTTAATTTGAGCTATTTAAAAATATGAACCAGGTTTTTTTCTTTTTTGGTCTTACTGTAGAAAATGAAAAGATAAATACATTCGAATACATATGGTTAGACAGTCTTTATAGAAAGGCCTTGTCATGATGGCGCAGTAGCGATTTGCCTGGCAGAATGCAAGACTATGTTCCTAGACAAAATAGTTGAAAATTTTCTGCCTACTGCACTTGAGTGTGTCTTTCCAAGATCAAGGGTGCCACTTGTTAACCATTTAGTCAAATGTTTTTGCTTAAGTTACCATTCTGCCTTTGACCCAACTGCCTCACAGCAATGTGTTTGGGTAGCAAAACATTCTTTTTTGCTGTTAAAGGTTTTTTTCTCTTTGCTATAGGGTGTGTGCACTTGCTGGGGGTTGGGGGGAGAGAGGAAGAAAGAAAAAAGAAAAAAAAAGAACCCCCTCCTCAATGGCCGAGCCACAATCCTTTCTCCTCTTGGGATTTTGGGTATGCACGCACATGTGCCTCGCTTATTTCTCAGGCTGCCAACTTGGAGTCAGCTGTGTGGCATCCAGTGCCTTAACCACCATGCCATCTGCTGGACCAGCTGTTAACAGCTTTTTGCCTCTCCTCCATTTTTTTTCCTGTATGTCTGACTTGGGTGGTCAGTGAAGTTATCTGGGCCATTTGGAAGGGAATGGCTAATAAAAAGGTTATTATCCTCAGTAGTAGTATAATTGCTGAGGTTTAGAATCACTAACATAAATGAACCTGGAAAACTTCAATGAAAAGACTTCAGTTTTTTGAATATTTTAAGATGACCAGCTTATCTTTTTGTCAGGTTTCTTTGGTTTAGTAATGATTTCAAGAAAAATCTCATGAATATTGTTAATTCCATTTAGCAAGTGAAGGCTTTGTCACTTACTCTTTCTTTTTTTCCCCTTAAGCTGTAACATGAGTGTTTTTTAAAATGTATAAATAAAAAGCTTTTCATTTTCTAATTACTTTTGGAGTGGGTTCTCTTGGTAGGAACCAAATCTAAACTGTAAATAGAAGGCATAGTTTACTGAGTTCCTATGTAGAAATGTTTTATGTTACTCTTATGTTTCATGTTCTCATCAGCAAAAGCAGAAAACCACTTCCTGTCTTTTGTAAAATGCTACATATTTTATAGCTGTTGATTTTGAACTTGTTCTTATTTTTCTCTTTCACTATTTTTGTAAAACTGGTTATGTTGTTATTACAAGAATTGACTTTTTTTTTTTCCTTTCTAAATAGTTTTCCATATATCTAAGTATTAAAAAGTTTATTTGGGGAGGCCAGTAGGTGCCATGGTTAAGGTGCTAGAATCCCATGAGGCTGACTACAGTTTGAGTCCTGGACCTGGTGGCTTACTTTCTCACTCTTCCTTCTCTCTTTCTCACTCTCTGGTCAAATTAAAAATAATAATAAATGATTCTTTTTAAAATTAAAAAAAATTTACTTGGACAGCTGGTGGTGGTGTGATTAAAGTAACTGGATCTCACGTGACTAACTTTGCTGGTCTCAAATGCTTTTTTTTTTGGGGGAGAGCTTTTTCGCTATAGGGCGCGTGCGCTCGCCAGAGAGAGAGAGAGAGAGAGAGAGAAACATAGAGACAGAAAGCGAGAACTCACCCCCCGGGGGGATGGTCACGCTGCAATCCCTTCTCCTCCATTCTCCTCTTGGGATCTTGGGCACGCACGCACACGCTCCCGGCGTGAGTTTTAAGCCACCGGGTCCGGGACGCGAACCGCGGTCGACTACGTGGGAGTCCAGCGACATAGCCATTACGCTAACTGCTGGTTCCCTCAAATGCTTTTTGATGGCTGAACTAGAACCCCTTTCTAGGGCTTAAAAAGTTTTTTTTTCTTAAGTTAAATCTTAATTTGGTTTAAAAATTGTTTAAAATTGAGACCAGCAGATGGCATAATGGTTATGTTGCTGGACTCCCACGTGGTTGACTGCAGTTCCCAGAGTCCCAGACCGGTGGCTTAAAATTCCGGGAGCTTGGGGCCAGCAGGTGGTGTGGTGGTTAAGGTGCTGGACTCCTACATGACTGACTGCAGTTCAAGTCCCGAACCTAGTGGCTTGCTTTCTCATTTTCTCTCTCTCTCTCTGTCTTTCTTTGGTAAAATTAAGAACATAAACAATAATAACAACTAAAATAAATAAATATTGTAAAAATTGCGGGAGCCTGCATGCATGTGTATGCTTGGCATGGTTTTCAAGCCATCAAAGTTGGGACTTGAACTGTGTGTGGTTAGCCATGTGGGATCTGGTTTCTTGTGTGTAGCACTTAGCTGCCACACTGCAGGGCTGGCCCCCTCCGTGTTGTGTTATTGAAGTTTATTTATGATGTTGCATGTACCAGTTCTTTTTAATCACTGAGGGCTTTTCCATTCACATGAATATACATTTTTCTATTTCTTTTTTAAAAAAAATAATTATTTAATTTTATTTATTCATTTATTTTTTATATTTTGACCTGAGAGATACACAGATGGGGGGGCGGAGAGTGAGAAAGCAAGCCACCCAGTCCTTATTCGTACCGCAGTTGGCCACGTGGGAGTGTTCAGTCACGTGGGAGTGTTCAGTCACGTGGGAGTGTTCAGCCACATGGGAGTGTTCAGCGCCTTAACCAACTTGCCACCTGCTGGTCCCCAGAATATACATTTTTCTTATCCACTTATCAGCTAATGGGCATAAGGAGTATGTCCCTTTTATTTTTGCTGTTGTGCAGGACCAGCAGGTGGTGTAGTGGGTATGTAGCTGGATGCTCCTGTGGCCTACCACAGTTTTGAGTCCTGGATCTGGTGGCTACAAACACACTGGCTGTGTGCGCTCAAAATCCCAGGGGGAAAATGAAGGAGGAAGGGGTTGTAGCCTAGTCATGCCCCTGAGGGGTGATTTCTTGCTTTCTGTCTGTCTGCCTCCCTCTCCAGCAAGCACAAGCCTCCTATATAGCAAAAAAACTCTTCGGAAAATAAAATGCTGCTGTGCACATTCACATTCACTTCTCTTTTATGAGGGAGGGAGGTGACATTTTTGACAGGGTCTTAACCATGTTGTGATTATCCTGCCTTAGCCTTCAGTTAGCATTTGCTGTCTGTCACACCTAGCCTCTTTAGGTCTGGAAACTGAACTGGGTCTCCCAGCCTCACATAGTAGTGCCTTACTGCTTATGCCACCATGCTGGGTCCACATATGTTTTTTTTTTGGGTAGGCCCTAGGAGTAAAATTACTGGGTTATATGGTAAATTTATATTTAACTTTTTAAGAAAGTATTAGACTGTTTCCTAGTGTGTGCTATTTTATATTTCAGTGGTGGTTATTATATATAAGTTTCCAATTTCTCCAGATTCATCTCTTTGCCAACTCTTAGAATTGTCAGTTTGAATTTAGCCATTCTAATGGGTGTATAGTAGTATGTCATAACTTTACTTTCCCTAATAACAGATGATAGTGAGCATTTTTATTTTTTACTTGGAATAGGGCAAAGTGTCCATGGGAGAGTAAGGAAGGGACCAAGGGAAGAAAAAGCACACACACACACAACGGGGATGACCATGCAGCAGTCCCTTCTCCATTCTCCTCTCAAGATTTTGGTCATGCATGTACATGGAGCCAGTGTGTTCTTCAGGCCGCTGGATCTGGGACTTGAACTGTGCAGTTGGCATGTGGAATCTTGCTGCCTTAACTACCATGCTGCCTGGCTGGCAATTTTGAGCACATTTTCATGCGTTTATTATTTATATATTTTCTTTGGTGAAATGTTTATTATTATTTTTTTCTACTTTTAATATGTGTCTTACTGATTTATATGAAGTTTTAAAAAATAATAATTTTGCTTATACCCTTTTGCCAGGTATGTGATTTATAAATATTTTCTCCCAGTACCCAACTTTTTCTTTCTTTTTTTTGGGAGAGGTTTTTGCTATAGGGCGCGTGCGCTCACCAGACAGAGACAGAGAGATAGAAAACGAGAAATCATCCCCCAGCGGGGATGGCCACGCTGCAGTCCCTTCTCCTCCATTCTCCTCTTGGGATCTTGGGCACGCATGCACACGCGCCCGGTGTGAGTTTAAGCCACTGGGTCCGGGACTCGAACTGCGGTCGACTATGTGGGAGTCCAGCGACATAGCCATTACGCTAACTGCTGGTCTCCTCCCAATATCCGACGTTTTGCCTTTTTTTTTGAAGCACAATTTTTTTTTGTCTGAGCAGTTTTTGCTTTAGGGTGCGTGCGCTCACCAGAAAGACAAAGAGGCAGAAGGCGAGAAATTACCTTGTGGGGGAGGGGATGGCCACGCCGCAGTCCCTTCTCCATTCTCCTCTTGGGAACTTGGGCATACATGCACACACCCAGTGTTGAGTTTAAGCCACCGGGTCCGGGACTCTAACCATCGTCAACTACTTGGGAGTCCAGCGACTACTTGGGAGTCCAGTGACATAGCCATTACGCCAGCTGCTGGTCCCCTGAAGCACGAGTTTTATTACTGAGGAACTTGTTTTATTATTTTCCCTTTTGTGAATTGTGCATTCAGGGTCACACCTAAGAACACCTTGCTCAACTCAAAGTCACAAAGATTTTTTTTTCCTCTTGTGTTTTTTCCTAGAATTTTAATATTTTATCTCATTTTAATTTACTTTTTGTGTGTATTGTGAAGTAAGCACTTAAATTTGTAGATATTTACAATTTAAATGCAAATTTTTTGGCATCTGGATATCACATTGTCCCCTGATGTGTTGAAAGTCTTCTTTTGGGGCTGGCAGGTGGTGTGGTGGTTAAGGGTGCTGGATTCTTACATGGCCAAACCATGGTTTGAGTCCCAGATGTGTCTGCTTGCTTTTCTCACTTCCTTTACACTCCCCTCATTCTGTCCCTCTCTGGTCAAATAGAAATAAGTAAATAAAGTTGAATGAAAAAAATTCTTGAAGAAAAGAAAAAGAAAATATTATACTTTCCACATTGAATTATCTGAGCACTCTTCTCAGACAAATCAGTTGACTATAAAAACATAAGTCCTTCTTTCTGGACTCTCAATTCTTTTAATCTGTGTGTCTATACTTTGCCATTACCACACTGTCTTGATTATTGTGGCTTTAGGATAAAGTTTGAAAGTGGATAGTGTAAGTCTTCCAACTTTGCTGTTTTTCAAAATTGTTTTGGTTATCCTGTGTCTTCTGTGATTCCACATGAAGTTTAGAATCATCCTGTCAATTAAAAAAAAGCAACCTATGATTCTGAAAAGGATTACATCGAACTTATAGATGGCCAAAATTGGGGCTAGCAGGTGGCATGGTGGTTAAGGCACAGGACTCTTAAATGGCTGACCATGGTCTGAGTCCTGGATCTAGTGACTTATTTTCTCACCACCCCCCCAACATCCTCCCCCCCACCCCTCCCCCGTGAGTACATGTCCTATAGCAAATTATAAATAAATAAGTAAATAAATAATTTTTAAGAGAGGGGTTAAAATTGCTATCTTAAAAGTTTTGAGTCTTTCAGTTTATGAACATGAAGTGCGTCTTGATTTATTTAGGTTTCCTTTATCATTGCTGTATAGTTATTGGTACAGAAGTGTTGTACTTTAAATTTTTTGGGTTTTGAATATATTCTTGATGCTATTGTGAATTATGTTTTTAAAATTTTTTCTGAATATTTATCACTAGGAAATACCACTGACTTGCATATATTAAGTTAATGCTGTGATCTTGCTAGAAACATGTTATAATTTGGGTTTCTTGGGATTTTTCTATATACAATATATGACCAAGTGATCTGTTACTAAACCAGTTTTTTCTTCTGTTTCAGTTTGGATGCTATTTATTTATTTATTTTGGAATCTTCCTGTATTAGCTAGAACTTCAGGTACAGTTTCAAATACAAGTGGCAAAAACAGGGATCCTTTCCTTGTCCTGATCTTTGAGGGGAAAGCATTCAGCATATCTTTAAATACAATGTTGATTGTAGGTTTTTAATACATTCCTGTTACCAAGTTAAAGCAGTTCTATTATTTATTTTTTTGAGGTTTTTGCTTTTGGGCCCATCCACTTGTGAGGACACAGAGAGAGAGAGAGACAGAGAGAGAGAGACAGAGAGAGAGAGAGAGAGAACTCTATTCTCCTCCCAGGATCTTGGGCGTGGGCACATACCCGCACGTGTATGTGCACACACAGGCACCCAGTGTGAGTTTTAAGCCACTGGGTCTTTAATTCACTGGGTCTGGGATTTGAACCCTGGTTGGCCATGTGGGAAGTCCAGTGACATAACCGGTATGCCATCTGCTGGCCCCCTCTTCAGTTTTTAATTGAGCCTTTTATGTGTGTGGGGAGTCATTTGTATCTTTATAGACACTTGTCTATTTCGGGGCCAGCAGTAGGTGGCACAGTGATTGAGGGTGCTGGACCTCCCACATGGCTGACTGTGGTTAGCGTCCTGGATCTGGCGGCTTGCTTTCTCACTTTGTCTCTCTCTCTCTCTGTGTCTCTATCTGGTCAAATTAAAATAAATGAATGAATAAATAAAATTAAATACATAATTTTAAAAAAAGAAATTTTCCTATTTCACCTAGGTTATCTAATTTTTTGAACTGAAGTTGCTCATGTTTACCTAAGCATTTACATTTCTAGTGAAATTCATCTTATTGTTTATAAGTGGACAAGAGAGACAGGCAAACAGGGTGTTTTCCCCTACCCTCACCTATGGGTTATAGTCATGCAACAATCCTTTTATTCCATTTCTCCTTCCTTTCCATCAGGATTTTAGATGCACACACAGATGCACCCATCATGTTTTCTAAGCTGTCAGGGTTGGTTTTTGAACCGTGGCCAGCCGTGTGGCATCTGGTTGTCAGTGCATTGTATTTTAACTTTATTCCTGATTGTGGTTAATTTGTTTTTGTTTTTTCCTAACTAAGGTTTGCCAAACTTTCTGATCTTTTTAAACAATCAACTTTTGGTTTTACTTATTTTTTTCCCTTTGGTTTTTCTGTTTTCTCTTTTTATTTGCTTATACTCCTTAGTTTGGATTGAGTTGGCTATTCTTTTCCCTATTAAGGTGAACGAAAGCTTAGGTTATTGACTTGACCATTTTTTTTAAGTCATGATTTTAATAAATTTTCCTCTAAACATATGACTTTAGGTACATCCCTTGTTTTTTTTTTTCATTCAGCATTTTCTGATTTCCCTTGTGATGTTTTTTGACTCATGAATTATTTAGGTATATGTTTAATTTCCAAATACTTACATATCTTCCTGATTTCTTTCTGTTGATTTTAATTTCTGTTGTGGTTGGAGAACATTTCTTTTGTATGGTTTATGAAAAAAGAAGTACTTCTTTGGGTTGGGAACCAAAGAGCAGTTGCTTCTTTCCACAGTAAGTAAGAGATAGGGACTAGATATGCTTGTTTTCCTTTCCTCGTTTATGTGTATAGGTCATGTTTAATTGGAGAGTTATCTCAAGTTGAGAGACCACTTTCAGTTTTGTACTATATTGGCGTTCTTAGGATACTTGTGGCTTATGACTGAGGTCATTTTGAATTCTGTCAGAAGAATTATGTCAGAAGTATTATGCCTTTTTCTTGGAAAAATTAAATGTAATTATTTTACTGTTTTGTATTTTGATTTTTTTATAGGAGAAAAATGGGACTAGTACTTATTTCTATTAATAAGTGAACATAATTTTTCTCTATTGTAATTAATTCTGCTCTTCTCCTTTCCTTAAAGTTCTTGATTAGTATAACCAGTATATTAAACACTGGACTTTTTAAATTAAGATGCCTTTGTATTGATTGATAAACACCCTCATGATAAACACCTCAAGATTCTCTTATGAGGGCAGGAACTAAGTCTTTCTTAGGCTTATCTTTCCCAGTGTCCAGCATAAAATGAAGAGTCAGTATAATGCATTTTGATGCATTACCATCTCGAGGTAATCTGGTAATTACCAGATTGAAGTCTCAGGGGTGCTGAGCCTAGTTTGCTTTTGGTGATTGGCTATCCCCATTTTTAACTTTATAACTTTTGAAGGAGGAGGAGGACCAAAACATAATGTTTGAGGGAGAGACACAGAATCAAGGAAGATTTTGGTTTGATATAAAAGAATGAGGAATATGGCATGGAAATGAAGTGAGCTACTCAATATTTTCCCATTTATTGTAAGAATATTTTTTGTTATCTGGTCTGGTGAGTTTAACCTGTCTCAGTTTTGATAGATGACTTATAATGCCTTCTTTACTCCAGTATATGAAACCATAAATTTAATTTACTAAAATCTTTGCTTTCCTCCTTCTTCCCCTTAGGACATTTGCTACAAGATCCTATTGCACCCACCAACTCCACCTGCCAGCACTATGTCTGCAAAACTTGTAAAGGCAAGAAAATGATGATGAAACCTTCATGTAGCTGGTGCAAAGACTATGAGCAGTTTGAGGAAAACAAGCAGTTAAGCATCCTAGTGAACTGCTACAAAAAACTATGTGAATATATAACACAGACTACATTGGCACGGGATATAATAGAAGCAGTCGACTGTTCTTCTGATATTTTGGCTTTGCTTAATGATGGATCACTGTTTTGTGAGGAGACAGAAAAACCCTCAGATTCATCCTTTACTTTGTGTTTGACACATTCCCCTTTACCTTCAACCTCAGAACCCACAATTGATCCTCAAGCTAGTTTATCTCCAATGTCTGAAAGCACCCTCAGCATTGCTATTGGCAGTTCTGTTATCAATGGTTTGCCTACTTATAATGGGCTATCAATAGATAGGTTTGGTATAAATATTCCTTCACCTGAACATTCAAATACAATTGATGTATGTAACACTGTTGACATAAAGACTGAGGATCTATCTGACAGCCTGCCACCTGTCTGTGACACGGTAGCCACTGACTTATGCTCCACAGGCATTGATATCTGCAGTTTCAGTGAAGACATAAAACCTGGTGACTCTCTGTTACTGAGTGTTGAGGAAGTACTCCGCAGCTTAGAAACTGTTTCAAATACAGAGGTTTGTTGTCCTAATTTGCAGCCGAATTTGGAAACCACTGTATCCAATGGACCTTTTCTGCAGCTTTCTTCCCAGTCTCTTAGCCATAATGTTTTTATGTCCACCAGTCCTGCACTTCATGGGTTATCATGTACAGCAGCAACTCCGAAGGTAGCAAAATTGAATAGAAAACGATCCAGATCAGAAAGCGACAGTGAGAAAGTTCAGCCACTTCCAATTTCTACCATTATCCGAGGCCCAACATTGGGGGCATCTGCTCCTGTGACAGTGAAACGGGAGAGCAAAATTTCTCTTCAACCTATAGCAACTGTTCCCAATGGAGGCACGACACCCAAAATCAGCAAAACTGTACTTTTATCTACTAAAAGCATGAAAAAGAGTCATGAACATGGATCCAAGAAATCTCATTCTAAAACCAAGCCAGGTATTCTAAAAAAAGACAAAGCAGTAAAGGAAAAGATTCCTAGTCATCATTTTATGCCAGGAAGTCCTACCAAGACTGTATACAAAAAACCCCAGGAAAAGAAAGGGTGTAAATGTGGGCGAGCTACTCAAAATCCAAGTGTTCTTACATGCCGAGGCCAACGCTGCCCTTGCTACTCTAACCGCAAAGCCTGCTTAGATTGTATATGTCGTGGCTGCCAAAACTCCTATATGGCCAATGGGGAGAAGAAGCTGGAGGCATTTGCCGTGCCAGAAAAGGCCTTGGAGCAGACCAGGCTCACTTTGGGCATTAATGTGACTAGCATTGCTGTGCGTAACGCGAGTACCAGCACCAGTGTAATTAATGTCACAGGGTCCCCAGTAACGACGTTTTTAGCTGCCAGTACACACGATGATAAAAGTTTGGATGAAGCTATAGACATGAGATTCGACTGTTAAATCAGTGGGTCTTAAAACCTACCTCTGGTAGGGAAATAGCTACAGTTTTACGGCAGCTATGGTTCTGTTGGTTTAACTTGCCGGAGCTCCTGCATATAGATCACTTGTATCAAGTGTTTTCATTGCTAAGTTATATGTGTTAGTGTCGGGGAAATAGTTTGCAGATAATGGAGGAGTAACCCTACATCTATATGTCCTTAGTTCTTACAGAACCTCATAGTTTGAGAAGAAATGCTGATGCAACTGATTTATACAGAATGAACTTTGGCAAGGAAAATAACATTAACCTCATTGTTTATGGTCATGCTTTGTGCATAATCAAAGTTGATGATTAAATGTAAGGAAGTGGTATCTAGTCAGTCCATAAAGATTGCGCCTTTTTTTTTTTGGGGGGGGGGGTGTGGAAAAGTAGCCATTAGTTTGTTCAGGAGACTCAGTGCTGTCTTCAGTTGCCATTGATGTTCCTCCTGTTGAAAAGCTGATGTGTCCAGCTCAACCTTTGTGCTGACATACCATTTCTGATCATGAAAATTGGCTACTGGTGTATGTAGCAGTTCTTAAATCAGCAGTATTATGAAAGGAAATTTGCCCCTCATTAGAATGTTTAAGAAATCTGTCTTTTGAAAAAGTGAACAAATTCTGTCAGACTACAGATGTTTAGCTGTTTATGTTACAAAACTGGAGTTGAGCCTCTTCAGTCTGACTCATTTCTAGGGAAAAAAAATTCTAAATCTTTCCTTCACTTTGAGCAATGTTCCAATTGGGTAAATGAAGTGGAGAAGAGCAGTTTTATTCTGAAGGTAATTGAATTTAAACTATAATATGTGACACAATTTTTGAAAAAACTATAAAAGTGTTTTATTTGTAAATTGGGATTTATTTAAAGTGATTTTGTAATAATGCCCCCAAACTTATCTAGATTTATACATTATACTTAATGCCATTGGCCATTTGTTTTTTTTCTGTTTCTTCTAACCTATACTTTGTCACAGACTTATTTTGAATATGCTCCTATTTTTTTAAGGGTGCTATTCATTATGAAGGTTTCTTTGTAGAGGCCTAATAAAAATGTCTTTTTAAGAAGCCTGTGCATTTAGGTAGGTTTAAACCTAGGAGGATTTTCTTTAGAATGCTCTTTTGCATGTAAAGCACAAACTATGTTTCAGTTTAAATGCACTCCTTCCCTTTAATTTTTATGGGGAAGACAAGTGAGTCACAGACATTCTGTTGAAGGGATATCTAGTCAGTTGCTTGAGAGAGCACAGCCCAAATAAAACAAAGACTGACTAGGTGTAAAGAAATAACCTTAAGATTTTAAAGAAGAGTTGCTGCTTTGTCAGTGCTTATTTAAAGAAAAATACTGCTGGAATATTTCCAATTTCTACTACGTTCACCATCTCTAGTAAGATCTGACATATGTTGAAGTTACATTTTGATTTGGCACACAGCATGTTCAATGATGGTTACTCGCCTAGTACAAGACACGGAGAAGAAACCTTTGGACACAGAGCAGATGACACCTCCTTCAGTTTTGTAGTGTATCCTGGTGTCATTTTCTGTGAATGTGGTCAGGTAGAATTGTTTCTGTTGTTGTTGTTGGGCTTTCTGTTTTTTTTTTTTTTTTTTCCTGTTTGTTTTTGTTTTGTTTTTATTTTGATTTTTTTTCTCGGTCTCTCTTGGTGGGGTGGGGGTGGGCTAAAGCCATAGGAAGAAAAATGTGATGTATGTGTCCAGTATGTACTATTTTGTTTTTGTTTTGCAAGAAGAGTTGAACTATTTTTGATAACAAGAGTAAATGGTGGAAAATGCTTCTTAGTTGTCTTGTCTTTATTTGCTTTCCAAATTTTGGAATTTTATTTAATTCCTTTAAGTGTTAGCAGTGTCTTATGAAACATGTATTTACCTAAAGTTTTGTAACAATTTTGTGTTGAACCCAGATGCCCTGCTATATAAACTTGTAAATCTGTTCTTTATTCACTAATGATCACTGCAAAAATGACTAGAAATGAGATTGTACACATGGATGATTAGGATATATTTTACAAATCTCCCAAATTTTCCTAATATTATGATCCTAAAAATCATAGAGAACTTTATTGATTCCCAAGTTTGATAATCTTAGTTTTGTGTTTTTTGATGCATGGGAGGTTGGCAATATAGACAAAGTGGAAATCACTAGTATGTGAGGGACTTGATTGTTATGTGATATTGCCAATGATGAATTCAGGTTGTTTTTAGCACAAGTTTCTCTTTTTTATGCTGGTATTCTCACTGCCACATTTTTGGAAACCTGTATTACACCTTAAATCTATCAATAAATGATAGTTTTCTAATTCTATGTTGTAGAATACTGAGGAGTTTGGGATAAAATGCTCTGAATGGTTTGTATTACATACATTTGGGGAAAAGTAAGTAATGACAGTGCCTTGATTTCTGTATTTTCTTTATACCATGAGTTATTTAGGAATGATGATCAGTGACTAATGAGGGGTGATTGAGAGGTTATTAGTGAAATAACTAGATTTATTTCAGGATTTGAAACCACTGAAATAATAACAGCATTTAATATGACATATCCTGAATGTTCTTTTGAGTTCTTGTTACTAAGGTAAATGCTCCAGTGATCTTTTACCTTACAAATTGTTTTAGGGTTGACAACTTACCTTTTGGTAAGCTTCATGAGTCTTATGTTTCCATGTAGAGTTAGTATGGTCCTATAGCAAGGATTCCTTTTATTTCTTTGTAGTTTTTGTTTTCTTAAGACAACTCCATGGTGATCTTGCTGAAGAAAAGTTTTATGACAATCAGATGAAATATAAAATAGACTTTTCCCATATCATAGGTAACAAATGCCGTAGGAAAATATTAAATTCAAAGTATAATATATATGTACTTTTTTTGGGGGGGGGGGGGGAAGGTTTTTGCTATGGGGTGCGTGTGCTCGCCAGACAGACAGAGACAGACAGACACACAAAAAGTGAGAAATCACCCCCCCCCCCCAGGGGGTATGACCATGCCACAGTCCCTTTCCCGTTCTCTTCTTGGGATCTTGGGCACGCACGCACACGCGCCCGGCGTGAGTTTTAAGCCAGTAGGGCCAGGACGCGAACCGCAGTTGACTACATGGGAATCCAGCGACACATAGCCATTACACTAACTGCTGGTCCCTCTAATATTTTAATCTTATACTTGGATTGCATTTTATATTTTTTCCTCCTCCTTTTAAAATAATGAAATTTTAGGTCCCTAATACATGCAGTTACTTTAAAATACTACATTACACGTAGGCTAAAATTCTCTTGAATACCTTGAGCCTTTCACTTCTAAACCCTGGTCCTCTTCCCTGGCTCCAGAGGAAATCACTTCTCAGTATAAGATATTCTATACTTGTTTTTGTTTTTGCGAGGTTTTTGGAATAAGGCACGTGCGCTTGCCAGAGAGACAGACAGAAAGTGAGAAATCACCCCTCAGGAGGGATGGCCCTCCGCTTATTCTCCTCTCGGGATCTTGGGCCCACGGGCGTGCACACACACATACACACTGAGAGTTTAAGCCACCAGGTCTGGGACTCTGTCGACTACATGGGAGTCCAGTGACGTAGCCATTATGCCATCTGCTGGTCCCTAGACCTTCTAAAAAATAGTTTTCCCAGGGATTCTAAGATACATTTTTTTTTGAAACTCAGCTTGTTTATGGTGTTACTCTTTCAGACATAAAAATAAGGTGCAAATGTGATTAAAGCCAAGTGTGTAGTAATTACGTATTTCATAATTGACAACTTTATTTAGTTTTGCGAAAAAGGAAAACAAAAGTCATGCAGCCTTCACTTAAACACACCTTAACATTTTCAAAAGCTGAGCAATCGATTTATTTCATGTGATCATTCTAGTTTTGTAAACACTTTGAATGGTGTATTGACATAGATACAAATGCAGGGAAGATATACAGAAGTTTATGCCATTACTCTGGCAATTAATGCTATGCTGTGAAATTCATTTGTCACTGAATTGCATCAAGGGGCCTAGGATATTGTAACAACTTGACATTTCTAGTTCGGTAATCATGATTAGTTACATTTAGCATTATCTTTAGAGGAAAGTTAAATATTAGGTCAGAAAAGTCATGATGCTTTTTAGTACCTCAGAATTCACATTCCTTGCATTCAGCTCTAATAAAGGAATACAGTGAAACACATTCTTAAAATTGCTGAAAATATGGTAGTTTCGGTACAACTAAATTAAAATAGCATATCTTAAATGGAATAGTATTGGTAGTTGTACTTTTCTAACTGTAGACCTCTAAACCCAAATATTGACCAAAGTGAAAGCAAGAGGACTTAAATAAGGAGAAACAAGTTTAAAAAAAGTAAAATATGAGAAAAAGTGTATCATAACACAATTTTATTTTTTTTTTGTTGACTCTTAGAAACAGGTTAGATCATTATGGATAATAAAACCTTTTAACCAAATTTAGCCTCTACACATACTACCTTTTTTATATTTCTACCTGAAATAAAAGTTGTTGCTTTCCTTTTCTAGTAAAGGCTGAATAGGATTGATGCTAAATTTCTTGTATCACATAAATAATCCTAGTAAGTTATCAGTGTGTTTAAGTTATTGTATACAGTGTTTCTTAAAAAATTTAGTTTTATTCTTTTCTGTGAACTATTAGTTGTAATAGTCTTAACGCTTTGACAGTTAAATGGAAGATTAGTTCTAATCATGAAGATTACAAAAAGGGAAACTGGGAAGATTTGTGGTAAGCAAATTTTACTGTAGTAGTTGATGGTACATTTCCTAAATTCTCCTTTTCTCCACTATTTGGCAACCATAGCCCAAAGTTTGATTATTTCAATGCATGTCCTTTATACCACCACCAAGGAGGGACGGAAGTGACACTTTTAGGACTGTAATTAAAAAAAATTATAGAGGAAAATTTGATGACTCTGAAAGTTACTAGAGGGTTTTTACCTATATGAGACCTGTCCATTAAAAAAGTTTCTTTTCAAGGATATTGTATGGTTTGGCTGCACTTGGGTTCCTAAAAACCATAATGTATGATTCTATAATGAGTTACCTGCCACTGCAGGAAACAACAGTTGTCTTTTATGGGCGCACTATTGTTTTTAAATTCTGTGCTAAACACTGGAGTAAATGAAATAGATGAAAAATGAGTTTCTTTCCAATGTGAAGGAAAGATTAGGTTAAGCCTTGACTTTTGGCCTAGTCTAGTATTTATATCATTACCTCTCCAAGTAGGCCTTCTTATAGGAAGTGAAGATGGTGCATCAACTAATTTGAATATTAATAAATCAAGTTTTCCATAGATGTTAGATAAAAAGGTCTTTTAAGTATGAGTCAAATTCTGTATTTGTGTTCATTTGAGAAATTTTTTTCTTTAGATTGGGAGGTTGACAGGCTTGCTAGCAAAGTTGGAAGGCCCAGTGGTTACGGTTCCTGAGGATGTAAAGTGACTAGCAGTTTGGCAGGTCATTGTGAAATTACATTAAGCCAAGTAAGTTCAAGATCTTTGAACTCCAGTACACATACATAATATTTAAAAGAAGTCTCTGAGATGTTTTGGCAGTGCTTTTATTACTAGGGCCCAGTCAATTCTGGAAGCCCTTATACTGCTTTTTCAAGTCACAGAATTTTTTGACTCAAGTTTTCTGCAAATGAAGATTTCTTCTAGGCTCCATGGGAGCTCTGAGTGGGCCTCAGTGATGCTGGCCAACACTGAGGCAACTTCTGCTTCTGTGCAGAGAACTTTGCTTGACACTGTCCCTAAGAGATCCTTAGTAATTCAGCAGTGTTGAATGTTGATTTGCAGATTTTGAAGGTGATGACACGTCATATTCACGTTCAAGGAAGAGCTCTGCAAGGAGTTTGAGGCAAATTGGACTGATCTAGTATATCCAGAGCTATTGCCTAAATACTTTTAAAGTTCCTAGTGCAGATACACACTTGGATAAATCAAAGCCTTTAAAAAGCAGAATGCGAACTTGAGCATCTCTTCAGAAGAAAAACACACTTTGTCCTTTTACGTAGACGTTGGCAGCTACTCTTCATCCACTGACTGAAGAGTCCCATATTTCTCTGGAAGGCTTGTGGTTACTGTTTTACTGCCTTTGTTTCCAAATTCAGAAGGTGAGGCAGGTTCATCTGTTTCATAATCTTCAAGGGAGCTTTAAAAAAACAAAATTGAGTTACTTTTTTTTTTTGTAATAGTGTGTGTGTGTGCGCGCACGCGCGCACACACACATGGGAGAGTCACTGTTGATGGTCTTGTCACTTCATGATTCTCTTTTTCCAGCCCTCTATCTTTTCAAGATCCTAGGCATGAGTGCCTAGCATGTTTTCAGATAGACCCAGGGATCTGAACCCATGGCTGGCCATGACTGCCACCAGGCTGGGCCAGGTTTGTTCGTTTATTTTTACCAGAGGGAGTGTGCACTCAATAGAAAGAGACCCCCCCCCCCCATGGGGTGTGGTCACACAACAACTCTTTTTTTCCTCCATTTCTTCATCCTTTCAGGATTTTGGGTAAGCATACTGATATGTTTTTCAAGCTCTGGGCAGGGACTCGAACTCTGCCACAGCCATGTGGGTAGGCTCCAGCTCCCTGTGCATAGCACTTACTGTACTATGGGCCAGTCACAGTACTGATATTTTAAAAAGTTTCAAAGTTTGGGTAAAAGTCAATATAGCCAGCCAGATATTGAAGACCAGCTTGCAAAGGTATCCTTGATTACTAAATAGCAGTTAAAACTACTGAATGGTCCAGGAGGGCACAACTTGGGGAAAACATACTTCTCTGCCTGTTCTGCAGAGCGCAGAATAGAATTTGTTGAAACTGTTGTATCAAGGTTTCCCTAGAGGCTTTGGTGGGAATGGGAGCATTATGGATGGTTCTATGTTAGGGTGCATTTGAGGTCCATAAAGTAAGGAGCTTTGGATGAATGTTTTCATTAAAGTGGTTTCCATGCAAGCATGGGGAACTTTCTTAACCTCAGATTGCTCTCAGCTTCCCTCTAAGGCTTCCCAAGAAGCACATCTTTAAGTAGTACATAGACCAAAGCTCATTCATGGATTTCCCTCCATTCTACCTTGCTGAACTTGATGGCACACCTAAATGTTCATGCTGGAAGAACTCTGCTCACTCCTGATGTCCCTGAATTCCTATCCTCCAGGCTTGCTACCTCAGATTGGCTTTATACAGAGATAACAAATTTTATATTGGAAATTATGGCTTCCTGGAGTACTGTTAAATCAAGGCTACATCTGAACCCAGATCAATATACACAACCATTAGCAATATACACAACCATTAGCAATGTCTTATTACTTTTTTTTTTTTTTTTTATGATTTGCTACAAGGTGGGTGCACTCACCAAAGGACACAGAAAGTAATAAAGCACCCCCTGGGGGTGACAGTGCAACCCCTTCTCCATTCTCAGGATTTTGGGCATGCTGGGTCTAGGACTCAAACCACAGCCAGCCATGTGGGATCCTGCCACCTTAACAACCATCTTACCTGGCTGGCCCATCTATTAGGTTTTTAAAATTATTATTATTTAAAGAATCATTTATTTCTTTAAATTTGACCACAGAGGGAAAGTGAGAAAGCAAGCCACCAGGTCTGGGACTCAACTGCAGTCAGCCATGTGGGAGTCCAGCACCTTAACCACCATGCCACCTGCCAGCCCTTCTATCAGTTTTTAACACCACTGGCTTAGTCTTGTTATCCTTTACAGGGGCTTTTTGCATTTGAGCAGAAAATCCTGGACATGTCTCTTCATCAACGAGATACCAAGGCTGACTAGTGGGGAAAAACGTGCCGAGACAGGTATATCCAATAGGTGGCACTTATTCTAACATTTTTGAATAGAGGTTAAAGGAGGTTAAACTTTTAAAAAAGTCTACCTGATAGGAAATTGTCCCTCATAAATACCAGTGTATGGTACTATAAAAAATAATGTACAACTTGATCATCTCGCAAAAATACTCCCTTCCGTTCTTGTTTCCTTTTCCCATTTCTCCTTGGGGCCTCAGTGGAACTGTAATATGCTGGAAATGGAGGCTTTAGGAGGGTAACTGCTAATGGGAGTGAAGTGGCTGATGGTATAGCCTCCATTTTTGGGAACAAAATTCTCTTTTTTGGAGAGCTTTTGCTATAGGGTGCGTGCCCTTGTCCAGAAAGAAAGCAAGAAATCACTCCCTGGTGGGGATAGCCATGCTGCAGTCCCTTCTCCATTCTCAGGGTGGGATCCTGGGCAGGCACACACAGGCACCCAGCGTGAGTTTAAGCCGCCAGGACCGTGGTCAACTACATGGGAGTACAGCGACACAGCCATTTATTTACGCCAACTGCTGGCCCTGGAAACAAAATTCTCAAAAGTCGATTTAAGCAGTTCATTTTCAGACTCTTACTACCTGTCACAATGTAAAGCACTCTTCCTTTTGGTGCTCTAACTTGCTGTCTAGAATCTTAGTGTTTTCAATACCTCAGTGTAGGTCTGGGAATAAGATATTTTTTTGGAGTTAAGTCTGAAATGAGACTCATTAAGTAAATGTTCAAACTTGTTGCTAAGCATAAGCCAAATGCTAGGAATACAATGATGAGGAAGACTGAATCAGCCCCCTGAGCATCTGAGGCCTAATGGAGGCCATCTGGAATAGTGATTTAAGGGATTAGCTTTAGAACACAGATTCCAGTCTGGGTTTGATCACTTACTACGACTTTGGGTATGTTTCTTAATCCATCTGCATCAGTTTCCTCAACTAATGACAGTTCCTACTCCTCCATCAGGGTGGAAGTGGAGATTAGGGCAAGAGATAATAAATTTTTATAAAATGTTACTATTGTCATGATGGAGAAGTACTGGGGCTTACTGGAGCATGGTAACATCTACTGGGTGTTGGGTCACAATTATTTTTAGTATGTTATTTGCAAATTTAAAATTTACATAAAGGAGCTTATTAGCATTTTTTGTCAGTATCCTGGAGTCTTCTCTTACTGGCAATGTCTGGGGACAGAATAATCTTTAAAGAGTGTTGAATGGGACTCTATCACTCCCTTAATCTTTTTCAGTGGTTTACTTAGGCTCTGCATGATCTGGCCCCTTCTAAACCTTCCTACCATATTTCCTTTTGTTGCTTACTGTTTTTGGCTATTAACCTTTCAGAGTTTTCCATATGTTTCCTACCTCAGAGTCATTGCACAAAATTTTCCCTCTGCCTAGGACATTTTTGCTTTTTCTTTTTAAAGGTTTTGCCATAGGGTGCATGTGCTCAAGGTGGGGCAGGCGGAGGAGATACCACCCTTGAGGGGGTGGCCATACCACAGTTCTTCATTCTCTCAGGATTTTGGGTATGCACTCACACACACGCCTGGTGTGATTTTCAAGCTGTGGAAGGCCTGTGCAAGTCCAGTGCCTTAACCACTGTGCCATCTGCTGGCCCCTTGCTTCCTCTTTTTTCCATAACATTCCTTTTCAACCTTTAGGTCTCATCACCTCACAAAAGACTTCCATTAGCACCTTCAATTGCAACCTCTCCCAATTACTGGTCTATTTACTTCCTTTATCATTATATAATTAAAAGACTATCTTGAGTATAAAATGTCCATTTTATAACTAATTTCCTTGTCTTTTAGTCTAGTGACTGGCACTAGGTACTCAAAATAAACTGTATCGTGGAAAGTGATGTCCTAATGCCCTTGTGAAGTGATGTGTAGAGTTGCTGGGGAAGAGCAATTTGTAACAGGATGCAGACGTCATCTTGAGGTTACTTAAAATCATTTGTGAGAGTCTTAATTTTTATCCTGCTTTTTAAGAATTCTTGAGAACACGGAGTGAGTACGTTAACTCACTTCAGACCACTTCTGGGACTGTGGTATGGCCACCCCCTCAAGGGTGATATCTCCCCTGCCTGCCCCACCTCAAGCACATGCACCCTATGGCAAAAACCTAAAAAAAAAAAAAAAATTGCAGTTGATTAAACTAGTCATTTTTCAGTCAGCAGAGGGTTCAGAGGATTAAAGCAGTACTCAAAGGATTCAGTTTACTAGAAATCATAGGTATAAAATTGAGGAACAATTTTTAAAATATAGTAGTGTTAACATGAGAGACAGTAATGGCTCATGTAATTTTGCCTTAGAAACCTATTTCCCTAAGTAAGTTTTCCCTATCAGATGAGCAATTACTGGGCAAAAGTATTAAGGCTGTTTCTGCAGATCTTTGAGGTAGAAATATACTAGGTGACATGAGCAGAGAGTAATTGGCTATATGTGGTTTCACAAAGGATTATATGCAGTTTCAGGGTTTTGCCTAGCCATGATCTGATTCCAATTTCTGGGATTATGACTTTAAAGGGACCAAAGGATAGAATATTTGATTTAGGACTTGTCTGGGGACATTTACGACGTATGTTGGCTATAGACACACAGTATAGTTCTCTAATGGCATGTGAATTTTTTTTTTTTTTTTTTTTTTTTTTTTTTTTTTAAATTTGTCAGGGCATGTGTGGTTGCTAGAGAAAGATGGGCTGGGGGTGAGAAAGCACCCTTGTAAGCAACGGTCACGCCACATCCCTTCTCCATCTCTCCCTCTCAGAATTTTGGGCATGCACAAATACGTACCCTGCAAGTTTCTCAAGCCACTGAGTCCAGGACTCAAATTGTGTAGTCAGCCATTAGGAATCCAGCTGCCTTAACCCCTATGCCACATGAATTTTATCTTTATACTTTAAAAAGATATACTAAGAAATTTATATGAAATGGATTAACAAATATTTTAGAAGCTTGATATTTTGGTTCACTGAACTTCCTTAACCCATACAGTGACTAGAAAAATCTTTTCTTTCAACTCTAAGTTTCTTAATATGTACCTACTATTTTCCCTCCTCAGAAAGTTGATCTCACTTCAGTTTTCATGTCTGAGGAGCTTCTATGTTTGCTCAGGGTCACCAGCTTAATCAACTTAATTTTTCTTGTGGCTGTAGATAGTATAAAGATTTGTGATAAGTATTTCCTAATTAGGAACTTGAAAGAAGGAGGGACAGGATTTCATTCCTTTTTACACATTTTATTTGCCGAGCATAGGGTAGATACCAGTAAACATTGATAGAGTAGATACCAGTAACCATTGATGGAAATAAAAATTGGGCTGTATTTCTTTTTTGAATGTAGATAAAAATAAAACATTATTTTATGTCTGTGTAAAGGGACCTAAAATATTGAGCTTGGTACAAACAACAAAGACTCAAAACTATTTTATCTGTAAAATTCTGAGTTATGCTTTGAAATGTTAATTCTCTCTGTACCCTGCATTCCTAGATGACTGCTTCAGTTAGTTTCTGGCTGGTCTTTGCCTATGGTGTCTTATTTTCCAGTATGATGAAAGTATAATAAATGTAGAAGTCTTAGAGTAATTCATTTATGTTTATATTTAACATAAAGGGAAATGCCACCTTTAAAAACATTTAGTGGATGGGGCTAGATGGTGGTGTAGTGGTAAGATGTAATTCTGTGTGGGACCAGCAGTTGGTGTAATGGCTATGTTGCTGGGCTCCCATGTAGTCGACTGCAGTTCAAGTCCTGGACCTGGCAGCTTAAACTCACGCCGGGTATGTGTGCGTGCGTGGTCAAGATCCCAAGAGGAGAATGGAGGAGAAGGGATTGTGGCGTGGCCATCTCCCCGGGGGGGGTGGGGGGTGATTTCTCACTTTCTATCTCTCTGTCTCTCTTTCTGGTGAGTGCACGCGCCCTATAGCAAAAACCTCCCCCCACCCCCAAGAAATGTAATTCTGTGTGAGGCAATCCCACATGGCAAAGTTCCCAGTTCAAGTTTAGGACATCTCTGAGTATGTGGGGCACACATACTTGCCCATGATGCACTGCTGGCTGAAGGCTGGGAGTAGATTGCATTATTAGGACCTTGTTGGGAATACTGTGTCTCCCACAACTCCCTCTCTCAAAGGAAGGAAGGAAGAGAGAAGGAAAGGAAGAAAACCACTCAGAAGATAATTCTAAACTGCCTAAATGTTCAGTAGGAAAATGGATATGGGTTATTGGAGTTACTACTTGGCAAAACACACCAAATCATTAAAAATCATGTTTCTTCACATACTAGTAACATTAAATCTCAAAAAGAAAGAATGGTTATCTGAAACATTAGAAATGAGGGTCATTTTAATCTCTATATAATTTTCTGCAGGAAGCTTTTATTTTCTGTTAATTATATAAAGACTCAGAATAAAAAGCAAAATGGTGCTTTTAAAAAATTATTTAATTTTATTATCTTTTTTATTTATTTATTTTTGCTATAGGGCACATGCACTCAGCAGAGAAAGACAGAGACAGAAAGTGAGAAAGAAAGTCGCCAGGTCTGGGACTTGAACCACGGTCAGCCATGTGAGAATCCAGCACCTTAACTACCACACCACCAGCTGGCCCCCAATTTGTTTAATCTGAATTACTCAAATACAAAGCCATTGGTAAAACACCAGAATATCATGTAAGAAAGCATTTTTAAGATAATGTAAAAGGCTCTTAATTAAAAATCTGAGGGCTGGCCATGTAGCCTACTGGCTAAGGGAGCCATATTCTAAATGCTAAATGTGGTTTGAATCTCAGCCCCACAAGCTTAAAAAACATGCCAGGCACATGCCACACATGCTTGTGTGTGCCCCAAGTCCTGATGGTATGGAGAGGTGCAAGACAAAGGATTGCACTATGGGTGTACCCCATTGGGTGTGTGCTCACGCTCGCACTCTCTCTCTCTCTCTCGTAAGTACTCATGCACCCTGGCAGTTAAAAAAAAAAAAAAAAACTGAGGCAAAAAAAGTATCACAATCAAATTAGCAGGAAAGCTTGTTTCCAATTATTGCAGATTTTTTAAAAGATGATTATCACAGAAGATCCTTTAGCCTGACTTAAATTTTTGTCAAGTTTTCAACTTTATTGCTGAAACCGTTAAGTATAAATATGGTATAAAAGATAACTTATCTTTAAAAATTTTTTTAAAAATAATTATTTAATTAATTAATTTATTTGACCAGAGAAGGACAGAGAGAGAGAGAGAGAAAGCAAGCCTTTAGGTCTGGGACTCGAACCACAGTCGAGTGGGACTCCAGCGCCCTCAATCATGCCACCTGCCGGCCCTGATAATTCACTGTCTTTACCTAGGTGACACATGGTTGAATAGGCTTAAGTAATGGCTACCCTGTCTTTCTGGTTTCCACTATGACCATTCATTACTCAGGTTAAAAAAATTTATTTCATTATGGGGTTTTCTCATGCCATGATTCCCATCCCCTGGTCCTTACTAGTCAGGATCTTGGGCTTGCGCACTGGGCACGTTTCAGGTTGACTAGGGATCTGAACCCAGTCAGCCATGTTGCTTCTAGCACTGCAGAGCAGCATGCTACTTCCTGTGCCACCATGGCTGCCTTGTGGTTGAATTTTTAGAAATTTTGTTGTATGCTGTGACTACTCATGTGTTAATCTACAGTGTCTGCAGCCTCAGATTTACGGAGCCCCTTGGCCTTCCTTCACCTTATTGAGACCTAGAGTCGTTACTGGGTTACTTACTGAAGACACTGCACAAGTACCAGCCTTGAACTCATGAGGTATAGGCACTTGGGACAAGATTACTGATGCCTGTGCTTAGACAGTCAAGTAGATGGAGAATTTATTGTTTTCAGGAGTGTAAATCTCCTGGCCGCCTGCAGACTTCCATGCAGAGTGCCTGGCTGCTGGAATATTGTCTTCTGTCCCATTCAGTAAATGTCTGCTGAGGAACGTCCTACATCTGTAACATCCACCAGGTGCTAGGATTACAAGATTTAAGAAAAGGTTCTTTGCCCTTGAGGAGCCCTCAATTTAGCAGCAAAACAAATAACTTCATTTTGGGTGTGTGAGCATTTATATGCCAGACTCTGTTAGATGCATTATTATTTATTTTTTTGAGAGTTTTTTTTTGCTATAGGGCGTGTGTGCTCTCCAGAAAGACATAGACGGAGAGACAGAAAGTGAGAAATCACCCCCCAGGGGGGATAGCCATGCCGTGATCCCTTCTCCATTCTTGTCTCAGGATCTTGGGCACGCACGCACACGCGCCTGGCGTGAGTTTAAGCCACCGGGTCCGGGATGCGAACCGTGGTCGACTACGTGGGAGTCCAGCAACATAGCCATTACGCTAACTGCTGGTCCCAGATGCATTATATTTTTATCTCTTAATTCTTAGTACAAGCCCGCTGTTCATTCAGTAGATCTTTACTGTGTGTCAGCTCAGTGAGGCAGGTGATATCTTTATTGTATAGGGGATGCTGGGATTCTGCTGCCTGTGATCATACAGCTAGGAAGTGATAGAGCAAGAATTTGAAATTAGAAACTACAAATTAAATGTAATTTTTAAATACAAATTTGAAATTGCACACTCTTAACCTGAGGTTATACTGCATCTCTTCCCATACACGGAACAGTAATAGCTACGATTTATCAGAAACTATGCCAGGTGTTTACATACGTTATCTCAGATTCTCACAACCACCTTGGAAGGTAATTGCTGGTATCTTCTGAAACTGAGCCTCAGGAGTCAGGTAACCTGTCCAGCTGGTGAGTGGACCAGATCTGTCTGGCTTCTAAGTTTCTGCTCTTTTTTCACGGTACCAGTATTTTTCCTCCTTTCAAATATCTGAATCTGGCAATTTCTGTTTGACAGAATCACTCTGACTTATTTGTAGTTCCTCTTGCAATGAGGCCCTATATGGTACAGCCTTGGGATTTTGGGTCTGGTCTTGCTTTGGAACCAGTCAAGTCAGCTATACTCCTGTAAGTGGGCTTTTATTTTCCTTGTTTACATTTTAGTGCTCACCCTATAGGCTATGACTGTAAGCCTTCTCTCCCCTTGGGACCTCCTCACCCACATGTGTTCTGTGTGGGCCTTATCTCCCACAATATAAGAGGCCTGTCTAGCAAGAGCCTCTCACATACACTGGTCAAATTTCATTACAGCAGTCTCTGCATCTCTTCTAGTGACCCTCACCAGTATGTCTGATCGCCTCTTCTCTCTCGTTTCCACACACACTGGCTCCTTCTCTTAGTGCCACTACAACTTTAAAAAACTGTTGCACCAACCAATTATGTATTCTTTCTAGCTGCCACCCATTCTTTTCTGTTTAGACGATCATACATCTAAGAGTTTAGATCTGGTATTGCTATTTTCTTCCTTTTAGAACAACAGTATAAATGTATAGTATAAAATGTACTTTTGTAAAACATCAATTTTCTGTTTGCACAGAAATATCTAGAAGGATATAATCAAAAGGTGATAAGATAGGCTGTTTCTGGGTGGTGGTTTAGGTGAAGATTTTTGTTTATAGTCTTAATTTTCTGCAGTGAACATTGTGTAAACAGGTAAAGAAGAAAAATAACTGCTTTTTATTAAGGTAATACATGCTTATTATATTAGGTTGTTGGGAAAGTCATGACATACTTTTCTATGCGAAAATGGATCACTACTTTCCAGACAACCCAATATTAATCTTATCAATTATAGAACAGTATTAAAAATTTTACTTGCAAGTCCACAACCCAGAGTTAATCACTGTTAATATTTTGGGAGGTTATCTTTTAGCTTGTATGTATATACGTATACATACTTTTTTTTTTTTTTTCCCTTTTTGAGAGATTTTTGCTATAGGCGCACCAGAAAGACAGAGAGACAGAAAGTGAGAAATCACCCCCCCCAGGGGGGATGGCCATGCCACAATTCCTTCTCTATTTTCCTTTTGGGATCTTGGGCATGCATGCACACGCGCCCAGCGTGAGTTTAAGTCACCAGGTTCAGGACTCGAACAGCAGTCGACTACATGGGAATCCAGCGACATTGCCATTACACCAACTACTGGGCCCGATACATATATTTTTAATACCAAAATATCACAATTTTATAAACTTAATTTTTGTAGAAAATTAAATCTGTAAGTATGACATTTATATAGTTGCATATTATACATAGATACCGTAACTTATTTAACCATTCTATTATTGTACCTTTCTGTTGCTTCATAAAGAATTTTTATTTGCCAGAAGGCATATGCATGATCTGAAGAGAGACAGGGAAAAAAGAAAGCACCCCTCACAGTGCATGATCCTACTGCAGGCTCTTTCCCTCCATCTCTTCCCCCTTTTTGGGATTTTGGGCACAAGTGTGCATGCACCCAGTGCATTTTTCAAGCTGCTGGGTCAGGAACTTGAACCCTGTGGTTGGCCATGTGGGATCCAACGATGTTAAACACCAGGCCACAGGCTGACACACTTCAAAAATTTTTATTTTAGAATTAGCTATGACCAATGCCTATTGTTTGGATAGAACCATTCTATTCACATTTTGAATGTTTTATAATACATACTCAGAATTAAAATTAGGAAGACAAAGGGTATAAATTCAGGCTGCTGCTACATACTGTCAAATCACTTTCTAGGGGGCTGGCAGGTGGCATGGTGGTTAAGTGTGCTGGACACCCACATGGCTGACCACGGTTCGAGTCCTGGACCTGCTTGCTGGCTTGCTTTCTCACTTTCTCCCTTCACTTTCTCACTCTGTCCTTCTCTGGTCAAATTAAAAATATATAAAGTTAAAATAATTTTTTTTTCTTTTTTTTTTGGAGAGGTTTTTGCTGTAGGGCAAGTACACTCGCCAGACAGAGACAGAGAGACAGAAAGCGAGAAATCACCCCTCAGGGGAGATGGCCACACCGCAGTCCCTTCTCTTCCATTCTTCTCTCGGGATCTTGGGCACGTGCGCACACGTGCGTGGTGTGAGTTTAAGCCACCGGGTCCAGGACTCAAACCACGGGCAACTACATGGGAGTCCAGCGACATAGCCATTGCACAACTGCTGGTCCCAAGTTAAAATAATTATTTAAAAAAAATTTTTTTTTCCTAGGGACATTGGGCCAATATGCTTCTGCTGGCAACGTCTAAAAATGTTGTCTTCTTAGAGAGCCTGGAGAAAGGTGTTTCTGCAATGCGCTTCCTCTAAGAGAGGGCAGAAGAAATGCTGTATTTGAACTTCATCTGTTCTCCCTGCACATGCAGGGACCCTGTCCACATTCACCAGTATGCAATAATGTTTAATATATGGTAGCAATGCAAACATACTGAATTAATATTATCTTTTAAAATATTGCTGTTAAATTAATAAGTTTTTTAAAGCTCTTTTTAAAAAACAGCCTAATTTAGGTATAACTTACGTACTATAGAGTTTATCAATCTTAAGTGTAGAATGCATTTTAGTAAATTTTTATAATTTACCATTATGACAACTTATTTTGGAACACTTGCATTTCTTTACCTGCTCCTCCTCTCCCTTATGCCTGTTTGCATTCAGTCTTCACTCCTGTTCCTGGAATTACGTAACCACTGACCTGCTTTCTGGTGCTATGATCAAGAAATTCACCTCTATAATATATAATGTATATTTAATGCAGAGTCTTTAATGCAGAATGTAGAATAATGCAGTCTTTTTTTGTGTAAATGTTTTTGAGGGCTGTATCCATGTTATTTCATATTCATCTTATTTTTGAGATATAACTGATACTCAATAAACTGCTCATACTTTAGGTACATAATTAAAAAGTTTTGACTCTTGTATATATCTGTGAAATTAACAGAAGATAGTGAAAATATCCATCACCATCACACTCTACCACAGTTTTCTCATGCTCCTTTGTAATCACTGTTTCCCTTCCTAAGCAATTACTCATTTGCTTTCTGTCCTATAGATCAGTGTACATTTAAAGAATTTTGTATAAATGAAATCATACAGGGCTGGCCCCATAGGCTAGGGCTTAAGGTAGAAGGATCCCACACCGCTGAGCAGTTCGAATCCCAGCCCCAACAATCTGAAAAATACGCCAGGCCCGTGTGCCCCAAATCTGGACAGGATAGAGAAATGAAGAAGGGATTGTGATGTGACCATGCCCCACTGAAGGGTGCTTTCTCCCTCTGGCAATTAAGATAAATAAACGAAATCATACAGTATGTATTCTTTTTGTCTGGCTTCTTTTACTTGATTTGATTATTTTGAGGTTCATCTATATTATAATTATCAATGGTTCATTCCTTTATTTTTTATTAAAATTTTTTAAAAGTATGTTTATTTTCTGCATTAAGAAAAATTTTGTTTTTGCCCTAGTATTCATGTACTCCATGGAGAGAGTGGGGAAAGGGCCATGCCACAATTCCTTCTTCAGTCTCCTTTTGGGGATTTTGGGCATGTACACACATGTGCCCAGCATGTTTTTTTATTTTTAATTTTTTAATAGACCATAGATTCGCTTATTTTTTTTATTTTTGGAGAGGTTTTCGCTATAGGGCGCGTGCGCTCGCCAGACAGAGAGAGACATAGAGACAGAAAGCGAGAAATCACCCCCCAGGGGGGATGGCCACGCCGCAATCCCTTCTCCTCCATTCTCCTCTAGGGATCTTGGACACGCACGCACACGCGCCCGGCGTGAGTTGTAAGCCACCGGGTCCGAGATGCGAACCGCGGTCGACTACGTGGGAGTCCAGCGACATAGCCATTATACTAACTGCTGGTTCCCAGATTCGCTTATTTTTAACACCCACCATACCATGAATTCATAGGGAATAGGTTCCAGCAGCTCAGGCTCCTTTCCATTGGTTCTCACAGAGTGTGCTTCTCTGGGTGGAGCAGGCTGGCGCTTCAGTTGAACCCAGGTACCTCCCTCTTTGGCTTCCTTCTTTTTCTGGTCACTTTCCTTTACACGTTTTAGGATGCTATCTCTGCTCTTAGAATGCTTAATATGCTCAATACGCATATTAATTCTCTTGGCAAGAATCTTGCCCTTAACTTGTTTATTTACAACAATGCCAAAGGCATGTTGGGTAACACTGTAGACTCTTCCAGTTTTGCCATGGTAACATTTGTGGGGCATTCCTTTTTGAACAGTACCCATTTCCTTGATGTCTACAATATCATGTTTCTTGTAGATTTGCCAAAGGAACGACTCCATATGTTCTAAAAGGCCTAGAGAACATATATTGGGTGCCTCTCTTCTTTCCCTTTGTGTTTGTAATTTTGGTTCATTACTGGAAGATGGCAGTTCTGGCCAAAAGGCTGCCCAGCATGTTTTTGAAGCTACTGGGTCTGGTACTCAAACCAGACAGCCAGCCATAAAAGATTCAACCGCTTTAACAACCATGTCACTGGTTGGTCCTTCATTCCTTTATTGCTGAGTAGCATTCCAGTGTATGTATATACAATGTTTTATTTATCAGTTTACAAGTTTGATTGAGTTTTGGGCTATTATACTGCTAGGAATATTCACATGCAAGTCTTTGAGCATTTCTCTTCAATAGCTTTATAGGAGTGGAATTACTGGTTTATATGGTAAGTGTATGTTTAACTTTTTAGGAAATTGCCAAACTTTTCTAAAGATGTATAGTTTTACATCTCTATCAAGCCAATGTATGAGGGTTCTATATTATTGCCAACTAGTGATTTTAGTGATTCCAGTGACTGTGTAGTGTGGTTTAATGTGCATTTTCACAATGCTTAATTATACACAGCATCTTTTCTTTAAAAAAGAAAATTATTTATTATTTTAAAATTTGCTATATAGGGATGTGTGCTCGAGAAAGAGAGAGAGAGAGAGAGAGAGAAGGAAAATGAGAAAGCAGGTCACCAGATCTGGGACTTGAACCATGGTCAGCCATGTAGGAGTTCAGTGCCTTAATCACCACACCACCTGCTAGCCCCTAACATCTTTTTATATACCTATTTGCTGTCTGTACCTTTTAGTGAAGTATTCATGTAAAAATCTTTTGTCCTTTAAAAAAAATGGCTTTTTAGTCTTTAAAATATTGAGATACAAGTTCTTTATGTATTCTGGATAGCAATCCTTTATCAGAATATACTGGAAATATTTTCTTCCTGTCTGTATTCTCTTAATGTGTCTTCTGAAGAGCCATAGCTTTCTATTTTGAAGGAAGTCCAGTTTATCCATTTTTAAAATTGCTCTTGACTATTTTTTATTTTTTGGCTATAGGGCGTGTGCGCTCACCAGAAAGACAGAACGAGACAGAGAGATAGAAAGCGATAAATCACCCCCCAGGGGTGATGGCCACGCTACAATCCCTTCTCCTCCATTCTCCTCTCGGGATCTTGGACACATGCACACGCACCCGGTGTGAGTTTAAGCCACCGGGTCTGGGACTTGAACCGTGGTTGACTACATGGGAGTTCAGCGACATAGCCATTACGCTAACTGCTGATCCCTGCTCTTGACTATTCTAAGGTCATGAATAATTTCCTTCTGTTTTATTCTAGAAGCCTCACAGTTTTAGCGCTTAGTTTAGATTGGTGACCCATTCTAAGTACACAGTGCAAGGTATGGATTTAGATTATTATTATTTTTTTTTTTTGGCTTAAGAACATCCAATTATTTTAGCATCATTTTTGAAACAACTACCCTTTTCCTTTGGTTTGAACATTGGCCATATGTATGTATCTATTTTTGGTGTGTTTTATTGATTATGTGCATACTTATCAATGCTACAATGATTTTTTTAATACCTTTTTTTTTTAAGAGGTTTTTGCTATAGGGCGCATGTGCTCGCCAGACAGAGAGACACAGAGACAGAAAGTGAGAAATCACCCCCAGCCGCAATCTCTTCTCCTCTGTTCTCTTCTCGGGATCCTGGGCACGCACGCACACACGCCCAGCGTGAGTTTTAAGCCACCGGGTCCGGGATGCGAACTGCGGTCGACTACGTGGGAGTCCAGCGACAAGCCATTACGCTAACTGCTGGTCCCAATGCTACAATATTTTGATGATTGCTTTGAAATCAGGTAGCTTAAGTCCTTAAATGCTTTTTCACAAAATGTTTCACCTTAGAACCAGCAGATGGCATAGTGATTAATGTCACATGGTGGAAACTGGTTTGAGTCCTGGACTCAGTGGCTTGAAAATCCTGTTAGGCACGTGTATGTGCGTGTGCATGCAGCCAAGATCCCAGGAGGAGAATGGAGAAGAGATTGTGGGGTGGCCATCCCTCCTGGGGGGGATGATTTCTCACTTTCCCTCACATTATCTCTGTCTCTCTCTATGGTGAGCACATGTGCTCTAAGACAAAAACATCTTAAAAAATGTTCCACCTATTCTAGGTATTTCTCATTTTTATATAAATTTTAGGATCAGTTTACTAATTTATGTAACAAAAGTCTATTGAAATTTTATAGGGTTAGAGTTATATCTGTAGATCAATTTGGGGGAGAACTGATATTTTAACAGTACTGAACTTTCTAAGCCTTCTCTTTATTTAAAGTCTTTAATTTCACTTAGCAATTTTTTTGTAATTTTAATTGTGCAGATATTATATTGGGATATGATAAGTAAGATAAATATGTCAGAAAAGTCATGACATATTTTTTCTGTTTTTGTATGCAAAAATGCATCATGACTTTTCCGATGACCCAATAGTTTTTTTGTTATAGTTATTCCTAAGTGTTTTATTCTTTTTGATGTGATTGTGAATAGAATTAGTCTTTGTATTTGAATTTCATTATTGGATTGTTCTTTGCTGATACATGGAGTTTCAACTGTATTTGAGCTTGTGTTCTGGTACTCTGCTAATGGACTTAATAGTTCAGGTATCTTTTATTTATATATATATATATATATACACACACACACACTTTTTTTTTTTTTTTTTTTTTTTTTTTTTTTTTTTTTGAGGAGAGAGGTTTCGCTATAGGGAACGTGCGCTTGCCAGAAAGACAGAGAGACAGAAAGCGAGAAATCACCCCCCAGGGGGGATGCACCCGCAACAATCCCTTTTCCCTTCTCCTCTCGGGATCTTGGACACACACACACACACACACACACACACACACCTGGTGTGAGTTTAAGCCACCGGGACTCGAACTGTAGTCAACTACATGGGAGTCCAGCAACATAGCCATTATGCCAACTGCTGGTTCCTCTTTTTTTGTATTTTTCTTAGTGCTTTTTATTTATAGGTCACATCATCTATGCATAGAAGTTTTAGTTCTTCCTTTATGATGTGAATACTTTTAATGTCTTTTTCTTGTCTTACTGCACTATACATAGGGTCCACATTTACAGAGCTGAGTAAAAATGGCGAGGAACAGAAAACATACTGGCTTGGTTCCTGATCTTAGCGGGGAGGCATTCAGTTTTTCATCATTAAGTGTGTTAACAAGTTGCTTGCTATTTGTATTTGGGTGAGAATGATTGTGAACGCATGTTGGATTTTTTGGTCAACAACCGTGTACTTTTGTCATTCTACCAATAATGTACATAACATGAATTGATTTTTGGATGTTAAGCCACCTTTCCATTCCTGGGATAAACTCCACTTAGTCATGGCGTATAATCTTTTTTACATGTTGGTTGGTAAACTGATTTTTTTGTAAGAAGTTTCATATTGATGTTTATGAGGGATATTAGTTTGTAGCTTTGTTTCTTATGATGGCTTTGGTAACAGGGTAATATTAGCTTTATAGAATGAGTTTGGAATATTCCAAACTGTTTTCTGAAAGTATCTGTGAAAGACTAGTATTAGTTTTTGTAATTTTTTCTTTAAACACTTAACGGAATTTACCAGTGCAGTAATGCCAGAGGGCACATTCACGAAGGAGAGAGAGAAAGAGAGAGAGCGAGAGAGAGCAAGCACTCCCCCCATGGGGTATGATCATATCATAATCCTTTCTCCATCCTGTCAGGATTTTGGGCACACATGCACGTGCACTTGGCACTTTTCATGCCATTAGGGCTGAGATTCAAATTGTGGTTGGTCATGTGAGATCTGGTTCTCTTAACCCCAAGACTACAGGGGGGAAGACTTTTACTAATGAAGTATCTTTTCTTAAAAAAAAAATTTATGCCAGAGGGTACAAGCGTATGTATGTATGTGTGCATATGCGCACATGCAAGAGATTCCCAAGGGAAATGGTCATGCCACAATCCCTTCTCCTCCATTTCTCTACCTTGTTTGGATTTGGGGTGTGCCCGCACACATGCCTGTCATGTTCCTCAAGCTGCCAGGTTCAGGATTTGAACTGCAGGGTCGGCCACATAGAATCTGGCTGCCTTTACCACCTAGTTCTGATCCCTAGGTTCTGTATCTTTATTTGATATTGGTCTGTGCTAATTTTCCATTTCTTCTTGAGTCAGTTTTGGTAATTTGACCTTTTCTAGGATTTTGTTCCTTTTTATGTAAGGTGTGACATTTACTAGGTTCAGGTTCACACTATCTCCTTACAGTTCTTTTAACTTCTATAATGGCTATTGTGATACTCCCTTGCATTCCTGATTTTGTTAATTTGTGCCTTCTCTTTTTGTTCATCTGGCTGAATATCTGTTTTTTCAGAGAATCAACTTTGAGTTTCATTAAGCATTTATATTGATTTCCTGTTTCCTAGTTCATTTCTACTCTGATTTCTACTGATTTTCATTTCCCTCTTTCTGCTTACTTTGGGTCTTGTATGCTTATGTTTTTCCAGCTTAGACTGGAAGCTTGATATTAGAGCCTCTTAAGTTTTCAATGCCTCTTGAAGTACTGTTTAACTGCATCTTACAAGTTTTCATCTTTTCCATTCATTTCAATATAACTTAAAAATTTCCTGTGCTTTGACTTGTGTCTTTAGGAACATGTTATTTAATTTCCAGATATTTTGGGGTTTCTAGATTTCTTTCTGTCATTGATATCTAATTTAAATCCATTTTGGCCAGGCAACAAATTTATATTACTTGGGGCCGGCAAGTAGCATGGTGATTAAAGGCGCTGGACTCCCACATGGCCAACCACGGTTCAAGTCTCTGACCTGGTGGCTTGCTTTCTCACTTCCTCTTTCTCTCTCTCTCTGATCAAATTGGAAAATAATAATGATAAAGTTAAATAAAATAATTCTTTAAAAAAACCCCAAAAAACAAATTTATATTACTGTAATCCACTTGAGTTGGTAAAGTCATGTTTCATCAGCCTAACATATGATCTGTCTTGGAGAAGTTCCTGGTGTGGTTGTGTCTAATATTGCTTAAATTCAGTATGTTCATTGTGTTGTTCAGGTCTTGTGTATCCTTACAAACTGTAGTTCTATCCGTTACTGAATGAGGAGATTGAAATCTCCAGCTATAGGGGCCAGCAGATGGCAGTTATGTCACTAGACTCTCACATGGTGGACCTCAGTTCAAGTCTCAGACCCACTGGTTGTGACTGAGTTTTAACTCACGCCAGGTGCATGTCCATTGTGTGTTCAAGATCCCAGGAGAATGGAGAAGGATTGCAGCGTGGCCATCCCCCGAGGGGTGATTTCTCACTTTCTCTCTCACTGTGTCTGTTGTCTCGTTCTCTCTGGAGAGTGCATATACCCTAAGGCAAAAACCTTTACATACATACATAAATAAAGGAAATTTCTAGCTATGATTGTTGAATTACTTCTCAAGAGTGGAAATTTTTGTTTAATGTATTTTGTGGTTTTGTTGTGAGGTACCTGTACATTTAAAATTGTCATATCTGTCATATCTGTAACATTGGTTTAGTAGGAATTTTCATGTTTGTTTCCTGGGTGAAATTTCTAGCTTTTGACTGTGTTTTTAGAATTCTTACTGTTGGTTTTGAAGAACCCTATTTATAAAATAATGCTATTTTTCATCTGATGTGTCCCAGTTTGCCTGTCTTTTGATTGTGATACAGACTGTGTTACTTTTTAACATATTTGAATATGTAATTTCCTTATCATTTTCTCTTATTACTTTTATTCTTTTAATGTCTTTTTATTTGCATGCAGAAGTTTATTTAGTATGCACTTTTTCATCTCATGATGGAGAGACATTTTACTAACTAGTTAGTCTTTTCCTGACACTTTTTAAAAACAGATGCATGTATTTGCTGGAGAGACAGAAAGAGACAGAGACAGAAAGTGAGAAATCACCCTCCAAGGGTATGGCCACATCATCCCTTCTTCTCTATTCCCCTCTTGGGATTGTGGGCATGCACACACACATGCCTGGTGTGAGTTTTAAGCCACCAGATCTGAGATTCGAACTGTGGTTGACTACATGGAAGTTTAGTAACATAACCATTATGCTATCTGCTGGTCCCTTCCTGACACATTTTTAGATGTGATTTTGGCATAGTGGTTATGTTGCTGGACTCCCATGTGGCTGACCATGGCCTGAGCAGGACTCAGCAGCTTAAAACTCATGCTGGGCACGTGTGCGTGCATGCCCAAAATTCTAAGAGGAGGATGGGCTGTGTTGTGGCCATCCCCCGCCTCCCGTGTGTTCTCGCCTTTTCTGTGTGTTTCTGGTGAGTGCATGTGCCCTATAGCAAAAATCTCTTAATTAAAAAAAGGTGTGATCGGGACCAGCAGTTAGTGTAACGGCTATGTCGCTGGACTTCCACGTAGTCAACCGCGGTTCGAGTCCTGGACCTGGCGGCTTAAACTTATGCCGGGCCCGTGTGCGTGCATGCCCAAGATCCCGAGAGGAGAATGGAGGAGAAGGGATTGTGGCATGGCCATCCCCCCCCCCCCCCGGGGGTGTGTGATTTCTTGCTGTCTGTCTCTTCCATCTCTCTCTGTCTTTCTGGCGAGTGCATGCGCCCTATTGCAAAAACCTCTCCAAAAAAAAAAAAAAAAAAAAAAAAAAAAGAAAGAAAAAGAAAAAAAATAGAAAGAAAAAAAAAAGATGTGATCTTTATCATATACTGCATTGCCATCCACAAATTTTCTGTGGCATGGGTATTATGTGGGTTTAATTATTATAGCTTTTACTCTACTTCTCTTGTTTCCACTACACCTCTATTTCATTTCAAAATCACTGCTATTCTTGTGTCATTATTGTTCCATGTGAGTTACAGAATTAGCTTATCAAATTCTACATTATGTTTTGGGGGTTATACTAAGTTAATAAATTAATTTGAATATGGCAACTGGTCTTTATTTTTTGGTGGAATTTTATAGTTTTTTTAATATATATTTTTCAGGCCATTTTTTTCTTGCTATTGTGACTAATTTTTTTCTTATATTTTTAACTGGTTACTTTGAGGACATGGGATTAATAATTTTTATTCATTAATTTGGTGTTTGTCTTATTTTGCTTAGTTTTAAAGATTTTGTTTTGTAAACTGGAAAATATATTACATTTTTATCAACTGCCTTAAAATACTTTTAAGTTTTCTGATTTTTCCCCCTTTTAATTCGTTAATGACAGATCTTGTGAGGATGAACTGTTGCTGCAATCTTGGAATGATGATATATTTCTTTACATGAGGGGTCTTCAAAAGGTTAATAGAAAAAGTGTATTATGAAAAAACTATGCATGGGGTTCAAAATATTTCTATACCAAAATAAACTTGTTGTAAAATATTTGAACAGGATTTAGTTTGAGGTAGTAAAGGATAAGCCATCAGTTTGAAAAGAGCCCTATTAGAGAGGCATGAATCTGCTAAAACTGAAGCAGTAACAATCATCAAATTTATGGTGATGCCTGGGTGGAAGAACAGTAAAATAATCAATGCTTTACAAAATGTTTATGGGGACAATTCCCCAAGGAAATTGGCAATTAAACAGATAACTCTCTTTTTTTTTTTTTTTTTAAGAGATTTTTCTTATAGGGTGTGTGTGATTGCCGGAGAGAGAAGAGAGAGACAGAGAGACAGAAAGTGAGAAATCACCCCTCCCCTCCAGGGGATGATAACATCAAAATCCCTTCTCCTCTATTCTCCTCTCAGGACTTTGGGCATGCACACACATGTGCCTTACGTGAGTTTAAGCTGCCAGGTCTGGGACCTGAACCTCAGTTGACTATGTGGGAGTCCAGCAACATAACCATTACCCCATCTGCTGGTCCCTGGATAATATATTTTACGAAGGGATGAGAATGTTGAATATGATGCCTGCAGTGGCAGATTATCCATATCAATTTGCAGAGAAAAAATTAATCTGGTTCATGCCCTAATTAAAGACCAATGACTAATAGTAGAAACAATAGCCAACATTACAGACATCTCAATTGATTCAGCTTATAAATTCTGATTGAAAAATTAAAGTTGATCAAACTTTTTGCTTAGTGAGTGCCAAAATTGCTGAACCCATTAGGTGCAGACAAAAGCAGTTTTCAATAGAAATTTTAAACAAGTAGGATCAAAACCTTGAACCATTTCTTCAAAGAATTGTAACAAGACATGACATATGGCTTTACCAGTACAATCCTGAAGACAAAGCACAATCAAAGCAATGGCGACCAAGAGGTGGAAGTGGTCCATCAAAGCAAACACAGACTGGTCAAGAACAAAGGACATGGCAACAGTTTTTTCAGAATGCTCAAGACTTTTCCACTTGTTTGGCTTTCAGGACAGCCAAGGAATAACATCTGTTTATTATGAATTTTGAAAATGTTAGCCAAAGCTTTAGCACAAAAATGTCTGGGAAAGCTTCCCCAGAGTCTTTCTACACCATAACAGTGCTCCTACTCATCTCTCTCCTCAGACGAGGGCAATTTTGTTATCCACCTTATAGGCCTGATTGGCTCTTTCTGATTTCTTTTTGTCTCCTGATATTAAAACAAAACCAAACCTCTAAAGAGCACCCCATTTTTTTCTTCAGTTAATGGTTTTTTTTTTCTTTTTCTTTTTTTTTTTTTTAAAAAAGACTGCATTGACATAATCATATTCCCAGGATCCTAAGTTCTTTACGGATGGACTAAATAGCTGGTATCATCGCTTAAACAATTGTCTTGAACTTGATGGAGCTTATGTTGAGAAATAAAGTTTATATTTCTAATTTTTATCCTCTAATTCCATCTTTCCATGAACCTTTGGAAGTTCCCTCATATATTGGTAGATTTGAAAAGTTGAATCTTCTGTGGTTGAGTTTTTATATGTGTACATTAGAGGTAACAATATCTACTTAAAGAGCTTTCTGTGAACTCAATGAATTAAATATTAAGAAAAGTACTTGGTAAATAGTATGCTTTATTTTTTGTTTAAATAAAAGTGTTAATTTATTCCTACTATATACTTTATTTGGGTCTATGTAGTCATCCTATTTTTTTTTTTTTTTTCTGCTATAATGTACGTGTGCTTGCTGGAGAGAGAGAAACTGATAAAGCATCCCCCTCTGGTGGGGGGGGATGGCCATGCTACAGTCCCTCTCCTCCATTCTCCTCTTTGGGTTTTGGGCACACATGTGCACATGCCCAGCATGTTTTTCAAGCCACCGGATCTGGGACTCAGACTGCACAGGTGGCCATGGCATCCAGCGCTTAAGCCACCATGCCATCAGCTGGCCCTGTAGTCATCCTTTTTTGTGTCAAGTCATCCTTACTTAGAGTGGATAGCATAATTCATTTTGATTTATAGGTTATAGATTTACTTGTATCCATATCCCATAGGTTTTTTTTTTTTTTTTTTTTAAGGTTCTTGCCATAGGGTACAGGCATTTGCCAGAGAGAGAGAGAGAAAGTGAGAATCACCCCCCCCCCCGGGGGGGGAGGCATTGTCACACTGCAATCCCTTCTCCTCGTGGATTTTGGGCATGCACGCACACACACCTGGTGTGATTTTCTAGCCACCAGGTCCAGAACTCAAACTGCAGTTGGCCACGTGGAAGTCCAGTGCCTTTACCACTATGCCACCTACTGCACAGCCCCCCAACCCCCATTTTTCTTTTTAAGAGATTTTTGCTATAGGGTATGTGTGCTCACCAGACAGAGAGCCAGAAAGTGAGAAATCACACCCCACGGGGGATGGTCATGCCACAATCCCTTCTCCTCCATTCTTCTCTTGGGATTTGGGGCACACACACACACACATATGCGCCCTGTGTGAATTTCAAGCTGCTGTTTTGGAGATTCAAACTGCAGTCAGTCATGTCGGAGTCCTGTGACTTAACTATCACACTACCTGCTGTCCCCCATTTTTAGAGATTTTTGCCATAAGACTTGTGTGCTTGTCAGAGAGGAAGAAAGTGAGAAATCACCCCAACGAGGGATGGCCACACTGCAATCCCTTCTCCTCAGGGTTGTGGACATACATACACATGTGTCTGGCATTGAATTTCAAGGCGCTGGGTCTGCAACTTGATCTGTAGTCAACCATGATGGCCCAGCGCTCCAACCACAACCCCCTGCACCCCTTTAAAGACAGGGTCTTCCTGTCACAATTCTCCTGCCTCTGCCCTTCATTTGGGACTATAGGTGTTATGTCACCACAGCAATTTTTCACTTTTTTTTTTTTTTTTTTTTTTGGTGTTAGAGGGCATGTGACCTTGTCAGAGGGGGCAAGAGATGGGGAGAGAGAAGGAGGGGGGTGGAGAGAGAGAGACTCCTCTGAGGGGTGTGGTCATGCCATAATCCTTCTTCCTTTTCTTGTCAGGAGTTAGGGCACACACGCACACACAACTGATGTGTTTTTCAAGCTGCCAGGGCTAGGACTTAAATTAAATTGCATGAGCTGTGTGGAATCCAGCTCCTTCTGTCAAGGGCTTAGCTACTTGTGCTACGGGGTTGGCCCCTGGGTCTTTTATTTCAAAAAAGGTCTTGCTACATGGCTCAAGATTGCAATCCTCCTGCCTCAGCCTCCTGAGTTGCTGGGATTAGAGGTATGCCACCATGCCCAGCCATTGCCATAGGTTTTTTTTTTTGGAGAGGTTTTTTTTTGCCATAGGGCGCGTGCGCTTGCTAGACAGACACAGACAAAGAGACAGAAAGTGAGAAATCACCCTCCACGGGGGATGGCAACGCTGCAATCCCTTCTCCTCCGTTCTCCTCTCGGGATCTTGGACACGCATGCACATGTGCCTGGCATGAGTTTTAAGCTGCCGGGTCTGGGACGCGAACCGCTGTCGACTACATGGGAGTCCAGCGACATAGCCATTACGCTAACTGCTGGTCCCTCCATAGGTTTTAATGAGCGTAATATTTCATTCTTTTGGTCCTAAAAAGATTCTAAGTTTCACTTTTGATTTCCTCTTTTGCTTAAATTATAAAATATATTGAGGCCCAGCCTTGGTGGTGCAGGTAGTAGCTTACCAATTTGCAGTGGTGGGAGCCACATGGCTGACTGTAAGTTCAGATCCTGAGTCCACCTGAAAACATGCTGGGTGTGCATATGTGCCCTAGATCTTGATGAGTTGGAGGGCTGGTGTAGGGTTACTGTGATGTAAGACCCTGCTAGGGTTGAGGGTGCCTGTCTTTCTCTTGCATGTGTATGTGCTTTCATAAGTAAAATAAATGTACATATATATTTGTCTTAAAATTTTTAAATATTCTAGATATGTGCATTTTTTCTTTTTATTGTTAATTTCAGGTTGCATTTTAAATAGAAAATGTGTCCTGTATACCAGTGATTAAAATTTTTCTCTATGGTTGGGGCCAGCAAGTGGCATGGTGGTTAAGGCAGCTGAATTCCACATTCCTAGCTGAATGGTTTGAATCCCGGACCTGGTGATTTGTAAAACATGCTGGGCATGTGCACCTAAAACCTGGAGGAGAAGCGATTGCAGCATGATTTCTCACTTTCTGTCCTTCTCTGTCTCGGCTTCTCTCCAGTAAGCATATGTGAAAAAATTTCTCCATGGAGCCAGCCAGTGGCTGTTAAGGTAGCTGGATCCCATGTGGCTGGCTGTAGGAGTTGAGTCCTGGACCTGGCAACTTGAAAAACACACTGCTCACATGTACATATGTGCCTAAAATCACAAGAGGAGAATGAAGGAGAAGAGACTGCAGTGTGGCCATCTCCCCTGGGGGGTGATTTCTTATTTTCTGTCTCTTTCCAGTGAATGCACAAGCCCCATAGTAAACTGAGAAAAAAAACAAAACAAAACAAAAACAAAAACAACAAATTCCTATCACCTCCATGCTTTAACAAATAGGTACTTTTCTGGTATTTGTTGGGGTACCAAGTATAGTTTTGAGTTTCTATGAAATTAAGCTTATTAACTATGTTTCTGTGTCACCTGTAGGTTTTTTTTTTGTGTGTGGGGGGGAATTTCCTTTTTTTTTTTTTTTTTTAAAGTGATAGAAAGCTCATGTGTACACATGTAGTGGGGTTGGGGGGAAATACCTTTGATAGGGCCTTGTCACACCGTGATTCCCTCTCCTCAACCCTCCACTTTCTTAGGATCCTAGGTGCCACTTCTGGCCTGTTTTCCCAGCCAATCCCTGATATGTGGCCTCCAGTACTGCAGGACGTTAAAGTTACCACTGTGTTGGGCTGACTTGTTGGTTTTTACAGGACTGGATTTGTCAGTTTCTCCATCAGATTCGCTTTACATGTTGCAAAAAGTTCATAACTTATTTTCCTGAACAACTATTGAAATACTGATAGGTCCCTTTTAAACTTTGAATTTTGTTTGTCTCATTAACATCGCCATATCTGATTTTCCTTTTATTATTTATTTGTCTGTAACTTCGGTGTTAAGTGTAGGTCTAAAGAACAGTATAGAGTGGATTTTTTTTTTTTAGAGTTTTGTCATTGATACTGTATCTGGACTTATTTCAGCCATTTATTTTTGTGTTGTCTTTTTTGTCCCTATCCCCTTCTTCTTAGTATTTTGGACATTTATTGTTCTTTATTGGTATAACGTTCCCCTTTCTTCTGGGCAAATTCTCCCATTTTCCCTGGGAAACATATAGTTTAGATGCACTTGACATCTGCCCAAGCTGATTCTTACGCCTGACTCCTTCAAAAACTGGTTCAAGTGGTGGACTCAAATAGAGCCAACCAGAGCCAAAAGTGACATGAGTCCTATGTTTTGGTTGGAATTTGTGAGAAAAATATATACTTTTTTGAACTTGAGTCTATTAGGTGATCGTCATGCTTCCACATATGAAAAATCTGCTCACAAATGAAAGAAAAGATGTCTAAGAAATGCAAGAGATAAAGTTCTATTTTATCATTCTGAGACCTTATAGACAGTGGTATCTACAATCCCTGGACTTTTTGGTTCTATGAGCCAATAATTTCTTTTCTGTTTAAATTGAGTTCTGGTCACTGTCCGCCAGAAAGATACTGATTAACACACTTCCCTTTCAGTAGAATGAATTTTCTTTACTCATTTTTTCCCAATAGTCTATTTAGTCTTTTTCTAAAACTGATATGAAGGATTCCCATCTTATTCTTCTAGTGATTGACTTTACATTTTAGATAGACATACTTTAGTCATTGTTAGTGAAATATAAATTTACTGGTGTCTACATTCTACATTGTAATAAGGAGAGCAGAGCATTTGAGAGAGTCTTTAAAACATTCATGGAAGGGCCAGCCCCACAGTCTAGTGGTTAAGGGAGCCAGAGCCCACATGGCTGACTGCGGTTCAAATGTTGGCCCCAGCATCTTGAAAAATGTGGTGTGTGTGTGTGTGCGCATGTGCGCGCACAAATTCTGAAAGATGGAGAGGTGGAGGAGGAGGAGGGATTGAGTCATGGCCATATACTATTTGGGCATGCTTTCTCCCTCTCCCTCTGTCGGTTGAGTGCAAGTATCCCTCTGGCAATTAATAAAAAGAAATTCATGAAAAATGCCAATTATGTAGAAAACCAGGCATGGATTTCAAATTAATTTTTTTTGCCAGAGAGTATGTTTATTTGTCAGAGAGAAGAAAGCACCTCCCTTAGGGAATGGCCACACTACAGTCCTTTTTTCACTTCTCCTTTTAAGAATTTGGGCATGCACGCAAATGCACCCAGCAGGCCTTCAGGCCACTGAGTGTGTGACTCAGACCACATGTAGCTGGCCATTTGGGATTCATTGCCTTAATCACCACACCACTGGCTGGCTGTCAGGATGTCTGTGCATCAAAATAAACTTGTACATTTACTCCATTCCTCCACAAACGTTTTGAATTCCCCGCATATTACCTCTTCTGTTAACAGCGGCTGAGATCGGTACTTAGTCCTAAGTGTAACTTACTACTTCATTGCTCCTGACTGCTGCTTCACCCCACTGCTTCCTCTAGGATCCATTTACTATCTTGTTGAAGCTAATGACCATCTCTTTCAGACATGGTCAGTGAGCAGCAATCTTTCTATCTCAAATAGTCTGCAAATGTCCTTATTTGGCCATCACAAGGGAGGAGGTACAGAATTCTACATTTGAAGTTATAGACACTCCTTGAATTACAGTGGGGTTGTCCTGATAAGCCCATTGTAAATTGAAAATGCATTAAGTTGAAACTACTGGAAGTCATAACTCCAAGCTGAAATGATAATAAATCCTAATCCTGGGGTTATGGTTTCTACTGAATGCATATCATTTCTGTGTCCTCATAATGCTGAAAAGTTGTAAAACCGAACCACTGTAAGTTAGGAACCATCTGTACTTGAAACTGCTCTGTTTCTTTTTGTATTCATTTTGTGAATAATCTGTTTTTTCTCTTTAATGGATTTTATGTTCTGAAATTTCATTCTAGTGCAGGATCAACAGATTTTGGTCTGTGAGCCAAATTTACCTCATTGCCTGCTTTGGTACACAGTTTTACCTTTTAAAATAAAATTAAAAAATATAAATCAAAGGCCAGCAGGTGGCGTGGCGGTTAAAGGCAGCTTGAGAAACATGTGGGCTCATATATGTCCTGATCCTGAAAGAATGGAGGAGGACTCGAGGTGATTTCTCATTCCCTCCCCAACCCACTCTCTGATTTTGACATCTTGTTCTGACTGGTCCCTGTATTTCCTATTTTTATATGATGTGAGAGACTGAAAATTTCAGCATGCTTTCAGTCTAGCTCCTTGAAATCAGAAGCTAGTATACATTGTTGCTGCCTTTTTTTTTTTTTTTAAAGAATTCTTTTCTTTTTCTTTTTTAATTTTTTGTTTTTAGAGTTTTTTCTTTTTAATTTATTTAACTTTATTTATTTATTTTTAATTTGACCAGAGAGGGACAGAGCGAGAGAGAGAAATAGGGAGAGTGAGAAAGCAAACCACCAGGCCTAGGACTTGAACTACGGTTGGCCATGTGGGAGTCCAGTGCCCTTAACCACCATGCCACCTACTGCCTCCCTCAATTGTTTTAACTTTATTTATTTAGAATTTGACCAGAGAGGGACAGAGAGAAAGTGAGAAATCAAGCCACCAGGTCCTGGACTCAAACCACGATCAGCCACGTGGGAGTCCAGCACCCTTAACTGCCACATCACCTGCCAGCTCCTTGTTGGTGTTTTTTAGAAGTCTATTCAAGTTTTGTTTGTGGCCAAATGTGTATTTATAAATGGTCTACAAACATAAACCAAAGGTACTTTTTTAAAGATATATTTAATTCCATTTGTTACTATTTCAAAGAATTATTTTAACTTTATTTATCTATTTATTTTAATTTGACCAGACAGGGACAGAGTGAGAGAGTGAGAGGGGGAGAGAGAGAGAGAGAGACGGACAGCGAGAATGCAAGCCGCCAGGTCTGGGACTTGAATCACAGTCAGCCACATGGGAGTCCAGCACCCTTAACTTCCACGCAATCTGCGGCCCCAACCAGAGCTATTTTAATTTATTTTCAGGGAATAGTTTATTCTGCAAATAATAGGTTTCATTTCTCCCTTTTTTTGTGTTTTTAAAAATTTACTTTTAGGGGGACCAGCAGTTAGCGTAATAGCTATGTCGCTGGACTCCCACGTAGTCGACCACGGTTTGAATCTCGGACCCGGTGGCTTAAACTCACGCCGGGCGCGTGTGCGTGCGTGCCCAAGATCCCAAGAGGAGAATGGAGGAGAAGGGATTGCGGCGTGGCCATCCCCCTGGGGGGTGATTTCTCGCTTTCTATCTCTCTGTCTCTCTCTGTCTGTCTGGTGAGTGCATGCGCCCTATAGCAAAAACCTCTCAAAAAAAAAAAATTTACTTTTAGGGACCAGTGGTTGGAGTAATGTCTATGTCATTGGACTCCCATGTAGTCGGCCGCAGTTTGAGTCCCAGACCCGGTGACTTAAACTCATGCTGGGCGCGTGTGTGTGCGTGCCCAAGATCCCGAGAGGAGAATGGAGGAGAAGGGATTGCAGCGTGGCCATCGCCCCTGGGGGGTGGGGTGGGGTGGGGTGATTTCTTGTTTTCTGTCTCTCTGTCTCTTTCTTTCTGGAGAGCGCACACGCTCTACAGCAAAAACCGCTCCAAAAAAATTTTAAAAATCGTTATTAATTTTTGATTTGATCAGAGAGAGACCGACAGAGAGATTGAGAACAGGGAGAAAGTGAGATAGCAGGCTGCTCGGTTTGGACTCAAACCGCAGTTGGCCATGTGGGAGTCCAGTGTTGAAACCACCACGCCACCTGCCAGCCCCCCTTATTGAGTTTTTCCTTCGAAAATCCAGTGTTGAGCTTTTCTTGTTCCCTGGCCATCTTGATGGCTACTCTTGGTTGGAGCCATCCCATACCTAACGCAGGAAAATGGTGGCCGCAAAGAAGACTAAAAAGTCACTGGAACTGATTAACTCTTGGCTCCAACTTGTTAGGAAAAGTGGGAAGTACGTGCTGGGCTATAAGCAGACTCTGAAGATGACCAGACAAGGCAAAGAGAAATTGGTCGTCCTAACCAACAACTGCCCGGCTTTGAGGAAATTTGAAATAGAGTAGTACACCATGGTGGCCAAAACTGGTGTCCCTCACTACAGTGGATATGATACTGAATTGGGCACGGCAGGTGGAAAATACTACAGAGCATGCACACTGGCTGTCATTGATCCAGGTGATTCCGATATCATCAGAAGCATGCCCAGACAGACCAGTGAAAAGTAAATCATGCAACATTTTTCTTTAATAAAACTTTCCAGAGCTTGTTTTAAAAACACTGGGGAAAAAAAAAAATCCAATGTTGGGTTGGCAGGTAGCATGGTGATCTAGGTGCTGGACTCCCACATGGCTAACCACAGTTTGAGTCCCAGACCTGGTGGTTTCACACTCACCCCCACCCCTCAGGTGAGCACATATGCCCTGAAGCAAATTAAAAAATAATGAACAAATAAAGTTAATAAATAATTCTTAAAAAAATATCCAATGTCATCAGGACAGTTTTTGGGTCTTCTGTTTCTATCCAACTTTTGTTGTTTTTTTAGTTGTTGTCATTCCATAGTTGAATCTTCTTAATAAGTAATGTTGCTTTTATATTCATTGCTCTAAAAATATCTGCCTTAGTTCTGTCAGCTTGAGTTTATGCAGTGTAGTGTATGTTTTTCTTTTGTATGCATATGTTTTCTTTTTCTAAAAATTTTTTTTCAGAGATATTTTTTGCTATAGGGTGTGTGCGCTCGCCAGAAAGAGACAGACAGAGAAACAGAAAGCGAGAAATCACACCCAGGGGAGATGGGTGCGCTGCAATCCCTTCTCCTCCATTCTCCTCTCAGGATCTTGGGCATGCACGCACACGTGCCTGGCATGAGTTCAAGCAACAGAGTCCAGAACTCGAACCATGGTCGACTACATGGGAGTCCAGCGACATACCCGTTAGACCAACTGCTGGTCCCATATGTAAATGTTTTCTAAATGAATTAGAATACATATTCTGGCATTAGTTTTCAAGTATCTGAAATCCCAGCTTACCAGCTTTGGAGCATACCTGCCGAGACCCTGCCAACGAAACTTACGCACATTATTTTCTTCTTTCTGTGTACATACCAATTTTAGTTGTTATTTCCATAATAGAATTTACATACATATCTCTTCATCCTCCCTACATTCTAGTTTTAGTTAACATTATTTTTTCCAGAATACTATTTTCTATTTCTTTTAACATTCTTGGTTGTTTACCCTTATTTTTATACCTAGATTAAATACTCAGTATTATTTCTTTTCCATCATGGCTGTTCTATTTATGAACTCTTTATTTTGAGTTGTCTCTTGGTTTTATAATTATGTTCTTTTTAAAGAACTTATGGGTGCTACATTACCTCCAGCTCTTTCTTACATGTTTGAAAACATCCATCTGTCTTATGTTTGCATGCCATCTTGGCTAGGTCTAAATTTCACTGAGAGTTGTAAACACTGTCGCATGGTTTTTCGGTATTCAGTTTTACTGTGGAGGTATCTGAGGCAAGGTTGGTTTTTCTTTCTTGTTTGGTGATTTGCATTTCCATGAGGGAAAAAACCTTCCAAAATAAATCTTTATTCATTCTTGAATTCCTGTAAATTCACACTGTGTATCTGGGGTCAGTCACTATCAGTATTCTTGGGGTACAGTGTGACTTCTGACTTTCGTATTCAAGTTTCTGTTATTTCAGAAAATTTCTTCTATTATCTCTGAATTTTCTTTCCTATCCCATTTGTTCTATTGATACATATAGACCATTTTTGTTTTCCTTACATATACCTGATTTTCCTTTGGATTATTATTTTATTTTGTTCTTTCCTATTATGTTTCACTCGATCATTCAAAAAGTTCTTCTTTGCCTATCTCTTTATTTATTTATTTGCCTGTGTGCACGTGCTCTCACCAGAAAGAGAGAGGCAGAGGTAGAGGAAGAAAGCAGCCCCATGGTGTGTAGGCACACCACAGTCCCCTCTCCTCTAGTTCTCCTTCCCATGAGGACTTTGGGCACACTTGCACATTTACTTGCACATTTACTCTCAAGCTACCAGAGCTGAGATTTGTACTATTTGGCCATGTAGGATATGGCTCCCTTAATCACTAGGCTTTAGGGCTGGTCCCTTATTTTTTCTTAGTAAAAGTTAAGAAATATACATCTATTAAATGATTTTTTTTTAAAGAGAGATTTTTGCTATAGAGTACATGTGCTTGTCAGAGAGACAGAGACAGAAAAACAGAAAGTCAGAAATCACCCCCCCCCCCCCCCCCCCCCGGGAGGGGACGGCCATGCTGCAGTCCCTTCTCCTCAAATCTCTTCTTGGGATTGTGGGCATGCATGCATGCACATGTGCCCAATGTGAGTTTTAAGCTGCTGGGACTGGGACTCGAACTGCAGTCGACTATGTGGGAGTCCAGCCACGTAACCATTATGCCATCTGCTGGTCCCCATGAACTGGTTTTACTACATGGGATTGTACTTTATATATGTAGTATTTTATTGCTCTTCTCATAGGTAAGATAGCCTCAAATTTTTCACTATTGTCATCATCTACATGTATGCTGAACTGTAGCAATGCTTTATAAGATCCAGAAACTAATCCTAATACCTAGTATGGAAGGTGAATGCTCAAAATCCTTAAAACATGCTTGTGAATCTATGTTTTTTTGCCTCTAGTTGTACTCGTGCTTAAGATACTCAGCACATGATTAGTGATTTTAAGGGTTTCCAGGACATCGACATAAAGGAAATACCAGTTTTGTAGCTAAGCATAAAGAAACCTCTAGATTAAAGAAATTGGTTTGGTGATTTTTTTTTTTCACCTTCAAAAAAGACATTACAGACTTGAATGGTAAAGGTATAAAGCTGTACAATCTTGGAAGATGGTTGTTTGAGATGATCTGGGCTGGGTATTTCCTGTATCCCCCCGACGCACTCTTCCCCCAGCTCCGTGTCTCAGGAGCTTGACCTGCGTGGGCCACAGCAGTGAACCTCCTCGATTTCTGGTGGCTGCTTAGAAGCCAACAGGGGCACAAGCAGGAGACTGAGGGACAGGAAGAGAATACGGCTGGGTATGTATTCTAGCAGCTCCTGCTCAGCTGGGTTACTATAGGTTGGCTCAGTCCTATTACTGAAGGTCACAGACAGGTCCCACTAGGTGACCCTCTCTAGTTACTTTCTTTGTATTCTGGTGACAGTTTCATCTCCTTGTCCCTTTACGCCTAGAGATGGAAATGGCTCCTCACTGTTGATAGTTCTGGGTACCTGCATCATTTTTTTCTTCTTTTAAAGTTTACCTATTTGTTTCTTCTATGAGCGAGACAGAGAAACAGTACTCCAGCACGATCTTGATAATATGGCGTTCCCAGCTTTAGCCAGTCCCAGAGCATGGGCATACATGTACCCAGTGCACTCAGGTCTCCAGAAGTGAACCTGGAACCTCCCCACGTGTCAGCCTTACAGAGCACTGCATTTTACTGCTGTGCCACTGTTTATCTCCCTGCATCATTTTTTTTCCTTCCCCCCCCTTTTTTTTTAAAAGAGAGATTTTAGCTATAGGGCATGTTCACTCGCCAGAGACACAGGGAGAGACAGAGAGACAGTGAGCAAGAAATCACCCACCCGGGGGGGGGGGTGGCCATGCCACAATCCCTTCTCTATTATCCTCTCAGGATTTGGGGAATGCATGTACACACACCCAGCCTGAGTTTTAAGCCACCAGGTTCAGGACTTGAACCGCGGGAGACTACATGGAGTCCAGTGATGTAACCATTATGCCATCTGCTGGTCCCAATATCATTTCTTTTTTATTTATTTATTTTTTTGAGAGTAATTTTTTTGCTATAGGGCATGTGTATATGCCAGAAAGAGAGAGAGAGACAGAGAGACAGAAAGCGAGAAATCATTTCTTTTTAAAAACCCTTTTTAAAGTCTTTGTAAACTCTTTTACAATACCTACACTAAGTATGCTGTTTGCTACACTTCTAGGAATTTATCCTATATACATATATAAGATAATTTATTGCAAAATTATAATTTCTAGTTATAGTGGAATGTTACGTAGCTATAAAAAATTAATCTCTCATTAATCTAATGTGTGGGAAAAAAAAGTAAGACATCAAGTAATAGTATAGTATCTTACCATTTGTGTAAGAAAAAACGATGGCCAGGTCTGTGGTGTAGCAGTGGTGTGCTGCTGGGAGCGTGTGTGTGTCTGGGGGTCCTGTATGATGACGGGTTTGAGTCCCCCTCCAGGTCAGCCTCAGAGCACACTGGGCAAATGCATGTGAGCACCCAGGATCTACTGGGCTAGAGGACAGGAGGTGGAGGGAATCACAGTAACCACACTGTTCAGAGGGTGTCCACCTGTTTCTCACTCTTGTATGCACGCAGTCTATTGTGAATAAAGGGGAAAAATGTAATAAGTAAAAATAAAAGCTATAGGAAAAATGGGGCAAAAAGTGAAAAAAATATATACTGAGTTGTTGCAAAAGTCATGATGCATTTTTGCACAGAAAAACACAGGAAAATATGTCATGACTTTTCTGACAAATGAATATATATATATATATACACACACACACACACACATATATATACACACACACATATATTTATATATATATATATATATATATATGAAGAGAGGGTACATAAGAAAACACTAACATTGGTTGCTTCTGTGGTGAACTGGGTAGTAGGAAATTTTTACTATTCTTTTATTTCTTTGAATACTGTATCACATGAATGTATTATCTGTTCAAAAATGCATTACATTGCTGATAAGGATTAAGAGCCTGAGAGAAACAATGACAAAGGAAGAAATAAAGGCATTGGTAATAGGGTCTCCAGAAGATGATGGGAAAAGCCAGCAAGTTAAGTTGCTGAAATGTTCTAAGCAGTTAAATTCTTGCCCACTATAACTTCTCTATATGGTCCCTTTATTGAATTATACCCTGACTAGTATCGATTATATATAGTGGGGGCCAGCAGGTGGTGTGGAGGTTAAGGTGCTAGACTCCCACATGGCTAACTGCGGTTCAAGTTCCAGACCTGGCAGTTTACTTTCACTTTCACTTAGTCTCTCTCTGATGAGTGCACATGCCCTATAGCAAAATTTAGAAATACTAACAGTAAATAAAATGGAATAATTATTTAAAAACAAAAAAATATTGTAGAAATTACTTTTTATATGGGGTTGAAAGCAAAAAATCATATTATGATATGATTTTTCTTTCTTTTTTTTGAGAGATTTTTGCTATAGGGCGTGTGTGCTCGCCAGAAAGACAGAGAGACAGAAAGTGAGACCCCCCCCCCCCAGGGTGTTGGCCACGCCGCAATCCCCTCTCCTCCATTCTACTCTTGGGATCTTTATGCACCCGGAGTGAGTTTAAGCCACCGGGTCCAGGACTCGAACCGCGGTCGACTGCGTGGGAGTCCAGCGACATTGCCATTACACCAACTGCTGGTCCCGATATGATAATATGATTTGTTTTAAACATGATCATCTTTATTATTTAAAAGAGCTTGAGTTGCTCTTGCTTCCTTGACCCATTTACTGATATCACCGAAACAGCAGTATGACTGCCCGGTAATAGTGGTTTCCAGTGAAAGGCGTGACTCTCTTATAGAAAAGGAGACATGAGAATAGTATCAGGAAATTAGTGACGAAGGAAAGAAAAAAGATGCTAGAGAAAGTAGTCACTTAACTAAAGCTGGTTAAAATTAGTCATTTTACAATGCTATTCAAAAATGGAAAAATGTAGGGGCCGACAGGTGGTGTGGTGGTTAAGGGCACTAGACTCCCACGTGGCCAACCATGGTTTGAGTCCCGGACCTAATAGCTTGCTTTCTCCCTTTCTAGCTTTCTCTGTCTCTTCTTTTTCCTCACTCTCCCTCTGTGGTCAAATAAAAATAAATGAATGAATAAATAAAGCTAAATAAAATAATTCTAAAAAAAGGTAAAAAAGTAGAAAAGCATTTTTTAATGATTTTTTTTTTTTTTTTTTTTTTTTTTGCCATGGAGAGACAGAGAGAGAGACAGACAGAAAGTGAGAAATCATCTCCCTGGGTGGATGGTCACACTGCAATCCCTTCCCCTCTATTCTCCTCTCAGGACTTTGGGCACGCATGCACATATGACCTGTGTTTTTTTTTTTTTTTTGGAGAGGTTTTTTTTTTTTGCTACAGGGTGCGTGCGCTCGCCAGTCAGTCAGGGAGACAGAAAGAGAGAAATCACCCCCCAGGGGGGGTGGTCACGCCATAATCCCTTCTCCTCCATTCTCCTCTTGGGATCTTGGGCATGCATGCATGCACGCACGCCCGACGTGAGTCCAAGCTGCCGGGTCCGGGACGCGAACCACAGTTGACTACGTGGGACTCCAGCGACATAGCCATTACGCTAACTGCTGGTGCCATGAACTGTGTGTTTTAAGCCACCAGGTACAGGACTCAAACTGTGGTCCATGGTCCACCACATGGGAGTCCAGCGATGTAACAATTATGCCATCTGCTGGTCCCAGAAAAGGATTTTTTAAAGGTTTAATATTCTTGACATGAGCACCTCTGTTAGAAAGTTCTATGAGAGATAGGGAGACGCACTCACCCTTCCTGGAACTGCACTTGGGCAGACTCCTCTGCAACGAGAGTCTCGTACTCCTCGGCAGCGAACCGGTCCCAGTCGGAGGGCTCAGGCCCATCGTTCTCAACATCCTGATTGGAAAGATTACAGCCACAGGAAACAAAAATGACTGAGGGCAAAGAATTAGCGACAGGTCATCACAACTGTTGCACTTCACTGTCAGCACAAACCTATCTGGAACATAGTGCAACAGATTAAAAAGGTACCAAAGTAACATTCCTAAGGTGATTTTTTTCTATGCCCCAAATCACAAAGTTATAATAGATCTTTTAGGTCTAGATTCTGTAGCCTTATAATGAGACCTTTTCCCGGGACGCTCTCCCCCAACACACTGCACAGCAGCTACTATTGGGTTGTCGAGAAAGTCATGACACATTTTTCCATAGAGAAATATGTCGACAATTCCCAGCAATCCCAAATCTGGGGTGACCTGCAGCTTGTACATGTTCTACACCCCTTCCTCTAGCAAATGTTTATTATTTCTGTAAATGCCAGCTTAGGCCCAGCTTTGGTAGTGCACCCTGGTAGACTCTGCTGTGTAGCAAGTTGAGGCCACATGAGAGGCCTGGGTTCAATTCCTGGCCACCCAAAAGGCAGGCCTGGTGTGGCACACCTGAAGTCCCAGCCACTGGGAAGGCTGAGGGAGAACCATGAGATGGTGAGACCCTGTCAATCAATCAGTCAGTGCCAACTCAGATGCCCTATTACATGTGCTGTTTTTGTGGAAATAACCCTTATCTCCCAAATCGCTCCTTTCTCATTTTTGATGCTCTGGACATCACTTTTTGCTCCTGTACCTTTGTCATCTCTGTACACACAGTATATCTCAACACTTCTCCAATCTTATGCCTGGGGTTTATTGTGTATATTTTGTTGCTGTTGTTCCCAGAAGGCACTTGCACGCCCCAGAGAGAGAGAGGGAGAGGAAGAAAGCATCTCCCACAGGGGCCTGGCTATGCTGCAATCCTTTCATTTCCAATTCTCCATCCTGCCAGGATCCTGGGCATGCTCCCACTCAGAGCTGGCATGTGTTTTAAGCTGACAGGGCAAAGATTCAAGCCATGGCTGGCTGTGTGGAATCTGGCTCTCATAACCACTAGGCAACAGGTGTACTCTCTACTGTTTTCTGTAGCTGAGGACAAATACTGATGATTACCACTTTTTTAAAGGATTATTTTATTTAACTTTATTTATTTATTTATTTATTTATTTATTTATTTAAATCTGATCAGTGAAGGACAGAGTGAGAGAAAGTGAGAAAGCAAGCCACCAGCTCCAGGACTTGAACTGCTGTCAGTTATGGGGGAGACCAGCGCCCTTATCCACCATGCCATCTGCCAGCCCCACCGTTTTTTTTGTAAGGGAGTTTTTTTTTTTTTTTTTTTTTTTTTTGCTATAGGCTGTGTGCACGTGCTGGAGAAACAGAGAGATAGAAAGTGAGAAATTACTCCCCTCCCCCAGGGGTATAGCCACACTGCAATCCCTTCTCTTCCATTCTCTCTCAGGATTTTAGCACACATGCACACATGCCTGGCCTCAGTCTGAAGCCATCTGGTCTAGGACTTGAATCGCAGTCAACTATGTGAGTGTCCAGCAATTTAACTATTATGCCATCTGCTGGTCCCAATTACCATTTCTTATAAAAAGAAGTAAAATCTAAAGGTAAAAATTTTAAAGTAAAAATAACAACACAAATAAAAGAAATGCTATGCATTCTGTTTCCTTTCTCCAGTAATGAGCAGGGTCTTAGGTTACATGTTTTAGAGAAAATGTCTTTCTAAGCCGAAAAGTAGTTTGTATTGTCCTATGATCCATGGTCAGTTGTGCCTAAAATAATGTAAGTGCCTAAATATTGAGCATATAATGTATAAATTACTGTTTTTATCCATTTAAGACTGCTGTCACTCTTTGAACTCTTCTGCAATTGCCATGCATCTTAGAAAATTGGCAATGCTCTGCTATCTGTAGAGATATGTATATTAATGGGTTATGCTAAATTCAATGAAATGTAATACTGACTGTAAGCCAGCAATAATGCACCATGATATGTCCTAAGATCAGCTGCAGTACTTGTTTTTAGAAAGTGATCTTCATATTCCTATTATTGTTGAGGTCAAACAGTTAACACAGCATGTGGAAGAAAAAGCAAACACTGCAAAAGCTTCCTGTGTAATACTGTCCCTCAGCTCAAACAGTCCTTCCTCCAATAAACGATTTTTTACTTCTTAAACAGGGGAATGGCAGGAGCAAGTGGGGATATTATTTTTTTTGTTTTTGGACATGGATCGTATGTCCAGGGTTTTGAGGGTTCACATGGGGAGGCATACATGTCTATTCAGACACAGAATGATATTCAACACTGCTAGCCATGCATGGCAGTCATTAACACTGGAAAAATTGTCACATTACGTGAAGGTTGTCTACTGAGCAGTTTTGAGTTTTCACTACAATGGGGAAAGCTATTTACCCTGGAATCCTGGAAATGAATGGTACGACAAAATCCAGGCTAACCACGTTACTGGTTGGCTCAGGACAAATTTTTTTCAAAATTACTTTGTTATAACTAGTTTCTAATGTGTATATAGGTACACAAGTTTTACATTACACTCAATGGACTGATGCAGGTTACCTAACCATAAAAATGAGCTGTGGGGAGAGGACTGCTTTAGGTCTTTCGGTCTCTCTTTTAAGAGTTTGATGAATTTTTAGTTTTCCCCCAAGTTACTCAGTTGTTTATTGGTAGAACCACTGGTTTACAGTCTAACACTCTGCCCTCTGGCCCAAGTTAGTCTCATGATTATTGTTTTCTATTAAACCACATCAGAGTTCATGAAAGAACACTGAACTTACGTATATAAACATCAGAATAAAAAAAATTTCAGGGTTGGAAAAAAGCCTTACAAATCACCAAACTTGGCCTAAGGGGTAGGTGACCATCTGTCCAGGTTTGCTGGGACTGAGAAGGTTGCTGAAGACGTGAGACTTAAAACCAGATGAGCTGGTCACCCTAGCCCACCCCCAATGCTGCATACATTTGTTCTTTGGGACCAGCAGTTGGTGTAATGGCTATGTCTCTGGACTCTCATGTAGCTGACTGCAGTTCGAGTCCCAGACCTGGTGGCTTAAACTCACACCGGGCGCTTGTGCACGCATGCCCAAGATCCCGAGAGGAGAATGGAAGAGAAGGGATTGAGGCGTGGCCATCACTCCTGGGGGATGATTTCTCGCTTTCTATTTCTCTCTCTCTCTGTTTCTGGCAAGCGCACGCACCCTATAGCAAAAACCTCTTAAAAAAAAAAAAAAACTATATAGAGATGATAAAGTATTCTAAAAGTATTTTTTCTCTTTACTTAGGCTTTTTTTTCTCAATCGTTGTACATCTTCACAAGGATACTTTTTTTTTTTTTTTTTTTTAAATCCTTGATTCCCTCCCACTGCCTGATGAAATGTTTTAATGGATCCCCAACCAAGGACCATGGACAGGTGCTGGTCGTTTGACTGCACAGTGTGAGGTGGACAGCAGGGTGTGAGTGAGGCTTTGTGTCTGCACTGCCTTGGCGACACCTCCTGTCAGATCAGTGGCAATACTGGATTCGCAGGGGAGCACAACCCTCTTGTATGACTATTTCACTGTGTATTGCAATGTGGCAGAGGTGGAAATGGGGTGCACGATGCAAGTGGTGCGCTTGGTTCATTCTGGGACCGACTGCCCCCCACCCGGAGCCATGGAGTGACTGTCTTCCATGAGGCCAGTCCCTGGTTCTCGGAAAATGGGGACTGCAAGTTTAAAGGTTACCTCTTTAAATACCAAGATTCCTGCAAGCAGAGACCATTTTAACATGTAGCACACAGTCCTTGATATTACAGCCCTCAAACAGAAGTTAAAATTTTACTGGTACCTTCTGGACCGCAAAGGGATCTCTCTGTTCATGGTCTAAGTATTTCTCCAGATTAAAGAAAGTGTCATAGAAGATGTGAGCCATTCTGCACCTCTTGAGATCTCGGAGAGTTATTTTCCCTATGTAAAAACAAACAACTCTGGTAAATTTAATTGAGTAGTTCTGCCGAAAGAAAAAACTTTCACTGAAGTTTAAAAGTGTATGTATGTGTTTATTTTATTTAAAAAATCTCATTTCTTTCCTTTAAGTTGAGGTAAAATTCACCTAACCCAAGAGTTAAACTTTTTGAAGTCTACAGTTTAGTGGCTTTTAGTATGCCCACTGTTTGTCCAGCCCACACAGCCATAACATTATCTTTTTTTTTTCACATAAAAATTTTTTAGTTTATTAATCCTCTCATGAAAAATCTGCACAATCACCACAGATAGTCATTGCAGAATCTTTACTCCTTCGACTTTTTGCCAGCACCAACACCGGCCTTTGCAGTCCCCCTGACTTTCTTCATTCTGTTCTCACATTCCTTTCGCTGTTTTCTTGACGTCTTTTTCTTCTCATAAAGGCCATGTCTTGCAAGTTTATATTTGGGTTCATTTTTCTTCGCATAATCCAAAGAATTGTAAATCATGCCAAAGCCAGTTGTCTTGCCACACCAAAATGGGTTCTGAACCAAACACAATGATGTCATCTGGTGTGGTCTTGAACATCCTCGCTAGCTTTTCCCGAATTTCTGTCTTAGGTACTGTTGCCTTCCTGGGGTGAAGGACATCAGTGACCATTTGTTTCCTCTGAAGTGGTTTGTCGTAAATTTCCTGGTTTGGATAGTTACTGTGTCATTCGTGATGGCGGTATACCCACAAGCAGCCAGGGACGGAAAAAGACACCATAACACTATCTTGATCTTGGGGGAAATTCTGTATCCTCAAACAGTCCTTTCCCCTTCCTCTCACCCTTGCAACCATTGATGCACTTTCTGTCTCTGTGGAAAAAATAGTTTCTTAAAGGGACAAGCAGATGGCGTGATGGTTACATCACTGGACTCCCAGGTAGTCGATCACAGTTCGAGTCCCGGACCCGGTGGCTTAAACTCACGCTGGGCACATGTGTGCGCGTGCCCAAGATCCCAAGAGGAAAATGGAGGAGAAGGGATTACGGTGTGGCCATCCCCCCGGGGGGGTGATTTTGTGCTTTCTCTCTCTTTTCTCTTAAAAAAAATGATTTACACTGGGCGTGTGTGTGGGCATGTTCAAGATCCCAAGAGGAGAATGGAGAAGGGATTGTGGTGTGGCCACCTTCCTGGAGTGATTTCCCTTTTTCTGTCCCTCTGTCTCTCTCTGTCTCTCTGGTGAGTGCTCATACACTATAGTGAAACTTTCTCTTAAATTTGTTTTTTTCTTAAATAGTGGATTTGCATCAATTATGGTTCTACACTAATAGAAACTTTAAACACTTCTGTACTTGGGATGTGTTCTGAAGACTCTGGAAAGAAATAATTCAGGATGATCTGAGGTTATACGTCCTACTCTGTTACATAGAAGAACAGTGCAAATAGCCCTGTACTCAGACTCACCATCGCTGGCTGGCTTCACGAGGTCAAGCATCTGGCACAGCAAATCATGGAATGGCAAGGGCTCAATGCCCATGGCTTCCATCCGTTCACACTGCTCTTCGTAGAAATACTCCAGCTCGTACATAGAGAGAACGCCATCTCCATCCACATCCATGCAGCGGAACCAATACTCGATGCTAGGAGACAGGACAGGATGTTCATTAGCATGGGACTAGTAAGGGTCCTTTATCCACCCAAGTTTACACCTGCCTATGTTTCTTTTTTTAATAAAAACTACATACATAGGGACCAGCAGTTAGTGTAACGGCTATGTCGCTGGACTCCCATGTAGTCCCGGACCTGGTGTCTTAATCTCATGCCGTGTCTGTGCATGCCCAAGATCCCGAGAGGAGAACAGAGAAGGGATTGTGGCGCGGCCATCCCCCCTGGGGGGTGATTTCTCGCTTTCTGTCTCTGTCTGGTGAGTGCACGCGCCCTATAGCAAAAAAAAAAAAAAAAAAAAAAAAAAAAACCTCTTCAAAAAAAAAAAAGATGAATTTTAGCTTTTAACCACCTCCCTCTCTTTTACCTACATGCCCTTCCTATCTTTTTTTTTTTTTTGAAGTTTTTGTCTTAGGGTATATGCGCTTGCAGGAGAGAGACACAGACACAGTGAGAAGGAAAGTGAGAAATCATCCCCCAGGGGGGATGGCTATGCTACAATCCCTTCTCCTCCACTCTCCTCCTGGGGTCTTGGGCATGCAGGCACACACGTCCGGCGTGAGTTTCAAGCCACGAGGTCTGGGGTTCAAGCTGTAGTTGGCTATGTGGGAGTCCAGCATCGTAACCTCTATGCCATCTGCTGGTCCCCCATCTTCCTAATATAGTGAAATTGCTTAATACTCAGTTTATGACTTTGTATTTTTCTTTAATCTCTTATTTGGTTAGCCTTTTGTGTACTTATTACTAATTCTACCTCCAAGCCTCTTCCTATTATCTAAATCCACACTCAGTCCCATCAGATCGTTTTATTTTTATACACACACACACACACTTTATCTATTAAAAAGGAGATTTCTGCTATAGTGTATGTGGTTGCTGGAGAGACAAAGACAAGAAATGAGAAATCATTCCTCAGAGGAAACGGCCATGCCACAATCCCTTCTTCTCCATTCTCCCCTTAGGATTTTGGGCATGCAGCATGAGTTTTAAGCTGGACCATGGTTAATTACATGGGAGTCCAGTGACACAAGCATTACACCATCTGCTAGTCCCAAGATCATCTATTTTAATTGCCAGAGGGTCCAAGTGTTAGCCAGAGACAGACAGTGAGCCAGAGAGAGGGAGATGGCGAAACATCCCCTCCATGAGGGTTGTCATGCTGCAGTTCCTTCTCTTCCGTCTCTCCATCCTGTCAGGATTTGGGTTATGCGTGCACACTCATCATGTGTGTTTTTCAAGCCGCCAACCTGGGATTTGCACTGGGATTTGAACCATGCAGTTGGTCAGGTCAAATTCAGCTTCCTTAACCACTCGGCTATGGGGCCAGGCCCAGATTTTCTATTAATTGCATTATATCCTCAGACCACTGCATCTTTCTTGGTTACTTCTGACCTACTCTAACATCTGGACTGCTTGGTCTCAGCCTGGTTCTCGCACTCCCTTCATTTCCTGTTTACTTCCTTAGTGGATACACGACATTCTCTAGCAGCTTCTTGAAAAACAGAGCATGTCAGAAAGTTTTCTAGATTGTGGATATATGAAAGTGCCTTTTTCCACACTTTAACTCTGCTGGTATTTGGCTAGCTACAGAATTAAAGGTTGGTGGTACTTTTCCTTGAGTATTTTAAAGGCACTGATCCATTGTCTGTCACCTGTCCAGTGTTGCTGAGAAGTCTAAAGTTGTGTTGATATCTGATCTTTGACTGTACCCTATTTTTTTCTTTGAAGCCTTAGAGGTTTCTCTGAGTCCCGGGTGGTTTGAAATAACACAGTAAAGTACCTTGGCCTGGATCTAACTCATTTAGGTTTTCTGAGAGCCTATTCACTTTTTTTTTTGAAGAGGTTTTTGCCATAGGGCGCGTGCAGGTGCCAGAGAGACAGAAAGTGAAAAATCATCCCCCACGGGGGATGGCCACGCCACAGTCCCTTCTCCTCCATTCTCCTCTCGAGATCTTGGGCACACACGAACACACACCTGGCGTGAGTTTTAAGCCACTGGATCCAGGACTCGAACAACAGTCAACTAAATGGGAGTCCAGTGACATAGCCATTATGCCAACTGCTGGTACCAATTGAAACTGATATCCTTCAATTCTGAGAAATTTTCTTATTACTTGTTTTTCCCTGCCCTTCTTCCTCTCTCCATTTCTAGAACTCCTGTCACTCAGATCTGCATGGCCATATGGAAGCTACTAGTGACACTTGACTCTGAAGTTCTTAGAACATGATCCGTCAGATGGGATGTGTTCTTTGCGGATACTGCAGACTTTGATGAGTTAGAATGAATAAAAAAGAACATAAAACATCTTATCAGTATTTTATAATATTGCATATTATAGTATTTTAGATACAGTGAGGTAAATTAAGACTTTTACCTATTTTCACTTTTTCTTTATGATTACATTTAAAATTACATATGTGATTTCTGGCATCTTATTTCAACTTCCAGTTATACTGGACTTTTTGGGCTGGTTCTCCAATTCTCATATATTTCCTCTGTTTTCTATTGTTTCTTTTTCTTTTTTTTAGTTTTTGTCATAGGGTGCATGCACCTGCCAGAGAGCGAGTGAGACATGCCCCCCTACCCCAAGGATGGCCACACTGCGATCCCTTCTCCTTGTCTCCTCTCGGGATTTTGTGCATACACATGCGCCTGACATATTTCTCAAGCCTCCAGGTTCAGGACTTGAACCATGGTCAGACATGTGGGATCCATGCCTTAACCTCCATGCAACCTGTTGGCCCCTATTGATTCATTTTTTTAAAAAAAGATTTATTTATTTATTTCCATTTGTTATTGTTATTTTTGTTCTTTATTTGACGAGAGAAAGAGAGAGAAAAGAGAGAGAGAGAGAGAGAGAGAGAGAGAGAGAGAGAGAGGAAGTGAGAAAGCGAGAAAGCAAACCACCAGGTCCAGAACTTGAACCATGGTTGGCCATGTGGGAATCCAGCTCCCTTATCCACCACACCACCTGCTGGCCCCCCTATTGATTCATTTTTAAAATTGTTCTTAATGGGAAGTTTACTTAGTTTCATCTTCTAAACATTGTTTTTTATTTTTCTTATCATAATTTTGATTTCCTACCATTCATTTTTGGTTTCTTGAATGTTCCTTTTATAAAAAGTATCATTCTGTTCATGTTTTATTAATATTATTCCATTTCTTATCCTCCTGAGGATATTAACCAATGTCTTTTTGTTAAAATTTTCTTTGCCCTGAAAGTCTGTTTCATCCAAGCTACCCCCCCCCCCCCCCCTCCCGTTTGGTCTCTTTATGTAAGAAACTTTACTTAGCTACTTAGTGATCCTTTGTTCTCTATTCGGATTTAAGAACAGGCCAGCCCATGGCCTGATGGTTAAGGGAGCTGGATTCCACATGGCCGACCACATGGTTTGTGTCCCAGACAGAGGCCTGAAGGATACACTGTGCGTGTATGCATGTGTGCCCAAAATCCCCCAAAGGAGGGAGGGATGAAGGGACTGTGGCATGACCATGACCGAATCCTAAGGATTTGTTGACTCTGGCTGGATTCTTTCCTTAAGATGACCCAATGTCAATAAAGACTTCAGATCTTTATTCTTGAGCTCATCAGATTCTTCAGAAAAGCAATTTCTGGTCTCTTGGAGGTTCAGAGCAGGCTGATGGCATGCTATGGTTGAAGGAAGAGTGAGAACTGGGGACTCGGCACTCAGTATGCAGACTCATTTACTGTGTTCACCTTCAACTGTGCCCAGAGCTCACCAGTCTAGAGACCCTCTATTTTTCAAAGAATTATGTAACTTATTTATTTATTCATTTATTTTAATTTGACCAGAGTGGGGCAGAGTGAGAAAGAAAGAGGGAAAGTGAGAAAGCAAGCCACCAGGTCTGGGACTCGATTCATGGTCTGCCATATGTGAGTCCGGCGCCCCTAACCACCACCTCACCTGCTGGTCATAAGACCCTCTATTTTATACTCTCCAAGGAAAAAAGCACCAGTTTTATGTCAGCATAGAGGATATGATCTGAAGTGCAACTGTTTCTTTAAATAAACTTTCTATAAATTCATCTGTTTCTACCTTTACCCTATCTCTACTTTCAAGACCCCTGGTGCCCCCAAGTTCTGAGTAGTTAGAGGTTTTGCTGAGTATATCTCGTTGCTCTTGGCTTCCCTTGCTGGCTTAGGATTTAGACAGTCTGCTAAGTTTATTCACGTTCTATTTTCTAAGACTTTATTATTATTATCTCTTCCCGTTTTCCTTTATCATTGTGGTTCCCTCCTTTTGGAAAAAAAACAAAAAAGCTGGGCCAGCTGGTAGCATGGTGGTTAGAGTGGCTGGATCCTGTATGGCCAACTGTGCAGTTTGAGTCCCAGACCTGGTGGTTTGAAAAACATGCTGGGCACATGTGTGCGTGCCCAAAATCCCGAAAGGAGGGAGAGATGGAGTAGAAGGTATTGTGGTGTAACCATTCCCTAGAGGGGTGCTTTCTCACTTTCCCTCTGGCTGTCTCTCCTGTGAGTGCAGGTGCCCTTCAGCACCAGCATAAAAATCTACTGGCATTTTGTTGGAATTTCAAGAGGGACAAAAACTACAATATATGGCTAAATCGCTATCCTCACTAAGAAACTTATCATTCCTTATTATAGCCACTTTCTCATATCACAGCACTGCCCCTCAGCAGCCATATCTGTATCTATTAACCAGAGAGTATGAGATCAACAGCATTAATTGGTAAAAAGGAACAATATTTTTCTTTCTTTCTTTTTTTTTTTTTTTTTTTTCTTTTTTTGTAGAGGTTTTTGCTATAGGGCGTGTGCGCTCGCCAGACAGACAGAGAGAGACAGAGAGATAGAAAGCAGGAAATCACCCCCCATGGGGGATGGCCACGCCGCAATCCCTTCTCCTCCATTCTCCTCTCGGGATCTTGGGCACGCACGCACACGCGCCCGGCGTGAGTTTAAGCCGCCGGGTCCGGGACTCGAACCGCGGTCGACTACGTGGAAGTCCAGCGACATAGCCATTACGCTAACTGCTGGCCCCATTCTTTCTTTTTTTTAAGATAAAATTTTTGCTATAGGATATGTGTGCTCGCCGGAGAGATAGAGAGATACAGAGACAAAAGTGAAAAATCACTCCCCAGGGGGCATGGCCACGCTGCAGTCCCTTCTCTTCCATTCTCCTTTCAGGATCTTGGGCACACATGCACACACGTCTGCTGCAAGTTTTAAGCCACTGGGTCCAGAACTCGAACCATAGTCAACTATGTGGGAGTCAGTGACACAGCCATTATGCCATCTGCTGGTCCCAGGAGCAATATATATTTTTAAAGAGCCACTAAATTCACGGCAAAAAAAATCATCTCAAGAGAAGGTTCCCCCTGCCCCCCGCGCCAGCGCCAGCGTGCGCGCGGCGGCGACAACAGTGGCACGGGGGCGGCCGAGCCCGCCCTCCGCCCGGGGGCTGACTCTCCTCTGCTCTCCGCGTGTGGCGGCCCGGACTGCCCGGCTCCCGCTGCCTCTCCGGCGCGGGGTCTGTCCTGCGCTCGGCGCCGACGTGGGCCGGTGGCACCAAAAGGCCGAAGTCGCCACCCTTTCTGTCTCTGGCCGGGCGGGCGAGTGGGAGATGGCGATGGGTCCCGGGCACATTCGCGCGCTCGGGGCCGGCGTGTGGCCGTTGGGCCTGTGCATGGCAGCTGGGCCGGCGCGAGGCCGCTGGACCTGCGAGTGGCCGCTGGGCGCATGCGTGGCCCCCGGACTTGTGAGTGGCCGCCAGGTCTGAGTGTGGCTGCCGGGCCTGTGCCTACGCGTGGCCGCCGGGCCTGCTCCCGGCCACCGGGCCTGCTCCGGTGAGTGGCCGCCGGGCCTATGCGTGGCCACCGGGACTGCGCCTACGCATGGCTGCCGGGCCGGAGCGTGGTTGCCGGGCCGTGTGGCCGCCGAGCCCACATGTGGCTCCTGGGTCCGCGTGCAGCCGCCGGGCCCGCGTGTGGCCGCCGGGCCTGCGCATGACCCCCGGGTCGGCAAATGGCCGCTGGGCCTGAGCATGGCTGCCAGTCCTGCGCGTGGCCGCTGGGCCTGTGCCTGTGTGTGGCCGCCAGGCCTATGCCTGTGAGTGGCTGCTGGGTGTTCCAGTGGCCGCCAGGCATGAGCATGGCCGCCGGGCCTGCGCCTGCGAGTGGCCGCTGGGCCAGTGTGTGGCCGTCGGGCCTGCGTGCAGCCGCCGGGCTGGCGCGTGGCCACTGGGCCTGCGTGTGGCTGCCAGACTTGTACCTGGGCGCAGCCGCCAGGCCTGCGGGTGTCCACCGAGCCTGCACGTGGCCGCCGGGCATGGGCCCATGCGTGGCCGTCGGGCCTACACGTGGCTGCCGGGCCTGCACCCGGGCGTGGCCGCCAGGCCTGTGCGTGGCTACCGGGCAGACACCCGGGCGTGGCCAACGAGTCAGCACATGACCGCCGGGTCAGCGCGTGGCCACCGGCCGCAAGCGGCAAACTGAAGCCAAAAACAAGAATTAAGATCTTGCAAATATAAGCAACAGAAAGAATCTTTAGATGTCTTAAACCAATTGAGAAATATATTGTATAGGAGGACTTTCGCTGCCCATGGGCAATGAGAAGATGATGGTTACCAGCCCTGCATTACCTCAGGGAAAAACAAGAACTATTCTACCATTCTTGGGGAAGCCAGACACTCGAGGATGACTCACACTGCAGATCCCCACACCACCACTCTCGGTAATCACAGGATAGTGGCTGTGCCGCATCAACTGATAAAAATCTCTGCCTACCAGAACTGCGCTCCTAGAACCGTATTCCATAGAAACCCACCTACAATTGCGGAACTGCACGAGACCCACCCTTGACCCAACCCTGAACAGAATCTATGTTTCCTATTGTGGAAAACTTTATGAGCTCATAACTGAAAAAGGAAAAAAAAAAAAAAAAAAAAAAAAAAAGGGTGAAAGATCTGGAGGGTATGGTCGCAGGGATGGCAACTGCGGATGCTGGAGACAGCATGGGAGAGGTAATGGGAATGAATGATGGAGGGCGGTTCAGGGAACGATCATCACGTTTGATGGACACAGGGATGAAGGGCGGTCTGCTGATGATGATGTATGTGATGGTATCACTGTCTTGACCAATGTGATCTGTACTCATGCTGGAAAAACCACGCTGTACTCTGTAAAGATGTGCAATGAAAATATAATAATAATAATAATAATATCAGCACTCCGGCAGAGGGGGAAAGATCTGATGATCTGATAGCGGAAAGGACAAATGTGGATGCCAGAGGCTGTAAGGGAGGGGAGTGGGGGGTCGGGAGTGGGTGGCGGAGAGTGGGTGTGGGGGGCAAAGGGAGGAGTCATTTGTCACCAGAAAATGTAAGGTTCTCTGTTGAAAACTAGATACATGTATCTATAATGTACACATCATAATGAGAACTTTATGTAAAATGATTGTGATTGATCTGAGAAAAAAAATAAAGGGGAAAAAAAAAAGTAAAAAAAAAAAAAAAAAAGAGAGAAGGTTCTAGGGAACCCTTGGTCAAATTCCCATTTCTAATGGTCTGTAACCATATTAAGAACAACCATAGGGGGCCAGCAGGTGGTGGTGTGGTGGTTAAGGCCACTGAATTCTCACATGGCAGACCACGGTTCAAGTCCTGGACCTGGCAGTTTGCTTTCTTACTTTCTCTCTGTCCCTTTCTGATCAAATTAAAATAAGTAAATGAATAAACAAAGTTAAATAAAATAATTTTTTTAAAAAGAATGACCATAAATTTAGTGATTTTAAAAAATCTTTTTTAGGGAAAGGTGAAAATAAGTTGGGATTATTAACTGTTTTCAAGTAAAGTCACACTAAGATCTATGTGTACCTTGGCTGATAAGATAAATTTTATACTACTGCAACAAAATGAACACTTGAGAAATGTATTTTAAAACTTTTATCAACTTGATGCTTAATTGTTACCATTAAAGAACAGAGGGGACATTCATTGAATCCAGTAAACATGAAGCAATAGTTTGTCTGTGGCAAGGTCCAGTCATAGCATATCCACTCTCAAAGGGCAAAATATCTCCCTATTTTTCGTGATTAGGAAAATCTGCTGATTAGGAAAATCTTGAAGAGAGAGCTCTTCCCAGTAGAGGGCTGTAATAAAGTTGCCACATCTACTTCTTTTTTAAAAAAGTCATAATAGTGTTAGTACAAGAGAGGCTAAGGAGGAATGTCCTTTGGTTTCTAAGATACTTTAGTGTCTTGATATGCCCCATTACTTATATTAAGAGAACCAAAATCAGGCCAAAAAGAAGACAACTAAACCTTAATTTGACAAGGACCCGATAGGGCTAAAGTGAAAGGCAACTAACTTTACTGAGAAATTTAAGTGAAAGTATAGCAGTTGTTCCTTATCTGCAGTTTAACGTTCCATGGTTTTAGTTACTCATGGTCAGCTGTGATCCAAAAATATGGAAAACTCCAGAAACATGCCCTTCTTTAGTTTTAAATTGCATGCTTTTCTGAGTAACATGATGAAATCTGCTGTCCACTCCATCAAAGTCCAGATGTGAATCACCCCTTCACCCAGCATATCCACACTGTATGCTACCCACCTGTCAGACACTTTGGAGTCATCTTGGTTATCAGACTAAAAAAACATGCAAATTACAAGGTTTGGTACTATCCGAGGTTTCAGGCATTGGCTGGGGGTCTGGGAACACATCCCTTGCAGATAAGGGAACTGCTTTAAGAACTCAGATAAGAGTCTACGGCAGTAAGTAAAACTAGAGCATACACTTCAGTTTTTCAGGATAGCCTTTAGGAGGAAAAAAAGCAAAGATGACAGAGACATTTATCTCATGCAGAGAGATATATACATTGCCTGAATATATATATGCCAAAGGCATGTGATAGGTTTTTTAATATCTTAAATGTCAGAAGATATGGTAGATGCATCAGATGTAATTCTGTGTTAGCAAGCATGAGAATCGCTGAACAAAAGAGAGATGATGTTTTAAAGTGTACACATTAAAAAATAGAACAGGCAGCCGTGGTAGATAGTTATTTGCCCATGAAAGTTTAGAGGGGATGGATGGATGGTTAAACACATGTAGGACATATTCAGAGGGGATGTTCTTATTGGAGGTATTGCATACTCGCTAAAGGTTCTTCCATGAGAATCCTAAGAGGAATGAAGATGGAGCCAATGTCTCCAACTCTTAAAAAAATAAGTAAATAAATAAATAAAATTGGGAAGTTATCAAGGAGAGAATCTACATATGTATGTCTGGTAAGAACAATCGCAAAGACTGCCAGACCATATCCTTGCACAAAGGCCACTGTAACCTTACACAAAGTTCTTCTGTGAGGACGCCTGCACAGCAACTGTCCAACTTTGGACTCATGCCACCTGTGTTACTGATTCTTGTAGCCAAGGATAATTATTTCAAAACAACTTTTGGAAACCTCCATACTTTGCCTTTTAAAATCCTTACCTTCCTTTACCTCCCTAAATATGCCCTAGCCCAGTCCCATTGAAATGCCCATTCCCAAATAATCTTGTTATCTTTGGAAAATCTTTCTCTGTGTTATGTAGGTTTGACACATTCAATGCAGATTTTCTTGCCAAAAGTAACTTATCTTCTAGAGCCTACAAGAAATAATTATTTATTGTAAGAAAGTTGGGAAACAGGAAAACATACAGAAGGAATAACAAACCATCTGGAGAGAACCAGTGTTAGATTTTTGCTATTTTCACCAATTTTTGTTGTTTTAAAGCACAGTTAACAGCTGTAGAAATAAAGATTACCCTTCACCCTTGTCCTTGGAATGGATGAAAGTAAGTTCTGGACTGGTGATTTTCTAGCGCTGATAAAACTCCTATAAGCGGAGCCAGCAGTTAGCGTAATGGCTATGTCGCTGGACTCCCAAGTAGTCGACTGCAGTTCGCGTCCCGGACCCGGTGGCTTAAAACTCACGCCGGGCGTGTGTGCGTACGTGCCCAAGATCCCGAGAGGAGAATGGAGGAGAAGGGATTGCGGTGTGACCATCCCTGCTGGGGGGTGATTTCTCGCTTTCTGTCTCTATGTCTCTCTCTGTCTGTCTGGCGAGTGCATGCGCCCTATAGTGAAAACCTCTCAAAAAAAAAAAAAAAAAAAAAAAAAAAGAACTTGTTTATAGTCAACTCTAAGATAAATTAGGGAATAACTAGATGTATATTCCTCCGCATATTCAAAATACCTATTTTAGCACCTACTACCTTCAACTACACTGGCAGTGACCTCAGTCATAGTAAAGGTGAATGAGATAAGATGCTGGATGACACCTAGATAAATCAAAAGGACTCAAGGTCCTATTTATTTTTTAACTGCCAGAGGGTACATGTGCTTGCCAGAGATGGAGAGATAGAGAGGGAGAGAAAGCAAACCACAATCTCTTCTCTTTCATTTCTCCATCCTGTTGGGATTTTGGGCATACATGCACACATGCCTGGTGTGTTTTTAACTGTCAGGGCAGAGTTTCAAACTGCACAGTTGGCCAGAGTGTATATGCATGTGTAAGAAAGAGAGAGAGAGAACACCCCCAAGGGGCAGTCATGCCGCAATCCTTGGGGCATGCATACACACGTACCCAGCAGTGCTTCTCATTGTTGGGGCTGGGACCTCTGTCGTGGTTGGTCACGTGGGTTCTGGCTCCCTATGCTCAGGGCTTACCTGCTGTGCTACTGGGCTGGCCCTTTTTCATTACTGTAGAACAGAATTTAACTGTCTTCCGTGTGTGTTCTGCTTTAGTAAGGTAATGTGAACCAGTGAGAATACCACCACGCTGGGTACTGGTAGAAGTCAAAGAAACAAATATCCCCAAGGCAAAATTGGGAGTTACTTAACTATGACTGGCCTAGTTTTTATTCTGTTATGCAATAAGGAAATTCACAACATCAAGACTCTCTTTAGGGAGCCTATATCTTAGTTGGTAATAAGATAGACATGTACATTAGTGTTGTCTGGCATGATAGGCCCTTGCATTATCCAGGACCTGGAGTGTTACAGACCTGGGTTTGAATCTAAGCTATGGTACTTACCGGTTGTGAAAGCCCTCAGAACTTCTATTTTTTCAACTGTAAAATGGGACCACTGATACCTAACATTATAGTGACTAAATAAGCCACTTAATATACAAGATACCTTATCAGATATATCATCTGTAACTATCTTTTCCCATGCTGTGGGTTTTCTTTTTACTTTCTCAGGGTTTCTTTCTTTCTTTCTTTCTTTTTTAAAATAGCTTAGAGGGTATGTGTTCTCACTAGAGAGAGATGGGAGAAGGTGGGGAGAAGGCATTCCCAATGAGGTGTGGGTTTGCAGCAATCTCTTCTCTCCTATTTCTCCATCTTGCCAAGATTGAGGCATGTGTGCACACACACCTGGCTTGTTTTCAAGCTGCATAGGCTGGGGTTCAAATTGTGGTCGGCCATGTGGATTTGGCTCCCTTAACCACTACGCTATGGGACTGGCTCTAGATGGTATCATCTGAAACACCAAAGTTTTAACTTTTTTTTTTTTTTAAAGAGATATTTCTGCTATAGGGCACATGTGCTCACCAGAAAGAGAGAGAGAGATAGAGACAAAGAAAGTGAGCAATCACCCTCCAAGGATGGCCATACTGCAATCTCTTCTCTCCTCCATTCTCCTCAGGATTTTGGGCATGCGCATGTGCTTGGCTGAGTTTCAAGCCTTCAGGTCCAGGACTCGAACTGTGCTTGGCCATTTGGGAGTCCAGCAGTGTGACCATCACACCATCTGCTGGTCTTGAAAGTTTTAACTTTTAACGAAGTCTAATTTATCCTTTTTTTCTTCTGTTGTTTGTGTTTTTGGTGTCATGTCTAAGAAATGCTGCAGTAGAGTCTCAAACATTTACTTCTATACTTTTAAAATTTTATAGTATTAAGCTCTTACATTTTGGTGGTCCATTTGGCTTAGTTTTGGTTTATGACATGAGATAGGGGTCCAAATGTATTCTTTTGCATGTGGAGAACCAGTGGTCCAGCACCATTTGTTGAAGTGCTATCATTTTCCACTGGATTATCTTGGCACCCTCATAGAACATCAGTCAATCATAAATGCATACATCCTGATGCAAGTTCCACCAAACAATCTTTTTTACTTAGCTTTGTAATATATTTTGAAATTGGGAATTATGAGTTCTCCAATTTTTTTTGTCCTTTTTTCAGGTTACTCTGGTCCCTTTCCATTTGCACATAAATTCGATATTCAGCTTTTCCATTTCTGAAACTGCCACCAACAAAAACACCCAAAACCTTTCCTCATAACAAAAAAAGCAACACACCCCCCCCCCCCCCCCAATCCAAGAGTAACCAAGTGAGATTTTTTAGGAATTGCTTTGAATCTGTAGGTCAGTTTGGGTAGTACAGACACTCTTTACTTAATGACCAAGTTCTGTTCCTATGACCAGGTCATTAAGTGAGTTGGTTGATAAGTGAGGAACTTAAAGGCAGATGTCTAGTGGTGTTTTGGCACCATAGGGTATGTTTTTTCAATAGTGTGGTATCATGTGATACCATAATAGGATAATGTAACACTATTCACACAAAAAGCATCATTAGGTAAGTGCCAGAAAGTAACAAGACACACTGCAATAATATAAGTCTGGTGTAACTATTTTTATTTATTCCAAATAATATTAGGTTGTCAGGAAAGTCATGCCATATTTTTCTATGCAAAACTGTGTCATGATTTTCCTTACAACCCAATACTATGAGCATACAATAAAGTATACATTTATAAATGAAGTATGTAGTCTTGTGTAATTAAGAATGACCTATGTAGGTAGGGGCCAGCAGGTGGCGTGGTAGTTAAAGGCTCTGGATGCCCACATGGCCAACCATGGTTCAAGTCCTGCACCTGGTGGCTTCCTTTCTCACTCTCCTGCTCTCTCTCTGTCTCTCTATGGTCAAATTGGAAAATATTAAGAAATAAAGTTAAAGTAAAATAATTCTTTAAAAAGTGAATGTCTTCTGTGTTATTACTGACTGTGGGAACAAGACATTAGAAAGAACGGGGATTTCTGAGATTCAGGCAGACTGAAAAAGAGGACTCTGGTCAGGAGAACTGGTTCTAAGTCAGGTGGTTGCTAAATGCCACTTTTTGTTTTGTTTTTTAAATTTGCCACAGGGCACATGTGCTGGGGGTGGGGGGCGGGTGATGGTGAGAAAGCAGCCCCTAGCAGGGATGGCAATGCTGAATCCCTTGTCCTCTACTTTTCTTCTTGGGATTCTGGACATGCATGCACATATCCCTGGCATGTTTCCCAATCCACTGGGTCTAGGACTAGAACTATAGTCAGCCATGTTGGATCTAGCTACCTTAACCACCACACCACCGAATGGGCTGCCATCTTAATATTAAACCTTCTGATCCATGATAAGATAACCTTTATTTCATTTTTATTTTAATTACTTTCAAAAATATTTTGCAGTTTTCAGAGTATAATTTCTATACTTTTTTGTTAAATTTATTCCTAGGTATCTTATGTTTTTTGCTGTTATATTGAGTTATTATTTTATTAATTTCATTTTTGGATTTTTCATGGTTAGAGTGTAAATAAAGAACTGATTTTTGTACAGTAATTTTATGGGCTACCTTATTTAGCATTAATTAAGCTCTAATAGTTTAAATACATCAATATTTACTTATCTTTTAATAGTTTTTAGTTGAGTTCTTCTTAGGTACAAGATACTGTCAGATTTGAATAGATCATTTTATTTATTTTACAGTTTGAAGTTTTATATTTCACTTTTTGGCCCAATAGTCCTGACTAGAACCTCTAGTACAATGTTAAAGGAAGTGGTGAGCACAGATATCCTTTTCTTTTTCCTTATCTTAGAAAAATAACATTCTGTCTTTCACCACTAACCATTAACTCTGTTTTTTTCCAAAGATACTCTTTATCAGGTCAGGTAAAACAGCAAAAAAAACTTCTGCTTTTTAAAAAAATTATGAAGTGGTGCTGGAATTTTTCAACCGCTTTTCCTGAGATGACTGGGATGATTATGTAGTTTTTATCCTTTGTTCTATTAATATGATGTACTATACTGATTTTTAGACATTAGGCCAACCTTGAATTGCTTTGATAAGTCTTACTTGGTTATGGTATATAATTATTTTTTTTAAAGCTGTCGCTGTGTCCTAGTATACTGTTGAGTATTTTTGCATCTATACAGAAGGGATAGTGGTTTGTAGTTGTTTTGTCTGGCTTTGGTATCTGAGTAATGTTGGCCTCACTGGCCTTTCTTCTTCCTTTTCTTGCAGGAGTGTGAGAAATTGTTATCAATTCTTTTAACGTCTGGTAGCATTCACCAGTGAAGCCACGCCAGTCTGGAACTGTTTTTGCTATTTATATTTCTTTATTTTTGAGCCTCTCTAGATGTTTTCTGATTTGGCCCAAGTTATCTAATTTGTTAGCATAAGATTGTTCATAGACTCCTTCACAATCCTTCTTATATCTGTAAGTTTGCACATGATGTTCTCTCTTTTGTTCCTGATTTTTATTACTATTATTTTTGCTAGAGGGTACATGTGCTTGCCAGAGAGAGAGGGACAGGAGAAAGCACTCCTGTGGGAATGGTCATGCTGCAATCCCCTGTCCTCCATCTGTTCTTCCTTTTGGGATTTTGGGCATGCAAGCACATGCATCTGGCATAACCACTAGGCCATGGAGTTACCCCATTTCTTATTTTTAGTTTTTTTTAAAGAATTTTTTTAAACTTTATTTATTTACTTATTTTAATTTTTTTAACCAAAACAGTTGACAATTTTATTATTTTCATATTTCACAATACAAATGAAAACTGCACTTTTTCATCTCACTTCTCTCTTCCACAACTACTCTTATTTTTAATTTTTTTTAATAGGAAGGGGGAAAGTCTTCTTTGACATGCTGTTAGAAAACACCCATAGTCACAGCACCATGATCTCCTGGTGAAGTAGAACAAATTAATATAAAACTGACATAAAGAAGCCTCCCTTCCTCCTTATCTGTCTGGCCGAGTCATCCCTGGCCGAGTGGGCACCATTGTGGGCTGGGCAGGAGGTCTCATCATCGGGGGCCCAGGCATCATGGGCATGTGGCCTCTCATGGGTGGCCTCATTCCAGGAGCAGGTCCTACTGGCATCACCCCAGGAGGAGGAGGACCCATCACTGGCATCATGGGAGGGCCCCCCATATGGGGTGTTGGCATCATGCCAGGGCGAGGAGGACCCGGGAGACTGGGGGGAGGTGGGCTCATCGCCCCTGCAGGAGGAGGAGCAGAGAATGGAGCAGGAGGTATCTTCCCTTGGAGAAAGACAGCGGTTGTTTTGTCAATCAGGCTTTGAGCCTGCTCTTCCATCCATTTCTGATAGTAGTCTTTCACATTCTCTTTGTGTTTCCTACCACTACAGTGTGTTTTTCTCACAGATGGAGAATTGTGGGTGAGGTATGTATCACAGTAGTCACAATAAAACTTAGGCATGTTGCTCCTCAGGCCGTTGGACTTTCCGCCTGTATTTACGTATTTTAATTTGACCAGAGAGGGACAGAGTGAGGAGTGGGGGAGGGGGAAAGCAAGCCATCAGGTCTGGGACTCAAACCATGGTCAACCATGTGGGAGTCCAGAGTCCTTAACCATCACACCACCTGCCAGCCCCACCCCATTTCTTATTTTAATAAATGTTTTAGGTGAGCAGATGGTGTGGTGTAAAGTACTGGACTCCCACATGGCCGACTACTGTTTGAGTCCCCGACCCAGTGGCTTGAAAATCACGTCAGGCACATATGTGTGCATGCCCAAAATCCCAAGAGGAGAATGGAGAAGAAGGCATAGGAAGTGTGGCCATCCCCCTGGGGGGGAGGATTTCTTACTTTCTCTCTCACTGTCTCTGTCTCTCTCTGGTGAGCACATGCACCCTATGGCAAAAAACAATGAAGACTTTTCCTTTTTCTCTGGATGAATATGGCTAGGGGCTTATAAATACTATTGATCTTTCCAAAGAATCAACTTTTTTTTTTTTTTTGGAGAGGTTTTTGCTACAGGGTGCGTGCGCTCTCCAGAGACAGAAAGCGAGAAATCATCCCCCAGGGGGGATGGCCATTCCACAATCCCTTCTCTTCCATTCTCCTCTCGGGATCTTGGGCACGCACGCACATGCGCCCAGCGTGAGTTTAAGCCACTGGGTCTGGGACTCAAACCACGGTCGAGTACATGGGAGTTCAGCGCCATAGCATTACGCTAACTGCTGGTCCCATCAAAGAATCAACTTTTGATTTCTTGGTTCTTTGCTATTGTCTCTACTTTACTTATTCATTTATTCGTTGTAATAGAATCTTTCCTACTTCTGTTTAATATGGTTAGTTTATTCTTTGTGTCCTGTGCTGTTAAATAAAAAGTTGGGTTACTAATTTGAAACCTTTCTTCTTCTTTTTTTAAAGTTTGCTATAGGGCACATGTACTCATCATAGACAGAGACCAAGAGAGGGGGAGAAAGAGAGAGAGGGAAGCAGGGGGACAGGGAGGGAAGAAGGAGGGGCAGGAAGATGGGAAGGTGGAAGGGAGGGAGGGAGGGAGGGAGGGAGGGAGGGAGGGAGAGAGAGAGAGAGAGAGAGAGAGAGAGAGAGAGAGAAAGAGAAATATTACCCTTCATGGGATGGCCACACCACAATTCCTTCTCCATTCTTCTCTCAGGATATCTTGGGCATGTATACACACACACACTCAGTATATTTTTCTATTTATTTATTTATTTTGTATAAACTACAGATTAGCTTATTTTGAACACCCATGATGCCATGAATTCATAGGGAATAGGTTCCAGTAGCTCAGGCTCCTTTCCATTGGTTCTCACAGAGTGTGCTTCTCTGGGTGGAGCAGGCTGGCGCTTCAGCTGACCCAGGGACCTCTCTCCTTGGCTTCCTTCTTTTTCTGATTTTCCTTCACATGTTTTAGGACGCTATCTCTGCTCTTAGAATGCTTAATATGCTCAATACGCACATTAATTCTCTTGGCAAGAATCTTGCCCTTAACTTGTGTGTTCACAACAATGCCAACAGCATGCTGGGTAACACTGTAGACTCTTGCAGCTTTGCCATGGTAACATTTGTGGGGCGTTCCTTTTTGAACAGTACCCATTCTCTAGATGTTTACAATATCACCTTTCTTGTAGTTTTGCCAAAGGAACAACTCCATGTGTTCTAAAAGGCGTAGAGAACATATATCGAGTGCCTCTCCTCTTTCCCTTTGTGTTCATCATTTTGGTTAATTACTGGAAGATGGCGGTTCCAGCAAAAAGAACAAACTCAGCATATTTTTCAGGTGGCGGATCTGAGACTCACACCTTGCAGTTGGCCATGTGGGATCCACCTGCTTTAACCTCCATGCCACCCGCTGGCCCTCTTTCTTCTTTTTTAAACATATTTACGATTACAGCTTGCCCTTAGCACTGCTTTCACTATATCCCATGTTTTGGCATATGTTTTTGTTTTCTCATCTCAAAATTTTGTTAAAATCTTCATTTTCATGCATTTCAATGTATTTTCTTATTTCTTTTTATTTTCTTCAACCCATTGGTTATTTAAGCAATGTGCTATTTTCACATATTTGTGAACTCTCAAATTTCTTTGTTACTGCTTTTGAATTTCCTTCCACTGCAGTCAGAGAACATTCTCTTTGTATGGTTTCACCTCTTTAATATTTGAAGATGTTTCATGGCCTACCATATGTTCTGTCTTAGATAATGTTCCATGTGCACCTCCAATATGTATTGAAACTGCAGTTCTGGAAGTTATAACTAATCACAGGTTCAGATCCCAAGTCAACCTGAAAACATGCTAGGTGTACACGTGCTCAAGATCCTGCCGAGCTAGAGGGCTAGGGAGAGGGGACTGTAGACTGATGAGAACCTGTTGAGGGTACCTGTCTATCTTTCTGCCTATTATATGTTTTCTCATTTTATCTCTGTCATGAAAAATAAATACAACTTTAAAAAAATTTTATGTATTAGGTGCTGGTAGGTGGTGTGGTGGTTAAAGGCGCTGGTCTGCCACATGGCTGATTGCAGTTTGAGCCCTGGACCTGCAGGTCTGCGCACATGCGCTCTTTTTGTTCAAAACTGAAAAATGAAAATAAAAAAATCTTTAAAAAGAAAGTATTAGATGGAGTGTTCTATAGACATCTGTTAGGTCTAGGTGGTTTATACTGTTGTTCACAATTTCTTGTCTTTTTACTGTTCTTCATGGTTGTTTGATTATCTCTTCATTGGAAGTAGGGTATTGATAACTCCAAGTATTAGTGCTGAATTGTTGATTTCTCCCTGCTGTTAGTTTTTGTTCGATGTATTAATATTTTGGTTTTAGGGTATTTCTGTTGGATGCATTTATTTTTATAATTGGATTCCCTTTTGTTGCGTTAAATGTTCTCCTGTTAACAATTTTTGCATTAAAGTCTATTTTCTCTGACATCAGCATAGCCACTCAAACTTTCTTTTCTCTTTTTTATCCCTCCCCCCGCCAGCACAACACAGAAAGCTTTATTCACCCACTACTGGTCTGGAAACAAGCAGGCTCGTAGAACCTCTCACTTTAACATGCTGTCATCTTGGGCTTCTGCTAACTCTCTCTCAATCCGTTTCGGTTCATCCTGTTTATTCTTCCCTGCTGCTATTCTCCACTCCTCTTCTGCCTGAGGTTTTAGATAACTGTAGCGCTTGGCTCCGTAGGCCACGCCAAGGAACAGAGCGGAATAGCGGCTCAGCTTGATGAATGGAGAGACCTATACCAGCGGCACCATTTTGTCCCTGATCTTCACCTTCTTTTTTTTATTTTTTTTATTTTTTTTATTTTAAAGAGAGATTTTTGGTATAGGGTGTGTGCTCGCCAGAGAGAGACAGAAAGTAAGAATTCACCTCCCAGGGGTATGGCAATGCCACAATCCCTTCTCCTCCACTCTCCTCTCAGGATCTTGGGCACACAAACATACACACCCAGCATGAGTTTTAAGCTGCCGGGTCCAAGACTTGAACTGCAGTTGACTACAAGACGTAACCATTATGCCACCTGCTGGTTCCAACCACTCTAACTTTCTTATAGCCACTGTTTGCATGAACTTTTTTCCATCCTTCTTTTTTACTTTTTGTATCTTTAAATCTAATGTGCCTCATGTAGACAATATATAATTATATCTCATTTTTATAATTATCTTTAGTTTGATAATCTCTGCCTTGTGATGAGTTGTTTAATCTATTCACTCTAATTGATATAGTTAGTAGCTGCTTTATTTTTTGTTTTCAGTATATTTCAGTTTTCCCATTGATCGTTCTTTACTCATTTCTTTTCTGTAAAGTGAGAATTTTCTTTTTTTTTTTTCCTTTATTCATGACAAGAGTGTGTCCATGTGTGGGAGAAAGAGAGAGAGAGGGAGAGGTAGAGAGAGTGAGAAAGAGAAGCTCTTGTCACAGGGTCTGGTCATATATTTTCCAACTTTTTTTTTTGGAGAGATTTTTGCTATTGGGCATGTGTGCTTGCCAGAGAGACAGAAAGTGAGAAATCACCCCCCAAGGAGGATGGACAGGACACAATCCTTCTCTTCCATTCTCCTCTTGGGATCTTGGGCACGTGTGGACACGTGGCCAGTGTGAGTTTGAAGCCACTGGGTCTGGGACTAGAACCGCAGTTGACTATATGGGAATCCGGCGATTTAACTGTTATGCCATCTGTGGGTTCCTATTTTCTAATATTTTAAGCTCCAATGATTTTTCTCGTTATATATTTTTTAGTTAATTTCCTACTCCTTGCTCTAGGGCTTAGCAAACACACTTTAACTGATCAGAATCTACTTCTGATCTTTGCTTTCAGTGAGATATTGAAACACTACTCCTAGATAGCTCTATTTTCTCTTCCTCCTTTTTGTGTCATTACTGTACATATTACAACTATATATACAAGGGGCTTCAAAAAGTTCATGAAAAAAAATGAGATTAAAGTATGAGTTTATTTTGGGCAAAAAATTTGTTTTAAGTCCATGCATATAGTTTTTCATAATCCACATTTCCCACTAACTTTTGGAAACCTCCTCATATTATAGATTCAATACATTGTTATAATTACTGCTATATATAGTTTTACATCTTTTAAAGAAGCTGAGAGAAGAAAGGTGAACAAGTATATTTTCATAAAATTTGTTTTATTAAGCTTTTCTCTCTTTTTAAAAAATAATTATTTTATTTAACTTACTTACTCCCTTCCTTCCTTCCTTCCTTTTAATTTGACCGGAGAGGGACAAAGTGCGAGGGAGAGAGAGAGAGAGAGAGAGAGAGAAAGCAAGCTGCCAGGTCCGGGACTCAAAGTGCGGTCGGCCATGTGAGAGTCCAGTGTCCCCAACCACCACGTCACCTGCCGGCCCCTTATTAACATTTTTAATGACTATTTCTGCTTTTCTGGGTTTGTTCCTGTGTGATAATAGGCATTTCAGAAAGAAGAAAACATGGCTGGGACGTAGCTAAGGAAAGCTTTTCCATTATTAAGGAAACATAAAAGACAGAAAATAAAAGATTGAAACTGAGAAGGTGAACAGGACACCGGAAAGCCAACAAAAAAGTACACTGTTTAAATCTTTGGAAATTTAGACACCAACTAAAACAACCCTCGGCATTCAAAATGATGCATTCACGACAAATTCTCAACATATACAGGCATAAATAATCCTGTTTATCATACCATATCATTTGAGGTAGAGAGAAAGAGGAAGGGGGTTAGAAGAAAGAGGAGAAGAGTAAGTAGAAGGACATATACTAAAATGTTATATGGGTCATGGAACGATGAATTTTTTTTTTTAATTGCCAAAGACAGTATGTATTGCCAGAGGGAGAGAAAGCACCCCTCAATGGGGGCGTGCTCATCCTTTTTCTTTCTTTTCTCCACCCTATCAGGATTTTGGACACACCCACACATACACATGCTGGCCAAGTTGCTGGGACCAAGATTTAAATTGTAGTTGGCTACGTGGGATTCAGCTCCCTATGCACAGGGCTTAGCTGCTGCACCATGGGGCTGGCCCACGAAGGGATTTTATATTGAGGTTTTTTGATCAGACATATTTTATGATTTCTCATACTTAATGTGTATTTGTGATCAAACAAACTTAAAAAATCCAGAAAACATGTATAGTAGATATGAAAAGATAAGTCACTTAAGACTAAATAAAAATGACCAAAATATATAACATGAATACACACGTATACATTTATACGTGTATATATATATATGTGTGTGTAAATTTAGCTCTATCAATTAAACACAAATTAAAACGATACCTTTTTTTTGTTGTTTTTAAAGTTTTTGCTATATGGCACATGTGCTCACCAGAAAGAGAGAGAGTGTGTGAGAGAGTGAGAGAGGGAAAGTAAGAAGTTACCCCTTGCGGGGGGGATGGCTATATTGCAATCTCTTCTTCATTCTCCTCCTGGGATTTTGGGAATGCATGCAAATGCACCTGGTGTGATTTTTCAAGCCACAGGGTCCAGGACTCAAACCGTGATGGGCTATGAGAGAATCCAGCACCTTAACCATCATGCCACCTGCTGGCTTCATTTAACTGAAATTTTTTTTATTGATAATTAGCAAAATATTTTTCAGAGGAAAATACTAACTGAGGGTTTTAAGAAATATGCTCAATATCTTGTCCAATTGGCTTTACTAAGTATGTGCCACGACTTTTTCAAGCTTTGTACATGTGTTTTATCCTTTGCAAAGGAAATTCAGAAGCCATACCTGGTGGGGTTCCTTTTGTCTTCCTCAGAGATCAAAAACCAAACAAAATCTGCATAGCTCATTCTTCCCTCTTTCTGTACTGCTTTTCCCCTGAAGAAAACACGTGGTTATAAAATTTCCTGAGTAATAACTCAGATAAATCTAGTAGAATGACAGACTAAAAGAGAAAGTAATATCCTTTTTTGGAGATTAAGTTTAAAAAAATCAAGATGCTGGATAACTCGTAAAGGGCAACCTTTCCATAGCTTATTGTTTTCAAAGACCTAGAAGGCATTTGCAAATATAAAGAAAATAAATCTCACTTCTAATTTGAATGTAAATAATCACTGGGATCAACTACTGCTGCCTGTATTTAGATATGGGACTAGTACTCATATTAAAGATTTACTGTCTGGTATTAAAATCAGGATACTGTTTGAACCAGCAGCACTACCAGATTATATAGGAAGCTCTGCTAAAATGTGACTGTTACCTGATAGAATTATTTGTGGTTAATTTTTTTATTATGAATTTGTGGTTCATTTTAAAACTCAGCTTTTAAACTTTTTCTTACCTTGTTACTGCCCCAGAGAATATCCTTTCAATAATTTTGCTTGATGAAGCTAAATGTAAATAAAAAATTACAAAGCTAGTTAAAACATATTCTATAAATGCAGTACTTTCGGCGAATTTATTTTCATTAGCTATAAGCTAAACTTTAACAATCTTCAAAGATGAACACATGAGTAGTTAAATTTTTACTTCTGTATAATTTGTATTTTTGCAAAAATTAGAAAAAAGAACAGGCAGATGAACAAGCCTGACATCTGGAAGTATTAATATGGTTGAGTACAAAGTTAATTCTGAGCATCTTGACAGTGAAGATAAAAATGTACAGTACAGACTTTGTATAGATTCTGTTATATAATAAGGTAAGACAAATTTTCCTTTGAAACAAGACAAATTTCATCCTAACATTAAATTTAAGAACTGAATGTGGAACTCCTAAAACAATGTAAAATAAAACAAAGTAAGGCAATGGAAAATGCTTTCAAGTGGGATTTTATAACAGATACTAAAACATACCGTAAACATAGTCTTCTTATAGTGACATTCTATGAGTTCAGATACAACATTATATAATAACGTTTTTAGAAATCAAGAGGTAATTTTTATTCAGAGACAGATAACTGTATCTTAGGAAGGGCAGTATGTTGCTTTCGGATGACAGAACCCAGAGAATCTACAGCAGTATGCCTCATTATGGTTTAAAATAACCAGAGGCATTAGTTAAAAAAAAAGAGAGAGAGAGAGAGAGATGCCTAGAAATGACAGAACTATTGTTTAACAAGTGCTCCAGGCAACGGCAGGCACACTTGGATTTCAGGAGTATAGATGGGGCAGTCTGGAAGCTAGCAGCCTTCAGCACTTGAATCTCCACAGTCAGAACATACATACTTTCCGTCAACATAAAGGGAAATTAGTTTGGCTGAACAAAGTTGGGAATATGTGTGTCAGTGCAGAGATACCAGGCCACACACCAACTATTTAAAGATCCTCTATGCTTTGTTGAGCAGTGTTTTAAGAGGTTAATGATCTGTAAAATATTTTTTTTTAAAAAAAGGAGGGCTGGGGAACCAGCAGTTAGCGTAATGGCTATGTCGCTGGACTCCCACGTAGTCGACCGCGGTTCGCGTCCCGGACACGGTGGCTTAAAACTCACGCCGGGCGTGTGTGCGTGCGTGCCCAAGATCCCAAGAGGAGAATGGAGGAGAAGGGATTGAGGCGTGACCATCCCCCCTGGGGGGTGATTTCTCGCTTTCTGTCTCTATGTCTCTGTCTGTCTGGCAAGCGCACACGCCCTATAGCGAAAACCTCTCCAAAAAAAAAAAGGAGGGCTGTATATGAAAGGCAAGAATATTTAATTCCAAAGCTAATGTTTAATTAATTAATTAGTTAATTAATTAATTAATTAATGTTTTTCTTGTTCTTTTTTTGGAGAGGTTTTTGCTATAGGGCATGTGCGCTCGCTAGAGAGAGAGAGAGAAAGTGAGAAGTCACTTTCCTCCATTCTCCTCTCGGGATCTTGGCATGCACGCACACACATCTGGCGTGAGTTTAAGCCACCAGGTCCGAGACTCGAACCGTGGTCGACTACATGGGAGTCCAGCGACATAGCCATTATGCCAACTGCTGGTCCCATTCTGTTTTTAGCTTTGGAAGGTTGAACCTTCTCAAACTGAAAGACAGTGTTATTCCCTGATATCACATGTGGACAGTGTGGTGATTATGTAGAGTCTAGTGATCCCTTTATTTATGCAGGCCTAGATGCCTGCTTTTTTGGACTTCAAGCCATTGTCATACCGCTAGTGAGCTGCTATGTAAGTACAGACAGTATTCAGGGACTCGGTAAGAATTACAGTTATATAGGGGCCAGCAGGAGGCATGGTGGTTAAGGGTGCTGGGCTCCCGCATGGCCGACGGCAGTTCATGTCCTGGACCTGGCGGCTTGCTTTCTCTCTCTCTCTCTCTCTCTCTCTCTCTCTCTTTCACTTTGTCACTCTCTGGTCAAGTTAAAATAAATAAATAAATAAAAGAAAATAATTATTAAAAAAGAAAAAGAATTACAGTAATATCAACCAGAGAGGAAGCTTTGGAGCCCATAGGGCTGTGCACGACCTTTGGAGACTGGTTCATGTTATACAGATGATTTGCTCACTGGTAACAGGAAGGTGCACAGCTAATAAAGCTGACTTGATACTCTTAACACATATCTCCAGCCTATGCCATTCTGGTGATAAAAGGGTATGGCGACTTGAGGAAGGGAGACAACAGGTTTAACGTGCCTGTTTATCAAATAAGCAATCTGAGCGTTTTCACTTGAGGCCTACTTGGCACCTGAGAATTTGATTGGGAGAACTGTTCCTTAAACATGAAAGCTTTATGAAACGTGATATAAATAATGAATTTTCTCTTTTCTTTTTTCCTTCCTTTCTCCCCCCTCTCTCCCCATCCCTCCTTTCTCCTTTCTTTTCCTCTCTCTCTTTTTAAAATAAATTTGTTAGAGGGTGTGTGTGCTCTCCAGAGAGAGAGACAGGGAGCGGGAAAAGCTCTCCCATGGGGAATGGTCGTGCTCCCATCTCTTCTCCATTTCTTTTTGGGATTTTAGGCATGCATGTACACATGCCTGAGGTGTTTTTCAAGCTGCCAGTCTGGGATGCAAACCTCACAGCCATCCATGTGGGATACAGCTTGAGAAGGGATTGTGGCGTGGCCACCCCCCACTCCTCCTGGGAGTGATTTCTTGCCTTCTCTCTGTCTCTCAGGGAACACAAACGCCCTATAGCAAAATATCTCTCCTAAAAAAAGGTCACATGCAGTGGTGCTCTTCTGTAGGTCCAGCTGGGAGGCTAAGGCAGGAGGATCATGATTGTACCTTAAAAAATAAACACAGGGTCAGCAGGTGGTGTGGTGGTTAAGGCACTGCATTCTCACATGGCCCACCACAGTTCGAGTCCCAGACTCAGCAGCTTGAAAATCATGCTAGACATGTATGCCCCAAATCCAGAGAGAATGAAGAAGAATTGTGGCATGGCCATCCCATCCCCCCTGGGGTTGTGATTTCTCAATTTTCCTCTCACTGTCTCTCTCTGGGAAGTGTGTGTGCCCTATAACAAAATCCTTCTGCAGAGAAAATGTCTTTCTAGAATAAATTCTAAACAGTAAGTTTTTATGAGTACTTAAAATGAAAACTTGTCAAGTCTGAAACTATTTTTATCCTGGCTTTTTATAGAAATACTATTAAATGGGAAAGTTTTAAGGTATATGTATTCTCCTTCAAACTGATTTACATAGGCGTGGATCTTACTGAATGTATCATCAGAAAACACACATTACTATAAAGACTCTCTGTTTCACCAAAACTAAGACTGTGATTGCCACTTACCTCCAAACCTCTTCTCCTGCATCTGGCTTTGTAAATAAAAAAATAAATTATTTTTGCTTGTTCCTACTTAAAAATTCATACAGAATCGAAGAAATGGGGATTTCTCATAATGAGCAGGAACAATTTATATATTCCTCTAAATGGTTAAGTCTTGGCACATGTGGAGTCACTCACCCTGGTCGTTGTACTGAGACAGATCAGCCTGGCTGATGTAGAGGTCATGATCACTATCTAGCTCCCAGAATTTACAGTAAATAACATAGAAGTGTTCATAGGAGAAGTAATCTGTGATTTGGTTTATATCTTCCTCTTCTTCCAAAAGGGCTAGAGTCTGAAATGTACGAATAGAAGAGTTAATTTTTAACATGATAAAAAAAATCAGTTTTGGCCATTTTACAGAGTCTAGAGAATTTCTGTTTTAAGTGGAATTTAAAATTTTGTTTTTGGTATCAAACCCGTAGCTTTTTCATAGGTAATTTTATGAAATTTAGCCAACTGATTGATTTATAGACATTTCTGAACCTATAATATGCTTAGCAAAGGTTTAGATTCTACGGAGGATATAAAAGCAGAGAAAAGGAAGGACTGTCACCAAGGGGCTTATAGTGTGTCGGGCAAGCACAGAACAGCTAGACAGCAAGCTTCATCACACAGACATAAACTAACAGTGTGTTTAACTTTTTGAAGTTTTGTGGATAATATTAAGGAAAACAGATATTCCCACGTAGAGTTTGGTTTTGGGATAAAATCGAGTTTGCCCTAGAGGTTACTTATACATACTACAGTGATGGTGCGGCCTGGCCTGGCATGGAAGGCATGGCTGGGGGGACTGGAGGGCCTTAGGCTATAAGTGAACTTGGGTCTCCCGACTCACTGTTTTCCCCTGGAGAGAAAATACCAGACCAACGATTTTGAACACACAATTCTATAGTCAGTCATATTATTATATAAGTGTGAAGATAAATGAAGACATTTGGGGAACAAAAAATAAAAAGTAGGTTAAAAAAAGATGAGGGGCCAGCCAGGTAGCCTGGAGATTAAGGCGGCTGGATCCTCTATGGTTGGCTATGTGATTTCAGTCTGGACCCTACAGCTTGAAAAACACGCTGGGTGCATATGCGTCTGTGTCCAAAATTGAGAGACTGGAGAAGGGACTGTGCTGTGGTTGACCCCTTTAGGGGTGATTTCTCACTTTTTCTGTCTCTGTCTCTTTCTCTCTCTGGCAAGCACATGTTCCCCATAGTAAACTAAAAGGAGAGAGATGAACAAAAACATTTATCAAATATTAATGAAAAGGAAAATGCATCATTAATATTAGAGAATAAAATGGAACTCAAGATGAAAAATATTATAAAGGAGAAAGACTATCATATAAATGAAAAAAATTAAAATAATAAAAATTGATAAAAACTTAAAAAACTGTTTTAAATGTTAACATTGGGAAACCAAAATGATTTGACTAATTAAAAACAAAAATTAGGGACCAGCAGTTGGCATAATGGCTATGTCACTGGACTCCCATGTAGTTGACCGCAGATTGAGTCCCGGACCCAGTGGCTTAAACTCACACTGGGTGCATGTGCGTGTGTGTCCAAGATCCTCAGAGGAGAATGGAGAAGGGATTGCAGCGTGGCCATGCCCCCGGGGAGTGATTTCTCGCTTTCTGTCTCTCTCTGTCTTTCTGGTGAGTGCACATGCCCTATAACAAAAACCTCTCCAAAACAAACAAACAAACAACCCACAACATAAATTATACATAGGAGTGGTAAGTGCAAATACAGGATGTAAGAGCATACATATTAAGAACTATGTAAAATCCTAAAATCCATATATGAATATGAATAGGACTACAAGAACACATGCATAAATGATACTAGTTTTACATATATATATATATATATATATATATATATATATGTACTTTTTTTTTTTTTGAGAGGTTTTTGCTATGGGATGCATGCGCTCGCCAGAAAGACAGAGAGAGACAGAGAGACAGAAAGCGAGAAATCACTCCCCAGAGGGGATGGCCATGCCGCAATCCCTTCTCCTCTCGGGATCTTGGCATGCATGCACAAACGCCTGGAGTGAGTTTTAGCCACCAGGTCCGGGACTCGAACTGCGGTCGACCACATGAGAGTCCAACAACATAGCCATTACGCTAACTGCTGGTCCCGATATATTAGAGTGGTAAAACATGGTTTTTGTTTTTCACATTTGCTTGTAATGCTTTGTTTTATAAACTGTCCTTAGATGTAGATGAAATAGAAAACTTTTTTTTTTTTTCAATTTACCAGAGGGCATGTGTGCTCACTGGGAAGAGATAGAGAGAAAGAGAGAGAATGGGAAAATCAGAAAGTATGCCCCCACCACCATGGGGATTGTCACGCTGCAATCCCTTCTTATCCATTTCTCCTCTCAGGATTTTGAGTACACAGCATATGGGCTTGTTGTGTTTTTTTTTTTTTTTTTTTTTTTTTTTAACTTTTAAAGAATTATTTATTTAATTTTATTTATCATTATTTTTCAATTCGTTATAGGGCACTTGTATTCATGATAGAGAAGAGAGAGAGAAAGCAAGCTGCCAGGTCCCGGACTTGAACTGTGGTCAGCCATGTGGGACCAGTGCCTTTAACCACCATGCCACCTGCTGGCCACCCCTTGGTGTGCTTTTCAAGCAGCTGGGTCTGGGACTCAAACCAGGCAGCTAGCCATGTACGATCTAGCTGCCTTAACCGCTATGCTACTGGCTGACTCCTGATGTAGAATACTCTCAATAAAACAAATCTGTAGAAGCAAGGAGGTACTGGATTATAACACAGTGAAGAAAACAGACACACGTGATATGCTTCTGGTGAGTGTGTAAGTGAAAACGAACTAGTGCAGGCTTTTCACAGGATAAATTGGCAGGATCTATCAAATTAAAAATGCACATACTATTCGATCCAGTATTTTCCCTCTAGTAGTCTATTCCAGAGATACATACACACAAGACTAAAACCAAGAATATTTATTGTATCACCATAATTGAGAATATCTGAAAAATGACTTGACCATCAACAGAGGGATGTGTAATTAATTGCAATATTGCCATGCAATCAATTATGAAGTAATTGACAGATCGAGACAGATTTGTATGAATGAAAATGAAAAGCCAGAAAGAACACTATTTAATGAAAAAAACAAAGAGTTACCTACTCAGTATGAACCCTGTATTTAAAAAAAATTCAAATTAGCCATATATTGGGTTATTGAAAAAGTCATATTTTTCTATGAAAGAAATTTCTAGGCTGCTTTTGGAAAACAGGGTGAAATGGCAGGGTAAAGAGATAACCAGAAACTTCTGTTTATGTATTACTCCAGATGTGTTCTTTTATTTGAATGTTTTATGAGTATTTGTTCATATACTAAGAGGAAAACAAAGGAGAGGGTAAGGAAGAAGAGGGAGAGGAAGAGGTCATGTTCCAGGAAGCAGACCATTTACTCGTGATCTTATACATGCCACTCAACTATCCTCGAGCCTCAAATTTTATCATCAGTAATTAAATCATTACTATGGATTAAAACAATGACTCAGAAACTACAAACTATAAAGTGCTTCAGAAACACAAGGGATTATTATCATCATTCTTGAGATGTTATGGAGTTACTGCCGTTTTAACTCATCCCACATTACCTACTGATAGCCCAGGCCGGCATCAGGTGTTGAAATAAACATCAACAATGCCTGTGAGGATGACTGTTCATTTTAGAATAATAATTTTTAAAATGTGTAAATCCATAATGGACTGCTAATTCTGCATTCTTCAATGCCCTATCTGTCCCAGATGATGACAGGAAAAAAAAAAAAAGTAAAGGTTTATTATTAGGCCAAGATTTATTTAGTAAGATTCACTTAAAATAAAACATTTCTTTTCAAGTACAAACATGGCCACTTTCTTTAGGTTTATAGACGCTTAAACAACCAGGCATGAAGATTGCTTCAGTACAGGGCTCCCATTTAGTGGTCAATACTCTCTCTCTCATTTGGTAAAATGAATAAAATAACTGGATGAAATACACTGTTTCTTAAAAGGAATTTTCAGTACTTTTCTCCAGCAGGAGATGCACAGAGTCTGTGCTGAAAGGATCAAGTCTAATTCATCCTTTTCTTTTGCAAGATTCTTCCCAACCTGGCCTCCGCCTACCCCTCTACCGTCATCTTACGTTATTCTCTGAGAAGCCTTTGGTTGCTTCAACTGCCAGGCAGTTCCTGAACATGATGCTTTCTGGCCTTTACTTATTCTATTTCCTCTAAGTGGAATCCTTTATCTTCTAATGTTTTATCTTGGTCAACTCCTGATATCCCCCAGTCAAGACCACAAGTAAGTGCCATGAAGTTCTCCATCTTTCTATGTGCCTGTGGAATCGGCCAGCTCAGGTGTGGCTGGCTGGGCACTTCTCTCATCTGCTTCAGAGTGAGTGCCTTCAGGCAGAGACCCCTTCTTATTCTAGTCATCTCTGCCCCCCAACATATCTTAATGTCCCACTGTAAGTATTTGATAAATTCGTAATGACTGAAAGTAGCGACAGAATGCAGAGTGTTAGCATTCAATATTTGGTAAATAAAGAATAAATTGCAGTTTGTATTCAAATTCCAATGGAAGGCATACTTGCAAAAAGTTGCTTTTTCTTATCTCTGTCGAAGTAATTTTTCCAGTCCAAGATCTGTTAACTGTGTAGAATATTCTCTGAATAACCTGGTTCCAAAAGGAAAACAAAACCAAATAAAAACATTAAGATCTTTATTACTTTACAAAGGCCATCTTATAAATATACTTGGGATCAATTTAAGTTTTGGCTTTTGATTGTATTAAGGATAATTCCTAGTAAAAATGAACTATTTTTATGTGTTTGTGTGTATAAATTAATACTACTATATATAACACTGTAAACACTATATATATAAATTGAAACTCAAAATATATGATTATGTATTTTTTATATATGTATATATTGGGTCATTGAGAGTTATGATACATTTTTGCATGGAAAAATAGAAAAATATGTCATGACTTTTCCAATGACCCAATATATATATATATATACATACATATTTTTTTAATTTGCCAGAGGGTGTGTGTGCTCACCAGAGAGAACAGTTAAGACAGGGAAAATGAGAAAGCATTGCCTCCCTGAAGTATAGTCATGCTGTAACCCCTTCTCCCCCATTTCTCCCTCCTTTCAGGATTTTGGGAACTCATGCGCACGTGCCCAGTGTGTTTCTCAAGCTGCTGGGTATCGGCCCACAACTCGAACTGTGCAGTTGGTCATGCGGGATCCTGCTGTCTTAATGCCATGTGATGGCCCAACTCTATTTTTAAATTTTCATCTTCATATTGTCAACCCGCCTCTATACCTCTGAAAAGAATAAAAAATATATCCTGTACTCACAAGTCTTCATTTCCCAGCTGCCTGCATGATACTTCATTTACCTCTCCCACTTACACTGTGATGCCTGACTGAAAAGTGAAGCTTCTTGGGTCGGATGTTTTGGGAAGGCTAATGCAGTGGAGATACCTGTTTAATTGCTCAGAAGGATGGCTGTCGAGATGGTGTGATTCAACAGGGCACTATTCTGGCTATTACAGCTTTATTTATTGGAGTTTTGAAGATTTCTAGTTTTCTAGACTCTAAGGAAACTCAAATTCATCTGGCATAATTTATATCCTGACCACCTGTTGTGATTAGCTAGCGTTTTAATGAATTTAGCAGAAGTGCAATTCTGGAGAAGTCCCTGAGCAGGACGTAGAGGAGAAGATGGGAAGCACATGTGCCTGGCCTGGGGACATGTGTGCTATGGTGTAAAGGAGGACGGGAGAGAAAGAGAGGCGGTAATATTGGAGGTGGGAGGCTACAGTCTGTCTCAATCTTACCTGTGGTTATTTCTACCTACTTAGTTTCCCTTTCACCAACTATTTATTTCCTCCCTCTGAAAAGAAGCAGTGGCTAGAAAAGCAATTTAAGCAGCTTTTTGGAGACTCTGGCTTTTACAAGGGGACTTCAGAAAGTTTGTGGACTAATGGGATTAAAGTATGAGTTAATTCTGGTGCAGAAAGTTTTTGCAAGCTGTGAATAGTTCTCCATAACACAAGTTCTCCTTGAACTTTTTGAAGACTCTCCGTATTTTGACAGTCTAATAATACAGAAATTTTCTATCCTTGGTGGTTTTATCACAGAAGAGATTAGATTCTCTTTTCAAGTTATTTTGTATTTATTTCAAGAACAAAGAAGGGAAGACATCTGTACATTTTTCCGGAGACAGGCCTAATGAGGGAGTAAACCACCACTTTTGCTCTAGATTCTTTAGCAAAGAAAGCAATTCTCCAACAGAGCAGGGAAACCAGCCGCAGGATCGAAGCCTGCACTTCCGCTGCCCGGGACTCGCCATCTGCCAGGCTCCTCTCTGCCATCGGTGCCAACTCTTCCTGACATTTCAGAACCAGGCTCAGGCACCTCACCCCACAGAGCCCCAGCACAGGCACTCAGGCAGAACTCTACTTCCTGCGCTCCCACTGCCACCGGACCTCCATCAGTCGCCTCTGCGATTACCTTGTATTATCTTTTTAAGAAATATTTTTGCTGTAGGTTGCATGCATTTGCCAGAGAGAAAGAGAGACAGAGAGCGAGGGGGATCATCATCCCCCAGGGGGATGACCACACTGCAATCCCCTCTCCTCCACTCTCTTCTCGGGATTTTGGGCATACACACACACACACACACACACACACGCGTGCCCAGCTGACTTTTAAGCCCCTGGGTCTGGGACTCGAACCACAGTCAACTATGTGAGAGTCCAATGATGTAACTGTTATGCCACCTGCTGGTCTCACATGATCACTTTTTTAAAATTCCTAACTGCACATGTGAGAAAGGTAAGGGTAGGGAAGTATCTCCTACAGGGTCTCGTCACGCTACTACCCCTGTTCTCCAGCCCTCAGCTCAGCAAGGTCTGGAGCATACGGATGTACTCAGCGTGTCTGCAGGCCGACCGAGGTCCAAACTCATCCATGGCCATGGAGCTTTTAGCACTGAAGTCCATACACTGCCAGTTACGCCACCAAGGCTGGGCCTCTGTGGTTGCATTCTAAATGCAGGGCACTGACTGCCAATACCTCCAAATTCTCTTCCCCCTGAGGTTTTTGCCATAGGGGGCATGTGCTTGTTGGAGTCACAGAGAGACAGTGAGAGAGAAAGTGACAAATCACCCCCTTGGGGGATGGCCATGCTGCCAATCCCTTCTCCATTCTCCTCCTGGGATTTTGGGTACACACACACACGTACCAGGTGTGGTTTGCAAGCTGCTGGGTCTAGAACTTGAAATGCGGTCGGTCACATGAGAGTTCAGTGCCATAACCACTATGGTACCTGCTGGCCCCCACCTCTAAATTCAAAGGGATCGAGTCTTTCTTCACTTGCATTTTACTGTCTGATATGGTGCTTTGCATATCAGATAGTCAATTATTGCTTGATAAAACAACAAAGTTTGGAAGCTGCATAACAAAGACCTTTGTGTTACTTTTCTTTCTTACTCTTACTTTCTCTTTCTTTTTAATTGCCAGAGGGTATATATGTTTGCCAGAAAGAGGGAGAGGGAAATAGTTCACCCCAATAGGGCATAGTCATGCCATAATCCCTTCTTCTCCATTTCTCCACCTGTTGGGATTTTAGACACACGCACACACGTGGTTTCTCATGTGCTAGTGCTGGAATTTGAACCACATTGGCTATGTAGACTCTGGCTCCCTTTAACCACGAGGCTATGCAGCTGGTTCTTGGTATTATTTTTCTTTTTCCCTTTTTATTTTTTTTAAGTTTTACCATAGTGTATGTGAGCTTGCTGGAGACAGGTAGAGAGGCAAAGTGAGACTTGCCCGCCACCAGGGGGAAAGCTATGCCACAGTCCCTTCTCTCAGGATTTTGGGCATGCATATACGTGTCCAATGTGATTTTCAAGTTGTTGGGTCTAGGACTGAGGTTGAGGTCAGTCATGTGGGGGCCAGCTGGCCCCCACTTGTGTTATTTTTCTGATGGAGAAAATATGGGTTGGTTTCATAGCTCCATTCAAAGCTTTAAATAGCAGACGAATGTCAACCCAACTAGGATCTCTAGTTAGTATTTCACACAAGTCAGTATTCTGTCTATGAGTTACAGATAGAATGTACAGGAAATGTGCAAAAACATACTCAAAATGACTCTAATGGACACTATTGTAATGAGGCTTAATTGTGAGGAAAAGATAAGGCTAGGAAGTAGATGTCATCATGATCTGAAGGGCTGACTACCAGGAGGAAGAAGTGGATTTGTTCTGTGTCGTACCAGAAAGCAGAATTAGAACCACTGGACAGACAAGGTTATACTGATGTACTTCAATACAAGAAAGAATTTCTTAAAATTAGCCCTGTGAAGCAGCGGGTTTACATGAAATGGTGAGGTTTCTTTTCCCTGCAAGTTTGTTTTACGCAGAAACTGACATGATTCCTACTCGTGGGACATGGGACTAGGCTGTACCTCAATTTTCTACTGATCTCAGTCACTCAGACTCTGAGGTCCTTGAGGACAGAGAATGCGTCTTAGTACTGTATTCCTGGGGTTGGCAGGTGGCTTAGTGGTTAAGGCTCTGGACTCCCACATGGCCAACTGCGGTTTGAGTCTTGGCGACTTGAAACTCACACTGGGTGTGTGTGTGTGCATGACCAAGAGAGGAGAATGGAGGAAAAGGGATTGCAGCATGGCTATCCCCCTTGGGGAGGGAGGTAATTTCTCACTTTCTGTCTAACTGGCGAGCACACATGTCTTATAGCAAAAATATCTCTCAAAAAACCAAACCAAACAAAAAATATATAGTATTAACACTAGTTTGGTAAAAGTTTATATTGAAATTTAAAAAGATGAAGATTTTTTAGCATAGAATTACATACATGAAGATAAACAAGAAGAATTTCATTGATCATAATTTCATGTTTCCTTTCAAGTTAACAGTAATTTCTTTCTTTAAAAAAATTGTTTATTTTATTTGTTATTATTATTTATTTATTTTTAAATTTGACCAAAGAGAGAGAGAGTGCGCGAGCAAGTGAGAAAAGGGGAAAGTGAGAAAGCAAGCCACCAGGTCCAGGCCTCGAGCCACGATTGGCCATGTGGAAGTCTAGCACCTTAACCACCATGCCACCTGCTGGTTCCAACAGTAATTTAAAAACATTAATATTATATTAAATTTTTTGTTGAACATTAGTAGATCTTTGTCTTTGAGGCCCGAGTTCTCAAATATTTTATGTTATTTATTGAAGTACTGTGTTAAAATAAAATTTTAATCTGTATTAATTTTTCTTCATTTTTTGACAGAATTTTAAAAATTTACAGTTTGACTATTAGGCAGTTCCTATTTTTAGTCTCTGCTAACCTACTTACTCAATATCGTAAAACAATGCACCTGTATCCCATTTTTCCATAGCCTAAATCTCTTTATTCAGTAGCCCCACTTCATCAGCACATTTGTTGATTTCCACATTACTGAGTCAGCATTTTAGATTATTGAGGGAAGGCCTCCATCTAGTGGTGAAATCATGTAGCTGCTAGTTCTACATTATTGTTCTTTCTCTAACTTTCAGTCTACCACTTTTAGGTAAATAAAAATCATGAGTTTTATAATATCAAGAAAATTTAAAAATAAATAATGATTAGAATAATTAAGCTAACTACCTATAAGAGGAATAAAATCTGACAATCTTTAACAAAGGGATCTCTAGTCACCTGGATAGACAAGTTCAATCGTAAGTCAGCTTCTTTCTTTATCAAATTGGAAACCGCTAATTCAGAAATATTGGTCTCCATAAATGGAAGTACGTGTCTGATGACTCTGTCATACAGTCTGACGAGTGGATTAAATGCAGACACAGACGTTAACAAGAACTTCTCACTGTCGATGACCTGAGTGGATACTCAGATGCCGGAAGCTTGGCTCTTCCACCTGGCTGGGAGTGGCAAATAGATTTCTGATCTACACTTTGGTTAATATGCCTCTAAAAAGTATTTCAACATCTTCTGTAGACCTTGGACTTAAAAAATAATAAAACTCATTTCCTTCTGTGACAAATAAGAAGCTTTCAAAAGGAAAATGTTAATAGCTCTTAGCAACGAGCAGTCTCTGCTACACCTCAGTCATCCAGGGAAGTATCAGCACCTTGTCCTCAAGGACTGAAATCCTGGCATCTAAGCATGAAGTGACGGGCTCAGGCCGATCAAGATACTGAGTATTTCACTGAACACCATCTGAGCAAGCCACCGATAGAGCTTTATTGCCAGTACCAGGGTCATAAGTAAGTATTTTACATCTTATTTCTTATTTTAAGGACATATGATTACTGGGACCAGCAGTTGGCATAATGGCTATGTTGCTGGACTCCCACGTAGTCGACCATGCTTCGAGTCCTGGACCCGGTGGCTTAAACTCACGCCGGGCGCGTGTGCGTGCGTGCCCAAGATCCCGAGAGGAGAATGGAGGAGAAGGGATTGCAGCGTGACCATCCCCCCTGGAGGGTGATTTCTTGCTTTCTGTCTCTCTGTCTCTGTCTGTCTTCCTGGTGAGTGCATGTGCCCTATAACAAAAACCTCTCCAAAAAAAAAAAAAAAAAAAAAAACCACAACATATGATTACCTTTTTCTCAAAAGTTGGCATAAGTCAGTTTGGATAAGCAGACTCTCGTATTCACTGGTAATCTCTGCACAGCATGCAAAAATGCAAACTCAACGGTTATACCATACTGGTACTTTACATTTTCATTTTCAACCAATATCAAGAGGTTTATTTCTCCATTATGAACTCTTTCTGGAAATAAAGGAGAAAACTGACTGACTTAGATACAAATCATTTGGGTAGTGATCTCCTTCTCTGATGTACATATGGCTGGCATTCTGTCTTTTCAGTGTAAAAGAACTGACAAAAAAAAATTAAACAGGGCTGGTCCCATGGCCTACGCTTAAGAGAACCAGATTCAACATGGCTGAATGCACAGTTGAAGTCCTTGCCTCAGTGGCTTGAAAAACCTTTGCTATAGGAAAAGACTTTTTGTTTGCACGCTCTTCAAATCCCAACAGAATAGAGAAAAGGAAGAAAGGGACTGGGGTGTGACCATTCTCCACTGAGGGGTGCTCTCCCTCTTTCTGGTGAGGGCATACGCCCTCTGGCAATAAAAAAGTTAACAAACAAAAGGTCTTTTCCTATAGCAAAGGTTTTCAATGATTAATAGAAAATTAAAGTTGTGTGTACCACACATAAGCTAAGTTATACTTTGTCACTGCTTTCTTCCAATCACAAAGTGAAAAAAACCTGAGTAAATCTAGCACGTAAATATAATATTATCAATTGTTCTTCTACACTGTATGCCACGGAGATTATAAATCATTCAATAGGGTCAGATTATAAAGTGATATTTTTTCCCTAAAATACTTGGCATTGGGGCTGGCAGGTGGCATGGTGGTTAAAGGTGCTGGACTCCCACATGGTCGACTGTGGTTCGAGTCCTGGACCTGGCGGCTTGCTTTCTCACTTTCCCCCTCTCTCTCTCTCCCTCTCATTCTGTCCCTTTCTGGTCAAATTAAAGCATACATACATACGTACATAAAATAATTCTAAAAAAAAGGAAGATACTTGTCATTAATTCTGAAGCTGATCTTCGTAAGCTTTTTAGAACTACTGTCAACTTACCTGTTTTTCTTTGAGCAGGGTAGAGACTGATGCCTCTCCAGTTTGGTCACTTTCATGCCTAACAAAATTGCAGGCTAGAAGGCTTTACTTTGCATTTATTCTACAAAAACTCACTGTATTATAAAACGATGCAAAAGTATCAATGACTTCATGCCATTATTTGCCCAAGTTTCATAGTGGAAAAGGCACTGGAGAACAGATGACCAGGCTGACCAAATCCGACTTGCAGGAATTCCTGGTTACCTCTCTAATTGCACTTTTCTCTTTTGGGTGGTAGCATGAGATTGTCACAGCAGTACTTACTTAAGTTATCTCAGTATGTACATATGAGGGAACTTCAAAAAGTTTGTAGAAAAACAGAATTAATGTACAAGATTATTGTGCAACAAAAAAATTGAAATCGATATTTTTTTGAATAATACACGCTTTCCATGAACTTTCTGGAAGACCTCTCATATAAACATTCTTTATTCTCAGTTGGATCTTCTTTATTATTTATGTTAAAATGCTGGTTTGAGTGGCCATATTATCATTATTTCATCAGAAGTATTTTGCATTTTAATAAATATTTCTGAGTAATGGATTCATTTCTGTGAATCTTTTTTTGTGGGCAAAGCAGCACAATACTAACAACAAAGTGTAAAAAAAAATTTTTTTTTTGGCAGAAGATGAAAATCCAGTTGTCCTTTATTAAGAAATTTATGGGAAAAATTATAATGATATAAAAGCGCTACAATGACAATGGTCCTAGCTAGCTTGTTCATGCTTTTGTTTTTTACACATTAACCCAGTGTAGCATTATTGTTTCTCGTAGTGAGAATGCAAGTCAGTTCCAGACATTATGACTTCTCCCCCTAGGTATTTGGTTCAGTACTGCATCCCAGGACTTCACTCCTAGACCCTTTTGGCCCTAGCCAAGTGAGTGTCCTTAGGCCTCTTTCCAGCTTTGGGAGGTTTCAATAAGGGTTAAGCTCCAGGGCCACATCTGGCATTGCTTCAGAGGTATCTCATCCAGTGCATCAACCATAATATCAAGGGACTATTATTTAAAACTTTATTCTTGGGCCAGTAGATGGTGTGCTGGTGAAGGCACTGATCTCCCATGTGACTGACCACAGTTCAAGTCCCAGACCCAATGGCTTAAAAAATCATGCTGGGTGTGTGTACATGCGTGCCCAAAATCCTGAGAGGAGAATGGAGTAGAAGGGATTGTGGCGTGACCATTTCTCTGAGAGGATGATTTCTTACTTTCCTTTTTTCGCTATCTCTGGTGAGTGCATGTGCCCTAGGGCAAAAATCTAAACAAACAAACAAAACTTTATTATTTCTGGGACCAGCAAATGGCGTAATGGTTATGTGGCTGGACTCCCATGTAGTTGACTGTGGTTCGAGTCCCAGATCTGGAGGCTTCAAACTCATACTGGGTGCATGTGCATGAGTGCCCAAGATCCGGAGAGGAGAACAGAGGAGAAGGGATTGCGGTGTGGCCACTACCCCTGGGGGGTGAGTTCTCGCTTTCTGTCTCTCTCTGTTTCTCCAGTGAGTGCACATGCCTTATAGCAAAAATCTTTCTCTAAAAAAACCCCCCAAAAAACAACAAAAAAACCCCCATCTTTCTTCTTTCATTAGCAACCTTAGAAAAAGATATTCACATCAGGACTGAGCAAAGGAAGAGAACCAAAAACAGCTGGTTTTTCCTTAACTCCTCAGGTTGGGGAATTTAAACCAAGCTAGAACCATTCCAGCTCTGGCTAAGACCTAATCTCCACATCCTGCCCTGTCCCACTAGGTGGAAGCTGCTTTGCAGTCATAAGCAAATGCCACGAAAATAATGTGACTGAATGTATAAAAGAAAATGAAATAAAAAAATGTAAAAAAAAATGGCAGCAGAAATAACTAACTGTATTCTATAAATTTATTTTTTATTCAGTGATTATTAACATCACAGAATTTCTCAGGAAATGTGAATTATATGTGAATAAAACGGTTTCGTGGCTTTTCACTCTGAAGTCATAAAACTTCCTTGGGTCAGCAAGTGGCAAGGAAATTAAGGCAGCTGGTCCCACAGTGGCCAACCACACAGTCTGATTGTCTGCCAGACAAGGCAGCTTGCCTGAGCCCAAAATCCTGAGAGGAGAATGGAGGGAAAGGGACCGCAGGGGCTGTTTTCTCATTCCCTCCCACCCTGTCTTTCTCTAGCATGTGTCCACAACCTACAGGAAAACATAAACAGCCTTCCGGGGGACCCTTTACTAGATGACCACAGACCGTCACAGATCCAGGTACTTCAAGAAATGCCAAACTAGAAAGTACAGTAAAAACAAAATATCTCCATTTTATTTTTCTGTTCCTCAACATTTTTTTCTAAGAATGAATTCCAATAAAAAATTCCTTTTAAAATTTATTTGCCAGAGGGCATGTACGTTTGCCAGAAGGAAATAGAAGAGGGAAGGAAAAAGCACGCCCCAGTGGGGCATGGTCACGGCACAATCCCATCTCCATCGGGTTGGGATTTTCGGCGCGCGCGTGGACACACACACACACACACACACACACACACACACAGGTGCTGGTGTTTTTTTCAAGCTGCTGGGGCCGGGATTTGAACCACAGTTGGCTATGTGCAGCTGGCTCCCTTAAACACTAGGCTGTGGAGCTGGCCCTGGACTAGATTATTTCTAAAATCGTTTTCTAACACTCAAGATTCTCAATTCTGCTGTTAATATGCCCTGAGTTTACGAAATGGTCAATAACTAGAACCCAATAATTCCCTTTGGGATAGCACTCAGAGGTAATGTAGAATTTTTCAGTAAGAATAATTCCACTTTTTTACCTAATAAATATTTATAGTGTGTTTATTATGTGTCAGGCACTATTCTAGGCACTCGGGACGCAGCAGTGAAAAACACAAAGCCCCTGCTCGTGGGATTACTGTACAGGAGATGGGCAATAAACAAAAATTTAAATAAAGTAAGAGCCAAGAAGAAATAAAGCAGGACAGAGGAAGAGAGTAGAGGGTGAAGAAGGCAGTGACCAGGGAAGGCTGGTACTAAGGGAGTGTGAGTCGGTATCTGGAATGAAGTCAGGGAGGAACGCAGTGGAAATCTGCAGGAAGAGCACTTCACGCCGAGGGAAGAGAAAGGACAAGGCTCCTTCCGCAGAAGTGGGCTGGTCCGCTCAGGAACAGTGAGAAGGCCATCAAGGCTGAAGCAGAGTAAGCAAGGAGGAAGGAGTTTGGAGATAAGATCAGAGAGCAGGTGGTGAAAAGGGTGTGGTGGGAATACTGAGAATTGGCAAGGACTTGGCTTTTATTCTGAATGAAATGGTGAACTGTCAGATGGCTTGAGCAGAGTGGTGACATGATCTGACTTACCATTTTTAAAGAATAACTCCAGCTGCTCTGTAGGGCCCGCACAAGACAATGAGGGTGGAAGCAGGCAGACCAATTACAAGTAATTCAAGTGAGAAATGACGGTGACCGGGCCAGGGTGACTGCAGTGGAGGTAATTTTGAATAGCAGTTAATGAGCAAAAGTAACTTCTGAGACCATCTTAGATGACAGTGACACCTTCTGGCTCAGAGAAAGATCATACAATGTTTTACACCGACAGAAGCGAGCCAATGTAAAAGCAAAGACTGAGGTTCCTACAGGGGAGATAGAAAAGGTGGCAGGATTTTTTTTTTTTTTTTTTGGAGAGGTTTTTGCTATAGGGCACGTGCGCTCGCTAGACAGAGAGAGACAGACTGAAAGCGAGAAATCACCCCCCCAAGGGGGCATGGCCACGCCGCAATCCCTTCTCCTCCATTCTCCTCTCCGGATCTTGGGCACGCATGCACAGGCGCCCGGCGTGAGTTTAAGCCACTGGGTCCGGGACACGAACCACGGTCAACTATGTGGGAGTCCAGCGACACAGCCATTACGCTAACTACTGGTCCCAAGGTGGCAGAATTTTGTAGCTAGGTAGCACCCAACACGTCCATGGTCGATAAACAGTATCCAAAGAATGAGAGGGTGGTCCTTCAAGGAGACTGCCCTGTTCAGCAGTGGTATCTGTGCCAGACGCAAGTGCCATCCCCCACGAGGGTGTCTGAATGTGAGATACACCTTGGGGCTCATCTTGGGAATGCCCAAAGGCAAGCGGGGAGCGGTGGCTGCGCCGAGCACTGCGGGCCTGCACACGCTCACTCGTAATTCACACCCTGCCTGTGATCGATCGGAAGGCTGTGCCTGAGAAACGGAACAAGAGCAGCTCGCGGGCCAGGGGCCAGGGGCCTGTGATTGTGTTATTTTAAGTCTTACAGCTTGGGTTTTTGATCACATGTAAGCTATTTCTCATCATTTTCAATTCAAACTTTGAGGTACTGCAGATACCTTTTTCTGGGACAGGCTATTAAAAATTCTTTCCAGTCTTGTTTGGAAATGCTCAGGAATAAGTGGATATCAGTATCAATACTCGTACCACAGCAAAAGGTACATAAGACTAGAGAGAATGAATACATTTCTTTAATTTTGTATACAATAGATCTCTTTTAAGGAATGGGCACATGTGAAGGAAGGATCATGAAAATGTTTGTAAAAAACTGGAATTAAAATATGTCATTATCTGGTACAAGAATTTTGATGTTCATGTACACTTTTTCCCTGATAGGCATTTCCATGAATTTTTTGCAGACCTGCTCGTATAAGAAAGGAAACAGATATAAATAATTCACTATATTTTACTGTACTTTCCTTCCATGTAGAGTAATTATTACAGCCTATGTTACCTTCTGCATGAGGAACTGAAAGCCTCGATACTAAATAATGATAAAAGGTGATTTATGGAGCTGTATTAAGACAAAAGAGAGCCCAGCCTTACCGTGGTGATATACCGGGAGTGGAATTCCGGAGCATCTTTCAGGAACGTAAGGCCAGGGTGTGTATCTACCACATCCTGAAAAAGACCAAGATCAAAACCAAATCAACACACACAAATGTGAACAGAACTTTTTCCTTCATTTAGAAAAAACTGCCAGTCAAATGAACTTGCTGTTAATGCTTTGTTAGGGACCAGGTGGTGGTACAGCGGTCACACAACTGGACCTACATAGGAAAGCCCCTCGGTTCATGTTCCGGGACCTCCCTGAGCAAGCGTGCACATGCCTGCGATCCTGGCTGTCTGAGACTGGAGGTGGACCATGGCAAGAGGACCTGTTGGGGGTCTCTTGATCTCTCTCATGGAAGAAAAAAAAAATGAGCTCTCTTTTTTTTTTGGAGAGTTTTTGCTATAGGGTGTGTGTGCTCGCCAGAAAGACAGAGAGAGACAAAGAGTGAGAAATCACCCTCCAGGGGTGATGGCCACACCGCAATCCCTTCTCCTCCATTCTTCTCTCGGGATCTTGGGCATGAACACACATGTGCCCAGAGTGAGTTTAAGCCACAGGGTCTGGGACTCGAATCGAAGTCAACTACATGGGAGTCCAGCAACAAAGCCACTGTGCCAACTGCTGGTCTCTCTTTTTTTTCTGGTTTCTTTTCTTTTGAGAGGTTTTTGCTATAGGGCATGTGTGCTTGCCAGAAAGACAGAGACAGACAGACAGACAGAAAGCGAGAAATCAAATCACCCCCCTCAGGGGTGATGGCCACGCTGCAATCTCTTCAAGGATCTTGGGCACGAACGCACACGAACCTGGTGTGAGTTTAAGCCACTGGGTCTGGGACTCAAACCGTGGTCAACTACATGGAGTCCAGCGACATAGCCATTACGCTAACTGCTGGTCCCTCTTTCTTTTTTTTAAAGTTTGCTATGGGTATGTGTGCTTGTCTGACAAAGACTAAGGGTGTGTGAGAGAGAGAGAGAGAGAGAGAGAGAGAGAGAGGGAGAAGGAAACCACCCCTCCGAGGGGATAGCCATGCTGCAACCCCTTCTCCATTCTCTCAGGATTTGGGGCATGAACACACACACAGCCTGTGTCATTTTCAAGCCACCAGGTCCAGGACTTGAACTGCACAGCCAGCCATGTGGGACCCAGCTGCCTTAATCTCCGTGCCACCTGCACGGAGATTAAATTAATTTACATTTTTTAAATTAATACTTTATTACATCCCAACTTTATTACAAGCATGCTTATGTGTACTTTTCTGTATGTATAATATAAACTTCCACAAAAAGTTAAAATTTTATATTTGTTGATTTATGAGTCAAATGTCTTAGAGGTACGTATTTAGAGGTAATGTATACAAAGGTAAGTAATTCTAACATATCAAGGTATGATAGGGAAATTTATCTGACAGATCTTTTTTTTTTTTTTTTGGAGAGGTTTTCACTATAGGGCGCGTGCGCTCGCCAGACAGAGAGAGACAGAGAGACAGAAAGTGAGAAATCACCCCCCAGGGGGGATGGTCACACCGCAATCCCTTCTCCTCCATTCTCCTCTCGGGATCTTGGGCACGCATGCACACGTGCCCGGCGTGAGTTTTAAGCCTGCTAGCATCGCTCCTGGACGCAAACCGCGGTCGACTACGTGGGAGTCCAGCGACATAGCCATTACGCTAACTGCTGGTTCCCCTGACAGATCTTAGTAAGGGTTGCTGAGTGACATTTACACAGAAAGGATGACAGATACAATCTAATGAGAACGATTCTTTCTTAGCCTAGAGACAAGGGAAATTTGGGGGGAAAAAATTAGCCATGTTGCCTACGTTGTGTGAGCAGCTAATACCCAGCAGTTTTCATAAAAATAATTGTGTAAACACATTGCTTTTAATTTAGGGTTTTATTTATTTTTAAACGTGGAGTTACGTTCTCATTGAAGAAAACTGAATGAGCCTATAGAACCTGTGAAGAGACCAGTTCTATTAACTGAATAACCAGGGCAACAGCGATGCTAGCAGATTTGGATAGGTACCACCTGTATCTCTTTGTTTCTTCAGAACGATTAGCTGTATATACCTAGTAATACGGTCTATTATCTTACTGTTTTTGTTTGTTTGTTTTTTGAGAGACTTTTTGCTATAGGGTGCCTGTGCTCACCAGAAAAAGTCACCCCCCAGGAGAGATGGCCATGGTGCAATCCTTTCTCTCAAGATTCTGGGCATGCATGCACACGTGCCTGGCATGAGTTTCAAGCAATGAGGTCCAGCACTTGAACTGTGGTCAACCACATGGGAGTCCAATGTCTTAACCACTATGCTGCCAGCCAGTCCCTTTCCTTTCTTCTTTCCTTTCCCTCCTTTGTTCCTTTCTCCCTCTTGCTCTCCTCCCCTCTCCTTCCCTCCCTTCCCCTCTTTTGTTTATCCCTTTCTTTTCTCTCCTTTCCCTTTCCCTTTCCCTTCCCTTCCCTTCCCTTCCCTTCCCTTCCCTTCCCTTCCCTTTCCCATCCCCTCCCCTCCCCTCCCCTCCCCTCTCCTTCCCTTCCCTTCCCTTTCCTTCCCTCCCCTTCCCCTCCCCTCCCCTCCCCTCCCCTCCCCTCCCCTCCCCTCCCCTTCCCCTCCCCTCCCCTTCCCTTTCCCTTCCCTCCCCTTTCCTTCCCTTCCCTTCCCTTCCCCTCCCCTCCCCTCCCCTTCCCTTCCCTTCCCCTCCCCTTCCCTTCCCCTCCCCTCCCCTTCCCTTCCCCTCCCCTCCCCTTCCCTTCTCTTCCCTTCCCTTCCCCTCCCCTCCCCTTCCCTTCCCTTCCCCTCCCCTTCCCCTCCCCTCCCCTTCCCTTCCCTTCCCTTCCCTTCCCTTCCCCTCCCCACCCCTTCCCTTCCTCCCTTCTCTTTCTCTTTCTTTACTGACTAGGGGACATGTGTGCTTGCCAGAGAGGAGAAAAGCAACTCTCATGGGGAACGTTCAGACCACAATCCCTTCTCCACCTCTCCTCCTTTTGGGATTTTGGGCAGGCATGCACGTGTCCCGTATGCTTTTCAAGCCAGTGGGTCTGGGCCTTCTGCAACACAATGGCCACGTGGGACCTGGCTGCCTTAACCACCAGGCCAGGAGGCCAGCCCTCTTTAATATTTTGAGGATAAATTTAGACTTACAGTTATAAAAAATATTGTGGAGAAATCTCCTATATCCTCTCCCAGCTCCCTGTCACGGTAGGAAAGACGTAGAGATCTCATTCAGCTTTTACTGACTCCTGTGCCTGGACCCTAGCTGAACTTACTGGTCTTTTCCAATCTGTGACAGTTCCTACATCTTTCTCTTTCATGATTTGATGTTTTTTAATGAGTTCTGGTGAGTTTTTCTGCAGACTGTCTCTCCATCTGGATTTGCCTGAAATTCTGTCATTAGATGACGGTCACATATTTTTGGCGGGAATACCACAGACGTGATACTGTGCCCTTTTCAGTGCACCACAGTGTACCAGACAGGGAGCATACAGTGCTGCTATGTCTTATTTCTGCTGATACTAACCTTGGCTGCACTTGGGTCAAGTGGCATTTGCTGCATTCTTCATCAGAAACGTATCATTTTCCCTTAATAGGGATAACTGCTCTGGGGGAGACATTTAGAAACAATGGCAAGATCCTATTTATCAACACCCTTCCAACCCCAATTTTTAGCATCCATTGGTGGACTGTGCCTGCAACACGGGCAAATTACACTGCAGAGTTTACCTAACGGTAACTGTATCTCTCTCATTCCTTCTACATTTACAAATTAGAATTTTTCCATAAAGAAAAGCTGCCCCTTGCTCCTATGTATTTGTATCGGTACAGATTCATGAGTGTTTGTTTTAGTCTACGGATTACACTCCTGTAATACTGGTTATTTCGTTTCTCACATTGACCTAGCTTTGGCCACCGGGAGCTCCGTCAGGCTGGCTCTGTGCCCTGTTCACATGCCCCATCCCTTTGGAAGCACTTCCATATTTTCTGCTATCACAAGATGGTCCAGGTTCATCTCGTATTTTCCTTGCCCCAGCTCTGGTATCAACCCTTTCTGCAAGAAGCTGTGGTTCCATTTACGGAGAAAATGGAATTCAAAAGTGAGCTCTAGGTGCTGTGTGCTTGTTGCTACTAGTGTCTCTCTGCTCCCAAGCCCCCTTAGCAGGCACAACTACGAAAGATGTACACACGTAGTAATCCACACACACGTACCACTGCTACGTATTCTGTGTACATACATATGGATGACTCTGATTCCAATCCACACAAGGTTCAGCCTAGCCTGCCTCCTTTTCTTTGGAACTTCTTTTTCTGACACCGAGAAACCAGGTTCTCAGTATCTACACTGTAGTCACCTATTTTTCAATCTTAGTGTAGTATATGAACTGCTAACCCATAGACCAGTGAGGAACAAATCTACTAGAATACAGTATTTGTGTGCAGTTCCTTTTGTCTGTAGCTTTTCAAAATCCAGTTAAAGGTAGCTCATTTCATTTGTTATTGTTTATGTTGTTTTGGGTTTCATTTCCACATGTCTTAGTAAATTTTTATTTTTTTTTAAAAGAGACTTTTGCTATAGGGTGCATATACTTGCTGGAGAGACAGAGACAGAGACAGAGACAGAAAGCGAGAAATCACCTCCACCAGGGGGGATGGCCATGCCACAATCCCTTCTCTTCCATCCTCTCTTGGAATTTTGGGCATGCACATACACACACTTGGTGTGAGTTTTAAGCCACCAGGTCCGGTACTCGAAATAAAACACGGTCAACTACATGGGAGCCCAGCACTGTAACCATTATGCCATCTGCCGGTCTCATGTCTTGGTAAATTTTAATTAATAATTTCTTGGAAGGAAAATACAATTGTGAGTTACTTAGTGACAGAGATACATTCTAAGAAATGTATCCTTAGGTGAGTTCATCACCGAGTCATCACGAGTGTATTTAAGTAAGCCTAGAGGGCATAGCCTACCACACACCCAGGCTCCAGACCTGTACAGCACGCTACTGTACTGAATACTGTAGACATTGGTAACACCTAAGTATCTGTGTATCTAAATATCTTCCAACAGATCAGGGACATTAAATCTATCATATAAAATATAAAAAGTGGCACACCCAATGGCACATGGTAAGTGCAGGGCACTTACAATGAATGGAATTTGCAGAACTGAAAGTTGCTCTGGGTGTGAGTGGACGGTAAGTGAATGTGAGGGCCTAGGATATTATTGTACGCTCCTGTAGACTTTATAAACATTGTGTACTTATGCTACACTAAATCTTACATTTTTTCTTTGATAACAAATTAACCTTAGCTTACTTTACTTTTAAGCTTTTTGAACTTTTAAAAACCTTTTTTTTTTCTGTAGTAGCACTTAGCTTAAAATATCAACATGCTGGACAGCTGCACAAATCTGTTTTATATCCAATTCTATAAGCTTTTTTCCTATTTAAAAATATGTTTTTCTTTTTAAACTTGTTAAAAACTAAGATACAAACACATACGGGCCTAGCCCTACAGTGTCAGGATCATCATTATCACTGTCTTCCACTTCCACATCCTGCCCTACTGGAAGGTCTTCAGGGTCAATAACATGCACAGAGCCTTCTTCTGGAGTATCTCCTGAAGAACATGTTGGAGGCTCTCCTTAAGGTGCCATTCTTTACAGAACTATGTCCATGGTGGTTTGCTTGTTTTACTTATTTATTTTTATCCTAACTTTGCCTGTGAGCAGATAATATACCATGAATGTTCCTCTCTATTAATGAAACCCTTTAGAGTTGGGGTCCATCTTTTTCCAATTTTTATTATTATTTTTTAGAATTATTTTCTTTATGTATTTACTTATTTTAATTTGAGGACAGGGACAGAGCAAGAGAGAGAGAGAGAAAGAGGGAAGGAAAGTGAGAGAGCAAGCCACCAGGTCTGAGACTCAAACTGTGGTTGGCCATGTGGGAGTCCAGCACTCTTAACCACCATGCCACCTGCCGGTCCCACCATCTTTTCAAATTTTGAAATGAGTCTATATACAAAGCTTCTGGTGACCTCTCTTGTCTTCTTTCTCTTCTCCTTTACTTTTCTTTTTCTCTCGCCTCTTCTTCAGCCATGAATTCCTGTCCCAGATCCAACAATTCCTCAGGAACCACTTCCAGGAGCTTCCCAAGTCATCCTCATCCATACCCACTTTAAAGTTATTTGCTCTCTCGGGAACCAGCAGTTAGCGTAATGGCTATGCTGCTGGACTCCCACGTGGTTGACCGCGGTTCACGTCCCGGACCCGGTGGCTTAAAACTCACGCCGGGCGCGTGTGCGTGCGTGCCCAAGATCCCGAGAGGAGAATGGAGAAGGGGTTGCGGCGTGACCATCCCCCCCGGGGGGTGATTTCTTGCTTTCTGTCTCTGTCTCTGTCTGTCTGGCGAGCACACACGCCCTATAGCGAAAACCTCTCAAAAAAAAAAAAAAAAAAAGTTATTTGCTCTCTCTCAAACACAGCCTTGTGGATTTTTGCAGCCTCTTTATCCTTGGCAATTTTTTCTAAGAGAGTTTTTTTTTTTTTTTTTTTTTTTTTTTTTTTTTTTTTTTTTGATATAGGGCCTATGTGCTCACCAGAGGGACTGAAAGCAAGAAATCACCCCCCAAGGAAGATGGCCACACCACAATCCACTCTCCTCTCGGGATTTTGAGCATAGATGCACATGCTCCCAGTGTTAGTTTCAAGCTGCCAGGTCCAGGACTCGAACTGAGGTCAACCATGTGGGAGTCCAACGATGTAACCATCATGCTATTTCCTGGTTCCAATCCTTGGCAAATCTTTTAAAGTCTCTAACAAATCTCTTGAGTGTCTTCCTCTAGATGCCAATTATATACTTCTTGGTGGAATCATTCCAAGTTAAAGCAAGGTCTTTTTTTTTCTTTTTCCTTTTTTGCTATAAGGTGTGTAGCTTGCTAGAAAGAGAAACTGAGAAATCGCCCCCATGGGAGACGGTCATGCTGCAATCCCTTTTCCTTCATTCTCCTCTTTGCAATTTTGGGTATGCACACACAGGTGCTTGGTGTGATTCTCAACTCACCAGTTCCAGGACTCGAACCACGAAATTAGCCACGTGGGACTGACATGGATCCATGCCACCGGCTGTCCCCACTTTTTCTTTACTTTTTATTAATTTTTTTTCTTCCTTAAGCAAGAGAAACAGCAACCCTAACAGGGTCTTGATGATGCAATCCACTCCCAGATGACAGGCACATGTGTGGCCCATGTACTTGGAGGGGGTCTCCTGTTGTGAATCTGGGACTTCACGTGGGTCAGCCTTGTGCGGTGTCATGTTTTACTGCTGCCACACTGTCCTGTCCCCATTCAGGGTTCTTTTGTCCTCTTTTTTTTTTTTTTTTTTTTTTTTTTAAATTTTAACTGTCAGAGAGTACATGTACATGAGAGAAAGAGAGAAAGAGAGGGAGAGAGAGAGAGAGTGCGCGCGAGCGAGCACGAGAGAGCATCCTCCAATGAGCATGGCTGTGCTGCAATCCTTTTTCTTCCATTTCTCCACTGCATCAGGATTTGGGGCATGCACGCACATGCGTCTGGCATGCTTTTCAAGTCACCAGGGCTGAGATTCAAACTGTGATCAGCCATGTAGAACCCAGCTCCCTTAACCACTGTTCTATTGGGCTGGCCCCAAGAAGGTTGTTGATGCAGTCATGGATGTTGTCATCGTTCTAGAACTGCATCAGTGTCTTTCTCAGTTATAGCAATACCCCAGGTAAAGGTTCTCCTCAGGTAGTCAGCTATAAAAGTTGCTATAGAAATAATAACAAAAATTTACTTGGATAGTTAAGTTTGAGTTAAGAGAAGATCTGTGTTTGGACAGTAGAATCTAGAGATGGAGATGCATTCCTGGACTGTGTTATTTCAGCGTTTGCAGTGTTGGGAAGCAGATTTCCCAGAACGCCTTCCCTTTATGGTCCCATGTAACATCTATCAATAGAGTAACTTGGTCAGACGTTGGAGGCGACACCTACATGACGGGTATATCCAGAATGAGTAAACACCTGCCTCCAGTCTGTTTTCTTGAATGGCTTGACTTGGCAATGAAGAACATCCTCTAAACCTCCATAAATTACTTACTTCCTTTTTCTCAGAGGTTTAGATTTCCACATATCTCTCCAAAAGCTTCACAGCAAGATCCATTTCCAGTTTGGATTTTATTGCAAATGCTCATGTGTGTACCGGGCAATCAATTCAGATGATAACAGTTCAAAATATTCTGTGGTTGTTGCAGTGTGCAGACTGAATTGGAATGAGAGCTAGTGGTTTTTTTTTTTTTTCTTGGAGAGGTTTTCGCTATAGGGCGCGTGTGCTTGCCAGACAGACAGACAGAGACATAGAGACAGAAAGCGAGAAATCACTCCCCAGGGGGGGATGGTCATGCCGCAATCCCTTCTCCTCCATTCTCCTCTCGGGATCTTGGGCACGCACGCACATGCACCCGGTGTGAGTTTTTAAGCCACCGGGTCCGGAACACAAACCGCGGTCGACTGCGTGGGAGTCCAGCGACATAGCCATTACGCTAACTGCTGGTTCCCAGAGCTAGTGGTTTTTGAAGGCACCACTGCATCTTTCCTGCTGAATTAAGAACAGAGACATGGACGCAGCAGGTGGTGGGTGGTTTGGGGTGCTTGACTTGCACAAGGGGGCCAGCAGGTAGCATGGTGGCTAAAGCGTTGGACTCCCACATGGCCAACTGCGGTCTGAGTCCTGGACCTGGTAGCTTGCTCTCTCTCTGGTGAGTGCACATGGCCTGTAGCAAATTAAAAAATAATGATAAAGAGAAATTAAAATAAATAATTCTAAAAAAAAAAAAAGAACATACTCATTACTATTAACAAAGGCGTGTCCTGTACAAACACTAATCACTTTAGATCACTTTGAATTTCATTCCCAGGGGAACTGTTAGACATGGCTTCTTACTGGCAACATTAGCAGTTTTTTTTTCTTTTTTTGTTTTGTATTGAGAAATTTTTGCTATAGGGCATGTATGCTTGCCAAAGGGACAGAGAGACAGAAAGTGAGAAATCATCCCCCAAGGGGATGGCCATGCTGCAATCCCTTCTCTTCCATTCTCCTCTTGGGATCTTGGGCATGCATGCACACGCGCCTGGTTTGAGTTTTATGTCGCTGGATCCAGGACTTGAACTGTAGTAGACTATGAGAATCCAACGATGTAACCATTACACTATCTGCTGGTCCTGAGCAGTGGATTTTATATGCTTAGGGGCCACAATGAACACAACATGAGATTAAACCCAGCACAAGAGAAAAGTGATGCCATCAAGAGACCTGGTAAACACGGGATATGTGAGTGAGGCTGTTGCTGGCAAAAAGGCATGCTGTTTTACTGTAATTGAAAACAGTAGGTAAAATATACTCTAAAATAATAATGAAAGTATGATATAGTAAACATATAACCCAGGAGAATGGGCATATGTTAGCAAATATTGCTAGTATATAGAAAGACAACTGTTTTTGTATATCGATAATGTATCCTATAACCTTGCTAAATTCACTTATTTAATACACTTTACCAGCATCTTACAAATGTTGATATATTGTGTTTTCCCTCCCTCCCTCACCCCCGCCTTCATTCGTTCTCTCTCTCTCTCTCTCTCTCTCTCTCCCTCTCTTTCTTTCTGACAGGGTTTCGTTATGTTGTAAACCTCCTGCTTCACCTTCGTGAGTAGCTGGGACAACAGGCATGCACCTCCACGCTTGGCTTTTAAGGTGGGGCTGGAATTGAACCTAGGCCTCCCATGTGGACTCAGCCCAGTAGCAGTGTCAAACGGCATGCACTACCATGCCTGGGCCTGCATTTGCACTTAATTCAAAATATTTTCTAATCTCTCTTCTGCTTTCTTCTCTGACTCATGGTTTAATTAGAAGAGTTATTTAATTACCAAACACTTGGGAATTTTTCACGTATTTGTTATAATTTCTTGTTTAATTCATTATGGTAACCTCATACATGACTAACATTTTTACATATATTTACAAGTATGTATTGAAATTTGTTTTATGGCTCAGCATATGTTCTATCTTGGTAAATATTCTGTGTATTCTGCCACTGTTGGGTCAAGGGCAATATAAATGGCAATTAGGTCAGTTTGGTTGATGCTGTTGTCCAAATGTTCTGCATCCTCTCCACTTGTTCTGTTCATTATCGAGAACTGTGTATGAACATCTACAACCGTAACTGCATTGATCCTTGTGTTTCTACCAGATTTTGCTTTACACACTCTGTAGTCTGTCATGGGCATGTAAATATTTACAATTGTGTGTCCTCTTGATGAATTGATTTTTTTATCATTCCCTAATAATATTATTTGCTCCCAAACTACTTTTCCGATACAATGTAGCCATCCAGTTTTCTTTTGTTATTCTTTTATTGTGGTAACAAAGTGCAGAACATAAAATTCGCTCTCCCCACATTTTCCAAGGGTACACCACCATACTATTGGTCACATGCACCCTGCTGTGCCATAGCTCCCCAGAACCTTTTCCCTCATCCTGTTTGACTGAAATTCTGTCCCCATCAAAACAAGAACAGTAACAACTTGCCTCTATTACTTCCCCTCCACCATTCTATTCTGTTTCTGTGAGTTTGACTTTTTAAAAAATTATTATTTTTTAAACATTCAATTGCTATATATCATTTGGCATGTAAAGAGAACTTACCCAACATGAAATACACCTCAGACCAGTCCAGTTGAGAATGCTATACACATTATCATCAACAGGTAATAAATCATCTCTGTGTCCTGCAAATGTCTTGCCTCTATTTTTTCTCCCTGATTTCCTTCCCTATACTCTTCCCCTCCTACCCTCCTTCTACACTGTCAACATTTTTTTTTTTAAAGAGATTTTTGCTATAGGGCACGTTTACTTGCTGGAGAGACAGAGAAAGAGAGAAAGTGAGAAATCACTCTCCAGGTATCTGGGGGGATGGCCACACCACAATCCCTTGTTGATTTTCCTTCCTTGGGATTTTGGGCATGCACACACGTGTCCAGTGTATTTTAAGCCACTGGGACTTGAACTGTGGTTGACCATGTGGAAGTCCAGCATTTTAACTACTATGCCACCTGCTGGCCCTGAGTTTGACTTCTTCAGATATTTCACAATAAGTGGAATCATACAGTAGCTGCCTTTCTGTGACTGGTTTATTTTACTTACCATGTCTTCAAGGCTTATCTATGTTGTCATACATGACAAAATATTTGTTTTTAAGACTGAAAGATATTCCACTGTATGTACACACCACAGTTTCTTTATCCATTCATCTGTCAACTGACACCTGTTTTTTTTTTTTTTTTTTTTTTTTTTTTTTGAGAGGTTTTTGCTATAGGGCACGTGCACTCACCAGAAAGACAGAGAAAGAGACAGAAAGCGAGAAATTACACTCCGGGGGGATGGCTATGCTGCAATCCCTTCTTTTCCATTCTCCTCTCGGGATCTTGGGCACGCATGCACACGTGCCCAGAGGGAATTTAAGCTATCGAGTCTAGGTCTCAAACTGCAGTCGACAACATGGGAGTCCAACGACACAGCCATTATGCCAACTGCTGGTGCCAACACTGGGGTTGTTTAATCAGGACACATCACCCTTCCCACACAGGGTTATGTATCACTAACCAGAGAAGCTCAATTAAGCTGCAGTATTTAGAGTTTTTACTGAGGCATAATGACCGAATGACTGACCATGTGACTGAATTCAATTTCTAGGCTCCTATCACCTGACTAAAAGCCTAATTTCTGATCACATGGTTAGACTTTCTGGCATGGCAATCCCCCATCATGAAACCATGCAGGGGCCCATCATAAGCCACTCCATTAGTTCACTAATATAAACTCAATCATGGTCCCACAGGGACCCACAATAAAAAAATGAAGATACCCCTATCATTTTGGAAATTCCAAGAGTTGAAAGGCTCTGTCCTAGGAATCTGGGAAAAGGATCTGACAAATTCTTTATTATACAACACCTTTTTCTCCATTTATGCATGTTTGGTTGCTTGAAGTTGTTTTTATAGCTCTTGCAGTTTTTCTGATGCTCTTTTCATTAAAAATATTTCAAAATACACATTATCTATGAACCTTCTGAAGATCTCTCATAAGACACTGGGTCCACTTGATCTTCGAAGGGCTGGTGGATTCTCCAGGGAAACCACCTGTGCCAGTCCTTCCCTCTACGGAATTGGGTTGTTGGGAAAGTCATGACACATTTCCGTATGGAAAAACACGCCACGACTTTCTTGATGACCTAATAATTTCTTAATATACATCTCTACTCCTTCTAAAAGAACTAGTCTGTTAAGCTTTCTAAATCAAAGGGGATCAATTTGGGTCATAAACAGTTTCCTAAAAATTCTTTATTTCAGGTTTTCAGATTTCTTTCCATAAAGGCATGTGGATAGCCTCTTATGATTAAAAAAATGCCTTTTGTTTCAATAGTTACTTCCTCTTTGACATTTCTTATTTTGTATATTAGTGCTTTCTCCCTTTTCTCAATCATATTAGTTATTGATCTGTTAATATTTTCCCCAAAGTAAGATTTTGATTTATTAAAGTGCTACTGGTTTTCTCTCCTTTTTTTTTTTTTTTGGAGAGGTTTTTGCTACAGGGCTTGTGCGCTCGCCAGAAAGACAGAGAGACAGAAAGCGAGAAATCACTACCCGGGGGTATGGCCACGCTGCAATCCCTTCTCCTCCATTCTCCTCTTGGGATCTTGGACACGCACGCACACACACCCAGCGTGAGTTTAAGCCACCGGGTGCGGGACTCGAACCGCAGTCAACTACATGGGAGTCCAGTGACATAATCATTATGCTAATTGCTGGTTCCAAAGTGCTACTGGTTTTCTATTTTCTACCTCCTTAACTTCTGATCATTATTGGAACTTAATGAGGGGCACATGAAGGTACACTATACCACTCTGTCTGCACCGTTCAAAATTCTTCATAAAAAAATTAAAAAAATGTATATATGTGATAGTATAAAATCAAAGAGTATGCAAGCACCTATTTAAAGAAACAGTCTACTAACCTATCCAACCCATTCATCTTTAATCCCACTTTTTTCTTTTTTTTTAAGAAAAAGAATGATTGGGACCAGCAGTTAGCGTAATGGCTATGTCGCAGGACTCCCATGTAGTCAACCGCGGTTTGAGTCCAGGACCCGGCGGCTTAAAAAGCTCACGCCGGGCGTGTGTGCGTGCGTGCCCGCCCAAGATCCCGAGAGGAGAACGGAGGAGAAGGGATTGTGGCGTGGCCATCCCCCATGGGGGGTGATTTCTCACTTTCTGTCTCTCTCTGTCTGTTTGGTGAGCGCACGCGCCCTATAGCAAAAACCTCTCAAAAAAAAAGAGAATTACTTATTTAATTTTATTTATTATCATTATTATTTTTTAATTTGCTGAGAAAGAGAGAGAGAAAGTGAGGAAGCAAGCCACCGCCAGGTCGGGACTTGAACTGTGGCTAGCTATTGTCAGAGTCCAGCATTTCAACCACCATGCCACCTGCTGCCCCCTCCCCGACTCTTTTCTAATCATTTATGCTTTTAGATCTCTTGCTAGGTATCTCTATAATTAAACAAATTTAATTATAATTAAATACTGCAACAACTTTTCTTTGTTGCTTTATCAGCTTCAAATTATTTACTGATTTTTTGCTAGGAAAGCTAAGGATTTAACTCACTTATACTGTCCCACTTTGTACATCCCATCCCAATATTTGAGGTTATAATTTTTAGTTCTTCTGTTTGTTATCTTTTTAAAAAATAATTATTTTATTTAACTTTATTTATTTATTTTAATTTGATCAGAGAGGGAAAGAGAGAGAGAGGGAAAGTGAGAAAGCAAGCTGCCAGTTCTGGGACTCAAACTGGGTTCGGCCATGTGGGAATCCAGTGCCCTAAACCAGCACGCCACCTGCCAGCCCGTTGGTTATCTTTCTAAACTGCAAACATACTCACACATAGTTCAGTGCATTCATGTTAGTGCCTTTGATTTCTCTTTATATAGGATGATAACAACAACCTTTCTTTTCTTCTTTAAAAAATTTTTTTCCAGAGCGTGGGTGCACACACATACACATGAGAGAGAGAGAGAGAGAGAGAGAGAGAGAGAGAGAGAGAGAGAGAGAGAGAAAGAGAAGAGAAGAGAAGAGAAGAAAAGAAAAGAGAGAGACTACCCTTCATCGGGCATGATCATGCAGCAATCCCCTCTCCTCCTTTTTTCCTTCTTTTGGGATTTTGGGCATGTATGCATATACATCTGGTATGTCTTTCAGTCATCGGGTCTGGGACTTGAACCATGCAGTTGGCCGTGTAGGATCCAGCCTCCTCAACCACCATGCCACCAGTTAACCCTCTCTTTTCTTTTCATAATTATTGGCAATAGTTTGACTTTAACATTGTGCAGGTTGTTTACATGACTGTATAACCACAATAAAAATTTCTACAGTTTATCTATAAGATGATTTTAGGTCTTATGAACCAAAATGCCTTATATTTTGACTACATAAATACTGTGGAATGCTAGGTTATATGTTATACAAGGAATGTACTTCATTTTGTATGAGCCCAATGTCATGTCCCTTTGGGTAAAGAACAATGTTCCCAGCAAAGGGGTACGACTGTATTTTCTAACTCTGTCAACTGTTTGCAATCATGCCATATATTAGCTTTTTTGGTGAGAACACATAATGTTCAGATCATGAATGTTTGCACTATTTTTTTCCTTTTTTTTTTTTTTTTTTTTTGAGCTTCTAATTGTTTTTCTTTAACTTGGGGATACGGAATGGTGTATCTTCATCACACCCTTTAGTCTTATTATTATTATTATTGCTATTATTATTTTGGCTAAAGGGTGTGTGTATTCACCAGAGAGACAAAGAGACAGAGAGAGAGAGGGAGAAGAGAAAGCACCCATCATGGGAAATGGCCATGCTGCAATCCCTTCTCCTCCATCTCTCCCTCCTTTCAAGAATTTGGGCATGCATGCACATGTGCCTGGTGTGTTTCTTAAGCTGTGGGGTCGAGGAGTTAAACTGCACAGCTGGCCATGTGGCATTCAGCTGCCTTAACCACCTGGCCATGGACCCCTACACCCCCAACATATACCACACTAAAATGTAACTGTGCTGTATAGAATCACTCCTTGCCTCTTTTATTTTATTTTTTTTTTTTTAAGTTTGCTATAGGGTACATGCACTTGCCAGAGAGAGACAAAGAGAGAGGGAAAGTGAGAAATCATATTCCAGGTGGGATGGCCATGCCACAACCTGTCCTCCGTTATTCTCTTGAGATGTTTGGGTATGCCTGTACACATGTCCAGCGTGATTTTTCAAGCTGCTGAGTCGGGGACTTCGTGCAGCCAGCCACGTGGGATCCAGCTCCTTAATCTCCGCCATCTGCAGGCCGGCCCCCTTGCCTCCATTTTAACTATGCACAGAACTCCTGCCCAGAGAAATCCTATCACCTTATGTATTTCAGACTGGCTGCTCTTTAGCTGTCATCTTGAGACTGCCCTTCACTACTTCTAACTAACACAGCAGGATATAAAAATCTAAGTTCAAATGCATTCCCCCAGAGTTGCCAGTGAGAATCTACCGCCACTCTAATTCTTGTTCCTATTGAGGCGATCTGTTCTTTCTTTCTTTCTTTTTCAGTACCTTCTCTTCATGCCTTTTTTTTTTTTTTTTTTTTTTTTTTTTTTTGAGAGGTTTTTGCTATAGGGCACATGCGCTCGCCAGAAAGACAGAGAAAGACAGAGAGACAGAAAGCGAGAAATCTCACCCCCCAGGGGGGATGGTCACGCCGCAGTCTTCTCCATTCTCCTCTCGGGATCTTGGGCACGCACGCACACACACCCAGTGTGAATTTAAGCCACCAGGTCCAGGATTTGCACTGCGGTTGACCACACGGTAGTCCAGTGACATAGCCATTATGCTAACTGCTGGTCCCCTTCTCTTCATGCTTTTCTAAAACTTCACGAAGACATGTTATGTGTGGGTTATTTTTATTTCATTGTGCTTGGCACTCGGTGGCTCTTTACAACCAACAGACTTACATATGTTAGCTCTGGAAAATGATTCCATATTATTTTCTTCTCTCCATTTTTCCTTTCTTTCTTCCCCAGACTCCAATTCACTCGATGCTGAATTCCTGAGTTGGTCTTCTATGTGATTTACCACTACCTCCCCTCCCAACCCTCACTGGGCAACAGCCTCAACTTCAGTTTCCAGGACTGAGCTGAATTTTGGAATTTTGGCCTTTATATTTTAAAATTCAAACAGTTCATTCTTGCTATAGCATTTCGTTTTCATAACATTCTATTCTTGTTTTTTAAAAAATATTATTTATTTAAATGAACAAAAATTGTATATATTTACTATGTACAATTTACCATTTTGAAATATGTATATATTATAGAATGGCTAAACTGAACTAATTAACATATATGTTATCTCATATTTTTTCTTTTGAAGGTGAGAACACATAAAATCTACTTTCGTATGGGCCAGCCACCTGTGGCACAGTAGTTAATGCCATCACCCTGCAGTGATGGAAGCCATGTGCTGACCAGGGTTTGGGTCCTGGATTGACACGAATAACATGCTAGTGGGCCAGCTCCATGGCCTGGTGTGACTGACTAGTGGTCAAATACTGGCCCCAGTGGCTGGAAAAACAATGGGCACATGTGCATGCCCACAATTTCAACAGGATGGAGAAAGGGAGGAGAGGAGATTATACAATGACCATGCCCCATCTCTCCCTGTTTCTCTCTCTGGCAAATAAATGTGCTCCCTGGCAAAAAAAACCCCAAAAAACCAAAACCAAAACAAACAAAGCAAAACATGCTGGGTGTGTGTGCAGGTGCCCAAGATCTTGAGGAGCTGGAAGGCTGGGGGAAAAAGGGCTGTGGTGTGACAAGATCCTATCATAGGTTCTCTCTCTCTCTCTCATGTACACTCTTTCTACTGTAATAAAAAAAAAAAAAGGAACGACATTCTTGACAATTTTTGTATGTTATTCTCTTAGTACAGGCTTTATATTCCTGTCAAAGCTTTTACTAAAGATCCGATAAAATAGAACTGTATCAATCAGGTTAGGGTCCCCTTGGGAAAAAGAATTCACCACATGAAACTTTCATGAAAGACTATAAGTAGAGTTTTAGGTAGGGTTAAGGGCGCAAACTAGGTGTGCCCAGACTAGCATAGGAGGGTACTGTTATAGTACAGAGTTATGCGAGCCTAGAAGGTACTAAAATCATGGACTAGGGGCTTCTAAATAAACTATAATGTAAGACTTTCTTCTGCCATTCCACTTACTGGCTAGGCTTCTGCCTGGCCAGACCCAACCAGAAGTTAGTCAGCAAGAAAGCCCCAAAAGATGCAGTGTGTAAGGGTGAGAACAGGGCCAAGAACAGACTGAGAAGGTGAGGACAGAGTGGACAGAAACTAGTACTAAAGCCTAATGTCTTATTAGCAACACAGTTCAAATATCTAATATTAGAAGATTTCACAAAATATAACAGGAATATTGGATATTATTAGGTATACTGGTAATATTGGATACTATTAGGTAAACTATTAAGAATCCTCATTTTCATGGTTTTTTTTTTTTTTTTTTTTTTTTTTTTTTTGAGAACAAAACCACATAACAGATGAGTTTAAAGATAATCAAGTTTGGGGATGCCAGCAGGTGGCATGGTGGTCAAGGCACTGGACTACCATATGGCTGACCGTGGTTCAAGTCCCAGACTGGACAGCTTGAAAATCACTCTGGGCACACGTGCATGTGTGCCCAAAATCCTGACAGGAAAATAGAGGAGAAGGGATGACTGTGGCATGGGGATGCTTTCTTACTTTCCCTCTCCATTGTCTCTGTCTCCTTCTGTTGAGTACAAGAGCCCCACAGCAAAACCTCCCCCCACCCCACCCAAAAAAAGGGGAAAGGTAATCAAGGCGGGGAGAGCCAGTGGCGTGGTTTTTAAGGTGCTGGATACTACATGACTGACTGCATGGCTCCAGTCCTGATGGCTTAAAAACACACCAGGCATGCCCAAAATCCCAAGAGAAGGGACTGTAGCATGGCCATAGCTCCTGAAAGGTGTTTTCTCACTCTCCCTACACCCTCTTGTCTATACCCTACAGCAACTTTTTTTTTTTAAATAGGAGATAATCGAGGCCACAACTAACTAACTTCTGGTTGTGATAATGCAAATTAATACCAGCCCAAAGGTCTTGAACATAAAAATCAGAACCAAACTTCTTATCTTAAACAAAGAAAATTGTTAACAGTATTGAAAATCTATGTCATGTAAGTGCTAGAAGTCAGGCTTATGGATACCCTTGGGTGGCAAGGACTGGGATGGAGTAAGAGAGACTTTAACAGTACAACGTTACTGTTGTTAACTACTAACGTTTCTTGATCTACATGCTAGTTACACAAATGTGTCCATGTTATAAAAATCCACTGATGTGCACTTGTGATTTGGATGTTTTTGTATCGGTATATTTAAAAAAAACCTTAAAAACAAATAAACAAGGGACAGCAGCCATGAATACAACTTAAAAAAAATACCCAATATGTCAATTTATTTTTTATGCCCCACTTTAGGCATGGCCTCACTAATAGCTAACAAGGATTTACTGGTATATCCAAAGCAATGTTGTATATTTAACAGAAATGAAAGACAAAGCTTAGCTTCAAGGAATTCGTGATCTGCTTAGAAGAATTGAGTATTTAGACATAAAATTAATAATACTAACAAGTGGACCAGCAGGTGGCATGGTGGCTGAGAAGACAAGATCCCACCTGATGAAGCAGTACAAGTCCATGACCAAGAGGATTAAAAAATGAACCGGGTACATGTGTGTGCATGCCCAAAATCCCAAGAGGAGAAGGCACTGTGGCATGGCCATCCCCCCACCCCCCCCCCCCCCGCTCCCCGCCCCATGCTTTCTCACTTTCTCCTCTGGTGAGTGCACGCACCCACAGCAAATACAAAACCAAACAAAAAGAATATTAACAAGTAAAATATCAGACAATGAGGAATGCTATAGTCTAACAAATCCAACACTGATATTTAACTGATTCTCATGGGAAGACCTTCACAGAAATACTCCTAACATGGGCTTTATCTGGAGATCTTTTTCTCTTTAACCTTACTGAACGTCAGCTAGGTCAACTAGGCCAAATGCTATGGACCCTGTATTTAAACCTACAGTGTGTGAAGAGCCACAAAGCCATGAAGATAGCTAAGCTACTTCTCTGTCTGAACCGTACTTACTAGGAGACAAAGTAATACAGGGAAGCTGATTTTGATGCTTTACTACTGAGACAATAAAGCACAGAGCATAGGTCGAGAGGACAATTTCTGCATGTTACAAGATTTGTGTCAGAAAAAGAGATGTCTGTGGGTGGCAAGAACAAAGAGATGCCAAAGAGGCAGCTAAAATCCCACGAGAAATAGCTACGTGGTGCATCTAGGAAGACAGGCATTTCCACAAAGATCCCAGAGCTTAACACGTGGCACAGAAGCACTAAAGAACCTCTGGATCTGAAGGGATCTTTTGGCCAGGGATGACTGATATCTCAGCAGTAACCCTTGACTCTAATGCTTCACTCCTGGCTCAGAGAACTTCAGAAAAATCTGGAGTTAAACATTTCCCCATCTAGGTGTATGGGCGCCAAAGTGTAAAATGCAAAGGAGTTACAGAAAAATCAAACTTACATTTCTTATAGATCCAAGTCTGAGACCTATTTACTTTTTCTACACGTATAATAATATTTTGGTACACAAGAGTTTAAAGTTTTGCAAATAGAAAAAGAAAAATGAGAATACATTTTTTATTTATCTGGTTCCATCAGTACAAGCTGCTCCATATAAATGAGTTTCCTGAATGAGTAAGTAGAGTCTACACTACTAACACAAATGACTGGTCTTGACATCTGTTAATGAGATTGGGGAACCAGTGTCCTATTCTAAATTACTCCCAGACTGGTGTACTTTTACAGTTTCTGTGTCTTTCCTTACTTCTTAAATTGCTTTTCTTACTCTGCTGACTACCACCGTAGTCTGGTAGTAACTGTTTCTGCAGAGCTCAGTGCATACTGTTAGAGTTATCTTCTTTCATTTTTTTTCCTTTTTTAAAAGATTTTTGCCACAGGGCTTGTGTGCTCGTGGAAGGTGGGGGTATATAGTGAGAGGGAACATAAGCACTCATTCTCCAAGAAGATGGCTATGTCACAATCTCTTCTCCTCTTGGAATTCTGGGTATGTACGCACACACGCCCAGCATGGTTTTCAAGCTGTTAGGCCCAGGACTCGAACTGTGGCTAGCCATGTGAGAGTCTAGTGCCCTAATTATGCCACATGCTGGCCCCCCCTCTTTCTTCTTATTCCGTGTTCTGTTTCAAATATATCTTGGGTTGGAATATCAGAAAACCAAGCATATTTAACTGTGCTTAAATGAAGAATCAAGAGGTACTGAGTGGAGACCTCCGGGCTCATGAGTGTGGGCCTGGTGATTTTACAGTCTGTTCTTAGTTTCTACCAGTCTTAGCTACATTCCTTTGTTCTTTCTTCGTTTTCTTTTTGAATTATTTATTGTATTTATTATTATTGCTATTAGTTTTTAATTTTTTAGAGGTTTTTGCCTTAGGGTGTGTGCACTTGCTAGTGAGAGAGACAGAAAGAGACAGTGAGAGGGAAAGTGAAAAATCACCCCCACCCCCAGGGGGGAGGGCCACACCACAATCCTTTCTCCTCCATTCTCCTCCTGGAATCTTTGGCACACATGCACACTGACAGTGTGATTTTGAAGCCACCGATATGGGACGTGAACCAGTCGGCCATGTGGGAGTCCAGCAACATAATGCCACACCACCTGCTGGCTCCCATGGTGTGAATTTCAAGCCACCAGGTCTGGCACTTGAACCATAGTCAGCCATGTAGGAGTCCAGCATCTTAACCATCATGCCACCTGCTGGTCCCCAAGTTATCTTTTTGAATTTTAAAGTTTAGAGTTTCAGTGATTGCTGTGGGTGAGCAAGGAAGAAGGTGAGTGGCCCTCTCCCCTGCTTCAGTAGGAATACCCTTGTTTTATCTATTTTATGCCATGACTAGAATAGTTAGATTTCATTTAACAAAAGGATTTTACTGCTAAAACAAGCTTAAAAATCACTCTTTCAGAAATCTGATCTCTTGACTTATGCAGCTCAATTGATGTATGTTATAGTTGTCAACATTCAAAAAAATCTCTGAAACTCCAAAAACAGGACCTGTTTTCAAAAGGAAATGAAAATTACCTGAAGTAAAGGGATGAAATCTTCCTGTTCTAGAGAGCTACAGCTGGGCTTTGCTAGAAGACAGATGAACTTAGAGGCATCATCATGATGGTTATCCAGCAACCTAGGAAAAGAAACAACTGCTTAGGAAGACAAACGATGAATACAACATCAATAGTTGGTGATTTCGGCTTGATCTAAAGACCATTTAGATCAAGAATCAAATGCTGTCTTTTCAGTGATTAAAAAAAAAATTTTTTTTTTTTTTGCTCTTTTTTTTTGGAGAGATTTTTGCTATAGGGTATGTGTGCTCGCTGGAGGGACAGAGAGACAGAGAAACAGAACGTGAGAATTCATCCCCTGGGAGGATGGCCATGCCACAGTCCTTTCTTCTCTATCCTCTTCCTGAGACCTAGGGCATGCATGCACATGTGCCCAGTATGAGTTTGAAGTCACTGATCTGGGACTCGAATCACGGTCGGGCCATGTGGGAGTCCAGTGACGCAACAACTGTGCTATCTGCTGATCCCTTTTCTTTTTATTTTCTTTTTGATAGGTTTTTGCTATAGGGTGCATGTGCTTGCCAGAAAGAGACAGAAAATGAGAAATCATCCTCCGGGGGGACGGCCATGCCGCAACCCCTTCTCCATTCTCCTCTCAGGATCTTGGGCATGCACGCACACGTGCCTGGCGTGAATTTAAGCCACCAGGTCTGGGACTTGAACCATGGTCAACTACATGGGAGTCCAGCGACATAGCCATTACGCTAACTGCTGGTCCCTGCTGATCCGTTTTTTTTTTTTTTTTTTCTCTCGATTTTATCAAAGGAACATCTTACTAATAGTACTATAACAAGGTGTATCATTATTATTATAGAATGCTTCTGAGGCTGAGATCACGGAATCAATTGAACTATTGCAGGTAAAATAGGTTGAAATATATCTGAGATAAAACGCACTTGAAGGAGAATGTCTATTTGGTTCAGCAAAGGACATCTGGAATCAGAGTTCCAGAGCCTGCTAGAAGGGAACACATCAGATGGATCACTTGTATTACACGAGACATAAAATACCATGCATGTCAGTCAAGACAAGGATACTACTATATATATTATCATCAGCAAATAGCTTCTCATTTTTTGTCAATTAAACATACTTTTATCCATTTTTTTCCTTCTCCTTTCCCTTATTTCCCTTCCATACTAAACTTTTTTTCCCCACATTTTATTGATTCGCAAAAGATCTTAAAGTATGAACAAAGCTAGAATCTAGTGACAAATACACTGTAATTTTCTTCTGAAACTTTTTTTTCTTTCTCCATTCCCCCTTTTACTAAAGAGAGGTATAAACTAACTTATTTGCAAAAAAAAAAAACAAAAAAAAAAAAGTTTAATCTCAATTTGATCTGTTATTTGCACAAAGCCCCATAAGAATTCAATTTCTGATGCAAGGCAACCGATACTATTGTATTATTGAACTTATACAAATAACCATTCTGCCACAAAATAAGAATGCTCACAAATATTTTCCAGTTGCAAAGGGGTTTTGAAGGGAGAAAAGTTTATGTTTCAATTAAAAAAATTCTTTTTTTTTTAACAAATTGCTGAACCCAACAACTCAAAAGAAAACAAAAATCCTTAAATCTGGAAGACAAAGCATAGAAGAAAATCTGTAATGTTTTGGAAAAACGTCACAGAATTCTATTTCACCAGTTCAGTCTCATGTAATCTTTCATTGAATTTGCAGTGTTACTGTGGTTTGACCTTTCCGTTAACATTCAACATTATTATTGAAATTTCAGAATTTGTTCCTATCATTAAGTTGGCCTTTCTCTTGGTCATTTTTTGTTCTCTTATTTGTCTGTCTTTAGTTTTCCTGGTATAGTACCCCCTTCAGAACGTCTAGAAGAGCTGGTCTGGTGTTGGTAAATTTTCAGGTTTTGTTTATCTGAGAATGTTTTTATCTTTTCTTCCCATTTGAATGTTAATCTTGCAAATATAGTATTTTTGATTGAGATTGTTTTTCACTTAACACTTTGAATATATTTTCCCATTCTTTCTTTGCTCACATTGTTTCTGATGAGAGGTCCAATGTTAGCCTGATGGGATATCCTTTTTTCTCTTGCCAATTTTAGCATCTTATCTCTTTCTGTGGTTTTGGTCAATCTGGCTATGATGTGCCTTGGAGAAGATCTTCTTAGGTTGATTCTATATGGGGCCTTTTGTTATTTCTTGGGTCTGGATATTTGAATGTCTCTTTAGGTTTGGAAAGTTTTTTTTTTCCAGGATTTCATAGAATAGATCATCAAGGCCTTTATTAGTTTCTTCACTTTCTGGGATATCAATTATCTGGATGTTTGGGCACCTAACGGTATATAGTATTACTTGTATATTATTCCTTTTTTTTTTTTTTGGTTATTTTCTAAGTCTTTTTGGTGAATTTTTCTAGCTCAGAGGTTCAGTCTTCTACATCTGAGATTCGATCTTCTGCATGACCTAATCTGCTTTTAATACTTTCAAGGGAGGTTTTGATTTCCTGTATTATAGCCTTCATCTCTCACCGTTTCGTTTTTTTTTTTTTTTTTTTTTTTTTTAATGGTATTTCCTTTTTCAGATCATGGAAGAACTTCCTCACCTCCTGGAACTCGTCTCTTTTCTCCTGCATTTTTTGGAGTTTGTTGTCTCTTTTCTCTTGCATCTCTGTTAGCTTTGTCACTATGAATATTCTAAATTCTTTATCTGACATTTCCTCAAGTTCCATTGTACTGTCTGTGGATGATGAAGGGGTTGTTCTTTCCCCTTGGGGGAGAGAAGATTTTCTTGATTTCCTATATTTCTTGTGCCTCTGTGGTAGTAGTTTCTGGTCATCTGATGGATTATATGTTACTTCCTACCTTCTCGGAGTTAATTCTGAGTGTTAGGCGCATGCGTAAGGAGATGGCCTGGCTTTTCGCTGGGTGTTTTTAGGGTAGAGCTTCTTTTCTTCTATTTCCTTTGAGGTTTTGCTTCTTCACAACCTTCAACGCTGATAGCCCTTGATGATCCGTCTCTGCCAACTGAAGTCCCTCTCTCCATGGGCTCTCTACACTGACTCATCTCCTGCAGGGCTTCTTCCACACTGAGAAGGAGCTAGGAGCTGAGCCTGCAGCACCTAGCAGGGCTCCCTCCTTGCTGCTCCCTGTGGGTCCAGCCGCAGCTGGGCTCTGGGCCCGTCCTGTAGCAGAGGGTAGCTCGGTCGTGCCGGGAAGCCCTCAGGCCTCCCCAAGCTGGGGCGTCTTAGGTTGTTGCAGCTACTAGAAAGCTCCCCTGTTTTATTATTATATTTTGTACATTCAATTGCTATACAACATTTAGCTTGTAGAGAGAATTTATCCAACATGAAATACACCTCAGACCAGTCCAGCTGAGAATGCCATACACATTATCAACAGGTAATAAACCATTTCTGTGTCCCACAAATGTCTCACTTCTTTATTTTTCTCCCTAATTTCTTTCCCTATGCTTTTCCCCTCTCCTACCTTCCTTCTACACTGTCTCCAGTGTCCATAACTATTTTTAGTGCTTTTATGCAGTTCAATCTCTCAGTCTCTACCATAGAGTGTGGATAGTCGGTATATGTTAAGTGGAGACATACAATGTCTCTTTTTCATAGTCTGACTTGTTTTACTCAGCAATAAATCTAAGACATAAAATTCTGTTAGTCCAGGCTGACAGACATATTCAAGACCAACTTCATGGGCAGAGGGAGAGGCTTTTAAAATTAGACCCTGGAAGAACAAGCTTAAAACAATGAATGTCCTAATAAGTCTTTTTTAGGTCCCAGAATTCCTTATCTGACTATTTGATGGTGATTTCCATTGTATACCATATTCTGAAAGCAAAGTTGCAGTATTAAAAACCAAATTTAAAATCTTCCTCTCAAAGTTAGTTCTTTTCTTGGATGTCTACTTTGTTAATGGTGGTATTACCCATCCTGAATTATCTGGGCTTGAAACTTTGCAGTCATCTTACTTTATTTTTAAGTGTTTTATTTATTATTTTTTTTTATAAAGATTCCTTCTTGGACCAACTAGTGACTAGATACCAACTGCAGAGTTTGAGTCCTGGACCTAGTGTTTTACTGGTTGAAACAATGGATGTATATATGTGTGCATATGCCTAAAATCTCAAAAGGAGAACTGGAGAAGAGATCAGGGCAGGACCATCCCCTATGGTCAATTTCTCATTTTCAATCTCTCTTCCTCTCTTCGGTGAGCACACATGCCCTCTAGCAACTGAGACAGGATCCCCAAAAGATCTTCACACTACAATTCACCCCTAGTTTCAGCCAGCCCAAGATCATGGGCACATGTGCCCATGTGGGTCAGCTTTGCACAGTGTTGTGTTATTGCTGAGCCACTGTCCAATCCTTGAAGTAATTTTAATTTATTTCACTCTTATTGTCTACATCCAACTCGTCTCCATATTTTTTTGTTTGTCTTTCTTAATCATTAATTGAATGTTAACTGTGTGTGACATATTGTGTCAGGCCTTGAGGATGCTTTGAATACAAAGAAAATAAGACACAGTTTTATGCCTTACAGTCTAGTGAGAGAACTACACCAACGAGGCGAGTTTTCCTGGGAAGTGAAACAGGAAACAAGAGTGCTGTGATGTGAAAAGCAGGATGTACAAGTGTCTGATGTGAGAGCGTATAGCATAACTGGGCAACAAGTGCAAGTTAAGAGAAGAGACCAAGGAGTAGGTATGTGATTATTAGAGCTATGGTATGACAATTTAATAAGTAAGATCAAATCCTGAAGACCATTTTATGTTAAATTGACAAGTTTGGATTTTTGCCTCCTCCACAGAAGGATTTTAACTTGGGCAGTGGTAAGATCAGATGTATTTTTCAGAAATATCAAGCAATGGGAACCAGCAGTTAGTGTAATGGCTGTCGCTGGACTCCCACGTAGTCGACCGCGGTTCACGTCCCGGACCCGGTGGCTTAAAACTCACGCTGGCGCGTGTGCGTGTGTGCCCAGGATCCCGAGAGGAGAATGGAGAAGGGATTGCGGTGTGACCATCCCCCCTGGGGGGTGATTTCTCGCTTTCTGTCTCTATGTCTCTCTCTCTGTCTGGTGAGCGCACGCGCCCTATAGAGAAAAACCTCTCAAAAAAAAAAAAAAAAAAAAAAAAAAAGAAATATCAAGCAAGAAACAATGAGAGCCTGAACATGGATACAGGCAGTGAGAGATGTAGAAAACGGGACAAATTTGGTAGAAACAAAAGGATGTGGTAGTTCATAGGTATGGGGAGTGGGGGGAGGGTGAAAGGAAGGGGAGTCTATGATGACTCTTAAGTTCCTAACTTGGACCATTAGGTGGTTAGAGTACAGGATGGGAGACCTGGAGTCCTAATAAAATTTTCCAAAAAGTATTTCAGACAACTGTTGCCTTCTTTCATATTTCTACCATGAGATCAAGCCCAGGGCCTCATTATTTCATGTTCAGACTGCTAAAACGGAAGAGGGTCCTAGGCCAGCTGGTGGAATGGAGATGGCAGCTAGATCCCAACATTGTGTGGTCTGAGTCCCAGACCTGGCAGCTTGAAAACTATGCCAGGTGTGCGTGTGTGCATGCATGCCCAGAATCCCCAAAGGAGGAAGAGATGGTGAAGGGACTGCCATGTGATCATTCTTCATGGGAGTGCTTTCTTTCTCTTTTGCTCTGTCTCTGGTGAGTGCATATGCCCCCTGGCAAATAAAAAGAAAAAAAAAGGGGGGGGGAAAGAGGGTCCTAATAGGCATATCTGGCCTTTCCTAATAATAAGTGCTTATCCATCCTTATTTAAACAGGCTGGGCATTCCTAAACTGAGATTCTGAAATGCTCCCAGGTCTGAAACATTTTTTAAGAGAGATTTTTACTATAGGGCACGTACGCTCGCCAGAGAGACGAAGAGAGATAGAGACAGAAAGCGAGAAACCACCCCCCAGGGGGGTGGCCACTCCGCAATCTCTTCTCCTCTATTCTCCTCTTGGGATTTTGGGATGGACGCACACACACTCAGTATGAGTTTCAAACTTCTGGGTCTGGAACTCGAATCATGGTCAGCCATGTGGGAGTCCGGCAATGAAACCATTACACTATTTGCTGGTCCCTGAAACTTTTATTAGAGTACCGAAAGTAAAAAACTCCACACCTGACCCCATGTAACCAGTCCTCAAAATACTGTAATATAAAAACACTGTATAAAACTAACATCAGCCTATGTATTTAAAGAGTATATAAAACATAAATAGGGACCAGCAGATGGCGTAAGGCTTACATTGTTGGAGTCCCATGGAGTCCCACAAAGTCAACTGCAATTTGAGTCCCAGACCTAGTGGCTTAAAACTCATACTGGGCACATAGGCATGTGTGCCCCAAATCCCAGGAGGAGAATGGAGAAGAGACTGAGGTGTGGCCATCCCCCCGGAGGGTGATTTCTTACTTTCTTTCTCTCTGGTGAACACACGTGCCCTATAGCAAATCTCTCTCTCTCTCTCTCTCTCTCAAAAAAAAAAAAAAAAAAAAAAAAAAAAAGAATTACACACACACAAAACGAATTTTGTGTTTAAACTGGGTCCCATCACCAAGACATCTTATCATATATATGCAAATATTCCAAAATCTGAAAACCAAAGCATTTCTGGTCCCAAGCATTTCTGATAAAGCATATTAAGACATCCATTGAGGGCCAGCAGATGGCACGGTGGTTAAGGCACTGGATTCCCACATGGCTGACCGCAGTTCGAGTCCCAGATCTGACGGCTTGAAAATCACGCTGGGTGCACGTGTATGTGCATCCAAAATTCCAAGGAGAGAATGGAGGAGAAGGAATTAGTGCAATAGGTGCTAATGGGAACCACCTCTTAGGATCAGAAGTGGGTAGGATGATCCCAATAGAAACAGTAAAGTCTTTGAAGGGGGGCGTACTTATATTGAAAAAAAAAAAAAAAAACCACAAAAAGGCAATAAAACTCTACTAAATAAAAACAGAAGATATGACAGATGAGAGATAATTTTTGTAGGAAGAAATCAAATCAGGGATAACTTCTGCTATCAGAAACATGAGATAGAAAGAAAAGGTGAATTATAATTTTCTGCCAATGCCACTGGCTAATAAAATCTACATGGCAGGAGGAATGGAGATAAATAAGATTCAGGAAAGATGAAGAACAAAGGTAAGTACAGCTATTCCACACTGGCGTCTTCCAGAGTTCTGAAGATACTGTTCTGTTCATGGAAAAATGACATATTGTTATACAAAGGTAAAAGAAAGTAAAGTGTAAAAAAGCCAAAGCAGTACTACTGACTCCATCTGAGAGGCGTTCTGCCCATAGATTGGTATATTCCAAGACCTCAAACAAAAAAGCTGTGGGGCAATGTCTTTCCCCTAGAAATATCCTAATCATAAGAAAAACAGGTGTCAGTGTGGGGACACGAAGTGGGTAGTAGTGCAGGGAAAGGAGAAGGAACGGAAGAGGCAGAAGAAAAAGACTTTTAAAGGAGCTCATCCTGACACCACCTGGAGGACAGATACTGAACCCTCCAATCCATGAGCAGTCTTGACAGGAGAGAAATGATTTCCATGCATGTTTATAACTTTATATTTGACTTTATTTTTAAGAATACATAAAGCTTGTCATACATATTCTTAAAAATAAAGGGGCAAGTCAGCATATGTATGTCAAAATGCTTTAATTCTGTACCATTTCTTACCAATTATTTTTTATACCTGAAAGTTTTAATATACTATACTTGGGCCAAATTTTCTTACATAAAGGGTACAATTCAAACCATCATGCTTACCTGCTTAGTCCCCCAAAATGTCATAACTGGGTCTCCCTTAAAGTACCATCCCTAGCTTTTAAAAGGCATTTTAAGCACTCAAAGGAGTTCCACTAGAGGGCACTCAAATCATTTTGGTATCTGATCATAAGATAACACTTTAATATAGAGACATTATGTGGGGATATGTGCCAAAAAATCCTGAGAGGAGAATAGAGGAGAAGGGATTGCTGCATGACCATCCCTTCTGGGGAGTGACTTTTTGCTTTCTGTCTCTTGTCTCTCTATGTCTCTCCAGTGAGTGCATGTGCCCTATAGCAAAAATATCTCTTAAAAAATCCATTTATCAATGACTTGTATTTAAGAGCATTATATTATTAAGAGCTTTTAGGTGATAGAAGAAATCTGTAAGCTTAATTCTGCTATTTTACGTTGATTTTAAATAACAGTAACAGGTGAATAGCATTTCCTAACATTGATTAGGAAAGATATTGCTATAGTTTGAGTGTGTTTCCTAAAAATTCACACGTTGAAATGTGGTTGCACAAACAGAGAGCACAAACATAGTATGGTATTAAGAGGGTGGAGGATGACCCAGTCGATGGCATGGTAGTTCAGGTGGCCAGATCCCACATGGCTGACTTCGTGGTTCGAGTCCCTGACACAGTGGCTTAAAAAACATGCGAGGTACAAGTACATGTGTGCCCAAAGTCCTGAGAGGAGAATGGCGGAGAAGGGACTGTGGCATAGCCATCCCCTTAAGGGGTGATTTCTCACTTTCCTTTTCTCTCTCTTTCTGTATCTGCCTCTCTCCAGTGAGCACACAAACCTCATAGCAAATTTAAAAAAAGGGGAGGGTAGATACTTGTCTGATTATGGTATCAAGGGGTGAGGCCTTTGTGTGGTGATTAAGAACTAAATATAGTCATTAGGATGGACACCCATGATTGAATACTGTTGGTCTTATAAGAAGAGACAGAGAGCGGGTGCAGAGCTGATACTCATTCTTATTCTTTGCCCCTGTGATACCCTGTGCCCCCGCAGGCACTGTCTCCCCACTAGTGGAAAGATCCTTTCCAGATGTTGCCCCTCAAACTTGGACCTCCACAACCATGAGCTGGATAAACCTTTATTCTTTATGAATTGCCCAGTCTGTGGTATAAAGTTATGGCAACAGAAAAAAAAGGACTGAAAACAGCTACTAGGCCAGAAAAGGACAGAAGAATGTATAGAAAGGGATAATCAGTTAAAAGAGGCATAAGGGGTTGGGACCAGCAGATGGTGTAATGGCGATATCGCTGGACTCCCATGTAGTTGACCATGGTTCGAGTCTTGGACCCAGTGGCTTAAACTCATGCTGGGCGCGTGTGCATGCGTGCCCAAGACCCCGAGAGGAGAATGGATTGCAGCGAGCCATCACCCCTGGGGAGTGATTTTTTGCTTTCTATCTCTCTGTCTCTCTCTGTCTTTCTGGTGAGTGCACATGCCCTAAAGCTGTAATATTCTTCTAAAATATATAAATACATCAAGAAATAACTCCTAAAGAAAAAAGGGAGACAAAAAGAAGAAAGTTGAATTTGAATTCAAGAAAATTTGCTAGGATGTTAAAATATAGGAATATCTTGAGAAAAATTCAGTCCTTTGTTTCTTTTATGGAAGTTTTCAAAAAGTAATTATCAAAATCTTATAATTCAGTTTTTTTTTTTCTTTTTTGGAGAGGTTTTTGCTATAGGGCGTGTGCGCTTGCCAGACAGACAGACAGAGACAGACAGAAAGCGAGAAATCAACCCCCGGGGGGATGGCCACGCTGCAATCCCTTCTCCTCCATTCTCCTCTCGGGATCTTGGGCACGCATGCACACGCGCCTGGCATGAGTTTAAGCCACTGGGTCCGGGACTTGAACCGCGGTCGACTATGTGGGAGTCCAGGGACATAGCCATTACGCTAACTGCTGGTCTCGATAATTCAGTTATTTTTAATAAGTCAGTTAGGTGTAATTCTAACTTGGAACATAGATGAATGAAACTGTATTATTTTTGACAAATGTGGTTTGTTCCCCTTAAAGGAGAGTCCTTCCTTACTTTTATGTCATGACTGCCAGATTCAAATCCTGAAACCAAAATTTAACAAAACTAAGAATCAAATAGTTGTTAAAGAGGTATTTTTAAAGATCTTTACTGCTTAAAGACCAGTAAGATAAAGTCTTCTGGTAAAGAACTTGTCTGTGGTATAAATAATTGTGAATTATTGAATTTTCCTTGTAAAGAGAAAAAGGAGAAGGAATAAAATGAATGAGTGAAATAAGTGACCCTTATAAGAGCATGTCATGAGGTCCATATAATTCTTTGCCTGGTCCCAGAGTGGCTGCTCAAATACTCACTTTTTCCACATGGCAATGAACGACTGTGATGACACAAATCCTGTCTTTTCTCCCCCTGCAGCCCTGAACATGGGGGCTTTCCAGTAGAGAGGACAGCCACAGATCTGCAAATGAAAACACCGTGTAAGCCAAGATGCAATGAAAAGAAGATAGGGCCTAAGAAAAACCTCTGGCTTTTACCCTTCATATCACAGTGGATAGAAAAGCCCATGGAAGAACAAAACTTGGTCACAGGCAAACCTATCTATGGTAGATTCACAAAGAGAGAAGGGAAACGAAATAAGAGGATTACATGTTTAATAAAGATGGAAACCACTGACCTTTTCTCCATATTCATTTATATCGACCCCTCTCCCCATTTTGATAAAGCACCAGCATCCTATACTACCACTCTCACATCATATATTTTCTTTTAAAAAATATTTAATTTTATTCATCATTATTAATAATTTGAACAGACAGAGAGAGGGGGAGGAGAGAGAGATAAAGTGAGAAAGCAAACAGCCAGGTCTAGGACTCGCACAGTCGACCATATGGGAATCCAGAGCCTTAATCACCACACCACCTGCTGGCCCCACATCATATATTTTATATCTTCTAGAAGAAATGAAATGACTGAATATCATGGTTATAGATGTCTTTCATTCCTTGAGCAGAAAAACAGAACCACCTTTATTACTTGGTCGTGGGTGTTAATATATTCTTTTGCCTGTTATGTTATTAAATTCCTCAAGAAGAACCAAAAATCCTAGATGTTTGAGAAAATAGCTATCATATCTATTTAAATTGTTACAATTCATGTAAAAATCAAAATGATATAATTTACTTGTATTTTAGATGCTACCACAAATTACTGCATTATTATAAAAGCCTTAGGAAAAAATGGGACTGAATATAAACTAACTTCAGGATCCTAAAAGGTAGATTTTTTTTCTTCTTCAATGAAAAGCTTTTCTATTCAATTAAAATAAAATTATCCTTTTGCCTTTCTGCACTACCCACCCAGGGTCCATATGGCGTTGTTCTGTATTCTCGACGTAATTTAAAGGAAAACTTTCACAATGACCGGAGCCCTTGACATCCTGCAGACGGAGGAAGATGTCCTCAAACCCTGCAGCAGGAAGCCACTTGGGTGGCACCAACCTTGACTTCCAAATGGAGAAGTGATGGCATCTACATCATGCGTCTGAAGGGGACCTGTGAGACGCTTCTGTTAGCAGCTCATGCCATTGCTGCTGTTGAAAATCTTTCTGATGTCAGGATCCTATCTCCCAGGAACACTGGACAGAGGGCCGTGCTGATGTTCGCTGCTGCCACTGGAGTCACTTTTATTGCTGGCTGCTTCACTCCTGGAACCTTCACTAACCAGATCCAGGCAGCCTTCTGGAAGTGGCGTTTTATGGTGGTTAGTGATCCCAGGGTAAGCCACCAGCCTCTCTCAGAGGCATCTTACGTTATCTATCTACCATTACTCTGTGTAACAGATTCTCCAGTGCACTGTGGGGACATTCCCATCCCATGCAACAAGGGAGCTCACTCAGTGCGTCTGATGTGGTGGATGTTGGCCAGGGAAGCTGTGTGTGTGCGTGGCACCATCTCCCATGAACATCCGTGGGAGATCATGGCTGATCTCTGCTTCTACAGAGATCCTGAACAGGAGAAACAGGCCACTGCTGACAAGGTTGTGTCCAAGGAGGAATTTCAGGGTGAATGGATTGCTCCATCTCCTGAGTTTACTGCTACTCAGTCTGAGGTCGCAGGCTGGCCAGAAGGCATGCAGGTGTCCTCTGTGCCCACCCGGCAGTTCCCTACTAAAGCCTGAAGTGCTCAGCCTGCCACTGAAGACTGTTCTGCAGTCCACACTGTTCAGACCACTGAATGGGAGGGAACAACCACTGAGTGTTCTTAAACTGTTCTTCCACAGATCTTATACAAAATAGAAATAAGGCTAATAAAGAAAATAAACAGTAGTTTCTAAAACAAAATATCCTTTTATAAGAAAGAGGTCTTAACTAAATTTACCTGCTTTTTTCCTAGTGGAAAATTCTTCCCTATAAGTAATAGTATCATCTAAATGATAGAAGAAATAGTCTCCAAATCTTCCCAATTTTGTACCTACACAGAAAACAATGCCAAATCTGAAACTCTTCAAAGAGACATGTTTTGTTATGAAATAAAGATACTCTTATTAGGTACAAGAGCCTTCACTATTCTACAGAAGGAAGCTATTCCTTTTCAGGTAGACTAGATATGTATCCACACTGGATTCAGGAGAAGCTGCTCTTGGTGTGAGGCCTCAGTGTGTGGAGGGTTGCATAGAAGTATAAGAGTACCTAGTCTGACATTAATTATCCTAATAGAACGTCCAAGGTTGCTTGCTGGGCTCCTGCCCGGGTCACTACAGTATGTTCTGTAAGCAGGGTAGAATTTAAGGTTTTTTAAGTCCTTAGATTAAACACCTCTACTGAGGTTAAGAATGAGGGAAGGGTTTGCTTAGCAATCATGTGATTTGGTTTATTGTATAGATTGACTGCCAAGATACAAAGTTCACCATTAATATACTTTGGATATGTAAACTGTCAAATCTACTTTCCCCAGTCCTTTTGTGCAGAATGGTAGTTTGTCATTAAAATGCTACTTAAATAATTATTTAATTTTATTTATTATCATTATTACTAAATTTATGATAGGCACATGTGCACGCACATTAGAGAGAAAGTGTGAAAGCAAACTGCTGGGTCTGGGACTTGAATTGTGGCTGGCCATGTGGGAGTCCTATGCCTTGACCACCATGCCACTTGCTGGCCCAAAGAAAATGCTCTTAAGAAAGTCTTACTGATAGGTTATTGCACTTGGAACTGGGGAGCCAGAGAAAGTACAAAGAAAGACTAGAACTGGCTTGCCAAAGGACTTGAAACTTCCATCATTAGAGTTACTTATGATTTTTTTTAGAAAGAATTGGAAAGGATTAGAAATCTTCTAGTTCAATCTTGGAAGGGTTCAACAGCTTCTGAAATGCTTCCCACTTTCTATGGGTCAACTTCTGCTATTAAACGACTTTCATTCTCTGGATTAAGGTCTTTTCTCCAGAAGACTCCTATTAAAATGGATATATGTCAGCTCCTAAGAGTAGTAAGTCACTAAGGGATTAATAAAGTAATTATGCCCCAAAGGCAAAAATCCCAGGAAATAACATAGAGAAAGACATTTAAAAAATTACTTGACTTTATTTATTTAAATTTAAAAAATTTTGTCTAGGGCACCAGAGAGGGAAAGCGAAAGAGAAAGAGAAAGAAAGCAAGCCGCCAGGTCCAGGATTAGAAGTGCTGTTGCCATGTGGGAGTCCAGTACCTTAACTATCACTCCACCTGATGGCCCCATAAAAAGAAAAAGTTTTAAAGTAGGTAGGTGAGTCTATTTTCCTCAGAGTGGGAGTACCCTGAGTAGTCAAGTGTTACGCAGCATAACAGTATCAGGCCCTTGGAGAAAATGCCAAAGAAAAAGAAATGGAGAGAGCAGTGAATGGCAAGGGCTGGGGATACTATACTTTAATTGAAAAAAAAAAGTATGCCTCTGGTCTGCATCTGCTTAAAAATCAAAGAATTAAGATAAAGGGAGTCATAAGGTCAGTAAGAACCTAAAATGTAAATGAAATAAATTAGAAGGCAAAGACTAGAACTTTTATTGACAGATAAAACAATGCAGTGTGAAGACTATTTTTTTGCAAAGGAAGAAAATGGGCAATAAATGGGGATAGGGAGATACAGAGAATGAGAGACAGATACAGAAAATGGGTTTACGAAACATGCTTAGAAGAGGAAGCAAGAGTAAAGGTATGGTAGTCAAAGTCACTGGTGCAAGGAAAACTTGATTCATTCCTATAATTTGGCCTAAGAATGGCCCAACAGCATAAAGAATTGAAAGCACAGCTGTCTAATAATGCATATAGAAAATGATTAGCCAGTACCTATAATATTCTTTCAACATTAAAAAATATTTCCTGCTTGCTATTTCATTTGATTCTGACTGATCCCCAGGCAGGAGAGGGCAGGTATTTTTACCGTTTTGTATACGAGGAAATTCAGGTAGAGAGAAGCTACTTTCAGGACACAGGCATGAATATGGGGTCCAGATGCTCTCTCAGAAGAAGAGGGCCAGAGACCTTTGTATGCTTCAGAATAGAGCTTTCTTCTTTTTTTTCTTTCAACTTTGTGGTAGAAGTTGAAATTCCACAAAGAGTCCTCTGGACCAGTCTCTGGTTGGTGCTTTCTGACTGCTGCTTGGTTTCTGTTCCTACACTGCACACTGCTTCTGTCCCTTAGATTCATCACCTATTCATTTCCTCACCATCATCACTTAAGACCGTGGGAAAAAGTACAAAACTACATACTGAGAATTTAACCAACATGGGCACTAGGATTCCAGGGCTATTTGAGATCCAAGATGAATGAGCTCAACATCACCAACAGATGCAGATTTGAGAGACACAGTTTATTCTGCATTTAAAAACCAGGTCCCAGCCATGACAGCTACACTTAGGCACTACTGTGAGTAGGTGCAAACTCAAGCTGGCCTTGCAAAGAGTTTTGTAAAGTACAAGAACCCAAAAAACATTCACTTATTGCTCTGGCAACCTCTGCTCTTCTTGTCCCTTAAAGGATGTCTCCCCTCTCTTTTTTCTATGCCAGTCATTTTTAAGAATGTGAAGAGTAGATGCTGGAGACATGGAGTTCACTGCTCAGTAGCAAAAAAGAACTTGCAGTGTAAAGAACTGTAGGATATAAGGATGAGGTAGTACTAACAGACTGCAATAACCAAGTTAAAACTGGATTAAGTGAGAATTAGCTACCTGGATTAAGGAAACTTAAAATAAATGGTTTTAAGAATAAAGAGGCAAAAGCAATGAAATACGCTAAAGAGTATCAGAACAAAACAATGTGACACACTCACGATATCTTTTGAGGTCATTATACATATAGCCTAGTATTTTCCCCTTTTCTTCAACCTAATTTTTTTTTTTTTTTTTTTTGGAGAGGTTTTTCACTATAGGGCGCGTGCGCTCGCCAGACAGACAGAGAGAGACATAGAGACAGAAAGCGAGAAATCACCCCCCAGGGGGGATGGTCACGCCGCAATCCCTTCTCCTCTATTCTCCTCTTGGGATCTTGGGCACGCACGCACACGCGCCCGGCGTGAGTTTTAAGCCACCGGGTCCGGGACGCGAACCGCGGTTGACTACGTGGGAGTCCAGCGTAGCCATTACGCTAACTGCTGGTTCCCTCTTCAACCTAATTTTATATGCGATGCTAGGTTTTTGCTTTTGCCATGGTGTGTGCACTCACCCGGAGAGACAGAGAGAGAGAAATGGAAAAACTTTTCTTTCTGGAATGAGTTTGTTTGTCATTAGAAACATTTAATGGATTAATAAGCAAGTTCTAATATGGAGGGATGAAGAAAGGTCATTTCCTTTAAAATCACTCTAGTTCCAAAACATTTAACAAACATGACACACATTCTGTGAGGTAAGAGATAGGGGAGAGGACAGGGTATGACTGGAGGTGGGGTTGAGGGACTTCTCCCACAAGGTAACGATGAACGTTAGGTCTTCAAAGTGGATGCCTTCGAAATAGACAGGACTGGAAGCCCTCTTAGAGGACAAAGCTGTGAGAGCTCAAATGCAGAGCTGTGTCTGTGAGAGGGTAAAGGATCATTCTCATGTCAGAAACAGTGTTAGGCAAGCTTGGAAAGGACCACTGGGGTCAGACTGTAGAGGCCCTGGAATGCTAAGAGAAGTTTGGGTTCTTTCCTGAAGAAAGTACGTTTTCAAACTTTTAGGCATTATTCCCCCAAACAGAAGAACTCTTCCCAGTGGAAGTGTGCAGGGGGTCTCGGGTGCTCCCACTCGGTCTCCTACTTGTCTCCATGTAGATGTTAGCTTCCTAAACTGGCTTTTGAAGCACAGCCTGAAACCACTGCTAAATCCTGAGGTGTGATCTGACTCTTCAACATATGTACAGGATAAAAATAAAAATCAAACCCAAACAAAACAAAGCACTGCCATGGTGGGTAAGAATCCCTGACTATTGCTGGGCTGGGAAATGGCAAGATCAAATATAATGTGATGGTCATCCTGAGCACTGATTCATCTGGGAGGAGGTCTAGAGGTATGGAATCCAGTTGCAGCAGTCCTGACATCAGGGAACTACGATCTTAAATCAGAAGTTGAATATACTGGAAAGTACGAAAGGCATGCTTTCTAGTGTCAAATCCATTTATTTCTGGGTAAAATGACAGTGTTGAAATGGCCTAAATGGTTCCTTGTCTGGCTTTAGGGCAGAGTATGGTCAGTGGGTGGGAACAAAAAAGGGATTCCAAGTCAACACAAGGAAATTTTTTCTAAAAGATGAAGCTATTTGATGATGGAACAGGCTGCTTGGCAAGGTAGCGAGTATCTCGTCACTGAAAGTATTCAAGTAGAGAATGAATTTATGAGTTTGTGATGTCTTGGAAATAATTTCTACTGGGTTGTCAGAAAAGTCATGACGTTTTTTTTCTATGCAAAAGTGTCATGACTTTTTTGACAACCCAATATATTAACTGGAAGGTTAGACTGAAAGACCACTGAGGGTTTTTCCAACATTAAGGATTTCAAGAAATAGAAGACCAGGGTTGGCAGGTGGCATGGTGGTTAAGGGCTCTGGACTCCCACATAGCTGAGCGTAGTTCGAGTCCCAGATCTGGTGGCTTACTTTGTCACTTTCTCTCTCGTTCTCTCTTTCCCCTTTTTGGTCCAATTTAAATGAATGAATGAATGAATGAATGAAGTTAAATAAAATAATTCTTAAAAAGAAAAAGAGAGAAAGAAATAGAAGACCAGCTAAAGATATATCAGGATCAAATAAATGTCTTTAACATGGAAAAAAATGCATGCTTAAAAACAGAGTACAAAGAGATACTGAAAAGGAGGAGACTGGAGTCACTAGAGAAAGGAAGATTAAAAATCATTCAGTAGTTATATTACCTTTGCAATCTTCCCCATTTCATAAATATCTGCCTTCTGATCTTCAATATCCATGAAAGCAGCTTCAATTCTGCTTAGAGTCTGTTCATGGTTACTGCAGGTATCTGGGAGTCCTTCAGGAAAGTAGAACCGTGGAATGTTTATGGACAATGGTATATTCACATTATTCACATGAGGAACAGAGGAGAGAGGTTGGGGACTACTTGGAAAGGTGGCTGAAGGTGGAAGTGATGTTTCAGATTTCTTTTCCGGTTTATTTTGAATCTAGAAGGAAAACGTAATCATGAGACACAAAAATTCTAAACAGTATATATTTCTCAAGAATACTCACAAGTAGTAGGAAGTTGGGAATAAATATAAGAAACCACAATTAGAGACAGCAGAAAGGAAAAGCTCACTCTAGAAGGCAGAAAGCATGTTTCTAGAGAATGCATATCCATATTAAACAAATATATTAAGTGTCAATACCTGAGTTTACATAATTTATTTTTTAAATGCTACAGTATATCTTTCCATTAACCACTAGGCAAAGATTTCAAAATAATCAAACAGCAATGTTGGTTAATATATTAAAGATCTCAAGAGCTATTCTCAGTCCACTGGAGCTGAATTAGTAAATTCTTTTCCAACTGTTTTTAGTCTTTCCTGTGAAATTCTATCTCTTTTTCAAGAGACAAAACCAAAATTTTTTTTTTTTTTTTTTGGAGAGGTTTTCGCTATAGGGTGCGTGTGCTCGCCAGACAGACAGAGAGAGACATAGAGACAGAAAGCGAGAAATCACCCCCCAGGGGGGGATGGTTACGCTGCAATCCCTTCTCCTCCATTCTCCTCTTGGGATCTTGGGTACGCACGCACACGCGCCCGGCATGAGTTTTAAGCCACCGGGCCCGGGACACGAAGCGCGGTCGACTACGTGGGAGTTCAGCGACATAGCCATTACGCTAACTGGTGGTTCCCAAAACCAAAATTAAAAAAAAAAAATTTTTAAATGTATGTATGTGTGTGTGGTGAGGTGGGAGACTCCTTTCACTTCTTCTCTAGTTTGACTGCTAATATGGAATCAGTGCAACAATCTGATGCTAGAAAATCTTTGTTGAGAAAATTAATGCATTTTCATTCTGGAAATGTCCTCTACCTGCCTGATTTATTTACCATCCAGGATATGCCATTTTTTCCCCAAGATACATGTTTATCTCATTTTTGTTATACTCAGATAGGAAAGGACCATGATCATCAACTTCATTCCAACTAAACCAAATTTAGTTCTGAGATTCCTAGCCAAAAACAAACAAACAAACAAAAACCCAAAAAAACCATAAAGATTTTCTCATTTCTAATTTCTACTCTTAACTAATGATCACATTAATTATCAAAATGCATGAGCATGGCTGTATTAGATGCTACATAAAGTATGAAAGACAGACATGACTGCTAACTAGCTAAATTTATTTATTTTATTCTTGCTATAGGGTGTGTGTGCTTGCCAGAGCAGGAGATGGAGGAGAGTGAGAAATCGCCCCCTAGGGGCATTGACCAAGCCACAATCTCTTCTCATTCTGTCTCTCCTTGGGAGTTTGGGTACACACACACACACACACACACACACACACACACACACGTGGTTCCATGATTTTCAAGCTGCTGGGTCCAGGATTCAAATCGTGTAGTTGACCAGGTGGGAATCTAGTGCCTTAACCTTCATGCCGACTGCTGGCCCTACTAGTTAAATTTATTTTAAATTCACTATGAACACAAAATATTACACAAATGTTCTTATAATGCTATTCTTAAAGTTTGAACAATGATTTATCTATAAGAAGTAAATCTGAATATCGTATTTCCTCTTGATATAAAGGTTTATATCATGATTTAATATTCAGGATAAAAAATCTAGACAACCCTTAAAATGCATGAGTTTTTTAATTTTTAGGGAGATAAGCTTCACTCACAGAAATATGTGATGAAAATGGTTAAATCTACTTTTGTTATACAGGGCTCATTTCCTATGTGGAGTCTGCTCATACATTAATACTACTGAGAACACAAAAGCCAGCTGCCATACCAAGCCTTTGCTGTAGTATCAAGATGTCACCATACAGAGCAACAGTCAAGGAAGAAATAGCACAGAGAGAAATGATGCTAATGAAATATGAAAAATTTAACAGATAAAAGCAATGGCTTACTGGTCTGTGACTGCAGGAAAAGTTACTTACCTTTTCGGAATTTCAGTTATGAAAGAGAAATTACAATCCCTTACTTCTTGGGAAGATTGTGAAGATTAAAGAAAATTATAGGGTATAATATAGGTGAAAGGTTCAGTGCTGGATACGACCTGTCCTCATATGAGAAAATGAATGAGGAAGCCAAAGGATGGGGATTCTCTAAAGATCAGGGTAGGCATAATTTGGCCATGGTTCTTCAGATTCAATAATAAAATGATCATTTACATTTATAAAGCAATTTTAAGATTACAAATCACTTTTGGTTTAACAAATTGATAATCAAACGTTTTTCTCTGCCTTAATGCTAAATCTACAAATATTATTACAGTCCCATGAGTCAATAAAAAGTGCTTAACTGACAAAAAAATGAAAAGCTATTTGCTGCTGCTGATGTGTATAGTAATGTCTCTGTCTTGACTGATATGCACAGTGATTGTGCTGGAAAGAGAAATATTACACACTGTGAAGATATATGTGATTAAATGTAATATTAAAATAAATATAAAATAATAAAAAATAAAAGTAAGGCACAGAATTCTCCGGGGCCTTTACCGAGTCATTTATTGGGTTGTCGAGAAAGTCATGACACATTTTTGCATAGAAAAACAGAAAAATACGTCATGACTTTCTTGACAATCTAATATATTAGTGCCATTTCTTTTCCACTGTTCTGTGCAGAAATTTTGACTACAACCATGCAATCATTGAAATTCATTTTTTGTTTTCCCAAAATGTTTTCCATGATGTAACATCAAGGGCAATTATAGATAATTTCAGGGCTGTTATAACCATAGGATTAAGACTACTGGTGCCTGTGGACATGAAACCAGATACTTTCATGAACACACACTAGTGGGGAGGATTTAGAGCAGGGCTTCCAATGTTGATTCTGCTTTTGCTTTGACAGAAATAAGTAACATTTCCAATAAACACTGGCTATCTATTGAGAGTTTTTATTTGAATGAGAAAATATTTGCTTATGTAATATTCTTGCTTTTCTTAGTGTACTTAACATGGAGTAATTCATTACTAAGTATGTTATTTATATAATTCATGAGTTAATTACATATCTAATAAAATTGACGTTAATATTTAAAAAGAAAATAACATATAAGGTACATTTATTTTGACCTTCTGGGTGCATTAGTTTACTTTCTATTTAGTTCAATAGGAGACACATGATATAAATACTAATGTAGCTTAATAAAACTGACTCTTTACAAACACTACAGAATAAACCTAGTAATATAAATTTTGCCAGATTCACTGGCAAGTTTAGCATCTGCTCACTTTGAATTGAGTTGTTACAATTCAATCTAGGAGCAGCATTAAAATAGAATCCGCTGTGTAAAGTATCTCAATTTTCCATTTCAGTCTTTCATATTAATTCTAAATATTCATTCTAAATAATAACCTTAGACTATTATGTCACTGTAGCATTTTCAATACATGCGATTTCTGATTTACAAACCAATTCTACAAAACCACCTTTCAGAAGGTTCATCCAAATAGTCTGAAAATATTCTGGGTAAGAGTAACTGAAACTAGTTTCTTGATGGATTTTGGATGGCTAGCACTTACATAGATCTTCATTTGCACTGTACAAGCTAGGCAGCCTGTTTAATGAGACATTGGCCATAAGAAAGAAGGAACTCTCCAAAGTAGTCATTAGAGGCAGAATGACTCAATCTCATAGTCTGCTGAAGGAAGACATTTTTTTTCATGTTGTAGAACTGCCATCCTTATTGACATACATACATTATATTATACACACATATGCACAATTGGCTACATATAAAATATTTCTTTCTTTAAAAGAGATGACCAGGATTAATATTCTTTTTAAACAAATACTCATTGCATATGCAGTAGATGCTAATACAAACATAGTCTATGTATTCAAAGGGCAAACAAAGATTTTAAAGTAGAAATCCTAGGTTCTCAAAGATACTTTTACTAAAAATTCTGGTATTCCTCTCGCTACACTATAAAATACTTGTTAAGTTGTATTTATTGTCTTTAAAACTAGATTCTCTTTCTCAAAAAAAAAAAAAAAAAAAAAAAAAAAAAAAAAAAAAAAGAGTACTGTACTCCAGGTCCAGAAGGTCTATTTTTAAACCTGGAATCCCTCTACAAATAGCTTTCTGTAAATAGCTGAATAGAGGACACAGATTAATTCCTTGATCTAATATCAAGATACAAGTAAGCTACAAAATAATTTGTGAGTTAGCTACAAAATAATTTGTGAGTTAGTTCCCTGGGTGGTTTTATTAGTAACAAAAATATTTTAAAATAAACACCCAAGTTTCAAACCTGTGTTTGCTGAAATGACTTCAGCCGCTTCTTAAACCGTGAGGGGAGAACAAAATCGCAACCCCTTGCCAGGAAAGCTAACTCTCCCCTTAAATCCGGGTCCCTTCGTAGAGATGTTTCCTTGATCATCATCTTTGAAAAGTGAGTGTTTACTTCGCAACTGTCCAGCACACTTCCGAAGATAGTCAGACTTAATAAACTGTCAATCCTGTCAGGTAGAAAGGTATTTTTTTCTTCTTATCTCCCAAAGAAGTTACATGCAAACATTGTGCTCTCCAAGCCTCCAGGGATCACAATCCGTGCTTGTCCTGACATGCAGCTGGTTCCCAAATACAGCCTGTGGCTCCCAATACCTGTTCATAATTTTCAGTTTAGAAACAACCTGCAATGGACCTGTAGCTCCTTGTAGGTAGCTTTATGTCAAATTGAACTGCACATGTTGAGAAAACAGAGCCTTCTGGGAAAGAAAGCACCCACTACTCCAAGTACCAAAGTTAGAAACATTACAGCTGGACCTAAAAATAGTGACTTCTCAGATAATGCTAACTTCTTAAACTCAGAGTATATGAGGTGTCAATCCAAATAAAGCATTTTTCCCAATAACTAAACGAAAAAGAATATGAAGAGCTTTGGGATTTGGTACATAATATTTTATGAAAAACAGAACTGGCTGAACTTCAAATTTAACACTATTAAGAGAGTTTTTTCTTATTTGAAGGTAAATAAATATCCAAAACCCTCTAGATTTCTCTAGTCTAAATAGGGGGAAAAACAGAAACTTTCATCAGCACGTGGTAATTTACAAAGAGATTTGCTGGTCTCAGATTTCTGAATCTTTTTTAAAAAGATGACTATCTTTGTTATTAAGTACTTTTTAAATTGATTATGGATATATACTTATTCACCACGTAAATGGCATTTTATTCAATGATGGACTGCATATATGACAATGGTCCTATACAATGACTATTGTCTAGGTGTGAGTAGGCTAAACCATCTAGATATGTATAAATTCACTCTAATGGTTGAACAATGAACTGCTTAGATACATTTTTCAGAATGAATTTTCATTTTTAATGACACATGACTGAAAATTTATAGTTGAAAGTGTTAAAAAAGGAACTGAATGACATGAGAAGTAAGTTTTAAATCAAGTGAGTGAGTAAAATTTGGCTAAAATAACGGTATGAAAGGTGACTAAATAGCAATGACACAGTATATGTTGAGTATTTTTTTGTAAAAATGTGTACTTTAAGAAGTATAAAATATATAAACAATTAGGTAAGCTTGGAGCTGACTGAGATACATAAATTAGGAGATACAAGTGTGTATCTAAATTTTCTATATATTTTTTACAGAGTATTTATTAAAGTAAATTGTTTAATATATAATTTCTCATTTGTCATTTTAGAAGTCCTTTATTGTAAAGACAATGCTTCTGTCTGATGAAAACAGCAGCCATAGTGATTACTCTGGACCACCACGTTGGATAAATTCAATTTCTTCTTGAGACACTAGTTTCCTTCTGTCTTTCTGAGGTAAAGTTTTTATTATTTCTGCCGTGTCTGGTAGACCCTGATACATCAGCAAATCTGGTGACTTACTTCCCTTAGAATGCTACGAAACTGCAGAAGAATGTGATGGTAGTCCTGCTGACCTCAAAGCTTTTGCTACATTCAGTTTAGGATTGTCTCTTCTGTCAGGAAACCTTATTAGTGGCATATGAAGCTTCACTACCTGCACGACCCTGCTGGCAGATGCCACACTGCTGCCCGACACCATCTTGCTACCGTCACGACCCCAGAGAAGGGGCAGCTTACCGGGTACAAGCATGCCACAAGCAGTAACATTGGGGGTGGCTATGTTGAGTTTTTGAGACTTTTTTCCTTTGAGTAACATTAAAAATATCAACTCAGTTTGTAAAAACAGTCTTTTAAAAATTTTTTAGAAATTATTTTTGCTATAGGGTGAGTACACTTACTGGAAAGAAACAGAGAGAGTGAGAAATCACTCCCCGGGGGAATGGTCACGCTGCAATCCCTTCTTCGTTCTCCTCTCAGGATTTTGGCATGCAGGCACACACGCCCAGTGTGAGTTTTAAGCCACCGGGTCCGAGACTTGACACCCAGTCAACTATGTGAGCGTCCAGAGATGTAACCATTACGCCATCTGCTGGTCCTAAATTTTAACCTACTTTATGAAGATTTTCCTGATTATTTAAATCCCTTTCCTATAACTCTTAACTTTATAAACAGAAAACACTTATATAAATAAGTGAAATACTGAACAATCTCTTTTATATTACTCCATTTAACTTATTCTCTAGATTAGACAATGTCCTTATTTCTCCTGTAAAATAGAAGAACCAATGCCTATTCACACATTGATTCGTAACTAATGGTTTACATTCTTTTATGCTTTCATATATCTTATCTTAGTTGTTGAGTTGTACAGTTAATAGGCTAAGGTGCCAGCTTTGCAGCTTAAGAATCATGATGGGTGTGTGTGTGTGTGTGTGTGCTCCCAAAATCCTGACAGGAGAGTAGAAAAGGGACTGAAGTGTGGCCAAACACCCTGGGGGGGGGGGGATTTCTTACTTTCCTTCTCTGTGCCTCTCTGGTGAGTGCACACACCCTATAGCAAAAGCAAGCAAACAATAAAACAGAACAAAACAAAACCAAAAATAAACCCTGAATTTTATAAAAACTTAGTAAAGGTACACTATTTAAATATTTTTGCTATAAAATTAGGTAGGGTGGATAAAAGGGAAAAACTACTAAAATCTAAAAGATAGCTACAATTAAGTTGTTGTACTACAAACTTCAGTTTTCTTTCTATTTAAAAGAATCTAGGGACCAGCACTTGGCGTAATGGCTATGTTGCTGGACTCCCATGTAGTAGACCGTGGCGGTTCAAGTCCTGGACCCAGTGGCTTAAACTCACATGGGGCACGTGTGCATCTGTGCCCAAGATCCCAAGAGGAGAATGGAGGAGAAGGGACTGTGGCGTGGCTATACCCCCTGGGGGGTGATTTCTCGCTTTCTGTCTCTCTGTTTCTCTCTGTGTTTCTGGTGAGCACATGCACCATATAGCAAAAAAAAAAAAAAAAAAAACAAACAAAACTAAAACTGGAAATCTGTCAACAAATGTATTATGAGTGTAATTTATTATAGAAAGATGTCCCAACACTCCAATTATGAGACTCTTACTCCAAGAAGAAGGTTTGGCTTTATAGCAAAAGATGTCTGAGGCTGGTCCATTAAGGGAACCTGATCTCTTTTTTTTTTTTGGAGAGGTTTTTGCCATAGGGCGCTTGCGCTCGCCAGAAAGACAGAGAGAGACAGAGAGACAGAAAGTGATAAATCATCCCCCAGGGGAGAATGGCCACGCCACAATCCCTTCTCCTCCATTTTCTTCTTGGGATCTTGGGCACGCACACACACGCGCCCGGCGTGAGTTTAAGTCACCGGGTCTGGGACTTGAACTGTGGTCAACTACATGGCAGTCCAGTGACAAAGCCATTATGCTAACTGCTGGTCCCAAGAGAGCCTGATCTTACATGGCTGACTGAGTGGTTCAAATCCAGGTTCTGGTGACTTGAAAACCATTCTGGGTCCATGTGTACCCCAAATCTCAACAAGATGAAGAAATGGAGGAGAGGAGACTGCAGCATGACCATGCTCTATCAGGAGGTGCTTTCTCCTTCTTCCCCCTCTGTCTCTCTGTCTCTGGAAGGCATGCATGCCCTCTGGCAAAATTAAAAAAAAAAGAAAGGATATCTGAATAAGTTAATGTCTTGAGTTAAAATAAAATGTTTAAGATACACATCTTAGAGTGTACATACTTATAGTTTATAATTCCCTAGTGATTAACCATCAAACACAATCATGTCTAGAAGAAGAGTTTCTACTGTAATATTTTATAATCTGATAATTATTTCCTAACCATGTCTAAACTCTTGAAGGCAAGTTCAATTTTAAAGTCACTCAGTCACTCAACAAACATTTCTATGATTATTTATTATGTACTAGATACTTTTCTGGGTGTGAGAAGAGAGAGGTTAAAGTGCTATATTCTTTTCCTCATTACACCTCCGGTGTAGGTTTGAATCAAAGGACAGAAATACTTTCATTTCATTTACTTCCTGTAAATCTCTGAATTTCAAAGTCAGCAAAGAGGTTAAAAACTTACTCTGTTGTTTCCCTCATAAGCAAGAAAACATTTCTCCATGCTTTTGATGATGAAATAAGCTTCATCTAAGTTTTGACTTATTAAACTGTTTTCCAAAAAATTCAGAGGGGAGAAAATACCAGGACCATAAAGGGCTTAGAAAAGAATTGGTCTATGAAGGAAGAATGGCAAGAGGCTGTTTATTTACTTTTTTAGTATTTGTGTTTGAAAAAAAATAAAAAAAGTGTGCCTGCTTGGATCCCGAAAGAATTTGAAAATGTGAGTTAATTTCAAGGAGTACATGAAACTGGACCAAAGAACATCATTTTCAGTATGACCTCTTTACTGTGAAAAGGGCTAACATAGAGGAATTTCACCACAGACGAAAACATGATCTATGACCTACTCTCTTCTTTCTCCTTTTTGATCATAATAGAAGTACAATCCACGGGGCTGGGTGTTGTAAGAATAAACAACCTAGTTGACTCTCGGTGAGAGGTTTCAACCCCTGGAGAGACTAGCCATGATGAAAAAGAACAGAGAACCATAAACACAGAGTTCATTAATTTGATTTGAAAACATGGAAAATAAGAAGCTGAGGGCAGTTAGAACGGACAGAGTTAATTTTAATGGTTTTCCCAATATTCTTCTGGAATAGGATAAGAGATCTTTTCTCTTGCTCGCTACAGCATATATGAAGTCCATCCTAACAAAACAGCTGGTCACAAGGCTACCTACCTGAATCTTTTCTTGGCCTATCTCTCATTGAAAACATAACCTGTCTGAAGACACAGGCTGTCTAATCTGGATTACGTGTTCAATCTTGATCTTCAGAGTAACAGTGATATGAGAACTTGACTAGAGGACGCAAGAGACTTGCACTCTGGTATGAGAATGACTAGGAAATAATCAGTTGTTACCTTGAGATTCAGCTGCCTGGACTGGGGCTCCTTTCTTGCTTTATAATTAAATACATCTTTCTCCAGAATAAGCATGTCTGGGCAAGACAGATCATCTTTCTTAAAGATAAGCAGTTGGGGTAGGTTCCTGGGTATGGGTTTCACAGGTTCCCTGGCGGGGTCATGTGGAAGAGAGTCTGACTCTCTGCTATGACTGAAAACTGAAAATAATAATTTTTTTTTTAGGATAGCTTACAATATGCCAAGTGAGAAAAGATTCTCTCTTACCAAGTCCTAAAAGTATATAGAATGGAGAAGTGAATTTAAAATGAGCTTGTACTCTGAAAGAAGGTGAGACTAGGAAGGAAATGAAAGAGAATAAAACTGTATGTGATCTAACACACTCCATTTTTATAGAAATCATTCTTTGAGGCTTAGTTTGAAACTCAGGATGGATTTTTCATAACTTCGCAAATCCTCTTATAATTCCCTGTCCCTTCTTCCCTTTGAAAATAATGACAATGGTGAAACACAGTCTTAATTCTTTCTTTATGGAAAGAATCTACTCTTTGGGATGATTTAAGACATAAATGAGTTGATTGCACAGAAGAAAAGAATTTAAAACATTTGCCTGAAGAAGTAAATCACTTATTTTGATTCGCTGTAGAAGTGTTAAAAGTTATTATTGTATATGCAATGTGTTATGCCAAAATAGGTCTAGCCCTTTATTTCATACACTAATGTGCAAAGTCACTTACTAGTTACAGTTGAATATGCTTATGGAGTCTGGGACGATAGCAACAGCTAAAACCATAGAGTTAGGAAGAATGATTAAATAATCTGGGCAGCAAAGTTTTAAAATTCTGAGTGACAAACATACATGCAAAGCTGGGAAATGAAGGCCGCTGTGTGAGGACCTGTGTTGAGATGAATGTTAGAAACAGGTCCAGGAAGACAACAGAGAATCAGTTTGAAGTGACATCAAAGATACTATAGGAACAAAGTTAAATGTTAAGTAGGAGATTCTGGTATCTCAGGAAGGTATTTCTGATTATCGGAAGGAAACTTGCTGTTTTAAAAAAGTAAAAATGCTGGGACCAGCAGTTGGCGTAATGGCTACGTTGCTGGACTCCCATGTAGTCGACCGCGGTTCGTGTCCCGGACCCAGTGGCTTAACAGTCATGCCGGGCGCATGTGCGTGTATGCCCAAGATCCCGAGAGGAGAACGGAGGAGAAGGGACTGCGGCGTGGCCATCCCCCCTGGGGGTTGATTTCTCATTTTCTGTCTCTCTGTCTCTCTCTGTCTGGCGAACGCACACGCCCTATAGCAAAAACCTCTCAAAAAAAAAAAAAAAAAAGTAAAAATGCTAAATCAAAAGCCTTTCTCTGTCCACCATACAAAAACTTGTATGTTGTCGGACCTGCCGACGGCAAACAGTTCCTGAGTTGGGGGGCGAGGATTTAAATAAAAGACAATAAGACAGGATAGAAATGGGAGGACTGCCAGTCAATACTGGTCAGCCACGAGTTAAGTTTATTGCTGTGTTTTATACAGATACATTTGGCTTCCTTAACATGGGACTCAAAAGTCCTTGCTGAGTTTATCAGGTTGTTGTAACAATACTTGGAACATTCTGCACATAACAATTCCAGTCACCCACGGTTAGGTCCAGACAATAACCTTGGTCTCCATCTAGTGGTCACGTCCTACACGTTCCTCAAGTCTTTTTGGCTCCCCACAGTATGTGAATGCTTAGCTGCATTATTTATAATAGCCAAAAAGTAGAAACAACTCAAAAGTACATGTAATGATAAACAAGAGGATAAACAAAATGTGGTATTCTAAACAATGGAACAGGTCCCAAGTCCCATGCCCTAGCCACTGTCAGTACCAGTTTTGGCTTCAGCCCATTAGAAAAAGGGAGGAGGGGGCAGAGAACAAGAGGGAGGGTCCCAAGTCCAACACTGTGTTGACAGAGAGAAAATTCCCCTCTGGGCCTGGAAACATGCCTGGTAACGCTGGAGGGATCATCTGGTTCTGAGGACAAAGCTTTCCACACCCTTGGCCAAAGCCTGACTAGACTCCATCACTCAGTAAAGCATGGGAGACCATGATTTACATGGGTCTTCCCTGATTGAGAGCCCAGCTTCTCATCAATTATACGTGACTCCATCTGATACAGGAGAAAAAGTGATAGAAGGAGAATTCTGATAGCAACTGTATAAAGCCATATTAAGTCAAGTGTCTGTATATTCTTTCAACTATATTTAAGGATACCTAGAATCTACTCTACAAATCAGGAAGAAGCAAGTACTCTACCAGATGCCTAAAAAAATCACTGCACAGACACAAAAAAATATGAAAAAACAAGAAATTATCTCTTGCCAACAATGACTAGCATATAGGAAATCACTGAAATGTCAGATAAAGGAATTCAGAATATTAATCATAACAAAACTCAATGAGATACAAGAGAAAACAGACAACTCCAGGAGATGAGAAAATAATTTCATGACACAAAGGAAGAGTTCCATAAATAGACAGACACCCTAAAAAATAATCAAACAGAACTCCTAGAGATGAAAGATATAATACAGGAAGCCAAACCTCTCTTGAAAATATTAACGACAAATTAGACCACTCAGAAGAAAGAAATTCTGAGCTTGAAGACAAAAACCTCTGATTTAGTCCAAGTCACTAAAAAGAATGAAAAAAATTACCATTAAAAATGAGAACAATGAGAACCAGCAGTTAGCGTAATGGCTATGTCACTGGACTCCCACGTAGTCGACCGCGGTCTGGTCCCGGACCCGGTGGCTTAAAACTCACGCCGGGCGCGTGTGCATGCGTGCCCAAGATCCTGAGAGGAGAATGGAGGAGAAGGGATTGCGGCGTGACCATTCCCCCTGGGGGGGGGGGGGGTGATTTCTCGCTTTCTGTCTCTATGTCTCTCTCTGTCTGTCTGGCGAACACACGCACTCTATAGCGAAAACCTCTCCAAAAAAAAAAAAAAAAAAAAAAGAAAAATGAGGACAACCCAGGACCAGTAGATGGTGTCATGGTTACGTTGCTGGACTCCCACATGGCCCACCAGGGTTCAAATCCTGGACCTGACAGCTTGAAATTCATGCCAGGCTGGGGACCAGCAGGTGGCATGGTGGTTGAGGCACTGGACACACCTACATGGCCGACCAGGGTTCGAGTTCTGAATCTGGTGGCTTGCTTTCTCACTTCCTCTCTCTCTCACTCTCACCCTCTGTCTCTCTCTGGTCAAATTAAAAAAATAAATGAATGAATAAATATTAAAAACAAATAAAATAAAAAGAAATTCATGCCAGGCGCACATGTGCATGCCCAAAATCCCGGGAGGAGAATAGAGAAGAAGGGATTACATCATGGCCATCCCTCCTATAGAGTGATTTCTCGCTTTCTGTCTCTTTGTCTTTCTCTGTTTCTCCGGTGAATCACATACTCCCTATAGCAAAAAGCCTCTCTTAAAAAAAATGAGGACAACATATGGGAAATTTTAGACATCATTAAAGCAGCCAAACATCTGGATAATGGGTAGTCCAGAATGTGAAGACAAGGTAAAGGCATAGAAAATTTCATAAAATGCTTTCTAAAAATTTCCCAAATCTAGAAAGATATACTGATATCCAGATCCAGAAAATAAAAAGCATACCAAATAGAATTAAGATAAGAAGATTCTCTCCAAGGCACATCATGCCCAAACGGAAAAAGTCAAAGATAATATTCTAAAAGTGGCAAGATAGAAGAGTCAAGGTACTTTTAATGGATACCCCCATCAGACTAATTTTGGACCTCTCAGCAAAAATTATGAGGCAAGGAGGAAATGGAAAGGCACATTCAAAATTCAAAAAGGAAAAGAATTTCAGCAAAGAATACTATAACTGGCAAGATCATCCTTCAAACTGGAAGGAGAAATAAAATCATTCCCAGATAAACAAAAACAGCAAGAATTTGCAACTGGTAGACCAGCTCTTCAGAACTACTCAAGGGAGTGTTACAGCAGCAAAACAAAAGGGAGATAAATATGAATAACAAAACATAAAACAGCTAGGAAAATAACTAAAAAAATGGCAAGAGTAAGACCACATATAAAAATAACAATGCTGAATGTTAATAGATTAAATTTCCCAATTAAAAGACAGAGACTGGATGAATGGATGAGAAAATAGGAGCTTTTTATATGTTGCTTACAAGAAACACATCTCTTTTAAAAATTATTTATTTATTTATTTATTTGAGAGTTTTTTTCTTGCTATAGGGCGCATGCGCATGCCAAAAAGACAGAGACAGAGACAGAAAGCGAGAAATCACCCAGCCAGGGGAATGGCCACGCTGCAATCTTTTCTCCTCCATTCTCCTCTCAGGATCTTGGGCACATATGCACACACACCCGGTGTGAGTTTAAGTCACCGGATCTAGAACTTGAACCACAGTCAACTACATGGGAGTCCAGTGACATAGCCATTACGCCAACTGCTGGTCCCAAGGAACACATCTCATTGATAAAGACTTAAACAGATGGAAAATGAAGGGTTGGAAAAAGTCATTTCATGCAAACAGAAACCAAAAAAAAAAAAAAAAGCAAACAGGAGTTGTGATACCGGTATTAGACAAAATAGACTTCAAGCTAAAAACTGTAAAACAGACAAAGAAGATCATTAGAAGAATATTATATGGTAGTAAAAGAATTAACTCACCAAAGAGATATAACAATTATACATATTACATACCCAATTTTGGAGCACCCAAATACATAAAGACTGCTAGACCAAAAAGGAGAGATAGACTGCAGCACACTACTGATTGGGAATTTCTATACCTCACTTTCACTACTGGACTGGTCACCTAGACAAAAAATAAACAGAAATACATAGGACCTAAATGATACCATTCACCAAATGGAGTCGACAGACATCTGCAGAACATTTTACCCAATAACTACCATATATACATTTTTCTTGGCTCCACATGGAACATTTTCAAAGACTGACCACATAATAGAACACAAAACAAATCTTTATGAATTTGTAAGTACAGAAATCATATCTAACATCTTTTCTGACCACAATGGAATTAAACTTGAAAAAACACAAAAAAACCTTCAAAAATACACAAATAACATGGAAACTAAACAATTTACTCCTGAATGACTTTAAAACTACTGAAGAAATTAAAAATGAAATAGGAAATTTTCTTAAATAAATGATAATGAAAACACAACTCTCTATAATCTTCACTATCTCTGGGACACGCTGAAAGTCAGTCTTAAGAGGAAAGTTTATAGCAATTCCTGCCCTCAAGAAAAAAAAATTAGAAAGGCAGCAAATAAATAATTTAATGACGTATTTCAAGGAACTGAAAAAGCAACAACAACAAAAATCCAAGTAGTACTAGAAGAAAAGTAATAATAAAAGATTAGAGGAGAAATAAATAAAATGGAGCATGAAAGAACCATAGGGCCAGCAGGTGATATGGTGAATAAAATGCTGGCTTCCACCTGCCAAATCTGTTGTTTGAGTTCTGGATCCAATGGTCTGAAAAACACGCTGGGTCCATGTGCATGCTTGCCCAAAATTCCAAGAGAACAGAGGAAAAGGGATTGTGGTGTGATCATCCCCCTGTGAGATGATTTCTCACTTTTCCTTCTCTCTCTGTCTCTTTCTCTCTGGTAAGCACACATGCTCTATGGCAAAAAATTCTTAAAAAAAAAAAAAAAAAGACTACTAATACTAAAAAAGCAAACAAAAAGCTGTTTTTTTTTTTTTTTTGAGGATAAACAAAATCAAGGAACTCATTAGCTAGGCAAACTAAGAAAGCTAGAGAAAGGATCCAGGTAAATAAAATCAGAAATGAAAAAAGGTGATATTACAACAGACACTGCAGAAATAAATAAAACCATTAGAGAATAGTATGAGTATACTGGTAAACCGAGAAGAAATGAAAAAAGAAATTCTGAAAATATACAATATACCTAGATTGAACTAGGAAGAAATAGAAAGCCTGAAAAGATTAATAACAAGTAATGAGATCGAATCAGTTACAAAGTCTCCCAACAAAGAAAAGCCCAGGTTCTGATGGCCTTATTTCTGAATTTTACAAAACTTTTAAAGACAATCCAAATGTTTGTTTACAAATAAACAAACAAACAAACTACAGTTCTCTAGTCCTGATGAATATAGTTGCAAAAATCTTCAACAAGATACCAACAAATTGAATTCAACAGCACATTAAAAAATTATGCACAATGACCAAGTAAGCTTTATCCTAGGGATACAAGGATGGTTCAACATATTCAAAACAATAAATATAATACATCACAGTAATACAAAGATAAAAATCATATGAACAAGTAAATTGATACAGAAAAAGCATTTGATAAAATAAAATGTCTCCCCATGATTAAGACACTCAAAAACATAGGTACAGAAGGTACATTTCTCAATACAATAAAAGCCATCTATGACAAACCCATAGCTAACATTGTACTGAAAAGGGAAAAAACCGAAATGCTTTCCACTAAAAACTGGAACATGACAAGGCTGCTCACTTTTCCACTCCTTTCCAAGAGAATATTGGAAGTCCTAGCCAATACGATTGGACAAGAGGATGAAATAAAAGGCATCCAAATAGGAAAGGAAGACGTTAAATTATCCCTCTTTACAGACTACATAATTACATATGCAGAAAATTCAAAAATACACACACACACACACACATAAACTCCTAGAAGTGATAAATGAATTCATTAAAGTTGTAGGATACAAAATCAATATATAAAAATCTATACCTTATTAATACACTAATAATGAATGCATGGAGGCAGAATTTCATTATTAATAGCACCCCCCCACACACGTATACATAAAACACTTAGGAATAAATCTAAACAAAGAGGTAAAAGAACTCTACAAGAAAAACTATGAAAAACTAAAGAAAGAAACTGAAAATGATACAAAAATATGGAAAGACATCCCTGTTCTTAGAGTGGAAGAATCAATAGAACTAAAATGTTGATTCTCTCCAAAATTAATTTATAAATTCAATGCAATGCTTATCAAATTACCAGTGACATTCTTCACAGAAATAGAAAAAATACTTTTGCCCAGAATCATAAAATATCTGAATCAAATCTGTGACAATCAAAATGGCATGATAATGGTACAAAAACAGATACACAAACTAATGGTACAGAACAGAAAATCCAGAAATAAACACAAAACCGTACAGCTAACTGATTTCTGACAAAAGATACAAAACAATTCAGTGAAGAAAAGAAAATCTTTTCAACAAATGGTGCTGGGAAAACTGGTTATCCACCTGCAGAAAAGTGAAATGAGGCCCCTATCGCTCATCTTTAACAAAAGTCAACTTAAAATGGATCAAAACTCTAAAGCTTCAAATTAAAAAAATCACTTGTGGAAAACAGAGGAGAAACACTTGAAGACAGCAGAGTAGCTTAAATAAGACCCTGAAAGTGTGGTCAGTAACTCCAAAAACAGGGGACCAGCAGTTAGCGTAATGGCTATGTCGCTGGACTCCCATGTAGTCGACCGCAGTTTGGACCCGGTGGCTTAAAATTCACGCTGGGTGCGTGTGCGTGTGTGCCCAAGATCCCGAGAGGAGAACGGAGGAGAAGGGACTGCAGCGTGGCCATCCCCCCTGGGGGGTAATTTCTTGCTTTCTGTCTCTCTCTGTTTGTCTGGCGAGCGCACGCGCCCTAGAGCAAAAACCTCTCAACAGAAAAAAAAAGAAAAAGCAAGGAACAGGTGCTGGTGAGTGAGTCTATGGTGAAAATGGAATCCTCCTGCACTGATGATGGGAATGTAAATTAGTACAACCATTTTGGAAAAAAATATGGACGTCCCTCAAAAATTTACAAATGGAACTACCATATGACCCTGTAATCCCACACCTGAGTATATTTACACAAAGGACAGGAAATTACTCAGTCAGAAAGACAGGTGCACACTCATGTTTATTACACCATTATTTACAATAGCGAAAACACAGAATCAACCTAAGTATTCAATAACTGATGACTGGATTAAAAAAAGTGGCACAGTGGGTCAGCAAGGGCATGGAGGTTAAGGTACTGAATCCCACAAGGTCAACTGCATGGTGTGATTCCTGGGTCTAGTGGCCTGAAAATCACACTTAGCAGGTGTGTGCCCAAAATCTAGAGAGGAGGCTGGGGAAGAAGAGACTGTGGTGTAGCCATTCTCTCCTGGAGGCTGATTTCTCACTTTACCATTTTCTCTGTCTCTCTCTGGCAAGTACACATGCCCCATAGCAAAACTTAAAAAAAAAAAAAAAGAAAAAAGGCACATAAATGTAATACTACTCAGCCACAAAGAACAAAATACTGTTATCAGATACAAAGTACTTGAACCTAGAACATGTTAGTTCTAAGTGAAATAAGTCAGACTACAAACGACACTGTCTTACTTGGTATATAACAAAACCTTCTTTCATATGCCAAATGAAAGAAGCCAGAAAAAAAAGCTACATGTTATATGATTCCATTTACATAAAACATCTAGAATAGGCAAATCTACAGAGACATAAAGTGTACTGTGGTTGTCAAGGGCTTGGGGCAGGCGGGGAAATGGGAAGAGACTTAATGAATAGGAGTTTCTGTCTAGGAAGATGAAAATGTTCTAGAATTAGATAATGCTGATGGTCACCTAACTTTGTGAATATACTAAAAACTACTAAACAAATTTATTGTATATTGTGAATTTTATGCTAAGTAAATTATATCTCAATAAGTGCCTTATTTTGTGGCTCTAACTGGATATAGTTTAAAAGGTAATAATTTGGGGGGGGGCAGCAGGTGGTGTGGTGGTTAAGGAGCTGGACTTCCACATGGCAGACTAAGGTTTGAGTCTCAGACCTGGCAGTTTGACAATCATGCTGGGCACATGTATATGCATACCCAAAATCCCAGGAGGAGAATGGAGAAGTGATCGTGGTGTGGCCATCCCACTGGTGGATGATTTCTCACTTTCTCCCCTACTGTCTGTCAGTTCTCCTCTCCTGAGAGCGCATGTGGGAGAGGCAAAAATCTTAAAAACAAAATAAAAGTTAGTAACTCGGAATCACAGATGCTGTTTGAAATATTGTAGATAGGCTTTAAGAGAGGAAAGTGAAGTTGGCCCCCTCTCCAGATGTGGTTAGGTACACTGTAGAGGAAGCTGGATCCCATATGGATGACTGAGATTCAAATTCTGGCCCTGACAGCGTTACACCAGTCATGTGAGTCTGTGCCCAATATCCTAAAAAGATAAAAAAAAATTTGAAGGAAAAAGAAGAATTGTGGTATGACCTGGTCCTATTAAGGGGTACTTTTTCTTTCTCAATCTTTCTCACTTGTGCACACATGTGCCCTCTAACATTTTTTTTTTTTTTAAAAAGAGTGAGCCTGGTGATTATAAGCTAATTAGCTGAAAATATTCCATTACTTTTTCCTTTATACTCTACCTTTGTGTTTTATCACTCTTTAATGGCTTATTTGTTCTTAATATGTTATTTATTCTTTTTTTTTAACTTTTTTTTTTGGAGAGGTTTTTGCTATAGGGTGCGTGCGCTCGCCAGAAAGACAGAGAGAGACAGAGAGATAGAAAGCGAGAAATCACCCCCCCAGAGGGGATGGCCATGCTGCAATCCCTTCTCCTCCATTCTCCTCCCGGGATCTTGGGCACGCATGCACACGCGCCCAGCGTGAGCTTTAGCCACCGGGTCCGGGACTCGAACTGCAGTCGACTACATGGGAGTCCAGCGACATAGCCATTACGCTAACTGCTGGTCCCAATATGTTATTTATTCTTAAATAGTGAAACTCTAGGGTGAGGAAAGGAGGCCAGGTGTGGTAGATACCAATGGTTTCTCTGTTCCCAGACTCATCTAGCTTTACATTCACTGCGGCAAAACAGGAAGACATGTGTGTCACAGAGCTCTAGTAAGCATTTCTGAGTCTTGCTTAAATTGCTTCCAAATGATAGGAACAAGTTCCATAACTAATATCAAAAAGAACCCATAAATGTAGTATTTTTCCCTTTCAGTGTTCCTAATACTTGGAGATGATGTTCTTCTAGGACCTAGGGCAGGGAGAGAGAATTAAGAGCCTAAAACTATTAGGTACAATCATTCTTAGATCCTTAGAGTTTCTACTTTTTGGAGTTCTGTATCTTTAGTCTGCTTTTCTTCTCTCTTTCCTTGAGAAATTACTTCATTTGAGATCGCTCATTATTCACTTTGGACTATAAATATGTTAGATACTAAAGTTAGAAGGAAGAGTTAGTTTCCAATTCATTAACACTGCCAATGTTAAATAAAATACCTTACCCTAGTGTCTTTCCTGGTAGAGGGATTATGTGTATAGACGACTTCTCAGTAATTTGGGGTAAGAGCTGATTTGACAGATGTCAAAACAGAAGGCTGAAATTGATGGTCAAGGATCCTGCTGATAATGAACATTATCTTGTAGTTCCAACAGTGGATGGAGCTATGCCTTTGGATACCAAAGCACTTCCCAGGGTAAATACCTCAACTGAGGTCTCCAAAAGCACATCCATGGAAGGAGAGATAGACAATCTCCTCAGATCTAGTCTACATTAGATAATGTTTGCTGGTAATCTCAGGGGAAATGGCAAGACTGTGATCAAAGTTCTGCATGTGATTCTCACGTTTTATGAAATAGGGAGACTGTAGGTATGGTATAATTGAGCTATAGGGAATGAGAGAGGAAGAAAATGAGAAAGCAAGCTGCCAGGTCCAGGACTCAAACTGTGATCAGCAATGGGAGTCCAGCGCCTTAATCACTATGCCACCAAATGCCACTTTGTATAAGGCACGTTGCTTATGCTTCGAGATATATTGATCCTTATTATTTCCACTATATAGATGAGAATATTAAGGTTAAGTAACGTTCCTCTAGTCACAGAGCAAGGAAGAATATGAAAGGGTATGTGGAAGAAAGTTAAAAGTCGGTTTAACTCTAAAACCTTTGCTTTTTACTGACTGAACTGAGCAACATCATGCCTAGTATAGAACAGCAGCTTTAGAGCATAAAATGGCTAACAAAAAGTTTTTGTTCATGAATTTTGCAAACATTAAAACATTTTTTGGAGACTTCTCAGGACACAATATTGTGGGGTCTTACCTTGATCACCTCTGGGGTCTGCTGAATCAAAACCATTGAAGTAGCATCTTTGGCTTTACCACCAACAGGACTTCTACAGGCTGTTAAATTGGCCTGGGAGGAAGTTGTCAAGGTTTCCTGTAGAATTTGCATCATTTCCTTTTCTTGTGATAGACTCCCTCTGCCTGATTTGCATTCAACTAATTCTTGAGCAAAGTCTTCAATGCTTTCTAGAATTCTCAATAAAAGGGCTCGGTCTTCTTCCTCTATTTTATGTCCATTGGTTTCAATAATCCTTGTTAGACAAGAAGGTGAGACTTTTTCCACAGGTGAAGAGACTTTAGATTTGGGCCCAAGATCTACAGGGATCCCAGTTAAAGAATTAGAGTTTTTACCTTTGGCAAGTGGCTCTTTTAGAGAGGTTTCCATCTTCTGTGAAAAAGACTCCAAATCCATTAACAATTTATCTATCTCTTCTTGACTATTATGATTCATAAAATCTCTCTGGTCTTCTTTAACTTTAGAAACTTTTGATTTACAGTCTTCCATAGGTAGATGAACAACTGGTTTCTCGAATATCTTACCGATTTCATTTTGCACCAAAGCAGGACATTTTTTGAGATGAGTATCGTGGTCAGACGAATCTGCTCTCTGTTCATTTACCTTGAACAGCTCCTGACTAGGTCCATTCTCTGTCCTTTGTCCTTTATCTAATGCTTTCTTTCCATCTGACTCTTCTTCAATATAAAGAGTTTCCATTAAGTCAACAGAAGAGACATTTTCTAAAGGGTTTGTGGTTAATGACTGTGATTTAAGCTGGATAGCGTTTAGAGTTCTGGGATCATTTACCTCTAAGTTATACAAGGAATTTGTGGAGTTATTTGGAATGGATTTTTCAGTGTCCATTTTCCTAGAATTATGCTTGTCATCTTGCAATCCAATAGTGTGAAACTGTTTAGAAGCAGGAGCTGAGAACTGGACAACATCTTCATATTTAGGGGGCTGTTCAATACCAAATATTGGAGAGAATGGAGTCAACTGTAAGCTAGGCATATTACTGACCAGTTCTGTTAAATCTATAGCTTCATTATTCCCTGGCTGCATGAATTCAAATGGTAGTTTTTTCAGATAGGAGGCTAACCGGGTCATTACATTCATATAGATAGTTTCAGAGCTAGACACTGCATCATTACCACTTCCTTCACTGACGCCACTCCCTGATTTTTTCTTTATGCACTGTTTGATGATGTCTGTGCATTTTTTCAAATCCTCAGAGCATTTTAGCAAGATGTCCAAGCACATCTTTATATCTGTTCCAGAAGAAAAATTATCTATTTTATGTTTTTCTAAAATCTGAGTAACCAGGTCTTCTTCAGAGAAATTTTGAAGAAGCATTGAAGTCAGATTCGTATCAAGTGAGTTTCTATGGGACAAGGATTTTTCCTCAACTGAGGAACTCCGGAGTAAACCAAAGGACGGGGAACTCCCATCATTGTTATAATGACCACAGAGCAAATCAAAATCAACAGATCTCCTATTAAATGAGTCAGATTTAACTTTCCTTCCCTTTTTGTAAGCTGCATGGTTAGAATTTTTCAGTTTTTCAAGGGAAAATTCTTTGATTTTCCCACTGGCAAAACTGATGGCTTCTCCTGCAATGTCCTTTAAGTTACAGGTATTCTGAAATGCAGATCCTCTCTTGACCTTGGGTATGCCTGCAAGGAGGGCTTGATGGGAAAAGTCACCTTCAGCTGAGGAAAGTCCATTTTCATGGGGTAGAAACACAGAGTTCAGATCCGCATCTTTGAACTGAGACACAGGGATATGCAAGAGGTCTGCACAAATACTATGATGTACCACAATGCAGTCAACTCCATGGGTGAAGGTGTGGCAGGTTCCAGTGCAATAATGTATAGCTTGCTCAAAACGCCGGTCTATCACCACATTGCTGTAGTGGTTCACAGTACTAACCACAAGTCTGTAAGTTGCTGCCATATTATCAAGTCCACTTAGTGGTGGGACTTGGGACTTTCTAGAACTTGTTTAGAGAAAATCCTTGTAAATGATATTTAACTGGAAATATATCTAATGATATTGTTCAGTGCTTTCTTGCAAATATAGTTTCTTCTATGAAGGAAAACCATCTAAATTTGAGGTTTGGTAACTATCAGGATACAGTAGTTGCTGCACATGTGTGCTTATATTAGCAAGTTTAATAATTTAATAACTGTGCTTTTTAGTTTTACTTAGTAATATTATCACAGGATTATTTTTATGAAAGAATATCTTTTTTTTTTAAGTTCTTCAGCAGTTCTAAAATGCAGGAATTTATTGTCATAAGTTTGTTGTCATAAATCTTAGTTGGTAGTACAGAAGTATTGTGATAACTGAATCCTCCAAAGGTTTAAATGATCCATTTTTCTTTGACTGTCAGAGAAACCTATAATAAAAAAAGAAAATGATTAAAAGGAAATATGATTTTTTAATACTAGAGCTTTTTATTTCCCATTTCTTTGCATCCCATATGCAGTTAATCACTAAGCCTTATTCTCTGACATATCACTGATTGGTGACATTCAACTCAAGCCATGTTTCTTCATACCCTACCCTCCTTACTACCTAGAGTAGAATTATCCCTCTGCTTCCCAGCTGATAGTTCTTCTGTCACTATATTTGCCACTGTATATAAAACATTCAAAGCTTAGATTTAGGCAGCTTTCTTGCCTCGCACAACTTAACATTTTATGCTACTGATCTCCATCATGCATCATGACCGGTTTTCTTCTTTGACTCACTTTCAAACCCTCTCACATCCACACATGACCTTTTTTGTTTGTTTGTTTTTGCAATAGGGCACATGTGCTTGTTGGTGAGAAACAGAGAGAGGGAACGTAAGAAAGGACTCCCAAGGGGGATGGCCACAATACAATCCCTTCTCCTCCATTTTCCTCTCAGGATTTTGGGCATGCACATACATGCGACTAGTATTTTTCAAGCCACCAGGTCTGGACTTGAATCACACAGTTGGCCATGTGGGATCCAACACCTTAACCCCCATGCCACTCGCTGACCCTATAACCGTATTTTTTTATTACTCCTCAGAAATCAACCTTTTGCTTCTATCAACGCAGTTTTCTCAAAGACTGCCAAACATAGTTCTTGATTCTGAAACTTCATTTTTACTGGAAATTATTCTGTTTCTTCTCTTACTGAGGGAGAAACGACCTTCATTACTGCACTTAATACCATCCCATGTGCACCCTTCTCTGTCACAAATGGAGAAATGAATCATCCTCTTTTTAAAAAATGGCTTTAAAACATGTAGCTGCTTTTCAAAATGTATTCATTCTCAATGTATTCATTCCATCAACAAATAATAAGTTCCTACTATGTTTCCGTCTCTTTTTAAGTGTGAGGGATAGAACAGTGACTAAAACAAAGTCTCTGCTCCTTGTGAAGCAATCTAGTTGGAAAAAGAAAAACAAGAAGTGAACATGTAACTTATCAGATGGTAGTATGTGATTACAGAAAATAATTAAGCAGGGCAAGTCAAGGGTTTCAAAAGAATGAGAGGATGCTGTTTCTGAAATCTGAACAGACTACTGAAAGAAGAGAAGGGGCAGTCGGTATTACGTAGTAAATCATCTTAGGGAGCTGACTGTAAGTGCAAAGGCCCTGAGGTGGAAGTATGCTTGATTTACTAGAAGCATGACAAAGAGACTAAGTGCTTACAGCAGAGAAAGCAAAGGGAACAGTGTGGGAGATGAGGTTCAGAAAGGAAAGGTGGGAATTTAAATCATGTACGATCTGTAGACCACCATAATGAAATTGGCTTCAACTCTGAGTGACCTGTGGACCAGCTGGTGGCTACTGAGCAGAGAAATGACATGATCAGATTTACATTTTAAATTGGTAATTTTGGGAGCTGTATTCAGAAACTATAGAAAAGCAAGACAAGAAACAGTGAAATAAGGTAGGTGCTACTACAATAAGCCAGACAAGGAAGCTAGGGGCTTGGACTAGGGCAGCAGTAGTGGAAATATTTCAATAGGGCAGCAGTAGTGTAAATATTTCAATGCTGTTTATATTTCAACGGTACAGCTAATATGATTTCCTGAAAAAATAGAATATGTGATGTTATTGCATCAAGAATGGTGTAATAGGCAATGCTAAAAAGGGGATAAAGATAGTTATGAAAGAGAATATCTGTTTCACAGCACCATCACCAGCACTGCTGTTTTTTAAGTTTATTTTTATTTATTTCTTCCATGAATGATAGAACAGAGAGAATGAGGGACAAAAAGCCCAACAGAGTGTTAACACTGCAATCTACCCAGCTTCAGACATCCCTGAATCATGAGCTCATGTCGCGTACTCAGGGTGGTCTCTAGACTTGAACTGGGAACCTCCCTGTGGGCCTGGCTCACAGATCACTGTGTTTTTACTACTGTGCTTTACTGTCTGGTCTCAGCATTGCCATTTTAACAATAAAAATCTTTACTCGTTTAATAATGAGAAATGCTACTTCACTGTTTTCATAGTTCCTTCCTTTGTCCCTTCCTTTTTCTTTCTCTTTTCTATTTTTTTTCCTCTAGGGTACAGGTGACAGAAAGCGATAGTGAGATCACACACACACACACACACACACATACACACACCCCTCCAAAGGGGAGATGGTCATGCCACAACCTCTTTTCCTCCATTCTCCTCTCATGATTTTGGGCATGTGTACACATGCGCTTGGTATGTTTTTCAAGCCACCAGGTCCAGGACTCAAACCATGGAGTCAGTCGTGTGGAATCTAGCTACCTTAATGATGATGTCACCTGCTGGCCCCCACACATTTTACTTTTTTAATCCTAGTAAAACTAGTAAAACTCTCTAATCCTAGTAAAACTGTTTATTTTGTGTATTTATTCTTTGGTAAATTATCTGTTCTTGTCTTTTGCTCATTTAGGTATTAGGGACATGGTGAATACATAAATAGTATTTAATTCATGAAGAATAATTAAAAATAATTACTTATTTCTTTTATTCCATTTGTTATTATTACTATTTTTTAATTTGACCAGAGACACACACACACACACACACACACACAGAGAGAGAAAGAGAAAGGGAAAGTAAAAAAGCAAGCTGCCAGGTCCAGGACTCAAACCACGGTTGGCCATGTGGGAGTCTAGCACCTTAACCATCACACCACTTGCGGTGATGAGGCTTAAATCATGCAGGATCTGTAGACCGCTATAATGAAATTGGCTTCAACTCTGAGTGATCTGGGGATGAGCTGGTGGCTACTGTGCAGAGAAATTACATGATCAGATTTACATTTTAAATGTGTAAAGTGAAGAATCTTTTCTTGGAACCAGCAGTTGGCATAATGGCTATGTTGCTGGACTTCCATGTAGATTACTGTGGTTCGAGTCCTGGACCCAGTGGCTTAAACTCACGCCGGGTGCGTGTGTGTGCGTGCCCAAGATCCTGAGAGGAGAATGGAGAAGGGATTGTGGTGTGGCCATCCCCCCAGAGGGCGATTTCTCACTTTCTCTCTCTCTGGCGAGTGCATGCACCCTATAGCAAAAAAAAAAAAAAAAAAAAAAAAAAAAAAGACTCTTTTCCAGAGAGACAGATAGAGAGACAGAGAGAAAGCAAGAAATCACCCCCAGGAGGGTGGCCATGCCACAATCCCTTCTTACTTATTCTCCTCTTGGGATTTTGGGCATGCACACACATACACCCAGTGTGAGTTTTAAGCCACCAGGTCCAAGACTTGAACCATGGTCAACTATGTGGGAGTTTTTGTGCCTGGTGCTATACGACTATAATACTATTGTCTTAGTTTTATTATCGGCATTACTTCCTACATTCCTAATCATGATTCTTTTTTTTAATCCTCTAAAGGTTCTTTGCTGGTCTTCCAGATGTATTGGTAAACTATCCATTTCAAGAAAAATTCTACTTGAATTTATTACAATTTCAATAACCTGATGAATTATTTTCAAGCAATACTGATATCATAAGAATATTCAGGTTTCCTTCCAGAAAGATATAAATCTGAGTTCCAATAGTCTTTTCTCTCTTTGTGGTTTTCTTCAGGTGGGTCACATCCCATTCTTCTTGTTCTTTAGTGTCTTAACTTTGTTGATGTAAGAACAGACTGAACTATTGTTTCATTTTCCACTTTCTTGTCTTCAAGTCTCAGGTGGTGACTTAAATAAAACTATGAAAGCAGGTATCCTACAAGATGGATAAAGATGAAGCAGAAAGAAGTTGCACAGTAAAAGAAGTGTCTAGTAAATCTCACGCAAAAGTATAAAGGATGGACATCGGGAGTAGTAGGAAGGGGCTCAGGAAAATAAAATTTAACACAAGAACGGTAAGTGTGTATGGTGATATCTTTGACTTGTTTGCTATGCAACCCATTTATGCTTTGAGAACCCATACCATATGCTGCAAAGATGTACAATGATTAAATGTAAAAAAGGAAAAAAGTGGGTAAATGAACTGAAACAAAACTAACAACAACAAAAAGAAACTAAAGAGAAAAATGTACCATGGAATGAAAGATGAAAACATGGCAATGGAAGGAATCACTTTTTCAAAAGATGTACATCCAGAACGCAGGGAAAATATAGTGTATTTTAAGAAACCCAAGATTTTAAAGAGCTTTTGGGTAAGCATAAAAGGGAAAGTAAATACAAAGGATAATGCTGAAAATATAGTAGGATCACTATTGGAGAGATATCAGAACTATATTCTATAATGCAGTTGATAAAACAGGTCCAGATGCAAACGTGTGAGTGTTGGAAAACATAAATATTCAGACACCTATTAAAAGACATGTCAGGCAACTCTTTAAATTGACATAAAAACAATTATTTGTTTTCTTAAATTTGAGAAAATAGAGAATTATTTCTCTAGGCTGGAACGTAACCAAAACTGGTTGAAAAGGTAATGAGACAGAAAGTACAAGAAAGCATTCATATTCTACTGGAATTTGAAAGTCAAGAAAGAGAAAATACTGGACAGTGTCAGACATGTGCTGCCTGATAAAATTTTCAGTATAGATGGCAATATTCTTTACTTGCCTTCTTAAATAAGGCTGCCATTTAGCCACATGGGGCTATTGAGTGCTTTTAAATGTGTCGTGTTACTCAAGAACTAAATTTTAATTTAAAAAACTTTTAATTTTAGACTTACATAGAAGTTAGAAAAATAGTACAGAGAGTTCCTGTGAGCCTCTCAGTATTCTCCAATGACAATAATACTGATTAAACCAAGGAAATGACATTGGTATTATAACACACCTCATTTGGATTTCATCAGTTTTATATTCATTCACTCCTTCCTTTCTTGCTCCGTTCTTTCTGTAATAACTATTACCACACTCAAGACTCCAGACTGTTTCATCAACCCTCTAAAAAAATTCCTCAGATAACCCCTTGACACGTACCCCAACCCTATTCCTTGATAAACACTGATGAATTCCCCACCACTATAATTTTGTCATTTGAAAAAATGCTTTACACATGGAATCATAAAATATGCAACCTTACAAGACTAGCTTCCCTCACTTAACACAGTTTCTGAGATCTGGTTGTGATACTTTGTGTATTAAACTGTTCATCCCTTACTATTGCTCAGCAGTATTCCATTTTAGCAAGCAGGCTGTTTACTCATTTGACCATTTTAATTTCAACCCTTAAAGGATATTTATGTTGCTTCCAGTTTTTGGCTATTACAAATAAAGCTGTGGGGCTGGCAGTGGCACTGGAGGTTAAGGCACTGGATTCCCACATGGCTGACTGCAGTTCGAGTTCCCGGACCTGGTAGCTTGCTTTCTCACTTTCCTGCTCTCTCTCTGGTCAAATGGAAAAATAATAATAAATAAAGTTAAGTAATTCTTAACAACAACAAAAAATAAAGTTGTTGTGAATACTACTGCATAGGTTTCTGTGTGAATAAAGTTTTCTTTTCACTAGGGTAAATACTCAGTAGTATGATTGCTAGGTTGTATTATTAAGTAGTGAGTAGTGTATCTTTTTTTTTTTTTTTTTTTTTTTTTTTTAAAAAAAAGAATTGTTTATTCTCTTTAATTAATTTATTTTAAGTTGACCAGAGAGAAAGGGGGGTTAAGAAGTGAGAAAGCAAGCTGCTAGGTCTGGGATTTGAACCATGGTTAGCTATGTGGGAGTCCAGCACCTTAAACACCATGCCACCTGCTAGCCCCATTTATTTATTTATTTATTTATTTATTTATTTATTTATTTATTTATTTATTTGCTTGCTACAGGGTGTGTACATTCCACAGAGACAGACAGAGACAGACAGAGACAAGGAAAGTGAAAAATCACTCCCAGGGTGATGGCTATGCTGCAGTTCACTCTCCTCCATTCTCCTCCTGGGATTTTGGACACACGCTTCCAGGTGATTTTCAAGGCGCCAGATCTGGGACTTGAACTATGGTTGGCCATATGGGAGTCCAGTTGTCTTAACCAAGACACCACCTGCTGGCCCTAATAAGTAGTATACTTTTAACTTTATAAAAACAGCAGACTACTTACCGGAATGGTTATACCACTTGACATTCCCACCAGCAATGTACAAAGGACATGGTTTATTTGACATTCTAATCAGCATTTGGGAGTGTCAGTATTTCTTTTATTATTATTATTTTATTATTATTATTATTATTATTATTACTACATGGAGAGGTTTTTGCTATAGGGCGTGTGCACTTGCCATAAAGACAGAGAGACAGAGAGAAAAAAAGTGAGAAATCACCCCCCTCCATTGGGATGGTCACGCCACAATCCCTTCTCCTCCATTCTCCTCTCAGGATCTTGGGCACACATGCACACATGTCCGGCATGAGTTTAAGCCACCAGGTCTGGGACTCAAACTGCGGTTGACTACATAGGAGCATGGGAGTCCAGCAACATAGCCATTATACCAATAACGTATTTTCTTTTTATAAATAATATGTTCTTTTAAAATTATTTATTTAATTTTATTTTTTCATTCATTTTATTTTTTAATTTGACCACAAAGACACACAGAGAGAAAGAATGAGAGAGAGAAAGTGAGAAAGCAAGCCACCAGGTCCGAGACTCAAACAGTGGTCGGCCATGTGGGAGTCCAGAACCCTTATCCACCATGCCACCTGCTGGCCCGGGCCAATAATGTATTTTCTATCTTAAACATTTTTATAGGTATGCAGTGTTATCTCATTGTGGCTTTAACTTAAATTTCTCTAATGAATAAAAATGTTGAGCAACTTTTTATATACTTATTGACCAGCCCCATATCTTTTTTTGAAAAACTAAATTATTCTTATTTTTTTTCTAATTTGATTTTATAATTTTCTATTTTCATTTGTTATACATCCTTATGGCATACAATATTGTTTTTCAAAGCATGCATGCAGTGTGTGATAATCAAATAAAAGATATTACCATATACACTGCTTTTAGCAAAGAACCTTACATTCTTGTGGCTGTCACATTTTTTTTTCATGAGACCCTACCAGCCACCTCCCACTACTCACTTCCCACTACCCACTTCCCTTCCATACAGTCTCCTGTATCTACACTTGCCCTCTCTATTATTGTCTTTCAATCTTCCAATTTTTTTTTCTTGAGAGATTTTTGCAATAGGTGTGTGCTCGCAAGAGAGACAAAAAGTGAGAAATCATCCTCCAGAGGGAATGGCCATGTCACAATCCCTTCTTCTCCATTCTTCTCTTGGGATCTTGGATGCACATGCACCCAGCATGAGTTTTAAGCTGCTAGGTCCAGGACTCAAGCCATGGTTGACTACTTGGGAGTCCAGCAACATAACCCATTACACCATCTGATGGTCCCCCAATCTTCCAATTTCTGCCACAGAGTACATATACAATGTTTGTCTTTCATAGTTGGCCTATTTCACTTAGCATTAAATCTTCCATATTCATCTACTTTGTAACAAATGACAAATTACTGTTCTTTATGGCTGAGTAGAATTCCACAGTGTATATGTGCCATATTTTTTCAATCCAGTCATCAGTTAGGACACTTATGTTGATTCCATGTCCTAGCAACTGTGAATAATGTTGCAAGAAACACATATGTGCAAGGGCCTTTCCAAATTAATGATTTCCTTTCCTTAGGGTAAATATCAAGGAGTGGGATCACTAGGTCACATGCTGGTTCTATTTGTAAGTTTTTGAGGAACTGCCATAATGTTTCCACAGTGGCTGGATTATTATTATTATTATTATTATTACTATTATAATTATTATTTTATTTACTTATTTATCTATTATTTATTTATATTCATTCACTATTCATCATTACAGAATACAAAATGAGATTTTCCATCCAGAATACACTGTATAGTGGCTCAATCAAGCACAACATACGTGTTATCGTCAACAAATAATTTTCCATTTCTTTTTTCCTGTATATTTTGCTTTTTTTCCTCCATCCTTGATTCCCTATCTCTCACCTCTGCCATGTCCCACTCTCCTCCCACACTGTCTCTGGTATCCATGGTTGCTTTCTATGCCTTTCCCCCCCATTTTATTTATTTGTTAAAGAACTTAATTAATATAAATATTTTCAATAGCAAGAGCAGCTGATATATACATATCCATGAATACAAGTCTGACTTTAGGCATAAACCTCAGTGAGTAGAGTGAACATACTATAAAGTAGCACCTAGCTGGGGCTATATAGCTTACTACAGTCATCAAATAGGTATTTTTAATTTCAAAAAAATAGTTTGTGTGTTTTTTTCCCTCCTGAAACTTTTTTCTTTTAATTAATCAATTTACATTCATCCCTTAAGCATTGTCACAGCATACAAAATGTGATTTCCTATCCAGAATATACTGCATAGTAGCTTAATCATGCATGTTATCGTCAATAATTTTCCATTTCTAGTTTCTCATATATATACATATATATATATATATATACACACACACACACACACACACACACACATATTTACCCCTATGTCTGACCCTCTGCCCTTTCTGACACTCTTCTCACACTATCTCTGGTGTCTACGGTTCTCTTACATTCCTTTTCCTCCCACATTTTAGTGATCACATAATTTCTTAAATAATCTAACTACTTTCTATAGCAATTTCAGCTGATAATTTCAAGAAAAGCAGTTTTGAAATGGTAAGGAACTTTGCTTACAACTTAAAGCCAGGAAACAGGTTAGTATTCTGTTCAAATAGTAGGTACATGGACCCATCGACAGCTCAAGACAGCACAAAAACTCTTAAAACCAGACAACAAAGCCTAGAAGAAAAGCAGCAATTTTAGTTGAAAGTCACAGAATGCTCTTTCACCAATTCAGTCTCATGTACTTAACCTATCTTCTGTTGTGGTTCGATCTTGCCGACTGAATTCTGGGATATAATATTCAACTCCAGACTTGTTCCTACGATTAAGTTGGCCATTTTCTTAGTTTTTGAACTCTTATTTCTGTGTGTCTGTATTTAATTTTCCTGACATAGCACTCCCTTGAGAACTTCTTGGAGATCTGGTGGGTGCTGGTAAATTCTTTCAGGTTTTGTTTATCTGAGAATGTTCTTGTCTTTTCTTCCCATATGAAAGATAATCTTGCCGGGTACAGTATTCTTGGTTTAAAATTGCTTTTCCCTTAACACTTTGAATATATTTTTCCATTCTTTCCTCGCTCGCATTGTTTCCAATGAGAGGTCTGCTGTTAGCCTGATGGGATATCCTTGGTAGGTAACTTGACATTTCTCTCTTGCCAATCTTAGTATCTTGTCTTTGTGGTTTTGCTCAATCTGGCTATAATGTGTCTTGGAGAAGATCTTCTTGGGTTGATTCTATTTGGGGTCCTTTGTATTTCTTGGGACTGGATCTTTGAGTGCCTTTCTAGGTTTGGAAAAGTTTTCTTGTAGGATTTCATGGAATAGATGATCAATGCCCTTACGAGTCTCTTCGCCTTCTGGGATGCCAATTATCCAGATGTTTGGATGTTTGAAGGTATCTAGTACTTCTCATATATTATTCTCATTTTCTCAGTCTTCCTGGTGGATTTTTGTAGGCCAGCAATTTCCTCTTCTACGTCTGAGATTCTATTTTCTGTATGATCAAGTCTGCTTTTAATACTTTCAAGGGAGATTTTGACTTCCTGTATTATAGCCTTCATCTCTAACAGTTCCATTTGATTCTTTTGTAAAGCATGTAATTCCTTTTAGATCTTGCAAGAATTTCCTCACCTCCTGAAATTCATCAGCTCCTTTTTCCTTTCTCTTCTGCAGCTCATTGTCTCTCTTCTCTTCCATCTCTATTAGCTGTGCCATTATGAATGTTCTAAACTCTTTATCAGACATTTCCATGATTTCCATTGAACTGTCTGTGGCTGAAGAGGAGCTATTCTTTTCCCTTGGAGAGGTATTTTCTTGCTTTCCCGTATTTCTTGTGGCCCTGCAGTGATTTCTAGTCATCTAATGGATAGTGTGTTTCTTCTCAAACTTGAAGTTCAATCTGAGCATCCAGGAGCATGCAGAAAAGGAGAGAGAGAAACAACAGCAACCACCACCACCAAGAAACAGAGAAAAAGAGAAGAAAAAAAAAAAAAAAACAAACAAACAAACAAAAAAAACCCTTAAAAAATTATTAAAAAAAAAAAAAGCAAAAAGTAAAAAACCGCATGGCACGCTTGTTCTCAGAAAAAAGAGACAGAAGGCTTAAAAGGCTTCTTACCACTCGAGTTTTTGGGCTGGAGACTGAATTATCAGGGGAAAATCTTCATTTCTCTTATTCCCCTGAAATCACTAGTTCTCAGGAGCCATAAATGTGTCTTCTTCTGAAGGCCTGCCCCTTACCTCTCCTGGGTGGGCAGTGGCTGTATTATTATAATTCACATTCCCATTGAAAGTACAGGAGGGTTCTCTTTTCCATATAGTCTTTAGAAAAACACCTGTTTAAAACTTTTGTCCATTTTATTGTTTTATTTATTGATTAATTGCCAGAGGACATATTTACTTGTTGGGGATGGCAAGTACAAGGGGAGAGAAGCACCCACAGTATGACATGGCCATATCACAATCTTTTCCCTCCATTTCTCCATCCTGTCAAGATCTGGGGTAAGCATGTGTACTATCAAGCCACCATGGTCAGGATTTGAACTCTTGTAGGACATGAGGGATTCAGTTTCATATGCATGGTGCTTAACCACTATGCTATGGGGCTAGCCCCAATTTACTTAGTTTTTATTAAAATAGGCACATAAAGGTAGTGGCTAAAATATTAGTGCAGCTTTAGATAATAATAAAACGACTTTCAAAAATTATCTAAAAGAAAACAGGAAGAAAAAAAGACAGGGCAAAGTCAAGGTTGATAATATATTTTTTTTATTTTTGAGAGGCTTTTTGCTGTAGGGTGTGTGCGCTCACCAGAAAGACAGAGAGAGACAGAGAGATAGAAAGCGAGAAATCACCCCCAAGGGGGATGGCCACACCGCAATCCCTTCTCCTCCATTCTCCTCTTGGGATCTTGGGCACACACACACACGCGCGCCTGGCGTGAGTTTAAGCCACTGGGTCCGGGACTCGAACCACGGTTGGCTACATGGGAGTTCAGTGACATAGCCATTACGCTAACTGCTGGTCCCAAGGTTGATAAGTTTTAAAAATGAAATCCAACAAACATGTCATGAATTATCTTTCTAAGAAAGAAAGAGGTTGGGGGAAGACTTAAAAAATTAATTACAAATTTAGGTCTTTGAGTTTAGGTTTTAGGAAGACATGAACAGCAACAACAACAACAACAACAACAACAACAAAACCCAAACAGAGACCAGCAGTTAGTGTAATGGTTATGTTGTTGGACTCCCATGTAGTCAACTGCAGTTTGAGTAACGGACCTGGTGGCTTAAAACTCACGCCAGGCATGTGTGCATGCATGCCCAAGATCCTGAGAGAATCGAGGAGAAGGGATTCCAGTGTGGCCATCCACCCGGAGGGGTGATTTCTTGTTTTCTGTCTCTCTTTCTGGCAAGTGCATGTGCCCTATACGAAAAACCTCTCTAAAAAAACCCAAAAACCAAAAACCAAAAAAACAAACAAACCCGAACAAACAAAAATTCCAAATCCCAATCTAAACTACAGATGAGTAGTTTACATTCTCAGAGTACTTCATCTTAGTCTTTATCTTTTTTTTGTAGAGCGATTTTTGCTAAAGGGTACCTGCACTCACTGGAGAGAGAGACAGAGACAGAAAGAGAGAAATCACCCCCTAGAGAGCTGTCCCTGCTGTAATTCATTCTCCGACATTCTCCTCTAGGGATTTTGGGCACACATGCATACGTGCCTATGCCTGTTTTTTTTTTTTTAATTTTTATTTTTTTGGGAATAGGGCACATGTGCTCGCTGCAGAGACAGAGAGACAAAGCGAGAAATCAGCTCCTGGGGGGATGGCCATGCTGCAATCCCTTCTACTCCATTCTCCTGTTGGATTTTAGGCATGCATGCACACACACTCAGAGTGAGTTTTAAGCTGCTGGGTCCAGGACTCGAACTGCAGTCGACTATGTGGGAGTACAGCGACATACCCTTATGCTATCCACTGGTCCCTCATCTTACTTTTTTAAAATTGTCACAGACACAAAAATTACATCCCTGGTATCTGATTCACACCCATGGATGCCAAATTTGAACATTTTTTTTTTTTAGCAAACATTTTAATTGACTAAATATATTATTTTCAAGGTGTTTTTGAAATAGCACTTATACTGGACTAATCAACAGCCAAAGGTAATGAAAAAAAGTTTCAAACTAAAAGTGTTTGGGGCTGGCAGGTGTATGGTGGCTAAAGTGCTGGACTTTCACATGGCCAACTGCAGTTGGAGTCTTATAATTTATAGCTTGCTTTCTCACTTTCCCTCTCTGTCTGTCTCTGGTCAAATTAAAATAACCATAATCATGATAAGTAAAATTAAATAACTCTATTTTTTTTTTTTTTAAGAGAGAGTTTTTTGTTGTAGGGCATGTGCACTTGCTGGAGACACAGAAAGCAGCAGAGAAACAGGAAGTGAGAAATCACTCCCCCAGGGTGGATGGCCACACTGCAATCCCTTCTCTTCCTGGGATCTTGGGCATGCATACACATGCACATGGCATGAATTTTAAGACACCAAGTCCAGGACTTAAACCACGGTCAACTACATGGGAATCCAGCAACATAACCATTATGTCATCTGTTGGTCCCTGAATAATTCTTTAAAAAAAAAAAAAAAAGCAAACCCAAAATGTTCTGATGTGAACACATAACAGGAACTGCTACTATGTGAAGTAACATACACTGCTACCAAGAACATTGGTTTTAGAAGATAATTCATCTTAACATATGGGAGGGCAAATTAGTAATCAAAGGCTAGAAGAAATATATATTAGTATCTTCTTTTAAAATTTTATTTTACGGATACTGAACTTCAGCTCTGAAATACTGATTTCCTTGACCAAAAATGAAGACTTTCTGCTGAGACTTCTTACTCCAGATTCATTTCTAGTGGGAAAGGCACAAACCCAGGCCAAGCCCATCCTGAGATGGATACTGAACTTCAGCTCTGAAATGTTGATTTCCTTGACCAAAAGTAAAGATTTTCTGCTGAGACTTCTTACTCCAGATTCATTTCTAGTGGCCTCGACACAATAAATGTCTAGACAGGTCCAAGTAAACAGCTTCCAAACATCTGAATACAATTAGGGTCACAATATTCCTCTAATCCCACTGAATCTGATGAGCAAAGAGTGAAAGCGGAACAGAAGAGAGATTGCAGATCACCTCCTTTTGCACGCCTCTGAAAGATCAGACGGAACTTCAAGATTAGGAAGAAACGCATCATCCATCAGACTACTAGAAATCACAAGGTCACAAGATGTATGGGAAGGCAAGAAAATTATTCTCGTCCAAGGGAAAATAATAACTCCCCTTCATCTTCAGACAGTACAATGAAACTCATGGAAATGTCTGATAAAGAATTTAGAATATTCATAATGATGAAGCTAACAGAGATGGAAGAGAAGAGAGACAATGAACTGCAGAAGAGGCAGGAGAAAAGAGCAGATGAGTTCCAGGAGGAGAGGAAATTCTTGCAAGATCTGAAAGAGGAAATACAAACTCTAAAAAAGAATCAAATGGAACTGTTAGAGATGAAGGCTATAATACAGGAAGTCAAAATCTCCCTTGAAAGTATTAAAAGCAGACTTGATCATACGGAAAATAGAAAACTGCTGGCCTAGAAAAACCCACCACGAAGACTGAGAAAATTGCCCCCAAAAATGAAAATAATATACGAGAAGTATTAGATACCTTCAAACGTCCAAACATCTGGATAATTGGCATCCCGGAAGGCGAAGAGACTCGTAAGGGCATTGATAATCTATTCCATGAAATCCTGCAAGAAAACTTTCCAAACCTAGAAAGGCACTCAAAGATCCAGTCCCAAGAAATACAAAGGACCCCAAATAGAATCAACCCAAGAAGATCTTCTCCAAGACACATTATAGCCAGATTGAGCAAAACCACAAAGACAAGATACTAAGACTGGCAAGAGAGAACTGTCAAGGTACCTACAAAAGATATCCTATTAGGCTAATAGTTGACCTCTCATCGGAAGCAATGCAAATGAAGAAAGAATGGGAAAATATATTCAAAGTATTAAAGGAAAAGCAATTTAAACCAAGAATACTTTACAGCAAGATTATCCTTCATATGGGAAGAAAAGACAAGAACATTCTCAGATGTACAAAACCTGAAAGAATTTAGCAACACCACACCAGATCTCTAAGAACTTCTCAAGGGAAGGCCATTCCAGGAAAATTAAATACAGACACATAGAAATGAGTGTTCAAAAACTAGAAAATGGCCAACTCAATCGTAGGGACAAGTCTGGAGTTGAATATTATATCCCAGAATTTAATCGGGTAGATCAAACCACAACAGAAGATAAAATTAAATACATGAGACTGAACTGGTGAAATAAAATTTTATGACTTTTGACTAAAACACATTGCTAATTTTCTTCTAGGTTTTCTTTTCCAATTTTAAGGATTTTTGTCCTGTCTTGCGCTGCCGATAGGTTCATGTACCAACTATTTGAAAAGAATCGTAACCTTTAGTTTTAAGCAAAGTTCCTTAGCATTTCTTTGATTCATTAAAGCTAAAACTGCTGGGACCAGCAGTTAGCGTAATGGCTATGTCGCTGGACTCCCACGTGGTCGACCGCGGTTCGAGTCCCAGACCCGGCGGCTTAAACTCACGCCGGGCGCATGAGTGTGTGTGCCCAGGATCCCAAGAGGAGAATGGAGGAGAAGGGATTGCAGCGTGGCTATCCCCCCTGGGGGGTGATTTCTCACTTTCTGTCTCTCTATCTCTCTCTATACTTCTGGTGAGCGCATGCGCCCTATAGCAAAAACCTCTTCTAAAAAAAAAATGTTTCAAAAAAATTATAGTGCGCTTGTCACTAAAAAAAAGTTTACATTTTATTTATTTATATTAATGAATTAATTTTTAGAAATATTTTTGCTATAGGGAGTGTGTGCTTGCTGAAGAGATAGAAAACAAGAAATCACCCTGCAGTCCCTTCTCCTCCATTTTCCTCTTGGGATTTTGGGCAGGCATGCACACATATACCCAGTGTGAGTTTCAAGCAGTTGGCTGCAGGACTTGAACAACCATCAGTCATGTGGGAGTACACTGACATAACCACTATGTCATCTGCTAGTCCCTGTTTTATATGTTAAATACAGCATTTTCCTTATTTAAAAGAAAAAAAAAAGCCAGTAAGTGCCTAATTCTGTGATTTCTACACCATATATACATAAAAGCTGTCAGAAAGCCTGACCAATGTTCTGAACAGTCACAGTATGGACTTCTATGAGCTGAGACTAGTTCTGAATCAAAAATATGAAACACAAATTAAGTACTTTTTAGGAGAAAATAATCCAATTTCTGAACAATCAAAAGAGAATAGAGTTAGATATGTACAAAACTAGGTATTATAAAACAGAAATGCAGCACACAAAAAAACAACTCACATGCAGTGAACTGTATTTTCTGCAACTATTCAGTGGAAATCCTTCTACTAGAAGTGGTTTATGTTTTAAAGTGTTAAAAAGTATTTATTTACATCTTTGTAATTTTCTATTTACACCACCCTTCCTTCTGAAAACAAGGATCTTTAGAATAGCCATCATTTACACAAATTTAAGAAAATTAATCCATATTTGTTTTCAGTAAAGAAAACAAGGCTGTGCCTCATCTCATCAACAAAGACACAATACAGATTAAAGCTATAAAATTTAAACATGGGTAAATGCATTTTTAATTCTTTCTAATAAGCACTTCCATACTGGAATCACAGAGTTTGTGTCTAAATGGTAATAAATTAAAAAGAAAATGGATTGTCTCTGGCAGTGATTTCTGCATTAGCACAATGTTACCCCTCATACACTGAATACATTGAAATTATTTTATATATATATTAATTCGGCAGGTGGCAATTTGAATTTACAAAATCCCTAACTGTATGCTTTCTGCAGAAAAAAAAGTTTCATTTTGATGTGCTAACTTAAAACAAAAAAGGATTTTGTTTTGCTATTGCTAGGGTGAACATCAAATGGAGAGAAGAACTGACAGTTTGTGGAGGCTTGCGAAGAAGGATGTGTCCTAGTATCTTGATATTTCAATTATTTATCGGGTTTGGACATTTTAGCTTATCTCAGAAAATAATTTTCTGTAATGTAACTCTGAACTAAACAGCTGCACTAGAAGCAAAACCAATCTGAGTCATTCAGAATAAGATCAAGAGACCAGCAGATGGCATAATGGTTACATCACTGGACTCCCACACAGTCAACTGTGGTTCAAGTCCCAGATCTGGCAGCTTAAAACTGACGCCAGGCACGTGTGCGTGCATACCCAAGATCCCGAGGGGAGACTAGAGAAAGGACTGGGGCGTGGCCATCCCTCCTGGGTGGTGACTCCTAGCTTTCTGTCTCTCTGGTGAGTTCACGTGCCCTATAGCAAAAAATCTCTAAAAAAAAATAAATAAATAAATAAATAGATAACAAGATCAAATTAAGGCGATTTCTTTCTTCACTATAATCTATGAGGTCTAAAAATTTTTAAGTTTTAAAAATGGTGACCTTTAATCAAAGTCAGTTGCACCTGATATAGACTATACACCTATGATTTCAAGTTAGAGGGCACTGTAACTTTGGCCTCTCATAAAACACAGAGGTAGGCAGCAATGGCCTGACTAATCAACAGCCAGGTTGGGTCAATGTTGAGAGGTTTTATTTTGGAGACTTTAAATACTAATAAATATTAATACATAGCTCATGTAATTCCAGCATCTACTAGTGACCCATCAGAGATAGGTAAGTCTGAGGAACCTTTTTTTGTTTTTTTTTAGAGGTTTGTGCTATAGGGCGCATGCACTCGCCAGAAAGACAGAGAGAGACAGAAAGCAAGAAATCCCCCCCCCCCCCCCGGGGGGGATGGCCACGCCGCAATCCCCTCTCCTCCATTCTCCTCCTGGGATCTTGGGCATGCATACACATGCGCCGGTGTGAATTTAAGCCACCGGGTCCAGGACTTGAACCGTGGTTGACTACATGGGAGTCCAGTGACATAGCCATTATGCCAACTGCTGGTCCTCCCCCCGGGCCGTTCTTTAAAAAAAGAATTATTTTTATTTAATTCCATTTGTTATTATATTTTAATTTGACCAGAGAGACAGAGAGATATAGAAAGGGAGAGTGAGAAAGCAAGCTGCAGGGTCTGGGATTTGAAATGGAGTTGGCCATGTGGGAATACAACACCTTACCCACCATGCTACCTGCTGGCCCCAAGGAACCCCTTTTAACTTCAAAGTATTAATGCTAAAGAGTCCTGGGAACCAGCAGTTAGCGTAATGGCTATGTTGCTGGACTCCCACGTAGTCGAACGCGGTTTGCGTCCTGGACCCGGTGGCTTAAAACTCACGCTGGGCATGTGTGCGTGCGTGCCCAAGATCCCAAGAGGAGAATGGAGGAGAAGGGATTGCGGCGTGACCATCCCCCCTGGGGGTGATTTCTCACTTTCTGTCTCTATGTCTCTCTCTGTCTGTCTGGCAAGCGCAAGCGCCCTATGGCAAAAATCTCACAAAAAAAAAAAAAAAAAAAGAGTCCCAAAGGAATTCTGATTCCTGATAAGAGTTCACAAATCATGAGAATAAAATAAGTAGGATAAACACTGATGCCAATGCTCTATGAAAGTCCAAAGAAATTTCCAAATTAAATACCATCTTCTGATCAAAAATTCTGTTTTTTTTTTTAAAATTAATAGTATAATTAAATTATCCTATTATCCAGATGGAATCTTGGACGTTTATTCTAACCCAGTTATTCTCAGAGTTATGACCTACCTCAGAATTACGATACTTTCTCTGTGTTTTAGTGAAAGTCAATCTGCAATAGGTTTGAATCTCAACCCTCCTACTTAGAACTATGTGGTTTTATATGAGGGGGACTCCAAGAAGTTGGTGGAGGGCCACCCCATAGCACAGTGGTCAAGTGTCATACATTGGGAGTTCGATCTCGCAAGGCCCACTACTATTTGAATCCTAGCTAGGGTGGCTTGAAAAACATGCTGGGCATGTGCCCCTAAACATGAGTGGGAAGGAAAAATGGAGTAAAGAAGATTGCAAACCCCACTGGGTTTTTTAATTTTTCTCTCTCTCAACACATACATCCTTTGGCAATTAAAAAAAAAAAAAAAAAGAAAAAAGTGGATTTATTTTGGTACAAACATTTTTTGAAATCCACGCATAATTTTTTCATGACACTCATTTTCTGTGAACTTTTTGAAGACCCTGTGTATAAGTTGGTTAACTTTGTCTACCTGTTCCAAGTACAAAATGAAATAATATCCATATTACGAGGATTAAGTTAACATATGTCAAATGTTTAAGTTAACATATGTCACATGTTTAGGACAATGCTGTGGACACTGGATATGTTGTTAGTGTTATTGCTGTTATTGCTCTAATCCATTCATCAAATGCTGCCTACTCTGCCGGGCCCTGGGAGACTTATGCTAAATAGTCGACAGTCCTGGTCTATCCTCAGGGAAAAGCAAGCACAGCACCGATGAAGAGCACTAGAGTGGGGTTTCTGCTTTCTCCCATCTTGCTTCCACAATGAATACATGCTCTTTTCAGAAAAGTGAGACCATCCTCCTAAGCAAAAAATATTTCCATTGCTATTTAGAAATAAACATTTAAATTTTTATGGCCATATTTTCTTTTTTCCTATGAAACTGGGTCTTCTTTAAAACAAAGCTTGGATCAGAATATATAATAATTTACTTTTATTAGTAAAAAAAAAAAAAAAAAAAAAAAAAAAAAAAAATTACCAGAGGGTGCATGTGCTCACCAGAGAGAAAGAAAGGAAAGAAAGGAAAAGGCACCCCCTCCAACACACTAGGGTGTGGTCATGCCACTACCCTTTCTCCATCTTTTTTTTAAATTTTCCCAACTTTTTTTTTTTCATTCATTTTATTTTGACCAGAAATTTGACCAGAGAGAGACACAGAAAGAGAGAGAAAGAGGGAAAGAGGGAAAGTGAGAACGCAAGCCACCAGGTCTGGGACTCGAACCGTGGTTGGCCATAATATGAGAGTATCCAGTGCCTTAACCACCACTAATATCAGTTCCCTTAGCAGCTAGGACAGGAGGCCAGCCAAATTACTACTTACTTTTTTTTTTTACTCTATTTATTTTAACTTGGCCAGAGAGGGACAGAGTGAGAGACAGGGAAAATAAGAAAGCAAGTCACTCATGCCGGGCGCGTGTGCGTGCGTGCCCAAGATTCCAAGAGCAGAATGGAGGAGAAGAGATTGCGGTGTGGCCATCCCCCCTGGGGGGTGATTTCTCGCTTTCTCTCTCTCTGTCTTTCTGGCAAGTGCATGTGCCCTACAGCAAAAACCTCTTCAAAAAGAAAAAAAAAAAAAAAAAAGAAAAAAGTGATCCTTAACAGTTAGAATCTGAATTTAAGAAATTCTTGGACTTGCTAGGAATATTTTGACCAACTATTTCCCCTCTATTTTATTTATGTTCCCCTATATTTTATTTATTTATGTGCAAGGTGATACAGAACTTAAGAGTTCTTTCAATAAGTAAAATTAGTTCTGGAACGTCATGATTTTTGCATGATTTTACACAGAAGTAAATACGTCAGGACTTTCCTGATGACCTAATATATTATAGTTTAATGTTTTTAAATTTTTTAATGACACATGAAATGAGTGTTTTACAATTTTAGGTATGATGAAATATGATAAAACTTTTCAATTAGTCTAAAAATATATTACATTCTGCTTCCTATACCTGATTCAACAGATTTCTTTGGGAATTATAATTACACTGAATGTTTACACATATTCTACTTCAGGTCTTGTCGCATGCTGCCCGCCTCATCCTTATGCCTTTTGTATCTTCTGCTTTAAACAGACCAAAACAGACCAAAGTCTGTTTTCCCAATATCTGACTAAGTGGTTCATATGCATCTTCAGACTTTATTCAGCAAGGATTTATTGAACACTTACTATCACTTTCACTTTAAGCAGATTACTACTCTAGAACAAGTACTTTCCAGTAGCTCCTGGAAAATTTCATAATAAACTCTTTAATAATAAATTGCCATAAATATGGTAATTCTTGATGAAGTGTTGCTGTTGTGAAAAAAGGCACAAACAGACAAGAAAAGTTAAGAGGGAGAGGAACTAGAGTTTGAAAGATGAGAGCCTTATCAGATTAAAGAAGGGACTGGGCTAGATATCACAAGCAAGAAAGAAATTCTACAAAGGTAAAGAGGTATGGAAGGCCTTGGGTGCTGGAGAATTATGAGGGGTTTCGTATTACTGAAGTTGAGAATGAACAGGATGGGTTTTACAGTTTTAAGGTCTCCTCTAAACAGTAAGAACAAGAGACAAGAATGCAAACTCCATCTTCAAAAATCTAGAGGACACCTTCAAACCCAAGTTGCTATATATGAAGACAGAAAACTGAAGTAGGAATGGTAAATGATTTAGCAGAGTAGTAATACTGATGACAGGAAAACCAATTCATTTTGCACAACCTAACAAAGGCTAAAGTTTGGCAGTACCAGGTACCAAAGAAACAGGGTAGAGGGTAGAGGATTGTACATATGGAGATAGCTTGAAAATCTGCAGAGGAATAGTTAGACCCCTTTACCCTGACTTTACAAACTCAGAAAATCATCTTTCTTTCACTATGCTGAAGATGTTGGTTCCATAGCCTAGTGATTAAAGGAATTGGATCCCACACGGCTGAATGCAGCCCTGGTGGTTTGAAAAACACACCAGGCAGATGTGTGTGCACTCCCAAAATACTGACAGGGTGGAAAAGTAGAGAAGGGGGGATTGCATGAACACATCCCATTTGGGAGGTACTTTCTCCCTCACACACGTGTAAGCAAGTGCATGTGCCCTCTGGCAATCAAAAAAGAAAAAAAAAAAAAAAGACTGGAAAAAAATTACCAGAAAAGAATCAGCAACAGGGGTATCAGACACAAGTGGATGGTAAAGGACTGAAAATAAAGGAAATTTGAGGGGGGCCGGCAGATGATGTGGTAGCTGTGGCACTGGACTCCCACATGGCCAACCACAGTTTGAGTCCTGGACCTGGCAACTTGCCTTTTCACTTTCCCTTTCTCTTTGGTCAAATTAAAGAATAACAATAATAAATTTAAATATTTATTTTTTTTAAAAAAAGGAAAATTGAGTAGAAGTCTACATACTGAATGATAAACCCACCACCTGCTTTCCCTTGCCTAGGTCCAGGTCACCTGAAACCAGGAGAAATAGAAATTTTGCCCAGTTACATAATCACCCTATAGTGAAATCCACTAACTGATAAATGTTGCCCACCAACACACAGCTTCCTCTAAACTTTTAGAGACTTGCTTTTATTCTAAATCAACTTTATTGGTGTATTTCCCATATATATATATACATATATATATACACATATATACATAAATACATATACATATGTATATATGTATATATATATTTATATATACACATGCTCACACACCAAAAAATCATATTAAGTGTAAAGTCTAATGAGATTTGACAAGAACTATGTAACCACTGCCCTAAAAGACATTTTATCACCCTAAAACTATCCCTTGCACCCTTTCCCAATCAACCCCCTAGTCACACACAGAATATTCAACATCTACTGATATGATTCCTATTACTATACAACAGTTTTGTCTGTTCTAGATCTTCATGTGAATGTAACCATACAGTATACATACTTCTTTTTTGTCTAGTTCTTCTCACTCGGCACAGGGTTTGAGATTCATCCACGTTACTGAATGTATACATTGTACATTCCTTTGTAATGCAGAATAGGTATTTCACTGTATGAATACCCAAAATTTGTTTTATCTACTCAACATATGATGGGCATTTGGATTGCTTCTATTAATAGTTTGGGCTATTGCAAATTAAAGCTGCTATGAACATTCAAGTCTTTTTTTAGGTATGTGTTAATTCTTTTGGGTAATAATTAGCAATAGCATTACCGAGTCATGGGTAAGTGTACATTTAACTTTACAAGAGCTTATAAAATCGCTTTCCAAAGTAGTTCTTACCATTTTACACTCATTAGCAACACTTGAGAGCTCTAGTGACTGTACATCCTTTCAGATATTTGCCAGTTTCTTTACATTTAGCTGTCTAGTGTCAAGTGGTGTCCCACTGTGGCTTTAATTTGAATTTTGTGGTGACTAATGATGTTGAGTATTTCTTCATATACTTACTAGAAATTCATATATATGTATCTTTTGTTAAATGTCTATTTAAATCTTTTGGATTATCTTTTATTACTGAATTTTAAGAGTTCATTATATATTTTGGATACAGGTATCTCCAGGTCGATGGCTTCTCTTTCCATTTTCTCAGCAATGACTTCTGAAGAATAGGAGGTTTTAATCCTACTAAAAAATCATTTTTTGTCCAATTAATCAATTTTTTTAACAGTTAATACATTTTTATTCTGTCCTAAGATCTCTACCTGTCCCAAGGCCATCAAGATTCTTCTCTTCTATTATTTTTATTTATTATTTTTTTGTAGTTCATTAGGCTCAGCTTTTATGTTTAGGTTCTTTTACTTCTACATAAATATTGGAATCAGCTTGACAACCTGGACAAAGAAAGCCTGCTGGGATTCTGATTGGAATTTTACTTAATTTAAAATCTCTATTTGACAATGGAGATTTTGACAGCAAGTCTCCAATCTACAAACATAATATATTTAGATGCTCTTTAATTTTTCAATACTGTTGAATTAAATTTATTGCCAAATATTTCATTTTTTATGCTAATGCAATTTTTTTTTAAAATTTGCTACAGGGTGTATGAGCTCACTAGAGCGGGGGGGATGAGAAATCACTCCCCATGGGAGATTGTCATGCCACAATCCCTTCTCCTTCATTCTCCCATTGGGATTTTGGGCACGCAAGCATATGTGTTTAGCATATTTCTCAAGTTGCCGGGTCCAGGACTTGAACTGCACAGTTAGCCCTGTGGATCCAGTCATCTTAATCACCACACTACCAGATGGCCTACTAATTTTAATTGCATTTTTCATATTTTCCCTAATTTCATGGAGAAATTTGGGAAATGAATAAAACCTTAAGCAACATAAATGTAATCATGAACAATAAAGAATGATGTTATACATATTTTTATGTTACCATTTATTTGTTCCATTTCAGGAAACATCTGGAATAGAGAATACAAGATAAAGAAATTCTATTGCTTATTTCAGTGAAAGAGTTCAAGAAGAAATAATCAGTAGAAATCATAGACACAAGAGAAAACTGGTTGAATATCCAGGCCACTTAAACAAGTCACTTCAGCTCTTGACTAAGAGCTGAAGAAATTATAAGAAAGTATCTTGAAAACATTTTTTTATTTAACAGAGTACAAGGTATGATGATTCAGAACTTATGAGTCATTTAGAAATAATAAAACTATTATTTGCCTGGAAAATACAGGCAATCTTTGGTGGATGACTCAGTATGGAAACTGGTTCCAAAAGGGCAGTTTAGAGGGATACAAAACATATACCACAGAATTGTTATGAGATAAAATTGTTATGAGATTTGTGTGTTCACTTCAAAAATAGTTGAAAAAATAAATTTAAAAAATCTCTTATGAGAAGATTTTTCTGATGTCCAAAGAACTGTGTACATGAGTATGAAAAAAATTAATATGTTAGGTTTAGGACTAATGTCTTAATGAGACTAAGAGTGATTTAATAAGACCAATTCGGTAGTAGGACCAGTTTAAGCATAGAGGAATTAGGAAGTGCTTAAAACTGTACTTTTATTTTTACTCTAGTGGAGAGCCAGGAAATATTGCTGAGGGGAAAAAGTACCAGGTGGGCGGGCAGTCAGGAGCCTCCTGGATCCTTCTGTTTGTGCACTGACCTGCTCAGTAACTTAAGTCAAGTCACTTCACTCACTGAAATTTCAACATCTTCTCTGGAAAAGCAGTATGAAAGATGGGTCTGAGGTATAGAGAACATGAGAAAAGCATATTTTTCTTGGTTTGAATTAAGAAACAGCTGTATTTTACCAGAGAGCTATTTTGTATTATTTGATATGTGAAGCATAATAAAGGATATTAATTTTTAATGCACATAATCTGCAAAGCTACTGATTTCCCCCAGAACTGGTTCTAAAAATGAAAATTTGGGGGTTAAATTTTTACTATGTAATTAAAAAAAATTTATTATATATTCCAAAACATTAACAACTGTTTCTTGCTAGCTGGTAGTATTTTAAGTTACTTTAATTTACGTATTTCTTCTTTCTAAGTATTCTTATTTTGGAAGCAATCATATAAAAATCAGGTTACATTCTATTACGTACAAATCACTTGGACAGTTCAAAAAAACATATATACTTCACAACACAGTTTAATAAATATTTGAGAGTCTTTTTAGATCAGGTATTCTTCAAGATAAAGAAACTATAAATTCTATAGTTTTTCTTCAAGCAGGTCACAAGTGAGTGGGCAGAAAAGTAGGATATTTGACCTTTAGGTCAAGGAAGGCACCCAAGCAAAGAGGACTGCTAAGCCCAGTCCTGGAGTAGATCAGTAGTGGTTCACCAAGGAAGGAAGGAAGGGAAGGCACCTTAGAGCCCTGGGAACAAAGCAGAAGGCAACATGGTATATGTGGGAAGCTATCAGGAGTTTGGCGCATTATTCAAGTGTCAAGTCTAAACACAGGCTTCCAGAAGCCAGAGCAGAAGGGGTGGGGCAGAAGCAACACAGTATCAGAGAGCCCCTGAGAAGTAAAAAACTGGGGGAGGATGAAAAGTGAGGGATGAAGACAGACAAGGTCATATTTACACTGTAGGTATATCATTTTGGGTAGCTCTGGGGAAGACAAGCTTGGGAAACAAGATCGAGCTATGCAGACCAGGTGGAAGCTTCTATAGAGTCCAGAAGAGAATCAGTTTGGCTATAAAAGAAGGTAGCTCAGGGGGCTTAGATAACTAATCCATAATCACAAAACTATCGATTCTGGTCAAAGTTGAAAAAAGATCCTAAATTTATTTTTATTGATAAAAGTACGGATATATATATATTTTTTACAGGACTTTATTCTGGCCCAGCCATGGCAACATGCACTGAACACTGATGCTTGACAGGTTAAAGCCTCATGGGAAGCCCAGGTTCAATTCCTGAGTCACCCTAAAAAGCCAGGTATGGTGAAACATGCATGTAATAATCCCAGCTACTCAGGAGGCTAAGGCAGAAGAATACTGACACAGTGAGACCCTGTCTAAAAACACCTGTCCCTACATACTTTATTAATTTATATTAAGTACCCAAAATGTTTAGTGTGTTATAACAGAAAAAGTTTCTGTTTTATAGGAATTTATGAGACAGAAGAAATGAGAGACAAAACACAACAGATCAATTCATTCAAGAGATATTTACTGAACCCCTCCTGGACCCTAAAGACATAGATAGAAATCACATTCTAGTGATAGTTCCTTTTGGTATACAACTTTTATATCTTCCTTTCCTTCCCTGACAAGTTTATTTTGGTACAAGTGATCAGAGTTCTAAAGAGACAACTGGGCAATGCTAGAGGATGACTAGGAACCTGGAATAAAATAAACAGAAACACGATGTCTGACGAAAATTTGTGAATGAGATAATATGAGAAGGATCCAAAGAATGGTATGGATGGTAGTAAGACGAGGAGGAACCTGAAATTACCTTTAATACAGTCTGAAACAAAGTTGTTATTATTTTTAAAAAAGAATTATTTAATTTACCTTTATTTACTTATTTATTCATTCATTTATTTTAATTTGACCAGAGAGGAACAGAATGAGAGTGAGAGAGAGTGAGAGAGAGAGAGAGAGAGAGAGTGAGAAAGCAAGCTACCAGGTCTGAAACTTGAACCACAGTTGGCCATGTGGGAGTCCAGAGCCCTTAACCACCCTGCCACCTGCTAACCTCCCGAAGTTACTAATTTTTATAACTTACAGTGGCTATGGATACCCTGGAAAAAAGAGAGCATAAGATAAAGAGAAAAATATCCAAAGAAAACAATAACACCTAGAAATAGCATTAATGTGAACATCTTTGTAAATATCCTCTTTGGCTTCAAACACACACACACATAAAAAGGGGATTTTTGTGTATTTTTTAAAAATTATAATTTAATTTGTATTATCTGTTTTTTGTACTTAATTCAAAGAAACTCCTTTCATTGACAAGAGAAATACGTATCAGACAAGTTATACACATCGTATGGATATAGTAATTTATTCAACTCTCTGAGAAGGACATTAGGAAGTAAACAGCAAGCAAATAATAAAACTTACTTTAAATGTGGCAGCATTTTCAATACTCTTAAGGTAGAAGGAGGTTAAGACATATAGAAACTCAAGAGATTTTCGTGTCCAGACACAGATGAATAACGTCTGAATCTGGGATTCTTTGTGGATGAAGAATTTCCAAAAGAGAAAAAAAAAAAAAAAAAAAAAAAGGCTGCAACCCAACTGACTAAAAAAAGTAATTTCAAATCTTCACATCTGCAGAACAGATAGAATATCAAAGAAAGCACTCAGACAACTAAAAACAGTGGTGGGCCAGGGACAAACCAAGTGCTGTTCTAATGATCATTTACAACTACAGCTTTCCAAGGAAGTTAACAACTCCCAAATGTGCTCTAATAGAGGTGCTCTGAGCCTCTCTCATGAGACGCTAGGGGGTGCTTTAAGACTTCATGTGTTGCGCTAGCTCTGAAGTACACAGGTAATGTGCTGCTCAGGAGAAGTTAGACACCGTGTGGAGACCATGGTTCAAATTCCTAGGCTGGCCAGCCTCAAAACACGCCAGGTACATGCATGAGTGCCTAAGAAGCTTGAGGACTGGAGGAGAGCGATCATAATGTGATCAGACCCTAGGCAGGATGCTCATCTCTCTTGCCTTTTCTCCCTCCTCCACTCTCACACGTGCACACACACTCTTTATCATGAGTAAAGAAAAGAAAGGACTTCATGTGTTCTTTCTAGCCCTCAACTTCCTCGAGGGTTTGAGCAGGCTCTGGGTTACAAACTATGCAGTCGCAGTTCCCCTGAAAGCTGCTAAAACTAGGCATTTCCTACTGCAGCCATCACGGTTTAACTTTGATTTGTCTTATATACTGGATAGCCAAAAAAAGTTTTATTTAAAAATAACAACAAAAAAAACAGTTCCACCACAGCTAAAAAGTATTCTTAAAATCACAGAGTTAAAATACAAATGCACCTTTCAGCTTATTGTGAGTCACGAATGGACAAATGTACATTTATAATGGAGGGATCAGACAGTCACCACTCATACATTAAGTCAAACTCAGCATTACTAATCATTGGACAATTAGATGATACATATGTCCTGATATGATGCAATATGAAGATTGCAGTATCATCTAAAGAGTTTTTGTCCCCAAATAAGTATTTTCTCCTCCCAAATACTTTAATCAATCCTGTCCAATTATGGGAAATAAGGACATAGAGAAATAACTTAATAGCATGAGGAGGCAAAGAAATCCATAATATGTATCATTCTATGAGATAACAGGCCAGGCCTCTTCAGTAAGTTCAGTATCATGAGGAAAAGTGTGTGTGTATGGTGGGGAGGGTGTTACGGAGAAAGAAAGCAGAAGGAACACCAAATATAAACAATCTGAGATGGGAGCATGTCTTGAATATTAGCAAGAGTAAGAAAGTCTGTAGTATTAGACTTTGTCTCTTACCGAAGTGAGATGGAAAGCTATTGAAGCTTTGAGCAGACACACAAAATTATCTGACCTGCTTTTTAACAAGATCATTCTGGCAATTATGATGAGAACAGACTACAGAGAACAAGAATAGAAGAGGAAGACCAGAAAAGGGGGTATTGAAATAATCTAGATGATAATATTGGCATGAACCAACTGTTAAGCAGGTAAAGGGTAAGAAGTGGTAAGATTCTGGACAACTTCTGAAAGTATAGTCAATGGGACAGATATGTGGGTTTTGTGGAAAAGATGTCAATGAATCTAAGGGTTTAAAACATGTGTTTACTTATTTATTTGAACAACTAGAAGAAGAGAACTGACATTAATTAAAACTGGGAAGACTGTAGAAAGAACAGGTTTGTAGATGGGAGAGGGAATGGGGGTGGCAAGGAAGGTCAGTAGTTCGGTTTTGGACATGTTAGTTTTTTTTATTTTTTGGAGAGGTTTTTGCCATAGGGTGCGTGCGCTTGCCAGACAGACACAGAGAGAGAGAGAGAGAGAGAGAGAGAGAGAGAGAGAGAGAGAGACAGACAGACAGAAAGCGAGAAATCACCCCCCAGGGGGTATGGCCACGCTGCAATCCCTTCTCCTCCATTGTCCTCTCGGGATCTTGGGTACACATGTACACGCACCCGGCGTGAGTTTAAGCCACTGGGTCTGGGACGCGAATCGCAGTCGACTACATGGGAGTCCAGCGACATAGCCATTACACCAACTGTTGGTCCCTGGACATGTTAGTTTTGAAATGTCTATTAGACATTCAGGTAAAGGTATTTGGAAGCATGATGGAGAACTAAGCCTAGAGTTTAGGGGAGTGATATGGCTGTTACAAAATTGGGAGTTATATATAAGCCAGGAAACTAGATGAGATCACCAAGGGCAGGAACATAGAAAGTAAACAGGAGGCCTGGCCTCTGCAACCCAGTCCATAGCATACTGGACTGCAGAGCTGGAAGTCACATACCAATTAGTCTGATTTCCTGGCCTGAAAACATACCAGGCACATGCATGTATACTCAGGATCTTAGCAGGCTAAAAAACTGGGGAAAGGGATCACAGTATGGAACAGCCCTATAGAAGGTGCTTCTCTCTCTTTCGTGCATGCATATGCTCTCATCATGAACTAAAAAAAAGAAAAAGAAAAAGGAAAAATAAGGGTCAACCCTATGGCCTAATGGGTCAAAGGAGCTGGGTCCTAAAGAGCCAACTGTGTGGCTTGAATCCAAGCTCTGAAAGCTTGAAAAACATGCTGGGCATTTGTTTATGAACCTGCCCCAAATCCCAAAAGGATAGAGAAATGGAGAAGGGATTGCTGCATGACCACACCCTATTGGAGGGTGCTTTCTACTCCTTGTTCTGTCTCTCTGGTGAATGTACGTGCCTCTTGACAAAAGAAAAAAAAAAAAAGTGAACAGAAGATATCTAAAAGTTGAACCATGGGATACTCAAATATGCCAAGGAGCACTACTCAATGGAACTTTCTGTGATGGTAAAATATTTTTACTTCAGCGCTACTCAATAGGGAGTTACTATCCACATATGACTAACGAATACTTTTTTCTTTTTTTTGAGAGGTTTTTACTATAGGGCGTGTGTGCACTTGCCAGAAAGACAGAGATAGAAAGCAAGAAATCACCTCCCAGGGGGGATGGCCATGCCATAATCCCCTCTCCTCCATTATCCTCTCGGGATCTTGGGTGCGCAAGCACACGCACCCGGCGTGAGTTTAAGCCACCAGGTCCGGGGCTCAAACTGCAGTTGACTACATGGGAGTCTAGCGACATAGCCATTACACTAACTGCTAGCCCCATGAATACTTTAAAAGAGGCAAATACAAATGAATAATTGAATTTTTTGGCTATAGTACTGGACAGAGCAGATATAGTTTGGGGGAAATAAAACCAGCAGAGGAGGCTAAAAAGAGGTGGCCAGAAGGGGAACTCTTATGAGACAATTCTCCATGCATCTCACATGATTCTGTATCTAACAAGAAAAATTAGCAACAGAATACTGATAATTCTTTCGAGAAGTTTTGCTGGTAAGTTCATATGAAATGAAGCAATTGTTCTATAGGAAAGTGAAGTCAAGGGAGATTTTTCTTTTTTTAAAGATGGGAGAAATAAAGACATATTTTTGCACACAAGAGAATGACTTATAAGAGGGAAAAACTGACAAGACAAAGGCTAACAAAGCACTGAAATTAGTTCTGTCACAGTAACAAGAAAAAGCTGAGTATATGGATACTAACGCAGACTGTAAGTAGCTATGGGGATGAAAGCTCTTTTCTGACTCTTGTTTTCTCAGTGAAATAGGAAGTAAAACCATTATTTCAAAGTGAAGGATGAGAGGGGATGCTGAACACGTGAGGAGATTGAAGACACAAAAGTCATCAAAGAGGGGAACCAGCAGTTAGCGTAATGGCTATGTCGCTGGACTCCCACGTAGTCGACTGCGGTTCGCGTCCCGGACCCGGTGGCTTAAAACTCACGCCGGGCGTGTGTGCGTGTGTGCCCAAGATCCCGAGAGAGGAGAATGGAGGAGAAGGGATTGCAGCGTGACCATCCCCCCTGGGGGGTGATTTCTTGCTTTCTGTCTCTCTGTCTCTCTCTGTCTGTCTGGCGAGCGCACATGCCCTGTAACGAAAAACCTCTCCCAAAAGAAAAAAAAAAAAGTCATCAAAGAGGAGATGAAATTGAGAGAAAGTAACTGGGTAAATCTAGTATGACTGCTAGATAAGAGCTCTCTTGAGGTTATGATAATTAATTTATCCAAGTTCAGCAGTATGGTTTTACAGGCATGAAACAGACTTTACTGGTGCTGTGGTCTAGCCAGGCAAGGTTGCTGAAATGAGAGAGGAACAAAGGAATTGAGGATGTATATAAGGGGAAGACTTAAAATGTAATGACTGATAATGGATTCTAAGCTTCCACCTCTCCTATTTCCTAAAACCTATCATTCCACTGAGCCCTGGGGGACCCAACAGTAGTTGTCAGCAATCACTACATCCTAAACTTCTTATCTGAAACTTTCTTCAACTTCCTTTACTTTCTTACTTAAACTGAAACTGGGCTTTCCTCTGAGGAAAAGAAAAGGCTTCCTACAGCCTTTTAAATGATGATTTTTCTCTTTCACACTCCTTAAACATGAAGTTGGTGTCCTTGTTATTCCTTATTACTACTTCTAGCCCATTCTCCCTTTGGCCTCTCCAAAAATCCCCTGCTGTGAGTCACATGTCATCAGACACTCTACCACCTACCACCCTTCCTTACTGTTTATATTTATGGCTTCCCCAGGGTTGCTCCTTTTTTTTTGGGGGGGGAGAGGTTTTTTTTTTTTTTTGCTATAGGGCGCGTGCACTCGCCAGAAAGACAGAGAGAGTCAGAGAGATAGAAAGCGAGAAATCACCCCCCAGGGGGGGATGGCCAAGCCGCAATCCCTTCTCCTCCATTCTCCTCTCGGGATCTTGGGCACACACGCACATGCGCCTGGTGTGAGTTTAAGCCACCAGGTCCAGGACTTGAACCACGGTTGACTACATGGGAGTCCAGCAACATAGCCATTACGCTAACTACTGGTCCCAGGGTTGCTCCTTTTCATTCCTTGATGATTTTAGCTTCTGTCTCACTGTCATTAAGTTCTGTCACAATTCTTAGTAAATTCAACATCAAAATGAATAAGCCATCTTGTATTCTGGCCTCTTAAGTTTATTGACCTATTCTCGAAACAATAATGCTGATCTTGTTCTTTAACCTCTCTCAATCACTTTCTCCCATGGTTACACCCTAAGCCTTTAGACTATCTAAGGGTACATGTCAATAACCACACTTCTGGAGGAACATCATTTACCAAAACAAAATTTACTGGTTAGTTTGTTGTAAGACAATCCCTCTGCAGGCCTCTATTGGCAAAGTCAAGAAAATGGTAATTTATCAGGCACAAGACTACACTCTGGAATTAATGCTACCACAATCAAGAGATAACAGATAGCCTGGGACCAGCAGATGGCATAGTGGTTATATTGCTGGACTCCCACATGGCCTACCATGGTTAGAGTCCCAGATCCGGTGACTTGAAACTCATGCAGGGCACGTATACATGCGTGCCCACCCAAGATCTTGGGAGGAGAATGGAGAAGGGCTTGTGGCATGGCCATTCCCCCTGGGGGTGATTTCTCACTTTCCATCTCACTGTCTCTGTCCCCCCCACCCCACAAGTGCACATGCCCTAAGGCAAAAACCTCTACAAAAATAAATTTAAAAAGATAACAGAGAGCCTGAAGAAGAGAACAGACATCTTTTTTGTCACTTCTTATCTTTGGGTTATTCCTCAGGTGGAGGTGAGGGTGTGGGTGTGTTACAGAGAGAGAGAGAGAGAGAGAGAGAGAGAGAGAGAGAGAGAGAGGCGCGCGCTGAGTAGAGGCAAAGACATGCCTCTATATTGACCTTTCTTTAACTGGGCTCTCAAAGGGAAGATTTATGTTACATCACTGGGCTGGCCCCAGCCTGGTGGTTAAGGCAGCCAGTTCCTATATGGCTGACCACATGGTTCGAATCCCAAATCTGGCAGTTTGAGAAACATAACGGGTGCATGTATGTGCATACCCCAAATCCCAACGAGATGGAAAACTGGAGAAGGGATGGCATCATGTCCACGTACCACTGAAGGGTGCTTTCTCCCTCTCCCTGTCTCTTTGGTGAGTACATATGCCTTCTGGCAAATTAAGAAATTACATCATCATTTTCAAGTACTTATATATGTTGGATATTGTGCTGAGGATTTAAATGCATCATCTAATTAGACTGCTAAGCCAACACTGAAGTTAGTGTTAACTCCATTTCACAGATTAGGAAACTGAGGCTGAGAGAAGCTAAAGAATCTTGTTCATATTATGCCTTCAGGAAATAAAAGAACTGTGATTTGAGCCCAGTTTTCTCTAATATCAAAACAAACCCTTTTGTACCATACCATGTCCATATTAAGGCTAAAGTATATGGAGTAGTCAGTATGAGTCCCTTCCATAATCCCAGAGTTCTGAACTTGCAGGGAAGAAACTGTCTCAAAATCTAAGTAGGAAAGAGAAAGAAAAGGGAGAGAGGGAAATCTGTAGAACATTGAAGTTGTTATAGTAACCTGGGTAGAAAAGATAAAGTATTTATTTTTTAAAGCTCTAATTTTGCTTTTCAGAAAGCTTGATAGTCTAATAAATGTATGAAAGAAAAAGAAACTGTGATACACAAAATAGCCATATCATAACAGATAACATTTTTTGACTCTTAAAAATCAGTGAACCAGCCTTTGTGGTGCAACCTGCAGCGTACTGAACTGTGGGGCTAGAAGCTACATGCTGTCTACAGCTTGAGTCCCTGGCCCAGTTAACCTGAAAACATATTGAGTGTGTGTGTGTGTACCTAAGATCCTGGTGGACTGAAGGACAGGAAGAAGGGGACTGTGGTGAGACCAGATCCTTGGAGGGTGCTCATCTCTCTCTTTCTTGAATTCCTGTGTGCGTGTGTGTGCATACAAGTATTCTGTTATGAATTTGTGTTTTTAAAAAAGATGGTCAGTTGTTTTTAAAAAAATGAATAATGTTAAATGCTACCAATCTGAACTTTGGACTATATTATCAAATTTCAGAAGCGCAATTTAAGACAATGAACTTACTCAACAACAAAATGGCGGGGGGGGGGGGGTGAGGGTGGAGGGGTGGGCGGGGAATGGTGGTGCAGTGGTAACACAACATGCTGAGAGGCTGACCCATATGGGAAGGTTCCCCATTCAGGTCAGGTCCAGAGAATTCGCTGAACACAATGAACATGGGTGTGCACATGATCCTAGGCTGGCTGATGCTGAGGGAGGATTACAAATCTCATTAAAGTTGTCTGTCTCTTTGTCTTTTTATCTCTATCATGGAAGAAAGAAATAAGCATTAAAAAAAAAAAAAACCTTACAGAGGCATAATTAAAAACATATTCACAATGGCATCATATCCAGAAATAGAATTATATACAAAACATGCAATAAGGTCAAGCATGAAGCTTACCATTTTAACAAGTGACCTGTGAGTTCAAATCAACAGGAGGTAAACAGAAAATGCGGAAGGTGAGACCCAGCACTAGCCAGGACAGAAACCTGCTACTATCTCCAAGTTTGCTTGTTTTTGGCTTCTGGGTTCAACTTCACGGCTGTGAAGTCTCCCCCCAGCCAGTGTCCCCCTCCCAAACCCACCACTAGCCAGGTAGGATAGCTGCTTTGCTCCCTCTTGCTGTCCTCTGTCTATTCTAACTTTTTTCCCCTCTTTTTGAAACAAACAAACAAACAAACAAACAAACAAAAACCAGCTCTCTGTCCCCTTTGGGCCTTTATCTTGTTAATTTCTGTCTTTTTTCTCACCTAGGACAGAAACCTGCTAGCCACCTCCATGTTTGCCTGTTTTTTCCATTTTCATTTTTTGCGAAGTGATTTTTCCCCGTTTTTCTTCTAGTACTTTATTTTTTCTTTCCCTTCTCTCCCTATTGCTACTTTCTATCTTCTTTTTCTTTACTTTTCTGTTTTACTTCTCAGTCCTTACCCTCTGCCTAGAGATGTTTAGGTGCATAGTAGCTAGCCATCTGAGCATTGTGAGTTTTGGAGAATTCTTTGCACATCACTGTAGGGATTGCAAAATTAGTAAAATTCCCCTTCACAAATTCGATTGCAAATCTCCACCTGTGATTACCATATTTGAGGACTTAGTAGAAGGAAGGAAATAGCACCAAATTATTTCACAGTGGGGAAATACACAAGTTCACAGTCACTGAATCCTTCTCCAACAAACTGACCAAAAGTGAATACATTACCAAATGACTAAAAATCGAAGAAAAGCCTCAAAGATGAGAGAATCAAGTAACACATCCCCACCAAGGGAACAATGTAACCTGAGCGTATTACTGAAATGTCAAGAAACTAATTTAGAATATTTATGGTAACAAAATTCTAGGAGATGCAAGAGAAAAGAGATGCTGAGCTCCAAGAAATGAGGAAGTCCTTCCACAATATGAAAAAAGAATTGGACACCATAAAAAGAATCAAACAAAACTGTTAGACATGAAGGCTATAATACAGGAAATTAAAACCTCCTGCGAAAGTATCAAAAGCAGGCTAGACTATGCAGAGGATTGAATTTCAGAATTAGAAGACAAAACCAATCACCTAGAAAAAATTATCAAAAATACTGAGAAAAGAGCCAAGAAAACAGGGTAATACACGAGAAATATTACATAGCATGAAACGCCCAAATATACAAATAATTAGTATCCCAGAAGGTGAAGAAACTAATAAGGGCATTGATCATGTATTCCACGAAATCCTAGAAGAAAACTTTCTATGTCTAGAGAGGCACTCAAACATCCAGACCCAAGAAATACAAAGAACCTCAAGTAAAATCAATCCAAGAAGATCCTCTCCACGTCACATTAGAGCTAGATTGACCAAAACGACAGACCAAGACAATATACTAAGACTGGCAAGAAAGAAACATCAAATCACTTACAAAGGCTATCCCATCAAGCTAACACTGGACCTCTCATTGGAAAAAATGCAAGCAAGGAAAGAATGGAGAACTATATTCAAAGTGTTTAATGAAAAACAATTTCAACCAAGGATACTATACCTAGCAAGATTATCCTTCAAATGAGAAAAGAAAATAAAAACGTTCTTGGATAAACAAAACCTGATAGAATTTACCAACTCCAGATCAGTTCTTCAAGAAATTCTGAAAGAAGTACTATACTAAGAAAACTAAAGAGAGACAGACAGCAATAAGACAACAAAAAACAACCAGGAATACGGCCAATTTAATGGTAGAGACAAGTCTGGAAATATCAATAATAACACTGAATGTCAATGGATTAAATTTTCCAATCAAGAGACACAGACTAGCTGAATGGATTAAAAATCAGAAACCCTCCATATGCTGCCTACAAGAAACCCATCTCATGGATAAAGACATACACAGACTAAAAGTGAAGGGCTGGAAAAAGATATTCTATACAAATGGAAACCAAAAAAGATTAGGAGTTGCTATACTGATTTCAGACAAAATAGGCTTCAAGACAAAAACTGTAAGAAGAGACAAAGAAGGGCATTGTATAGTAATAAAAGGGCTAATTCCCCAAGAAGATATAATGCTTATAAATACCTATGCACCAAACTCAGGAGTACCCAAATATGTAAAGGAAAGACTGCAACACTATAGTTGTTGGATATCTCAACACCCCATTATCTCCTTTAGATAGGTCAACAAGACAAAAAATAAGCAAAGAGATTCAGGACCTAAATGATACCATAAATCGGATGAATTTCGTAGATATCTATAGAACTTTCCACCGAAAACAAAACAAAACACACACACACACACAATATCCATTTTTCTCAGCCCTGTATGGTACTTTCTCAAAGACTCATCACATGTTAGGGCACAAAAACAGCCTTTACAGATTCAAAGGCATAGAAATTATATCCAGCAAGATGATCTTCTCTGACCATGATGGAATTAAACTTGATATTAATCACAGGAAAAGCCCTTGAAAATATACAAATACATGGAAACTAAATAACCTACTTCTGAATGACTCCATGACTATTGCAGATTAAGACGGAAATTAAAAGATTCATGGAAACTAATGATAATGAGTACACAAGTTTCCATAATCTATGGAATACTGCAAAAGGAGTCATAAGAGGGAAGTTCATAGCAATTAGTGTGCACAAGAAAAAGAGGGAAAGGTGGGTAAAGGACAACCTAACATCATGCGTGCCTCAAGGAATTGGAAAAAGAACAAAAAAATCCAAAAAATGCCAGGAGAAAAGAAATAATAAAGATTCGAGCAGAAATAAATGAAATAGAAAATAAGCAAACTATACAAAAAATAAATGAAAGCAAAAACTGGTTTTTTGAAAAGATGAACAAGATTGACACACCATTAGCCAGACTAAGAAGAAGAGAGAAAGGAACCAGTTAAGTCAAATCCGCAAAGAATCAGGCAACATTACAACAGACAACAGCAGAAATACAAAACATCATTAGAGGATACTATGAGTGACTCTATGCCAACGAAAACCAGGATAAGATGGACAAATTCCTGGACACATATAATCTACCAAGATTGACTCAGGAGGACATAGAAATCCTTAATAGACCTATAACAGGCAATTAGATTAAATCAGTAATAAATAACCTCCCAACAAAGAAAAGTCCAGGCCCCAATGGCCTCACAGCTGAATTTTACAAAACTTTTAAAGAAGAGGTAACCTCACACTGTTTCTAGAGATCCAAAAGGAAAGAACCCTTCCAAATTCATTCTATAAAGCCTCCATTACCCTCATTCCCAAAATGGATAAGGATATGACAAAAAGGGAAAACTGACCTATATCCCTGATGAATATAGATGCAAAAATTCTCAACAAGATACTTGCTAACTGTATTCAACAGCATATAAAAAAGGTTATTCATCACGACCAGGTAGGCTTTATTCCAGGGATGCAAGGGTGGTTCAACATATGCAAAACCATAAATGTAATACACCATATTCACAGAAAGAAAGATAAAAACCACTGATCGTTCGATGCGGAAAAAGCATTCGATAAACTACGACATGCGTTTATGATCAAGAATCTCAGTAAAATTGGCATAGAAGGACTGTTTCTCAGCATAATAAAAGCAATTTATGAAAAAACCTACAGCTGACGTTATACTGAATGGGAAAAGCTGAAAGCTTTTCCACTAAAAACGGGTACAAGACAAGGCTGCCTACTTTCTTCGCTCCTATTCAGTACAGTACTGGAAGTTCTGGCCAATGCAATCAGACAAGAGAAAGAAATAAAAGGCATTCCAATAGGGAAAGAAGAGCTAAAATTATCTCTGTTTGCAGATGACATGATTGTATACATAGAAGACCTAATAGTATCTATGAAAAAACTAATAAATGTACACAGTAAAGTGGCAGGATACAAAATTAACTTACAAAAATCTATAGCATTTTTATATACAAACCACAAGCAGACAGACAGAACTGAAGAATGTAATTCCATTTACCATAACCATAAGAAATATATTTAGGAATAAAACTAACCAAGGAAGTCAAAGGCCTCTACAAAGGAAACTATGAAAATCTTAAAAAGGAAATTGAAAAGACACTAAAAAGTGGAAGGACATCCCATGTTCCTGGTTCGGCAGAATCAATATAATAAAAATGGCAATCCTACCTAAATTAATCCACATGTTTAATGTAATCCCTATAAAATTACAAGAGACATTCTTCACAGATCTAGAAAAGACAATCATAGAATTTGTCTGGAATCATAAAAGACCCTGTTTTGTTAAAGCCATACCGCGCAAGAAGACTGAAGTAGGTGGCATCCCACTTCCTGATCCCAAAATATATTACAAAGTTGTGATAATAAAAACAGCATGGTATTGGCACAAAAATAGACATGAGGACCAATGGAACAGAGTAGACACTCCAGAAATAAACCCAAAAACATACAGCCAACTCATTTTTGACAAAGTGTACCAGTCAATCTAGTGGGAAAAGGGAAACCTCTTTAGAAAATGTTTTGGGAAAACTGGGAATCTACCTGCAGAAAGATGAATCTGAACCCCTGTCTGTCACCATTAAGAAAAATCAACTCAAAGTGAATCAAAGATCTAAACCTAAAACTACAAACTATAAAACTACTGGTGGAAAACACTGGGGAAACTCTGGGAGACACTGGGCTAGGCAAATACCAAGATCCCCAAAGCACAGGCAATAATCCTCCAAACAGACAGGTGGGATTACATCAAATTAAGGAGTTTCTGTACAGCAAAGGACACTGTAATTAGTGTGAATTGACAACCCACTGAATGGGAGAGAATTTTTGTTAACTGTGAGCCTCAGATAAGGGATTGATAACCAGAATACAGAGAGAACTCAATCAGCTTACCCGAAAGAAAATGATTAACCCAACCAAAAAATAGGAAAATGAGCTGAATAAACAACTCTCTAAGGAAGACATATGAACAGCCAAAAAGTATATGGAAAAATGCTCAACATCCCTCATTTTAAGGGAGATACAGATCAAAACCAGTCAAACTGGAGAAGATTTAAAAAACAAATAATGATAAGTGCTGGAGGTGATGGGATGAAAGGGGAACACTCCTACACTGTTGGTAGGAATGTAAATTGGTCCAGTCACTGTGGAGAACAATATAGAGATTCCTCAAAGACCTTCAAATAGAATTACCATATGGTCCAGCAATTCCACTACTGGATATCTACCCAAAGGACAGGAGAACACTCAGTTGGAAAAGCGCTTGCACATCTATATTCATTGCAGTCTGATTCACGATTGGTAAGACATGGAACCAACCCAAATGTCCACAAACAGATGAATGTATTGAAAAATTGTGGCACATATACTCCATGGAATACTATTCAGCTGTTAAAAAAAAAAAAAAAAAAAAAAAGGCCCTAGAATTTGATAGAAAGTGGACGAATATGGAAGATTTGTTGCTGAGTGAAGCAAGTCAGGCTATGAAAGAGAGACATCGTCCACTTAACATATACCGGCAGTCCACACTCTATGGTAGAGACTGAAAGACTGGAGAACATAAAAGTATTAAAAATTGTAATGGACGCTAGTGACAAAGTAGAAAGTGTGTGTGGGAGGGGAAGAGCATAGTAAATTTGGGGGAAGAATGGAGAAGTAAGACACTTGTGGGACACAGATAAGGTTTATTATCTGTTGACAAGGATGTGTATGGTGGTCTCAACTGGGCTGGGCTGAGGTATATATCATGCTGGGTAAAGTCTCTTCACAATTTAAATGATGTATAGTGATTTAATGTATGAATAATAATAAAAATAAATAAATAAATAAAAGAAATGGCAGAAGGCTCTAAATGTGGACAAACATGAACATTAGGGCAAGAAAAAACAATTAAAAAAAACAAAAGTGAAACATAAGATTTGATTTGGAGAAAATACATAAATATGGAAACAAAGACAGTGCAAAGAGTCAGACAAAGAAATAATTTCCACTTATTCACAAAGTTTTTATGAAAGTACTTAGAATGCTACTGTAGTTTTTCAGGAAAGGAGATGATGAGACTTGGGACAGTGTGATGAATCAGAGCAGTGGAGGTAGAAGAGTCAGAAAGCCACTGCAATGGACCCATCCTCATATCCCCAACACATAACCAGTACACAGTAGAAAATAGAAATTCAGTAATACTTTCTTCATGTATGAACTGTGAATGCTGTGAAGCACTCCAAAATTCAGTGGGGTAGAGAAAGTGGACAAAAGCCTCAATAGAAATAGCTCTGGGTAAAAAGGAAGCAGATTACTTGAACTGACCATTAAATTTCCACGTTTCTGAACAGAACCCATTGCTTACCTCCTATCTAAAAGACAGCTTTCATATCTTATATTTTGGTCCCAACGATGTCTACAAGACAGATAATTTCAGGAAAAAGTTACCCGAAATTGCTTTTTATTTATTGGTCTTAGATGTGGTATTTCAGGCTGAGGGCTGACCTGACAGGTCTAAGTACAGGGTCAAGACAGCCATTCAACCTGTCTTACCTGCCTTTGTCATTTGGCCTCAAGTTCCCTTAGTACCCCTAAGGGTATGATGAGAACTCTGAGATATTCCCAAAGTTATTCACTGGGCTGTCAGTGGGACTGAGGGAATCCATGTGTTCTGTAGATGAGGCTCAATAAGGGTTTATTTTTTTTTTTTAAGAGATTTTTGCTATAGGGCCTGTGAGCTCGCCAGAGGCAGAAACCAAGAAATTACCCACGGGGGAGGAGGGGGGGATGGCCACGTCACAATCCCTTCTCCTCCATTCTCCTCTCGAGATTTTGGGCACGAAGCACAGGCATCAGCCTGAGTTTCAACCCTCCAGGTCCAGGAGTTGAATTGTGGTTGGTCATGTGGAAGACCAGTGCCTTAACCACTATGCCACCTCCTAGCCCCAAAGGTTTACTATTTTTTTTTTTTTTTTTTTTTTGCTTTATGAAAGTAATGTTTCCATCAGTTTACTTTCAATTTTCCTTAAAAACAAAACAAAAATCACAAGTTTCAATACTAATACTTATGAGTGACATACACTAAACAAAGCCAAATCTCTTTCATGCTCTAAGTTGATCTATGGTCTCTTTACTTCTGTTTGCCAGATGAACTTCAATAATTTCTGCAAATTGATTCCTCTTCAACAAATTATATGCAAGAGGCAAAAGTTGGCTGGCAACTTTATGAAAATAATGTGAACCATAGCAAAAGAGGTCCATTCCCAGCTCAAGCCCCATGCTGTAGTCAAATTCATCATTAGCAAATTGCACAAAGGTCATCATTTTCTGAATGGGAGCAAAAGTTTTTAGTCTCTCATCTCTTGTGGCCTCAACAATTGCCTTGCAAATTCTCTTGAAGTGAGCATCTGATTCAGGGAGCTCTCTATATCCAACATCATTTTTATCTACTGGAACAACCACGCCTGAACCATGAAAGGTCTTTGTCACAACTTTCTTATCCCTCTGTTTCATCTTCATGGTTTTCTGTTCCAGTGAGTACCCAAGTTCTTTGGCTGCTCCTGTAAGTTTTTCAAGAAACTAGTTTTCTTTTTATCTGTTACTTCTTTAAGATTTTTTATCAAAAATAATTTGACTACATTATCTCCACTTTGAACAAATATACAAACTTTCTTTTCTTCATTTATACCAATATATACTGGGAGCTCATCAGGAGAATATACATCCTAGTATGTACCCCATGTGAACTGAGTTTTATTATGTCCAATAATAATGGTCTGGAATTCAGGAGGATCACAGTACAACTACTCCAGTGAAGGTTAAAATTCAAACCTGTTGATTTTTTCTTTGCTTTATGTTTTCCAGTAAGGGCATCACAAGGACCGACTAATCAAAGTCCAAGGCTTGCAGAGAGTGAGTCAGCTGGCTTTTCAGGATCAAATTCTTCACAGGACTTCCAAAAGTGATAGACATCTTCAGGTAAAGAAAGCTTATAATGATTTTCAAATTCTTTTTGAAGGTCACTGGACACATCAGCTTTACAGGATTTATCCTTTTTCACATCAACTGCTTTTTCACATTGTGCCTGTCCTTCCCAGGCTAGGGACTCTACATGGAGCTGGCAGTCAAGTCATCTTAAATCCACAGCATTCCACGCAGTGCCTGGCATATACTGCGTTTCCAATCAACTTGGCTGGCTGAATGAGCGAACAGAACAGTTGGTTGGCTTAATCTACTTCCCCAGAAACTGTTTTCAGAGGAGTCGAAGAGAAGATCCAAAGGCACTACTTTCTGGAGTTTATCATTATTAATTACCAACTGTGTAGACAGACAATCTGATAATCCAATAGAGTACAATAAGAGTACCTTAGTAAGGGGACTAGAAGTTGGCGTAATGACTATGTTGCTGGACTCTCATGTAGTCAACTGCAGTTCGAGTCCTGGACCCAGTGGCTTAAACTCACGCCAGACATGTGTGCATGTGTGCCCAAGATCCCGAGAGGAGGATGGAGGAGAAGGGATTGTGGCGTGACCATCCCCTCTGGGGGGTGATTTCTCACTGTCTCTCTGTCTCTCTCTGTCTTTCTGGCAAGCGCATGTGCCCTATGGCAAAAACCTCTCCAAAACAAAACAAAACAAAGAGTACCTTAGTAAGTAACTGAACTTTAGGTGTTTGGAGGTCCATAAAAGCGGAATGGCTACCTGCCATGTTTGCAGTCCATATCCAGGATATAAACTCACTCAGTAAGGTCTGTCAACATTATCTCCAAAATATCTCTCAGTTTTGACCACTTCTCATCGCTTTCACTACTAGATTCCTGATCCACACCATCATTCTCTCTCACCTACACCACTATCTTAGCCTCTTAACTGGTCTCCCTGTGTCCGCTTGCCTCTCCATACTCTAGAATCATTCTTCAAAGAGCACAACAGAGTAATATTTAGGACGTTAAATTGCCTGCCTGTTTTAAATGATTCAAGGCTACCCATTACATTTTGAACAAAATCTAAACTTCGCTATCATGGCTCAATAGTTCTAGCAAGTCTATAAACTGACTCATCCTCTACTGTTCACCCCTGGCTTTTCTTCACTTCTTAACCGCCTGTTAACCACGGTTCCATTTGAGTACTACTCTCTACCCCATTATACAGTTTACTGTCTTTATACCACTTAGCAGTCCTTGAGTTTGTTTTGTTGCTTATATATTTACTGTCTTTATCCCTGCACAACAGAATGTACACTCCACAAAGTCAAGGATCGTGTGTGCCTTGTTCACCACTGTAGCCCAATGCCAGAAAAGTGCTTGGCATATATGAAGCACTCAGTGAAGGGAGAGCAAGAAAGAAAGGAAAGAGGCAATTTGCTAATATACTATCATTTATGTTTTCCTGGCCAAGATACAGACTAGGGAAAAAATTGCTTTTTGTAGCCAGTTTAAGGAGAAACTGACACCATTTAGGATAAAGTGACTATCCTGGCCATTTCTGGTTACTGCTTCATTTAATTTTTCATTTCAACTTGTGAAAAGGTTTAAAAAATGCTTTGAATCTAAGACTCTGAACCCAACCTCCACTCCAAATATCCTAGTACTAAAAGGCAATATATAGAAGATAATCTACAAAAGCTGCAAGATCCAGCACAGCCTACAACAAGCAAATTAAGAAAGACTGCCTAACAAGAGGCTCAATTATGCACCTGCTCTAGCTAGACAAGTTATTTTATAAAGTCTATTCCTTAGATAGTCTGCTGGCTCACCGTAAGGTGGACACAACAGCACCATAATCTTTAAACTTAGACAGCCTATGTCTACATCCCCAGAAAACACATTCCTATGTAGGCATTTGATTACCCAGGCAACTCAGAATATTGTCAGCTAGGCCTTGGTCCTTCTAGTAAGTGATATATCCATACTAAGTACTGGGGAGCATTAAGAGCTCCTGTTGTCAGCACTATCATACAGTACACCTGTCCTTGGTAGTGCTCCTCCTCATAAATGTGGGATCTATTACTGAGCAGTCTTTTGTTTTTGAGAGAGAGGTTTTTGCTATAGGGCATGTGCACTTGCCAGAAAGACAGAGAGAGACAGAAAGCGAGAAATCACCCCCAAGGGGGATGGCCATGCCGCGATCCCTTCTCTTCCATTCTCCTCTCGGGATCTTGGGCGCACATGCACATGCACCCGGCATGAGCTTAAGCCACCAGGTCCAGGACTTGAACTGCGGACAACTACATGGGAGTCCAGCGATGTAGCCATTATGCCATCTGCTGGTCCCCCTACAATATGGACTGAAAGAGGGAAATTATGGGGCCAGCAGGAGGCATGGTGGTTAAGGCACTGAAATACCACGTGGCCGACCATGGTTTGAATCCTGGACCTGGTGGCTTGCTTTCTCACATTCTCTATCTCCAGAGTGTATGAGCCCTACAGCAAATAAAAAAAAAAAAAAATAATAAATAATTTTTAAAAGAATTCATAATTAAAAATTAAAAAGAAAGAGGGAAGTTATCTTTTGAAAACAAGAAACAATGCTGTATTCTTCAGTTAAAGGGACTCATCATCTGATACATCTTGCTCCCCCATTCTGATGATGGTATATATCTTTTCTAGGCTGGCTAATCTGGATTGAAGTCCAATCTGACAACAATTAGTACAATTTCAGTGATTAGTCCCACAATGCAGACTACTGTTTATGTATCTTTCTTTGACTAATAAATCTTTTAAAAATTAATACTGCAAACTTCCTTAGTTTTTTGTTTTTTTTTTTTTTTTAAATAGATTTTTGCTATAGGGTGCTTGCACTCACCAGAAAGACAGAGAGATAGAAAGTGAGAAATCACCCTCTGGGGGGATGGCCTCGCCACAATCCCTTCTCCTCCATTCTCCTCTTGGGATTTTGCACACATGCACACATGCCCAGCATGAGTTTAAGCCACTGGGTCTAGGACTCGAACTGCAGTTGACTATGTGGGAGTCAGCAATGTAACAATTAAGCCATCCGCTGACCCCCCACCTTGGGGAATTTTTTAAATCATGTAAAATATTTTTGTATAACATATGATAAAACAATTTCAGGCAAAAATATTTTATCTCAGATTAGTATATTATTAAATATTGTTATAAAATTCATGTGACATAGTCTTAATACTGAATCTAAATAATATTTAAGAACAAATTTTGAATTCTAATCAGAGCAGAAGAACTATTTTATCATGTAAAGAAAATCCTTAGTTAGGGACCAGCAGTTAAGTGTAATGGCTATGTCACTGGACTCCCATGTAGTCCACTGTGGTTCGAGTCCTGGACCATTCACGTCGGGCGCATGTGCATGCATGCCCAAGATCCCGAAAGGAGGGATCAGCATTTAGCGTAATGGCTATGTCGCTGGACTCCCATGTGGTCAACCGCGGTTCGCGTCCCGGACCCGGTGGCTTAAAACTCATGCCGGGCGTGTGTGCGTGTGTGCCCAAGATCCCGAGAGGAGAACGGAGGAGAAGGGATTGCGGCGTGGCCATCCACCCTGGGGGGTGATTTCACGCTTTCTGTCTCTCTCTCTCTCTCTCTGTCTGTCTGGCGAGAGCATGCACCCTATAGCAAAAACCTCTCCAAAAAAAAAAAGATCCCCCGAGAGAATGGAGGAGAAGGGACTGTGGCGTCACCATACCCCCAGGGAGTGATTTCTCGCTTTCTGTCTCTCTGTCTCTTTCTGTCCTTCTGAAGGGCGCACGTGCCCTATAGCAAAAACCTCTCCAAAAAAAATAAAAAAAAAAGGAAAATCCTAAGTTATCAAATAAATTACCAATTGGAGATAACTGTTAATTAGAGACAATTAAAGAATTTATAATCAAATGTACTGAATTAAAAGATGGACTTAGCACCAAATGTATACTGAAATGTAGACTGAAATTTAAATATGTATTAACATCCAAATAAACATCCTGCTTTTTTTTTTTACTCATTCATTTTTATTTATTTATTTTTTAGTTTGACTAGAGAGAGACAAAGGGTGAGAACGAGAGAGAGGAAATGAGAAAGCAAGCCACCAGATTCAGGACTCGAACGCTGGTCAGCCATGTGGGAGTGTCCAGCGCCTTAACCACCACGCCACCTGCTGGTCCCCACATCCTGCTTTTATAATCGGATACTTGGAGTTCTTCCATATGGAGCCTCTAAAGGTCAGCTGTTTGTTAATATAGGAGTTTAAGTTTTTAAATGTAAAGGTAAAAAAGGTTTCATGCTGCTCTTTTAGAGAATTTCTTTATAATACATTGCAATCTTTATTATGACTAAGTAGAAAGCCAAATTGGATAGAAGCAGTCAAACACACATCTTCAGTGTTTAAATCTTTCTTTTTTTAAAAATCATTTTAAATACATAAATTGAGTATGGCCAATCACAACAAAATCAACATCCAGTCCTTCATGACACTACTTACATGGTAAACTGAAAATGAATTATTTTTAGAGAAAAGCCACTTATTATTTAATAACACACTAAGTCTCTCAATTAACAATCTATTTTAGAAATGAAAGCAACTTAATTTGACTAGGCCCCTGCTATATTTTATGAGATTTAATAGGATATCTTTACCCTTGTGATTTCCACTTGATGGACCAATCTGAATTTTTTTCTAGGCCATGCTTAGGAATAGGAAAAACCCAGTACTGACTAGGCAGTAAGATAGCCCCTGACCTGTGCCCTGAACTGAATCGAGTAATAAACAGGGACGGATGCACATGAGGAAAAGAAGGGGATCAAGAAATAAAGAAAAATAATGAATTAGAGAAAGAGATAACTGGATATAAGATACTCCTGGAAATGACAAAAAAGAAATTAAATAAATATGAAAATGGAGAAATTAGTTTCCAAGGAGATTTAAAACCTAGTCAATCTGAAATGGATATTCAAGTTAACATAAGGCACAAGCAGTATCTCAAGAAAACTTAGAGCAGTTAAGAGCAAATAATTTTGCTTCATCTATAAGTCAGATGGTCAGAATGAGAGATCTATCTAGAATCTGAACTCCTCAAAATAAGAGCTTCTCAAGAAGATTCTTATAAAACAGAATTAGAAAAATATAAGCAACTTTGTCTAGAAAAATCACAAATGATAAGATCATTATCCAAGAAACTGACAGAGACTGATGTTAGCAGCAGTCAGGGCCAAATGACTGCTTCTCTTGTGGAGAAACAGTGGAATAGACCTTTACTCAACAGTCTTACTACAAGACCAGTCCTAGAGTCATCTCCTGTTGGAAATCCTGATAATAGGTTAGTTTACAGCAGAAATTTCATTTCAAGAGAAACTTCAGCGCTCCCTAGCTCAATTTCAAGGCCTTCAAGTAACAGCACAGAGAACGAGGTGTTCCAGACACAACTGGAATTGTTAAGAAGTATAAGTGGAGAACTAAGTGGAGTTCCTATTGAATTTGCATTTTTATCCTAGAGCTTCTCCTCAAAGATCTGATGAGTGAAACTGAGCTTAAGATTTACTTTTGAGAGCATCATAAGAATATGGACAGACATCAATGAAAAATTATGATATGAAAGATAAAATTTGATTGACTGTATTGTTTAAATAACCTTAATTGTTTTCCACTAAACACATGACATGTAAAAATCTTTATTAAAGGGAACCAGCAGTTAGCGTAATGGCTATGTCACTGGACTCCCACGTAGTCGACCGCAGTTCGTGTCCCGAACCCGGTGGCTTAAAACTCACGCCGGGCGCGTGTGTGTGCATGCCCAAGATCCCGAGAGGAGAATGGAGGAGAAGGGATTGTGGCGTGACCATCCCCCCTGGGGGGTGGTTTCTCGCTTTCTGTCTCTCTGTCTCTGTCTGTCTGTCTGGCGAGCGCACGCGCCCTATAGTGAAAACCTCTCAAAAAAAAATCTTTATTAAAGACTTTTTTATCATAAAAAAAATAGGGACCAGTAGATGGTGTAATGGTTACTTATTGCTGAACTCACAAGTAGTCAACCGCAGACCTGGCAGCTTAAAACTCATGCCGGGTGCACGTGCATGCATGCCCAAAATCCTGAGAGGAGAATGGAGGAGAAAGGATTGTGGTGTGGCCTTCCCCCCAGGGGATGACTTCTCTCTTTCTGTCTCTCTGTCTCTGGCGAGTGCACATGCCCTATAGCAAAAATGTCTCTTAAAAAATTTATATACATATATATTTATGTGTGTGTGTGTGTATGTATTATGTTAAATAAATAATTCTAAAAAATATTTTACTTTGAAATAATTTTCAGTTTCCAGAGAGTTGCAAAGATAATACAGAGATACCTTTCACCCAACCTCCTTTAGTCATACAGTTTAAAAATATACATAGGCCAGCACATGGCTAGGGGGTTAAGGTAGCTAGATCCCATGTGACCAACTGGGCAGTTTGAGTCCTGGACCTGGTAGCTTCAAAAACACACTGTGTGTGTGTCCAAAATCCCAAAAGTAGAGAGACCTGGGGAAAGGACAGTGGCAGTGACTATACCCCATGGAGGGTGGTTTCTCCTCTCCCTCTCAGAGTCTTTTCTGTTTCTCTTCAGCAAGTGCACAAACCCTCTGGCAATATTAAAAAAAAAATAGATATCTCTATGTTTTATAAGCATGAAGATCAGATAAGTGCAACTTATGTATTTCATAAAGAACATCTTGAGAAACCAGCAGATGGCGTGGTGGTTACATGACTGGACTCCCATGTAGTCAACCGCAGTTCAGGTCCTGGACCTGATGGCTTAAAACTTAAAATGAAGGAGAATGGAGGATAAAGGATTACGGCATGGCCATCCTCCCCACAGGGGGCAATTTCTCACTCTCTGTCTTTATGGTGAGTGTACAAGCCCTATAGCAAAAATCTCTCAAAAAATAAAATTAATAAAAGAACATCTTGAAATCATTTTACTGAATTATTTTTTACACTCTTCAATAACTTATGCTATTTTGACATTTCTATATAAAGTTCCATCTTTAAACCAAAGCCCATTATGAATACAAATTAAACATAATTACAACTAAAGACAACAATTAAGGAGTGTAATGGTTAAAAACCACCAAAGCAGACAATAAATAAACAATAATTGGAGGTCATACCTACATTAAAGAATAATAACCACATCTTTTAACAGCTATATGGTCACATCACTCAAAGTTTTATTTTTAAATGGGATATCATCTAAATAATTATTTTACTATTTTCCAAAAAGCAATTACTGACACAGAAACTATTTTTGCCTTCAATGATATGAATTGATTCTTTTTTTTTTAAAGAGGTTTTTTTGCTATAGGGGTGCGTGCACTCTCCGGAAAGACAGAGAGAGATAGAGAGAAAGAAAGTGAGAAATCACCCCCCAGGGGGGATGGTCACGCTGCAATCCCTTCTCCTCCATTCTCCTCTTGGGATCTTGGGCACACATGCACACGTGCCCGGCCTGAGTTTAAGCCACCGTGTCCAGGACTCAAACTGCAGTTGACTACATGGGAGTCCAGCGACATAGCCATTATGCTAACTGCTAGTCCCAGATATGAACTGATTCTAAAACCAGTTTATAAGTAGATACTAAGATGCACATGAAGGAGAAAATGTGTTAAGAGTGAAGATAACTTTGTGAGAGGGACACAAAAATGAAAGAACAGTAACTGTTTTCCTCTCTCCCTGAGCGGTGGGTAACAAATGTTCATTGTACTGCTGTCGTTGTACCTTATGTAAGTTTTACAAATACTCTGCTATAGCTACTTAATATGCAATTTAAAAAAAGAATGAAGAGGCTTAGCCTGGGTGACATAGTATGTGGCATGTTGGACTGCATGGGGGCCACATGGCAGGTGCAGATTTCCAGCTAGGTCACCTGAGACATATAGGGTGTTCATTCCCAGGATCATGAAGAGCAGGAGGGCTGGAAAGGGGAGCATGGCATAAGTAGCCTCTGTTGAGGGTGCTTCTTTCCCTCTACCCTTTCATTTCCTCTCTCCCCCCACACTTGTGTGCCCATAGACATTCTTTTTTTTTTTTTTTTTTTTTTAGAATTTAAACCATCTATTTATTTATTTCTTTTTAATTTATTTTTATTATCATCATAATCTTCTTTACATTACATTGGATTACATATAACTTTATAGTGTATTACATTGCTTTTTCAAAAGGGAATGCCATGCATGTCAGTCAATACAGAGACATTAATCTCCCCACTTCATCATTCAATATCTTTTCAATGTTTTTCCCAATCATTATTATTATTATTCTGATTATTTTTTTAAACAATCACTATTTCTCATTTTGCTTGTAAAAAGACTTTACCCATCATGAAATACTTCTCAGATCAATTCAGTTGAGAATACTATACATGTCATCATCAACAGGTAATAAGCCATATCTGTTTCCCATACACATTCTTTACCACAAATTAAAAATAAAACTTAAAAAATTGTTTGAAAAGAGCACTGCCTTACCAAGAAAAAAATACTTTATAAAGCTATCATAATTAAAAATGTATCAGTGGCACAGAAATGAAGATCAACGGGACTACAGAGTCCTAAAGTCAACTTACGCATACACAAAAACTTAGTTAATAATGTCATATCCCCTATTAAAATTATTATTCCAAATGGATTCCCAACTGAACAAGATTTTTCCCTCAAACTCTTCACAAAAATATATTCCACATGATACTAAAGCACTAAACTTAAAATATATATATAAGTATAAAAAAAGTAAAAATCTACGTTTAGGGACAAAAGGCTGGACAAAAGGCGTATGAAACATGTTCGAAGTCTCTTGTCATAAGGGAAATGCAAATTAAAACCATAATGAGAAGGGCCAGCAGGTGGCATGGTGGTTAAGGCACTGGACTCCCACAGGGCCAACCATGGTTTGAGTCCTCGGCGTGGAGCTTTGAAACAAGACGGGAATGTGTGCACATGTACCCAAAATTCCAAAAGGAGAATGTGAGAGAGGGTACTGCAGCAAGGCCAGACCCTCGGGGGGTAATTTCTCACTTTTTCTTGGTCTCTCCATTGAGTAAATGTACCCTGTAGCAAAAATCTCTTAAACACACACACACACACACACACAACACCAAAAAAACACAATGAGATACCATATAACCCTAGTTAGAATGACTAGGATCAACACAAAGATAATGACAAGTGCCGACAAGGCTGTGCTGAAAGGAACCCTTCTAACACTGTTGGTGGGAATATAAATGAATACAACCTCTGTAGAAAACAATATGGAGGTTCCCAAAAAACCTACAAATAGAACTATCATGTGACCCAGTAATCCCATTCCCTGGTATTTACTCAAAGGGTAGGCAAACACTCAATAACCATGCACACCCATGTTTATTGCAGCAATATTCACAATTGCTAAAACATGGAACCAATCTAAGTAGTGTCCTGAAACTAATGACTGGGTTGAAAAACTGCAGCACATATATACTATGGAATACTACTCAGCTATAAGAAACAATGACATGCTATTATTTGATTCAAAGTGGATGAATATAGAAGACTTAATGAGCCAGACTTTGAAAGGTACAAATTGGGGACCAGCAGCTAGCATAATTGTTACATCGCTGGAGTCCCATGTGGTTGACCATGGTTTAAGTCCCAGACCTCATGGCTTGAAACTCACACTGAGTGTGTGTGTGTGTGTGTGCATGCATGCCCAAAATCCCTAGAAAGGAATGGACAAGGGACTGTGGCATAGCCACCCCCTCAGGGGGTGATTTCTCGCTTTCTGTCAGTCTCTCTGGTGAGTGCATGCACCCTATAGCACAAATCTCTCTCTCTCTAAAAAAAGATAGACAGATACACACTGTATATCCCTATTCATTTTGTACCAAATATCTGCACTCCATGGCAAGAACGGAGAGATCTGAAGATATGATAGTACAGAGGATAAGTGTAGATACCAGATACTGTAAAGGATGATAATGGATAGTAGAATGTGTGGTAGAGGGTGGATGTGAGGTTCAAAGGGAAGAAACATTTAACAGATTAAACAAAAGTAAAGCTCTTTGTTGAAAAATATATAGTATGCATTATAATGGGACTTTGTGTAAAATGTGAATTTAATCCTTTTTTTCAGAACTATTTAATTCATTTTATTGATTTATTATTATTCTTCAATTTGACTAGACAGAGGGGGTGGGGGGGGGGAGAGAGAGAGAAAGCAAGCCACCAGGTCCAGGACTTGGACTGTGGTCTGCCATGTGGGAGTCCAGCACCTTAACCACCATGTCACCTGCTAGCCTCCAAATGTGAAATTAATCTTAACCGCCCCCCAAAAAACAACAACAACAACAACAACAAACCTACCATGACCAGCAGGTGGCATGGTGGTTAAGTTGCTGTACATTCCCACACGGCCAACCACGGTTACAGTCCTAGACCTGATGGCTTGTTTTCTCACTTTCCCTCTCTCTCCCTCTTTTTCTCTGTGTCTCTGTCTGGTCAAATTAAAATGAATGAATAAATAAATAAAATTAAATAAATAATTTTTTAACAGGCAAAGATAGGTAAACTTGACAACAAAATAAAAACTATTATGTAAAGCTGGACCATGCTCCTGCAGTCCCTGTTACTTGGGAGACTGAGGCAGAAAGATTATGAGTTTGAAGCCAAACTGGGCAACACAGGGAGACCCTCACTCTGACTGTGCAGTTTGAATCCCAGACCTAAGTAGCTCTAAAAACATGCCAGGGACGTTTGTGTGCATGCCCAAGATCCTGATGGGATGGGGAAATGAAGAAAGGATTTAGTGTAATCATGTCTCATGGGTAATTTCTCCCTCTCCCTTTCTTTCTCTGGTGAGTGCATGTACCCTGTTAAATTTCTGAAGAAAAATAAAATACCATGAACAAAGGGATAGGACTTAACAGACAGAAGGGAAATGTGCCCCTTTTATAATAAAGAATGAGTATCTAGAACATCAACAAATTATTAAGATGACAAGCATTTATTATGATGTATCTAACAGAAAAAATATATAAGATGCTTAAACAAGATAAAATTAAATTTCTCTCTCATGCAAAAGAAGCTGAGGGCTGGTTCAGCAGCTCTAACAAATGCTCAGAGACCTAGGCTTTCTGGCTTGCTGACCTATCAGAATGGTCCAAATGGTCTAGGATGGTTGGTCACGCTCACTACAGCTATTCCAATATATGACAGGTGAAGGAATTTTAAAAAAGTGAATGCTATCTCCCTTTAATGAAACTTCAGAGAGCTACACCTTCCCCTTCTGTTTATCTATCATTAGCTAAAATTTACATAGTTCTACTTGGCTCCAAGGAGGCCACATCTTCTGAATGGACAGTAACAAGCCTGGCTAAAAGATGGGGTACCTATTACTAAGGAAGAAGAAGAAAATGGATCACGGGAGTTAACTAGTGGTCTCTATTATGCAACCCAATAGACATAAAAAGAAGTATAAATGGTTGAAAACTTTGGAAAAGATACTCAACCATGGGGAAATAAAAATAAAAACAAGGAGATGTCATTTTGTAAAACTTTGCCTTGAGAGGAAAAATTATCAAACTGGTAATGATATGAGAATTTTTAGGCTTTTTTTTTAAACAAGGAGAATATATTGAATATTATTTATATAATTAAAAAGTAATGAAAATATTGTATGTATTGAAAAAAGAAAAACAGACATGATTACTGCTTTTAAATATATTAATACTTTAACATTAGTACAGACATTTTGGGGACCAGTTTTGAAGAATCTTTTGAAATCCTGGTTATATATGACCCAGCAATTTTATCTTTCAGAATCTATGCAATATTAACACTCAAATATTTGCATAAGTATAGTATGTTCATCGTAGTAGGAAAATAGGAAAACACTGGAAACAGCCCAAGTGTTCATCATTAGGGGAATGGCTCTACTTTATTTTCTTCATAGCACTATTACCACTACTTGAAACTACAATAATTTATATATCTGTCATCTAGGAAATAAGCTCATCTAGGAAAAGAGCAGAGGCAAGGAGAATGTATTTATAGAACATTTGTTTAAAAATTCATTAGAAATAACTGTCTTTAAAAGGATAGAAACAGACACTATTCCAGCCTTTAATAACATGAACCCACCAGAAGACTCACATGAAAGGCAGGTTTGCAAACGTAAGCTGAGAATGTTGACTCAAATGAAGTCTCTGAACTTGCTATACAGAGAAACTATCACTGGATGTGGTCTATCTGATCTTTTCTTTAGAGTCGGGGGTATTCTGCAATAGAATCAATACACTCTCTTCGTTGACTGGAATCTTCAACTGCCTTTAGTATCTGGATCTCAGTATGGCTACCAGCAGTGAGTAGGCCTTCACCACAGGAAAGGGGTCTCAGCCAGATCTGCCAGAAAAATACTAAAATTGCCAAGATGCACCATGTTGATTAAAGACAAAATGTTAACACCTGACCCACAGCGCTTGCAGGGAATTCAGCACTGGTAGGAACACTGTGTTCATCAGTATTTACAAAGTACTATTCTGGTGTTCAATCCCCCAAGACTGTAAAATAGAGATATGTCTGTGATTACAAAGGGGAAGGGGTATATGTGCCCTTGCTAGGGTTTCTAAGCCCTCAATTATATCTCCATTCACACCCACTAATCTCTGCTTTTTATCTCTGATCTCACAAACAAGCAGTTTTCAAACTTCTTGTTTAACTGGAAGGACTCTGTTCAAATGAAAGGGAATAATGAAAAATATATAAATAAATAGACAAGGGGCAAACAGACAGCGTCAGCACCCAGTCTTTAGGGTACAGTTGAAGGAATACTCAGATCACAAAAAGGAGAGTCTGAAAAAGGAAAGGAGAGAGGGAATGGTGGGGAAAGTTTAGCAAAGACTTGAGGGAAATCAGGAAGGAAGCTTTATTATGGGAAAGCAAAGGTCCTGAGGCAAGAACATATTTGGCTTGTTGAAAGAAGAAAAAGGTATGGTTTGTGCCTGGGACAAAACAAACACAGGGGAGAGTAGTAGATGAAGCCAGGGAGACAAAGGGAAGTTTAGATTACGTAAGGCCTTGTAGGTTAAGTGTGAAGGCTCTCAGTGGGGAATTCACCGGAGGACAGAAAAAGTTGGTGGAAAAATGGAGTTAAAGGGCAAGTTTATTTTAGTGTAGAAACAACTTTGAAATCCATGTGGTTTTTTTCATACGGTTTTTTGCAAACCTCTTATACTTTTTATAGGGTTCCTCTAGGTGCTATATTGAAAGTAGACTGTAGGAAAGGAAGAACACAAGCCGGGAAAAGAGTTTTTTCAATAATCCAAAGGAGAAATAAGGCGGCTCGGATGACATGGAAGCTGTGGCAAGAGGGGAAAATGATTCATTCTAAATGCATTTTGAAGGTGGACCCAAAAGAATTTGCTGATAGACTGTGGGTGAAAGAGAAAAGTAAATCAAAGGTTTTTGGCCTGCAAAGAATGGAGCAGCTATTCACTAAGACCAGATAGACTATGGGAAGCAGGTTTTGGAAGGGAAGATCAAGAGTTCAGTTTTGAGATGTCTTAGATATTCAGGGAGAGATATCACGTAGGCACTGTAATACCAGAGCATGGAATTCAGGTGAGGTCTAACTTGGAAATTTGGTAATCACTGGTATGGAGTTGTTGGTGTACAGATGCTATCTAAAGATGAAAGAGACTGAATAAAATGTCAAGGAAATAAGGTCAATAGGAAGAACATAGTTTGCATGTCAAGCCCTACAGTGCTCTGGTTTTTAGAGGTCAGGAAGGAGATAAGGAACCAGTAAAAAGACTAAGAAAGAACCTCCAGGAAGGTGAGAGAAAATCCAAAGAATGCTGTGTTCTGGAAACCAAGTGAAGGAGGCATTTCAAAGAAAAAGGAATGATCAACTGTGTAAAATGCTGTGAAAGGTCACATAAGAGGAGCACTGAGAACTGAGTCACTGGAGTTAGCAATATGGTCAGCGTGACAAAAGTGCTTCAGTGAGGACAGAGGCCTGTGGACTCAAGAAAGACTGGTAGAAAGGAGTTGGAGTCAGTGAGTTAGGCTGACTGAGAGTTTGGTCTTCTATCACAAGCCATGTACCTCCAGTATGTCATAAACAGTGCCTGGCACATCGCGGTATCTTGATAAATATTTGTTGATTGAACTAAGTGAGGTCATCAGCCATTGAATTAGGAAGCCAGTCTTAGTTTTAAAAGTTTAAAAGCTGATACAGTGAAATGAGAGGATTTTTGGTACTATAAAGAAAGACTGCCTTTTATTTTCCTACTATGTCTGAAAACTCTTTAGGTCTCTTATCCATAAATTTCAGAAAAACAGCAACAGAATTTGACAAACATACCATACAAAAAAAAAAAAAAAAACCACTTTCAATTCTGGATAGGTCCAATCTCTCCAACTACCTCTTGCTTTTGGGGCCCTGTGACTTTGTACCTAGAGATATAAAATGAACCTGTCTTCTAATCATCTCATGACTCACTATGCTTTAGGATGGAAGTTGGTGATCTCTGAAGAACATCAACCTACAAGGGTCTTGAACAAAAATAAGTAAACTAAACCTCACCTGAATTTAAAACATCTGTGCAAAGAACAACATCAAGAAAGCGGGACCAGCAGTTAGCGTAATGGCTATATCGCTTAACTCCCATGTAGTCGACCGCGGTTTGAGTCCCAGACCTGGTGGCTTAAACTCACGCTGGGCGCATGTGCGTGTGTGTCCAAGATCCCAAGAGGAGAAAGGAGGAGAAGGGATTGTGACGTGGCCATTCCCCCTGGGGGGTGATTTCTTGCTTTCTATCTCTCTGTCTCACATGCCCTATAGCAAAAACCGCTCAAAAAATAAAATAAAATAAAATTAAATAAATAAATAAATAAATAAAAGACAGCCCACGATATGGGAGAAAGTATTTGCATATCATATATCTGCTAAAGGTCTGGTATACAGAACAAAGAATTCTTTTTCTTTTTTAAGGATTATTTTTCATTTATTTTAATTTGACCAGAGAGGGACAGAGAGAGAGAGAGAGAGAGAGAGAGAAAGAAAGTGAGAAAGCAAGCCTCCAGGTCTGGGACTCAAACCGTGGTCAGCCATGTGGGAGTACAGCACCCTTAACCACGCCACCTGTCAACCCCAAGAATAAAGAATTCTTACAGCTCAACAACAGAAAGACAAACAACTCAATTAAAAAACAGACAAAGGGTTGGAATAGATACTTCTCCAAAGAGATGTACAAATGTAAAAAAAACACAGAAAAAAAAATGCTTAACATCATTAGTCATTAGGAAAATGCAAATCAAAACCACAATGAGATACCACTTTATATCCACTGGGATTGCTAATAACAACAACAAAAAGCAAAACAAATGACAAAAAAAAAAAAAAAAAAAAAAAAAAAAAAACACCAGAAAATAACAAGTGTTGACAAGGATATGAAGAAACTAGAACTTACAACCATAACTAGTAGAAATGTAAAATAATGCAGGTACTGTGAAGAACAGTTTGGTGGTTGCTCAAAAACTTAAACATAGATTTACCATATGATCCAGCATTCTACTCATAGGTATGCACATGAAAGAATTAAAAACAGGAATTTAAACAAAAACTAATGCTCTCAGAAGCACTATTACAAGAACCAAAAGGTATAAACAACCCAAATGTCAATTAACCAATGACTGAATACATCAACTGTGGTATATCCATACACTGGAATACTATTTAGCCAAAGAAGGAATGAAGTACTGGTAGATACTACAATATGAACAAGCCATATAAACATTATGCTACTTGATTCCATTTATATGAGTCCATTTATATGAAATATTCAGAATAGGTAAATCCTAAATAGAGACAGAATGCAAACTGGAGTTTACCAGGGAACAGGGAAAGAGGGAATTAGAGAGTGACTACTTAATGAATACAGAGTTCCCTTTTGGGGTGATAAAAATGTTTCAAATGGGCCATCCTCGCAGTACAGCTATTAAGCATGTTTTAGGAGCCAGACCCCACATGGCTCCTAAGCAGGGCTAGATCCTTGTTTGAATACCAACCCTGGTAGATTGAAAAGCAGCACTCAGGGTGTGTGTGTGTGTGCATGTGTACTCAAAATCCTGACAAGACAGAGAAATAGTGGAAAAGGACTGCAACATGACCACACCCCATGACAGGTGCCTTCTCTCTCTCTCTCTCTTTCTCTCTCTCTTTGGAGAGCACATGTGCCTCTGACCAAACAAACAAATCTTTCTAGAATTAGACAGTAGTGATAGCTGCATCACATTGTGACTTTTAAAGTAATTTAATTGTACACTTTAAAATGTTAATTTTACTTCAACTTAAAAAAAAATTATACAGATCACATTTGATAAATCCAGCCCCGGCAGCCAAGAACTAAGTCCTTTGCCCACTCTGCCATCCTCTCTCCTCCACAAACTAAAGGAGTTCTGGACTACTCTGGCAATGAACTTTCCCTTCATCTAATACCATCTAGACATAGTATGTAATGTATTTGCGATGGCAGAATTCCCACGGTGGCCCAAACACATGCAACTTTCTAAACAAAATATTTTCTTACACTGGACTCTCAGTACAACCAATCTTAGACGAAGGTCTACTATTCATGTCACAAAAATCAACCCTTATATGGAAGTTCCACTCATCCACCTAATTGATAAATCAATTACTGCTACGAAGGCTAGTCCTTCATAAGACGATATTCCTGCTTACCAGAGTATAGCAATGGTGTTTATGTATACAACTGACACCACAATATTTAACTAATAATTCTTGGCATTTTCTACCCCTTATGCTTTCTGTTTGCTGGCAGACTACAATTCTTAGAAACATGAAGCACAAAACATACGTGTGTGTGTGTGTGTGTGTACATACACGCACATATATATCTATTTTTTCATAGGTTTTTGCCTCAGAGCACATGTGCTCACTAGAGAGAGAGAGACAGTGAGAGGAAAAGTGAGAAATCAGCCCCTTCCCAGGGGGGATGGCCATGCCACAATCCCTTCTCCATTCTCTTTCCAGGACCTTGGGCAAACATACACACCCGCCTGGCATGAATTTTAAGCTACCAGGTCCTAGACTCAAATCGCAGTTGACCATATAGAAATCCAGCCACATAACGGCCATACCATCTGCTGGGTTACAAAACATAATTTTAAAACCTCTTCTAGCAGGCTACAGTTGCCAACTAGGCAGAACTAGATGAGAGACAGAGTGGTCATAGCCATCTGCATGATAACCAGTTCTAGTCAGTCGCTCTAGGCCTAGGTCTCCAGAGTAACAGCACTCACACAACCTTTTGGCAACCTAATATTGCCCAGTGCTCTCCTTTCCTCTCTGAGCTCAAGGAGGGCCTACACTTCAGATTTATATCCATACTCTTTAGTCACCATCAATGATAAAGATTTCGAAGTATAAGAAATTTTACATGCATGCAACTGGAAAACCAAACCACAGTATCAAGTTACTTGGGAAAAAATACAGCTGCAAAAACTACTGGCAGTCTGAAAGATACGCATTACCTAACATAGCCAAATATTCCGTTTTCAACATGGCAACAATCTGGTTTTGTTCATCAGTTTAGTGGGAGGATGATGTCAGGGTCACTAGTGCCCAGATGACTGCAGGCATTTAAGAGCTTAAGGACTTTCCAGGTAAGAAAGAGACGTAGGGCCTAAACATCAATACCTGAGTCAGCACCTTCAGGAAGTCTCAAGGGTCCTGGTAAAATATTTCTGCATTAAAAAGTTTAACATCTCGGGAACCAGCAGTTAGCGTAATGGCTATGTCGCTGGACTCCCACGTAGTCGACCGAGGTTCCCATCTCGGACCCAGTGGCTTACAACTCACGCCGGGCGCGTGTGCGTGCATGCCCAAGATCCCGAGAGGAGAATGGAGGAGAAGGGATTGCGGAGTGACCATCCCCCCCTGGGGGGTGATTTCTCGCTTTCTGTCTCTATGTCTCTCTCTGTCTGTCTGGCAAGCGCACGCGCCCTATAGCAAAAAAACATCTCCAAAAAAAAAAAAAAAAAAAAAAAAAATTTAACATCTCCAAAACAAATATAAAGAACACTCTTCCTAATGAGAAACCAAGCACTACTGAGCTACAGTAAAAGAAAGTTAGGAGACGCGTTTGGGTAGAGACTGAGCACCTACCTGTATAAACATATAAGACACCTGTTTCCCCCTTACCTCTCTTCTTTATGGGCAAACCTCTCAAAAATATTTTTCCAACATTCATCATTCCCTTTTCCTTACTTCCTATCCACTTCAATCTGATTTCTGCATCTTCCCATCTAAAATGGTCTTGTTAAAATTCAACAGATCATTTTCAGTCTACATCTTTACTTGATGACTCTTCTCTAAGCACTCTCTTCCCTTGCTTTTTACGACACATCTTAAATTAGAATTAGATTCTAAAGTTAACATCTCAGGCAAAAATCAAGTATAGCTTAAATTACTCTTGAAAATCTTTTAAATGTACCATTAAAGAGAACATAATTGTATACATGTAAATAAAACTTGATTTTCTCTTATTTAGTTAAAATCACTGTAAGAGTACATTTAATTAAGTCTGCACACCTTTCAAACAAGTCGCCATTCTGTTATCCTTCTATGGCCACTTTTCTTTCCCTTCCTGGGCTACCCTTCTCTACCAAATGTAGAAATGCTGGGCCTGACAACTCTTTTCTTAATCCTTATCAGAGGTTCAATGTTCACTGCTTAGTGGAATCACTTGAAGAGCTTTTGAAAATCCAAGGCTGAGGGGCAGCAGATGGTGTAGTGGTTATATCACTGGACTCCCACATGGCCAATCATGCTTTGAGTCCTGGTGAAAATCATGGGAGTGTGTGTGTGTGTGTGTGTGTGTGTGTGTGTATACATGTATATGTATGTAGAAGAGTAGCCCAGGAAGCATGTGCGTGTGTGTGTGTGTGTGTGTGTGTGTGTGTGTGTGTAGACGGGGAGCCCAGGATGGGGGAGAAAAGTGGCAAGAGAGGTACAATGGAATGGCAACTTGTTTGAAAGGTGTGCAGACTTAACTAAATGTACTCTGACAGTGATTTTAACTAAGAGAAAACCAAGTTTTTTTACATATTTACATATATACATATATACAGGGGTGGACATCTGCCCAGGGGGTGATTTCTCACTTTCCCTCTGTCTGGGTCTCTCTCTCCAGCCCCTGCATGCACCTCAGGCAAAAGCCTCTTCTTTTTTTTTTAAAAAAAAAGGGGACCAGCAGTTGGCATAATGGCTATGTCGCTGGACTCCCACACAGTCGACCTCAGTTCAAGTCCCGGACCTGGTGGTTTAAACTCACGCCAGGCGCGTGTGCATGCGTGCTCAAGATCTCGAGAGGAGAATGGAGGAGAAGGGATTGCGGCATGGCCATCCCCCCTGGGGGGTGATTTCTCGCTTTCTATCTCTCTGTCTCTGTCTGGTGAGCGCACGCGCCCTATAGCAAAAAAAAACTCTCCAAAAAAAAGGAAAAAAATAAAAGGAAAAGAAAATCCAAGGTTGTAATTCAGACCAAAACCAAAAAAAAAACAAAAAAACCCAGGAACTCTAGCATTGGTATTTTTAAAATCACTCAGTAATTCCTCTGTGCAACCAAGATGAAAATCACTATTCCATATTATCTTAAAGCAAGGATCACACACTCAAAAGCCTACAGAAGCACAAAAGTAAATGAGCAAAGCAGTGCAGGCAAAGACGTGGTGGTCTCTACAGTGAAGTACTGGGTTGTCAGAAAAGTCATGACTTATTTTTCTGGTTTTCTATACAAAAATGTGTCATGACTTTTCCAACAACCCAAGAGAAGCAGCTGGACTCAGCTGTGATTGAGCTCCAATCTCTATTGTCACACAGGAATTTGAGTTCAGTAGTACTATATCTTAGTTTTTGAGAGAGGCCCCTTGGGAACAGTGTTACGTTGCAAGATTCCCACTTTTTTGACCATAGTTCAAGTTCTGGAACAAGCAGCTTAAAACTCATATTGAGTGCACGTGCATGCGTGCCCAAAATCCTGAGAATGGAGGAGGGATTACAGTATGGGCATCAAGGAGTCATTTCTCGCTTTCTGTCTCTCTGGCAAGTGAACGTGCCTGATGGCAAAAATCTCTCTTAAAAAAAAAAGAGAGAGAGAGAGAGACCCCAAATCTGGATTTTCTTAAGAAATTTTCAAATTTCAAGACATTGGCTACTAATCTGAACTTCAAAACAGTCTTGGCAAAACGAAACACACCTGTGAGCCAGATTCAACAGTGAGCTACTGATTTACAATCTCTGACCTAGGTAATTCACACATACCCTTTAATCTACACCTAAAAATTTGTGTTTCTAGTTTAGGGCTTTCCTTGGGGCTCTGGATTTAAATTGTCAAATATAATATTCTGTATTTTCGGTAATAACTCTACCATTCACCTAGTTCGGTGAGCTAGAACCCTGGGAGCCCTCCTAGGAGCTTAGTCCTTAGTCCTCCTAAGAGCTTATTCCTCTTAACTCTTGTAACATTTCAACCATCAAATCTTATCAATCATGCCTCCTAAACATTCTCCTTTATACACGTACTTTGCCCTATCTCCTCTACTATCACCTGGGTCCCAGCTACCATCTTTTCTCTCCCAATTATCAACAGTAATCTTTATTAAAATCTTGCCAAAAGACACACACACTGGATAGGGGAGAGGGGGAGATAGGAGATAGCAACACCACATGGGGCATGGTCAAGTCACAATCCTTTCTCCTCCATTTCTCCCTCATTTCTGGATTTGGGGCGTACACACACACATGCCCAGGGTGTGTTTCAAGCCATCAGTCCTAGGACTTCAACTAAGTGCCACGTGAGATCCAGCTGCCTTAACCACCAGGCCCCAGGCTGGCCCCATAGTAACCTTAACTAGGGTCCACTGTCTCCCACATTCATTCATTTCCTTCCAAACCATCTACAATATAACCAGAATATCTCTTAAAAACACAAATATTTACACATACATAGATAAATATATAACAATATATGCACATATACCTATATGTGCATACACATTTGACCCAACAATTCCATGTCTAGGAATTTATCCTAAAATATATTCATACACATGTAAACTGGCATATCTGTAGTACTGTTTATGGGAAATTATTATAAACAATCTAAATGTTTCTAAGTTATCTGTGGTATATCCATACAGTGAAATACTATGCAGTCATTCAAAAGAATAAGGAAATTACATATTAAAAGGGAAAGATGTCCATGACATTGTTGAGAATAGTGTGTATAAAATGCTACCATTTACTTAATTTTACTACTATTATTAATTTTCTGTAAGGCACAGGGGCTCACCAGAGGGGGCAGGGAGTGAGAAAGCAAGTCAGCAGGTCCGGGACTCAAACTGTGGTCGGCCATGTGGGAGTCCAGCACCTTAACCACCACACTGCCTGCTCAATATGCTACCATCTGTGTAAACAACAGGAGGAAAGAACATGCATCTGTCTGAATGCCTACCAAAAACATCTACAATAATATGAAAACTAGTTTCAGTAGTTATTCCTTTAAAAGTAGGGAAAAAATGAGGGACCAGCAGTTAGCGTAATGGCTATGTCGCTGGATTCCCATGTAGTCGACTGAGGTTCGAGTCCGGGACCCAGTGGCTTAATCTCACGCCGGACTCGTGTGCGTGCGTGCCCAAGATCCCGAGAGGAGAATGAAGGAGAAGGGATTGCGGCGTGGCCATCCCCCCTGGGGGGGGGTGATTTCTCGCTTTCTGTCTCTCTGTCTGTCTCTGTCTTTCTGGCGAGCGCACATGCCCTATAGCAAAAAACCTCTCTATAAAAAAGAAAAAAAAGTAGGGAGAAAATGGCAGCTGGGGGAGGGAGCAGAACTCACTGAAGACATTCTGACTTAAAGGGCCCAAAGGAGGGACCTGTTACTGGCATCGTTTTAAGTTCCTCTAGTGATGAGCAAGCTGGACTGAGAACTGCTGCTAGTAGATAGCCTCTGCCTACTTTCTCAGGTTCATTTGTATCATCTCACCATCACACTCCCAGCTCCTGCCACACTGCTTCTGCGTTCTCTGAAAAGGTCCTGTTCCGTTCTGTCTCAAGGCTTCCACACTAGTTCCTCCTGTCTGGAATACTAACTCTCCCCCAAGCGGCATTTAGTAACTCCTGTTTATCCTTCAGAGTCCTCTCAAAGGTCGCTTCTCCAAGGAAACTTCCCCAAGGAAACTTTGCCTAGCTTCCAACCTATTCATAGATCAGGACCTCAGTTTTATAAAGAACTCTGAACACCCTGTGCTTCTCCTCCCAGAATTTAACCCAATTGTAATGAGGTTACCACATAATATACATGTACACGTCTGTCCCCTTTTGACTTCAAGGTCTAGAAGTGCATCATTAACTGCTCTTACCACTGTATTTCCACAAGTAACCAAACATATAGCTGGCAAAGTAAGTCTTCTGATGTTAAATAAATGAATAGCTGGGAATCGAACCCAGGTTTCTCATGTGGTCTTTGCCTGTGGATCACATGCCTTAGCTGCAGCACATGCCACCAAGGCTGGGCCTAGAGGCATTTTTGATCCTCACAACTGTGCGCATGGAGTGCTATTGGTGTCTACTAAGTAGAGCTGAGGAATGCTGCTGAACGTTCCATGCTGCACAGGATTGTCTTCCATAACAAAGACCCAAAATTATTGGGTCTAAAATGACCAGAGTATCATGGGTGAGAAGCCCCGATTTAGAGACTGGTAATACTCAAAACAGTGGTCAACTCAACTCTCAGTGGGAGTGATATTTTAAAAATTAGTTTTCCTTTTTGGGAGTGCATGGTGGGTGAGTGTGTTGATAGAAACACCACTGAGGAAGTAAAGCTTCTTCAGTGTTTGTTGAAAGTGTGTGTTTGTTAAAAGGTGAGCTGGGCCTGATCAGTGGGACTATACTTGCCAGAAATAATGAGGAGTCTCTGCAGAGTTTAAAGCAAAGTCAGCCAGCAGGTGGCGTGGTGGTTAAGGCACACTGGACTTCCACATAAAAGCAAAGTCATGGTTTAAACAGGTGCTCCCTCAAGTACTCTATTTCAAAATCACTCACCTTTACTCTTTTCTAGCTGAAACAAAACTTTCATTCTCTTAGAGTAGCTGGTGTCAGCTAAACATTTAGGACAAGTCAATACAGAGCAAGATAAAAGTCAGATAGCCTCTTCATTCTTTTCAAAGTTAAGATGCATTTAGAAATATGCAAATATACAAATAAATCTTTAACTACTTGTAGCTCAGGCTGTTACTGAATAAAACTGTTTTTGAATAGCTAGTAGATTTCTCCAAAACTTTGTTTTAAAAAAGTTTTACCTGTTCAGGGACCAGCAGTTGGCTTAATGGCTATGTCACTGGGCTACCACGGTTTGAGTCCTGGACCCAGTGTCTTAAACTCACAGGTGTGTGTGTGTGTGTGCCCAAAATCCCGAGAGAATTGGGGAGAAAGGACTGTGGCGTGGCCACACGCCATCACCCCTGGGGAGTGATTTCTTGCTTTCTCTCTCTCCGTCTCTCTCCTTCTGGCGAGCGAATGTGCCCTATAGCAAAAACCTCTCCTCCCCCCCCCAAAAAAAAGTTTTACCTGTTCTCCCCGCCTCAACTTCTGAGCTCAGAGAATGTGTCAAAGATTCAAGTTTATTTCTACAAGTATTTCTTGCCAGAAGTTCTTCTGTCATCTCTGACAGACCCAATACATGTGAATAAATTTTGTGTGTAAACTGGGAATGTTCTATGGGTTTTAATTTTATTTATTTATTTATTTATGTAGAGGTTTTAGCCTTAGGGCACATGAGTCTGCCAGAGAGACAGAGACAGATGCGGTGTGAGGGAAAGTGAGAAATCACCACCCAGGGAGGATGGCCATTGCAATCCCTTCTCTTTCATTCTCCTTCTGAGATCTTGGGCCCACACACACATGTGCCTGAGTTTCAAGCCACCATGTCTGGGACTCGAACCGTGGTCATCCATGTGGGAGTCAAGCAACCTACCCCTATGTCACCTCAGGCCCTGGCCTCAGGACTTTTGAAAAGCCTTCAGTGGGGCCAGCAGGTGGCATGGTGGTTAAGGTGCTGGACTCTTGACCACAGTTCAAGTCCTGGACCTGACAGCTTGTTTTCTCACTTTCTCTCTATAGCACATATGCCCTATAGCAAACTGTAAAACAATAATAATAAATAAATAAAAATACAAAGTCTTCAGTAAAAGTCATGCATTCCGTTGGTATACACTGATAATGTTTAATGGTATCAAGAAAAATACCTGTGGTTTATTACAATGCAAGGCTTTGGCCTGAGCTGGGTGTCCATGATCTGACCTAGTATGGCAATTCTTAGGGTCTGGGCGCTGGGTGCTCTGTTTACAAGAAACTAAGGCCTGAGACTAAAGAAGAACAAAGAAAAATGCCTGGCACTAAAGGTGTGGGGGGTGTTTTGTACATAAACTAAAATTTGAGGGGGGGACACTTCCTCAGATTTTGGAAGGCACTATAAATCACTTTTTGCTTACGTGTTAAAAATTTATTCCATGTTTTCAGATTACTTCCTAATTAAAAAAAAACAACCAAAAAGTTATAATTCACTCACAGCAATTTGTCTTTCCCTGCATTTACTGACCACTAAGTCTGGATAAAAATTCCTGAAGTTTTACAGAGTGGGAGGTTTGGAAATAACGTGAGCACAACATGGTTCGGATGCAGCGTCAGCTCCAACCCCGCCAGCTGGTTTCCATCGAGAGGGTCCCCCAGAGAACGCCCCTCGGAGGCGGCGGCCGGGTCGGCGCGGGAGCGAGACCCACCGAGACGTGGCGAGCGCGGCCCCGGGGCAGGGCCGGGGGCTGCCGGGCCTCCGTCTACCTTTGTTCCAGGTACCCCGGTTCCTACGAGGCCCGGGGATCCCGCCCGCGGCCTGGAGCTGGTGACACATCCTTCTTTGGCCAAGTCGAGCCGAGGCTGGGCAAGGGGCGGGGAAGGAAAATAAAGCCTCAGCGCCTAACGACGTGACTCTCAGTTCTTCCAGAACGCTGGCATTTGTCCCCCTGCCAGCTCTCCTGCTAACGAGTCCGCGAGCACCGGGCGAGCGACCTGGCCTCCGAGCCCCGGGGAAGGACGACGGCCGGGCCGCCCACCTTCCCCCTCCGCACCGCCGGCCCCAGCGTCCCGGGACTCGGCCGGGCGTGCAGAGCTCCGGGCACCGCCTCGAGCTCGATCTCCGCAGCCCCGGCGGCTCGCGCGGCCCCTCGAGCCAGGCCGGTTCCCGCCCCCAGGCCCGACCCCGCCCGCCCCGGCCCCCGCGCGCCGCCCCCCGGCCTCGCCACCCGCTCCGCTCGGGCCGGGGGCGCCGGGCTCCAGGCCGCGCGGCGGTCGTCCCCGCGCCTACCTCGGCGCCCGCGGTTCCGACTCTGGCGGCGGCCTCGGCTCGCGGGCGGCACTGGCCGCCAGGGCTCCCGCGGCGCGCGCTCTGGGGCTGCAAACACGGCGCGTGAGGAGCTCAGGCCGAGCGCGCCCCGCCCAGCCGCCCGCCGGCCGCCGCCTCCCGGCCCCACCCTCCGCGGCCGACTCCGCGCCCCGCCCGCGCGCCACGCTCCTCCCCGGCCCCGCCCCGCCTCGCCCAGGCCCCGCCCCCCGCCTCGCTCAAGCCCCGCCCCCAAGCTCAGCCCCGCCCCGCGGACCCAGCTGGAAGGGGGAAGCCAGGGGCGCCGAGAGAGCCGCTGCGTCCGCTGCCGCCTGGCGGTCCCAGGTATGGCGGCCTCGTAAAGGTGCGGTTCGTAGTGGTTACTGCTTTTTGTCAGATGCGAGTCTCTTGCTCGACTTATTATTGTTATTGTTATCATCATTTTGGGTATTGTCAGCAGTTGTTTTGACCTCCTCGAGGGGCCAGATGGCTCGTTCGAGGTCAGCCATCGCTGCTGAACGGACACTCTTGGACTCCTCCGATCCTCCCACTGGCCAGCACCTGCGCCACATTTCGCTCAGCCCAAGAACTTGTGTGAATTTGGAAAAAAGGAAATATTTATTTCTATCCGTTATTTTCAGATATAACACAAATGCACAAAGCCATGTAAAACCAACGCGCGGCTTAGTGAATTCTTCTGAGACATACACCCTTATAACCACTCCTCCTAGATTTAATGCATTGTAAAATGGTCTGACTCAAAACAAAACTTCATCAGTAGCCAGGAGGACACAGCAGCCTTCTTAATCATGTTCCCTCCAAGAACACATCTGTAACATGGAAATTTTCATAAAATTAGGAGCTCCCACTTAATAGTGTCTTAGTAAAATCCTTAATTAAAAAGATAAAACATACAAGTAATCAATCAAAGATTGAATACCATGATTAAGGAGCACATGGGAATGGGGATAGGAAGTATGTAAAGACAAAATAGTCAAGGCTTAGGTAGGCTGTGAGGATAGGTCCTGGGTACCTGGTCTGTCCTCACTCTGTTAGTAGGCCCTGTTATGGAGCCAGTCACATTCTAAGTGCTCTGTGTGTGTGTCTAGTGCCAGGAAAGGGAAAAAAAAAGTGTAAAATCCCCCCAAACGGGTTTTACCTACTGAACAATCTCAACCATCTTTCAGTAGCTAAAGTGATGTTCTAAGATGCCTCAATGTCTTAGAAAGGTATTATATTTTCAACCTCACATTGTTTTTCCATTTTGAAAGCTCTTTCACATGTATATGATCTCTTATTCGAAACTGACAGCAATCTTGTGAGAAAGGGAGGGAAGGCCAGAGGACTTTGAAAGGTCACAGTGCAATACACATTGGTAAGAAGGGGAAGTACACTGTGAACCATAAAACGATTTCAAAACTCTGACCCTGTCAACCTGGATTCCAGGTTTGTGTTGACAGTTTTATTGCTCGAATTTTTACCTTAAGACTCCTTCAGCTCCTTGGCCATACATTTAGATATAATATAACTTAAATGTATAGAAGACACACTACTTGACTGGAAATTGGATTCAATACGGTGGAGTCAGCTTCTATGCCATGAGCACTTTGGTGAATTGGGGCTGAATTTGCCAGCTTACTACCATTCTTTGACACTATGTAGTAGGAGTGCAAAGAATATAAGATAAATAAGGTATAATCTTTGCTCTCAAGTGCTTTCGGTCAAGTAAAGGAGAAAAGTTTAGGAATGAATGAGTGTTCAGCTTATTATGGTAAGGAAATAGTCTTGCGTACAATTAATTCAACTAGGGATAGGGAAAGAGGAGGGCAAGTCTTATCAGAGAAAAGAACCTCTGAATCTTTTTATTATGAAAAAATACCAAATATTGCAAAAGTAGAAAGAATAATATAATGAAATGCTATGTATCTGTTACTCAGTTTCAGCAGTTATCAACCCATGGCCCATTTGTTCCATCTGTACCCTCACCTTTTTCTTTCTCTGGATTATTTTGAAGCAAATTGCAAGTTGCATATTATTTTGTGCATAAATATTTTACCCTGCATCTTAAATGATAAGGTCTATTTTTTAAAATCTCAAATAATTCAAATATATTATACATATATGTAGAGAGAGAGAGAGAGAGAGAGAGAGAGAAAGAGATTTTTGCTAGAGAGACAGAGAGACAGAAAGAGAGAAATCATCCCTTTAGGGCCAATGGCCATACCATAATCCTTTCTCCTCCATTCTCCTCTGGGAATTTTGGGCACGCGTGCACAGGTACCTAGTGTGAGTTTCAAGCTATTGGATCTGGAACTCAAACTCCAGTAGGCCGTATGCCTTAACCACTATGCCACTTGCTGGCCCCTCAAATATATTTTTTAATTAACATGTAGACATGTCATAAATGTTTTATATATGTTTTTTATATTACTTCTTCAAGTCAGGATCCAAACAAGGTTCTCATATCGCATTTGATTAAAATATATAAGCCTTTTTCTTTCCGTGCATTTGTGGATTGTGTAAGGGTTATGGATTATTTCTTCATGAGGAAATGAATTGTCCTGTGGAGTTTCCCACATTCTGCGTTTTCCTGATTGCAGTCCTGTTGGGGGGGGGGGGTTAACCTGTACCTCTATTTCCAATAAACTGACAGTTAATACAAGAACCTCGATCACATGAAATCCGTAATGAAGAGAAAATTCAACCAATCAAAAACAGACCCAGTGGAACTAGCAAATGGCGTAATGATTATGTTGCTGGACTTCCATGCAGTCAGTTCGAGCCTTGGACCTGGTGACTTAAAACTTACGCTGGGTGCATGTACATGTGTGCCCAAGATCCTAAGAGAATGGAGGAGAAGCAATTGCGGTGTGGCCATCCCCCTAGAGGGGTGATTTCTCACTTCCTTATTTTATTTTATTTATTATTATGATTTATTTTATTTATTATTATTATTTTAAAAACATTCCATTGCTATACATTATTTAGCTTGTAAAGAGAATTTACCCAACTTGAAGTACACCTCAGACCAATCTCGTTGAGAACACTATACACGTTATCATCAACAGGTAATAAACCATTTCTGTGTCCCACAAATGTCTTGCCTCTTTATTTTTTCTCCCTAATTTGCTTCCCTATACTCTTCCCTTCTCCCACCCTCCTTCCACTCTGTCTTCATTGTCCTTAACTATTTTCAATGCTTTTATGCCCTCCAATCTTTCAGTTTCTATCATGGAGTGTGGACAGTTATATGTTAAGTGGAGATATACAATCTCTCTCTTTCATAGCCTGGCTTGCTTCACTCAGCAATAAATCTTCCTTATTTGTCCACTTTCTATCAAATGCCAGGGTCATGTTGCTTTTTATGGCTGAATAGTATTCCTTGGCATATATATGCCACACTTTTTCAACCCATTCATCTGTTCGTGGACATTGATGAATATGGGTTGGTTTGATATCTTAGCTATCATGAATAATGCCACAATAAACATAGATATGCAAGCAATTTTCCTAATGATCATTCTACTTTTCTTTAGGTATATACCCAGGAGTGGAATTGCTGGATCACATGGAGGTTCTATTTGTATGTCTTTGAGGAACCCCTCCATATTGTTTTCCACAATGGCTGGACCAGTTTACATTTCCACTAGTGTAGGAGAGTTTCTCCTTCACCACAACCTTACCAGCATTTATCATTTTTAAATATTTTTATTCTTCAACATTCTGACAGGGGTTAGGTGGCATCTCATTGTGGTTTAATCTGCATCTCCCTTATGATGAGGGATGTTGAATATTTTTTCATATGCTTTTTGACTGCTCAAATGTCTTCCTTAGAGAGATTTTTTGTTCAGCTTATTTTCCCATCTTTTAATTGGGCTAATCTCTCTCTCTTTCTCTCTCTCCTTTTTTATAAGGTAAGCTACCTGAGTTCCTTGTGTATTCTGGTTATTAGTCCCTTACCTGAGGCATAGTTTTCAAAGTTTTTCTCTCATTCAGAAGGTTGCAAATACAAATGAATTACTATTTCTTTTGCTGTACAGAAATTTCTTTATCTGATGTAATTCCACTTGTCTATTTTTAGGATTATTGCCTGTGCTTTGGGGGTCTTGCTTAAGAAGTCTTTGCTTACCCCAGTGTCTCCCTGAGGTTTTCCAGTGTTTTTTTTTACAGTAATTTTATAGTTTAAGGTCTTAGGTTTAGATCTTTGATCCACTTTGAGTTGATTATTGTGACAGATAGGGGGTTCAGATTCATCTTTTTGCAGGTGGATACCCAGGTTTTTTTTTTTCTTTTCTTTTTTTGGAGAGGTTTTTGCTATAGGGTGCATGCACTTGCCGGAAAGATAGAGAAAAAGAGAGACAGAAAATAAGAAATCACCCCCCAGGGGGGATGACCATGCTACAATCCCTTCTCCTCCATTCTCTGCTTGGGATCTTGGGCACACACGCACACGTGCCTGGCATGGGTTTAAGCCACTGGGTCCAGGACTCGAACTGCAGTTGACTACATGGGAGTCCAGCAACATAGCCATTATACCAACTGCTGGTCCCGATAACTAGTTTTTCCAACACCATTTGCCAAAGAGGTTTTCCTTTCCCCACTGGATTGATTGGTACCTTTTATCAAAGATCAGTTGGCTGTATGTTTTAGGGTTTATTTCTGGGGTCTCTACTCTTTTCCACTGGTCCTCATGTCTGTTTTTGTGCCAGTACCATGCTGTTTTGACTATCACAGCTTTGTAATATACTTCGGGGTCAGGAAGTGAGATGCCACTCACTCCTCTCTTTTTTTCACAGGATTTCTTTGGCAATACAGGGTCTTTTATGGTTCCAGACAAATCCTATGAGTATCTTTTCTAGATCTGTAAAGAAAGTCTCTTGTAATTTTATAGGTATTGCATTAAGTATATAGATTAATTTGGGTAGGATTGTCATTTTGATTATATCAATTCTCTCAATCCAGTAACATAGGATGTCCTTCCACTTCTTTGTATAATTTTGCATTTCTTTAAGATTTTCATAGTTTTCCTTATAGAGGTCTTTGACTTACTTGGTTAGTTTTATTCCTAGGTATCTTATAATTTTTGTGGCTATGGTATCTTTGGGACTTCTATGCATACCATTACATCATCTGCAAATAAAGATATGTTCAACTCTTCTTTCCCTATATGAATACCTTTTATATTATTCTCTTTTATTATTACATTGGTTAGGACTTCCAGCACTATATTGAAAAGGAGTGGAGAAAGTGGGCAGCCTTGTCTTGTACTAGTTTTTAATGGAAAAGCTTTCAGCATTTCCCCATTCAGTAGAATGTTAGCTATAGGATTTTCATAGATGGCTTTTATTGTGTTGAGAAATGACATTTTTATGCCAATTTTACTAGTAGTCTTAATCATGAAGCGATGTTGTATTTTGTCCAATTCTTTTTCTGCATCAATAGAAGTGATCATATGGTTTTTATCTTTTATTTGGTTAATATGGTGTATTACACTTACGGTTTTGTGTATGTTGAACTACCCTTGCACCCTTGGAATAAGGCCTTCCTAGACATGATGCATAATCTTTTTTATGTGTCGTTAGATATGATCTGCAACTATCTTACTGAGAATTTTTACATCTACATTCATCAGAGATATTGGTCTGTAAGTTTTCTGTATTTTTTTCTCATGTCTTTATCTATTTATCTATTTTTTTTTTTTTGGAGAGTTTTTTTTTTTTTTTTTTTTTTTGCTATAGGGCGCGTGCTCTTGCCAGACAGAGAGAGACAGAGAGACAGAAAGTGAGAAATCACTCCCCAGGAGGATGGCCACGCCGCAATCCCTTCTCCTCCATTCTCCTCGCGGGATCTTGGGCACGCACGCACATGCGTCCGGCATGAGTTTAAGCCACCGGGTCCGGGATGCAAACTGCGGTCGACTACATGGGAGTCCAGCAACATAGCCATTACGCTAACTGCTGGTCCCCTCATGTCTTTATCTATTTTGAGTAGAGTGAAGGTTAACTCTTCTTTGAAAGTTTTGTAGAATTCAGAAGTGAAGTCATCAGGACCTGGGCTTTTCTTTGTTGGAAGTTTATTTATTACTGTTTCAATCTCATTGCTTGTTACAGGACTATTCAGGTTTTGTATGTCCTCCTGATTCGATCTTGGTAGATCATATGTGTCCAGGAATTTGTCTGTCTCATCCAGGTTCTCTTGTTTGTTGGCATATAGTTGCTTATAGTATCCTCTAATGATGTTTTGTATTTCTATTGTCTGTTGTAATATTGCCTGTTTCATTGCAAATTTGATTAATCTGTTTCCTCTCTCTCTTCTTAATCAGTTTAGCTAATAGTGTGTCAATCTTGTCAATCTTTTCAAAGAACCAGTTTTTGTTTTAATTTATTTTCTGTATAGTTTGTTCATTTTCTTTTTTCTTTCTTTCTTTTTTTATTTAAGAGGTTTTTGCTATAGTGTGCGTGCACTTGCCAGAAAGACAGAGAGAGACAGAGAGACAGAAAGTGAGAAATGATCCCCCGGGGGGGATGGCCATGCTACAATCCCTTCTCCATTCTCCTCTTGGGATCTTAGGCACGCACGCACACGTGCCCCATGTAAGTTTAAGCCACCGGGTCCAAGACTAGAACCATGGTTGACTACATGGAAGTTTGGCAGCGTAGTCATTACGCCATCTACTGGTCCCTAGTTTGTTCATTTTCTATTTCATTTATTTCTGCTCAAATTTTTATTATTTCTTTTCTCCTGGCATTTTTGTTGTTGTTTTTCCAAGGCCCTGAGTCATGATGCTAGATTGTCTATTTGCCATCTTTCCATCTTTTTCTTATGTGCCCTAATTGCTATAAATTTCCCTCTTATGACTCCTTTTGTGGTGTCCCATAGATTATGGAAACTCATGAACTCATTATCATTTATTTCCATAAATCTTTTTATTTCAGTCTTAATTTCTTCAGTAGCTGAGAAATCATTCAAAAGCATGTTTAGTTTCCATGTGTTTGTGTATTTTTGAGGGTTTTTCTTGAAATTAATATCAAATTTAATTCCATCATGGTCAGAGAAGTTGCTGGATATAGTTTCTATGCCTTTGAATCTGTAAGTGCTTGATTTATACTCTCTCATATGGTCAATCTTTGCAAAGGTTCCATTCAGGGGTGAGAAAAATGTATATTTTGTGGTCTTAGGGTAGAAAGTTCTATAGATGTCTGTCAAGTCCATTTAATTTATGATATCATTTAGGTCCTGTATCTCTTTGCTCAATCTTTATCTAGAAGATCTGTCTAAAGGAAATAATGGGGTATTCAGACCCCCAACAATTATAATGTTGCAACCTATTTTTCCTTTTATTTCTAGCAGTTTTTCCTTCATGTATTTGGGTGCTACTAATTTGGGGGCATAGATATTTATAAGTGTTATGTCTTCTTGATGAATTAGCCCTTTTACTACTATATAGTGCCCTTGTCTCATCTTACAGTTTTTGTCTTGAAGCCTATTTTGTCTGAAATCAGTATCGTGACCCAAGCCCTTTTTTTGATTTCTGTTTGCAATACCTTTTTCCAGCCCTTCACTTTTAGTCTATGTATGTCTTTATGCATGAGGTGCATTTCTTTTCTTGTAGGCAACAGATAGAGGGTTTCTATTTTTTTTTTTTAAATCCATTCAGCCAGTCTGTGTCTTGATCAGAGAATTTAATCTATTAACATTCTGAACTTGTCCTTATCATTAAGCTAGCCATTTTCTTGGTTGTTTTTTGTTCTCTTATTTCTGTCTGTCTGACTTTAATTTTCCTGGTATAACACTCCGTTCAGAACTTATTGAAGAGCTGGCCTGGAGTTGGTAAATTCTTTTAGGTTTTATTTATCTGAAAATTTTTTATCTTTTCTTCCCATGTGAAGGATAATCTTGCTGGGTATAGTAAGCTTGGTTGAAATTTTTTTCCATTTAACACTTTGAATATATTTCCCCATTCTTTCCTTGTCTTTATTGTTTCTGACAAGAGGTCTCATGTTAATGGGATGGGATAACCTTTGTAAGTAACTTGATGTTTCTCTCTTGCCAATTTTAGTATCTTGTATTTGTCTGTGGTTTTGGCCAATCTGGCTATGATGTGCCTTGGAGATCTTCTTGGGTTGATTCTATTTGGGGTTCTTTGTATTTCTTGGGTCTAGGTATTTGAATACCTCTCTAGGTTTGGAAAGTTTTCTTCTGGGATTTCATAGAATAGATTATCAATTCCCTTACTGTTTTCTTCACTTTCTGGGATACCAATTATCTGGATGTTTGGATGCTTAATAGTATCTAGTATTTCTCATGTCTTATTCTCATTTTGGGGGCTTATTTTCTCAGTCATTTTGATAATTTTTTCTAGGTCATAGGTTTTATCTTCTACATCTGAGATTCAATCTTCTGCATGATCTAATCTGCTTTTAATACTTTCAAGGGAGCTTTTGTAACAATTCAGTTTGATTCTTTTTTATGGTGTCCATTTCTTCTTTCAAATCATGAAAGGACATCCTCATCTCCTGGAGCTTGTTGTCTCTTTTCTCTTGCATCTCATTTAGTTTTGTCACTATAGATATTCTGAATTGTTTATCTGACATGTCCATGAATTCCATAGTATTGTCTGTGGTTGATGAGTAATTGATGTTTTCTCTTGGGGGAGAAATATTTTCTTGGTTCCTCATATTTCTTGTGCCTCTGCAATGATTTCTCATCATCAGGCGAGTTCTAGGTTTCTTCCTGAATTCTTCAAGTTAATTCCGAGTGTCCAAAGGTGAGCAGGAGGAGGTGATTAACAATCTCTCTGCTGTTCTACCTCCCTGATGTTAACCCAGAAATCTACACTATGGTCTCTGGAGTTGGATAATTCAAAGTCCTCCCAGTTTCTAGAGAACAGATAAACCTGAAGCTGAGTTGCTGAGCTTCATCTGAAGAAGAGAGACAGGGTCTTCAGGAAATGCTGAAGTCTAAGAATTCAGGGGAGTATGGCAGGGGATGAGCCACAGTCTGTCTGCTGCTTGGTGCAAACAGGCCCATCACTGGGGCGAATGTCCTGATGACACAGGGAGAGAGGAAAGAAGGGCTTCTCCAAGTCCCAATTAATACACCTGAGAGTGCAAATGTGTGTGGGGGAGGGGAATGAGCCATGTTCCTTAGCACACCTCCCAGCCACAAAAGGCTTGGCTCACCTCACCTTGCAGCAAGGTCATTGCTGGGGGCGGATGTCCTGATGGCTCAGAAGCAGGGAAAGATGGGCCTTTTCACTTTCTGTCTTTCTGTCTCTCCAGCAAGCACACATGCTTGATAGCAAAATAAATAAATAAATAAAATAAAATAAAATAAAATAAAAAAAAAATACCCAGACCTGTCACAGATGTTAGAATTAGCAGAGGAAGACATTAAAATTAAAACAGTTACTACATTTGAAATGTTCAAAAAGTTAAGTCGAGAGGCAGGAAAGATATTTATAATAAACCCAAATCATTCTTTTACAGACAAAGACTATAATATCTGAGATAAAAATACATTGAATTGGAGTAATGGCAAATTAGCTATGATAAAGAAAAGATTAGAGGGCAGGAGAGTTGAGCCCTTCTCTGAGAAGACTCCTCATGGCTACTGGGAACTAGATATTTCAGGGAACAGGAGAAATGAAGATTTTCTACTCATAATTCAGCCTCCAGCAAGCAGAGCTAGTGTGCGATCACAATAGAACAGCAAACAGATTCTAGAACACCTCTGTCTGCTTGCTCCTGAACATTGAGGCTTAACATCAAGAATTTGAAAGAAACACGCCATTCATCAGATGACAAGAAATCACCGCCGGATCACGAGAAATATGGGAAAACGAGAAAATACCTCTCCTCCACGGGAAAAGAGTAACTCTCCTTCATCCACAAGCAGTTCGGTGAAAGTCATGGAAATGTCTGATAAGGAATTTAGAGCATTCGTAATGTTGAAGCTAACAGAGATGGAAGAAAAGAGAGATAATGAACTGCTAAAGAGAAAGGAGAAAGAAGTTGCCGAGTTCCAGGAGATGAGGAAATTCTTGCAAGATCTAAAAGAGGAATTACACACTTTACAAAAGACTCAAACGGAACTGCTAGAGATGAAGTCTATAATACAAGAAGTCAAAATCTCCCTTGAAAGTATTAAAAGCAGACTAGATCATTCAGAAAATAGAATCTCAGATGTAGAAGAGAAAATGGCTGGCTTAGAAAAATCCACCACGAAGACTGAGAAAATGGCTCAAAAATTTGAGAATGATATGCAAGAAGTACTGGATACCATCAAACATCCAAATATCCGGATAATTGGCATTCCAGAAGGTGAAGAGACCCATAAGGGCATTGATAATCTATTCCATGAAATCCTGCAAGAAAACTTTCCAAACCTAGACAGGCATTCGAAGATCCAGTCCCAGGAAATACAAAGGACCCCAAATAGAATCAACCCAAGAAGATCTTCTCCAAGACACATTATAGCCAGGTTGACCAAAACCGCAGACAAAGACAAGATACTAAGATTGGCAAGAGAGAAACATCAAGTTACCTACAAAGGACATCCCATCAGGCTAACAGCAGATCTCTCATCGGAAACAATGCGAGCGAGGAGAGAATGGGAAAATATATTCAAAGTGTTACGAGAGAAGCAATTTCAGCCAAGAATACCGTACCCGGCAAGATTATCTTTCAGGTGGGAAGAAAAGACAAGAACATTCTCAGATAAACAAAACCTGAAAGAATTTACCAGCACCAGACCAGATCTCCAAGAAGTTCTCAAGGGTGTGCTGTATCAAGAAAATTAAACACAGACACACGGAAATAAGAGTCCAAAAACTATGAAAGTGGCCAACTTAATCATAGGGACAAGTCTGGAGTTGAATATTATATCCCAGAATTTAATCAGGAAAATTGAACCAGAACAGAAGATAAAAGTACATGGAACTGATAGGTTCATGCACCTTCCATTTGAACAGAATCCTAACTTGTTTCCTGGCTTTAAGCAAAGTTCCTTGGCATTTCTTTGAGTTAAGTTAAAACTGGTTTTCTTAGTAGTAATGAGTGAACTCACCACTGAAAGTAGTTAGATTATGTAGGAAATTGTGTGATCAATGCAATGTGGGTGGGAAGGGAATGAAGGACAATTGTAGACACCGGAGGTGGTGTGAGAGGAGGGTGGGAAGGGACAGAGGGTCAGAAAGAGGGGTGGAAGTAATTCTAGGAACTAGTAATGGAAAATTTTTTGTAATGTGCATGATTGTATCACTATGCAGTGTGTACTGGATGGGAGATTGCATTTTGTGTGCTGTGATGAAGCTTAGGGAAGGAATGTAAATTGAGTTACAAAAAAAAAGTTTCAGAAAAAAAATATATATATATTCAATGACCGCAGTAGGATATGTAGCCACAGCTAGGTGCTACTTTATAGGATGCGTAAAGTAAGACTTGTATTCATGGAAATGTGGGTATCACCTGTGTTTGCTATGAGGGTATTTGGATTGATTAGGGTCTTTGGCGATACAATAAAATGTGAGGAGAAAACAGTATAGAAAGCAAACATAGATACCAGAGACTGTGGGAGGAGAGTGGGAGATGGCAGAGGGTAAGAGATAGAGAATCAAGGATGGGGGGAAAAAAAGCAAAACATTCAGAAGACAAGAAATGGAAGATCATTTACTGACAATAACATGTTTGTTGATGTGCTTGATTGAGACAATATATAGTGTACTTTGGATGGAAAATCTCATTTTGTATGCTGTAATGATGTTCAGTGAATGAATGCAAATAAATAAATTGAAAAAAAAATAAAGAAAGAAAAGATTAGAGAACTGGAAGTAGCATCAATGGAAATTAGTCTTGAAAAAGACTATAAAGCAACTTCACCTAACTGACATTTGTAGTACACTCTAATAACAGAATTCATATACTTTTTTTTTTTTTTTTTTGGAGAGGTTTTCGCTATAGGGTGCGTACGCTAGACAAACAGAGACACAGAGACAGAAAGCGAGAAATCACCCCCTGGGGGGATGGTCACGCTGCAATCCCTTCTCCTCCATTCTCCTCTCGGGATCTTGGGCACGCACGCACACGTGCCCGGCGTGAGTTTTAAGCCACCAGGTCTGGGATGCGAACCGCGGTTGACTACGTGGGAGTCCAGCGACATAGCCATTACGCTAACTGCTGGTTCCCAGAATTCATATACTTTTCAGGTGCATGTAGAACCTTTACTAAGACCAGATTTGGTGCCTCAAAACAAGTGCCAAATTTGAAAGAATCTAAGTCATACAAAAAATTGTCTCTGGCCACAGTGGAATTATATTATTAATAGAAACCAATAACATGCCTAGAATTTAGTATGTTTCCTCTTCCTTCCCCTGAGTCTCAAACCCTCTCTGGCCACATTTGTCTTTCATTTTAGGTTTAAGATTAAAAGGTCCCATTATCCAGTCAGTTACTTAAATCTGAAGTTCTTAATTCTTCCTGCTCCTTCATTTACTTATGCAACAAATCTCTAAATTCTGTCTACTTTCTTTTTTTTTCAGATTGTTTCTCAAGTCTCTTTCCTCCTCTCTGCCTCTATTAATGCATGCTCAGTTCAGAATGTTACCATTTCTTTCAGGGAACTTGCACTAGCCACTTAACTGGGTCCTCTGCCTCCCATCTTTCCCTCCTTAACAGATGCTGGAAAGAAAGGAAAAAAAGAAAGGAAAGGAAAGGAGAGGAGAGGAGAGGAGAGGAGAGGAGAGGAGAGGAGAGGAGAGGAAAGGAAAGGAAAAAAAAGAAAGGAAAGGAAAGAGAGAATCACATAGAAAGTGAGGGTAGTCAACAATATGCCACATTCTTATAGTTTTTCAACATTGATTACATAACTATTTTTTTAAAGAATTATTTTATTTAACTTTATTCATTTTTATTATTTTAATGTTTCCAGACACACACAAACACACATAGAGACAGAGAGAGAAAAAGTGAAAAAGCAAGCCTCTAGGTCCAGGACTGAACCATCGTCAGCCATGTGGGAGTCTAGCGCCCTTAACCACCATGCCACCAGCCAGCTCCCCTGCCTGCCCTTTTTTTAAAGCAAGATTTTTGCTATAGGGAGTGTGCACTTGCTGAAGAGACAGAAAGACAGAGAGACAGAAAGCTAGAAATTATCCCCCAGGGGAAATGGCCATGCTACAATCCCTTCTCCTCCATTGTCCTCTCAGGATCTTCTATACATCCTCCCTCCCAGATTTAGGTAATTGCTAATCTACTCTCTATTTATAAATATTCTGGATGTTTTATATACTTGAAGTCACATATACTATGTGCCTTTTATATTTGGCTTCTTTCATAAATGTAGTATGAATGTTTCAAGCTTCATCTGTTAATATATCGGACTGATCCATGTATCAGTACTTTATAGCTTTTTTATTGCCGAATGAAATTCTATTGCATGGCTCTACTAGTTTGTTTATCCATTTACCTTTTTTTTTTGAGAGATTTTTTGCTATAGGGCGCGTGCGCTCGCCAGACAGACAGAGAGAGACATAGAGACAGAAAGCGAGAAATCACCCCTCAGGGGGAATGGTCACGCCGCAATCCCTTCTCCTCCATTCTCCGCTGGGGATCTTGGGCATGCACGCACACGTGCCCAGCGTGAGTTTTAAGCCACCAGGTCCGGGATGCGAACCACGGTCGACTACGTGGGAGTCCAGCGACATAGCCATTACGCTAACTGCTGGTTCCCTGCATTTACCTTTTTAAAAAAGAATTATTTACCTAATTTTATTCATTATTATTATTATTATTATTATTATTATTTAGAGAGAGATTTTTGCTATAGGGAATGTGCTCTCTCCAGAGAAACAGAGAGAGACGGAGAGACAAAAAGCTAAAAATCATGCCCCAGGGGGAATGGCCATGCTATAATCCCTTGTTCATTCTCTTCTCAGGATCTTGAGTATGCATGCACATGTGTCCAGCGTGAGTTTCAAGTTGCCAGGTCCAGGACTTGAACTATAGTTGACCATGTGGGAGTCCAGCACCTTAACTCCTATGCCACCTACTGGCCCCTATTATTATTATTTTTTAATTTGCTGTAGGGCACTTGAGTTTACCAGAGAAAGAGAAAGAGAGCAAGAAAGCAAGCTACTCGGGACCAGCAGTTAGCGTAATGGCTATGTTGCTGGACTCCCACGTAGTCGACCGCGGTTTGTGTCCCGGACCCGGTGGCTTAAAACTCATGCCGGGCGCGTGTGCGTGCATGCCCAAGATCCCGAGAGGAGAACGGAGGAGAAGGGATTGCGGCGTGGCCAACCCCCCTGGGGGGTGATTTCTTGCTTTCTGTCTCTCTGTCTCTCTGGCGAGCGCACGCGCCCTATAGCAAAATAAAACCTCTCCAAAAAAGAAAGCAAGCTACTAGGTCCAGGACTTGAACCGTGGTCAGCCATGTTGCAGTCCAGTGCTTTAAGCACCATGCCGCCTGCTGGACACCCTCCCCACCACCCACCATTTACTTGGTAATAGATATTTAAGTTGCTTCTAGTTTTCAGCCATCACAATTAAGGCTGTTGTGAACATCCATGTCCATTCTTTATATGGATATATGCTTTTATTTCTCTTTGTTGTAAATCTATCAGTGGAACAGCTGGTAATAGTGGTAACTCTGTCTAAAGTGCTTGATAGTCTTTGTTTGAAGGTTAAGAAGGTTTTTGTTTGTTTTGGGGGCAATAACTTACTTGCATTGAGAGAAGTTCATCCTTTTATCCTTTCATCATTTGAGTTTTTTAATGTATAAGGCAGGCTTTTATATACAAGACAAAAAAAAAAAACAAAGACACTTCAAGCTACTTTTGCTTAATTAATGTGAAATGTATTAGAGGTATCTAGTTTTAAAAATTAGTTTGTATTAAACTTTTACTCTTAGCTTTAACTCTTATCATTTTATTTATAAATATGATATGTTTTATAACTTAAATTTAGCCTACATACAGTAGGTTAAATTCTTTAAATATTTATTTTATTAACTTGATAAAATTCTTAAATATTTCAAAGTACAACTACAAATGTAATGTATTTGATTCTCTAAAGCACTTCAAACACTAAACGAGCAAGCTTACAAATCTAATAAACCAATATTTCTAAGCACTTAAACTCTGTTTACAAATCTAGTAACTCAAAAGTTATAGATTTAGTACTTTAGATTCTCTGGAAAATTCAAACACAGTTTAAAACATAATCAATTCAGCTTTTACACATCTCAAATTTAAATTCCCAATCTACCATCAATTAAATTCTTTTAAACATTTCAAATTAAAGACACAAGTCTAAATTCAACATTTCAAATACCTCATATTTCAAAGGAAATACACCCAATATGTCAAAGGAAATTCACCCAAATTGCCAAGATGACTTAAAAATAACTTACTCTTGTATTCTACACAAAAAATGCCATATATTAGGTTTGAGTTACTTCTTCAGTCTTCTTTGGAGTCTGCATAAGGTTGGCTTACAGAAAATTCAGCAAAAGTGAAGAATCATAAATAATACTTTGTACATGCTTAACATTTTAAGTTAAGTGTTTTCTTTTTTCTTTCTTTCTTTATTTAATTAAAGTACAAATTTATTTTGGTGCAAAAACTTTTTAAAATTTATACATAGTTTTCCCATTACATGTATTTCCATGAGCTTTTTATGTGTGTGTGTATATATGTATATGTATATGTATATGTATATCTATAGATATAGATATCTATCTATCTATCTATCCATCTATCTATATTTTACCCCTATTTCCGACCCTCTGCCCTTTCCCACCCTCCTCCCACACTATCTCTGGTGTCTATAGTTGTTTTTCATCCCTTTCCCCTCCACATTTTATTGATCACACAATTTCTTAAATAATCTAACTACTTTTAATAGCAAGTTCAGGTGGTAATTTCAAGAAAAGCAGTTTTAACTTTAATAAATCAAAGAAATGCTAAGGAACTTTGCTTAAAACTTAAAAGCCAGGCAACAGGTTAAGGTTCTGTTCAAATAGTAGGTACGTGAACCTATCGACAGCTCAAGACAGGACAAAAATCCTTAAAACTGGAAAACAAAGCCTAGAAGAAAATCAGCAATGTTTTAGTCAAAAGTTATAAAATGCTATTTCACCAGTTCAGTCTCACGTATTTAATCTGTCTTCTGTTGTGGTTCAATCTTCTCGATTAAATTCTGGGATATAATATTCAACTCTAGACTTGTCCCTATGATTAAGTTGGCCATTTTCTTAGTTTTTGAACTCTTATTTCTGTGTGTCTGCATTTAATTTTCCTGGTATAGCATTCCCTTGAGAACTTCTTAGAGTTCTGGTCTGGTGCTGGTAAATTCTTTCAGGTTTTGTTTATCTGAGAATATTCTTGTCTTTTCGTCCCATACAAAGGATAATCTTGCTGGGTTCGGTATTCTTGGCTGAAATTGCTTTCCCCTTAACACTTTGAATATATTTTCCCATTCTTTCCTTGCTCGCATTGTTTCTGATGAGAGGTCTGCTGTTAGCCTGGTGGGATATCCTTGGTAGGTAACTTGCCGTTTTTCTCTTGCCAATTTTAGTATCTTGTCTTTGTCTGTGGTTTTGCTCAATCTGGCTATAATGTGTCTTGGAGAAGATCTTCTTGGGTTGATTCTATTTGGGGTCCTTTCTATTTCTTGGGACTGGATCTTTGAGTGCCTCTCTAGGTTTGGAAAGTTTTCTTGCAGGATTTCATGGAATAGATTATCAATGTCCTTATGAGTCTCTTTGCCTTCTGAGATACCAGTTATACAGATGTTTGGATGTTTGATGGTTTCTAGTATTTTTCGTATAATATTCTCTTTTTTTTTTGGCAATTTTCTCAGTCTTTGTGGTAGATTTTTCTAGGCCAGCAATTTTCTCTTCTACTTCTGAGATTCTATTTTCCGTATGATCAAGTCTGCTTTTAATACTTTCAAGGGAGATTTTGACTTCCTGTATTATAGCCTTCGTCTCTAACAGGTCCATTTGATTCTTTTGTAAAGTGTGTAATTCTTTTTTTAGATCTTGCAAGAATTTCCTCACCTCCTGGAACTCATCAGCTCCTTTCTCTTACCTCTTCCACAATTCATTGTCTCTCTTCTCTTCCATCTCTGTTAGCTTTGCCATTATGAACATTCTAAATTCTTTATCAGACATTTCCCTGATTTCCATTGAACTGTTTGTGGATGAAGAGGAGTTATTCTTTTCCCTTGGAGGAGAGGTGTTTTCTTGCTTTCCCATATTACTTGTGGCCCTGCAGTGATTTTTAGTCATTTGATGGATGCTGTGTTTCTTCCTAATTCTTGAAGTTCAATCTGGGTGTTCAGGAGTGTGCAGAAGGAGGTGATTTGGAATCTCTTTGCTGTTTTGTTCGTATCCCTTTGTGCAGCAGATTCAGTGGATACGGAGGAATATGTTAACCCTAATAGTATTTGGATGCTTGGCTATGGTTCCCTTAGATCTGCCTAGAAACACAGTGAATGGAGATTGAGGAGCAGAGTTATGAGATAAAATAAAAAGAAAAGGAAACAGAGAGAGAGGGAAAAAAAGAAAAACAAACAGAAACAAAGAAACAGAAAAAGAAGAAAAAATTAAAAACAATAAAATTGTTTTTAAAATAAAAAGCAAAACAAAACAAAACAAAAACTGTGCAGTGCGCTTGCACACTGTGCAAAATCACTAGTTCTCAGGAGCCATAGAGGAGTCTTCTTCTGAAGGCCTGCCCCTTGCAGGGAAAGGGGATTATTAGCAAGATAAAGGAGGGGCTGAAAGCCAAGAGAATATTTTACCTTAAAAAATTTTAAAAAGGAAAAATTACAAAAAAATGAGAAGACAGAGACAGAGGCAGAGAGAGACAGAGACAGAGAGAAGGCTAGAGGGGCTCCCTACCACTTTAGTTTTGGAGGCTGGAGGCTGAATTATCAGTAGAAAATCTTCATTTCTCTTTTTCCCCTGAAATCACTAGTTCTCAGGAGCCATGGAAGAGTCTTCTTCTGAATACCTGCCTCTTGCCTCTCCCAGGTCATGGTTTCTAATATCATTTTCCAAGAAAGGGAACCAGGGCTCCTTGGAGAAAGAGCTGATTCTTGGACTATGACAGGAATATGCAAGATGGTCCTGGAGCATCTGGTAGTAGAAAGTAAGAAAGAGAAAATAACAATGGTAATGACACCAACAATGATTGGAGTAAGTCAAAGGAGTATAGGAATCAATTACAATTTGAGCAACAAAATAAAGTAGTATTGGATTGTAGACTAAAGTATAAAATAAACACTATGAAACCATACTGACATAAAAGGATTGAGTAATAAATATATGGTAGAAAATAGACAAATCTCCCATGCAGAAGAATTTCAGATAATTTATGTGGCTACTCTTCCTCAAGGAGAGGGACATAATTCTTCATCTCTTAGGTGTAGACTGCTTGTGGTGACTTTCTTCTAAGGAGAATGGTCTGGAAAGGGTGAAAAAGAACTTTCCAGTGGAGAAACTTGACAAATACTACTTCTGCCAGGTGATCAAAGTCAACATCAATAGTCATAAATTAACTTGATAATATGTACTCATGATATGATGTGATGAAAATGGTCCCTTACTCCTGTGAGCTTCCTCCCAATAACCCATCTCCCAGTCTAATCACAAAAAAAGCATCAAACAAATTCTCGTAATGCAGCATCCTATAAAACCTAGGACCAACATTCCTCAAAGCTGTCAAGATCATTAAAAACAAATAAAGTCTAAAAAACTGTCACAGCCAAGAGGAGCCTAAGAAGACCTAACAACTTAAAATTAAGGAAATCTGAATACATTATGGCTACCAGTTAATAACACTGCCTCACTATTGGTTCCTTAATTGTGACAGATGTACCAAATTAATATGAGAACTTTGTACTATTGACTTTTCTGTAAATTGAAAATGATACTTAAAAAATAAAGTCTATTTTTTGGGGGGACCAGCAGTTGGTGTAATGGCTATGTCGCTGGACTCCCATGTAGTCAACCACAGTTGGAGTCCTGGACCCTGAGCGCATGCGTGTGTGTGTGCCCAAGATCCCGAGAGGAGAATGGAGGAGAAGGGGTTGTAGTGTGGCTCCCCCCCGCCCCCGGGGGTGATTTCTTGCTTTCTGTTCCTCTGTCTCTCTGTCTTTCTGGTGAGTGCATGTGTCCTAGAGCAAAAACTTCTCCAAAATAAAATAAAATAGAGTCTATTTTTAAAAATCAGTTGCACATATTCGTATGGCACTATTTCTGGGTTCTGTATTTGTTGCATTGATCAGTTTGGCTATCCATCTGCCAAAACCACATTATCTGGATTACTGTGTGGAATTGTCAGGGATGGGGGTATAACTATGTAGAAGGCCTTAATATTGGGGTAGCGCTCAGCATGCCTGGGGCCTGTTGGTAGGTTTTACAGAAGGAATGGAGAATGTTAGTTAACCTAATAATTCAGTTAAGTGAAAGTTGCTTACAAAATTATTTCTTATTTTTACTTCTGTGTTTCTTCTCTGAGTTGAAAGGATATGTACTCATCTGAATAAACACCTATGTACTTGGAGATGTGGGACAGCTGCATATTTACAGATTTGGGTTATTTGGATTATAATTGTATCCAGGTTCACCTTTTCTTCTTCTTCTTCTTCTTCTTCTTCTCTTTCTCCTCCTCCTCCTCCTCCTCCTCCTTCTTTTTTGAGAGAGATTTTTGCTATAGGGCCCGTATGCTTGCCACCAGAAAGACAGAAAGCAAGAAATCACTCTCCAGGGGGATGGCTACACCAAAATCCCCTCTCCTCTTGGGATTTTGGGCATGCATTCACATGTGCCTGGTGTGAGTTTCAAGCTGCCGGGTCTGGGACTCAACTGTGGTTGACTACGTGGGAGTCCAGTGAACTGACCCCTTCACATTTTCTTCTAAAATTTGACTTTGGACCAAGAAAATCCTCAAGCCCATGCCTTTCAGCGGGAATTTAATTTGTTTCATAACCTAGTGACTTGTTTCTACCCTCAACTAGTCTGCAACTGACTAACAAAAGGTTATTTAACCTTCTCTCCACAGACTCTGTTAGGCTGATGGGGCCCATAGATTTATTTTTAGGATAATGTTCTAAAATCTATTTCATAAAATACATAAGATCACAAAAGAAACCAATTATTGAAATTACAGTTATCAAAATATTAAAATAAATGCATAGTATATTTGTTTCTAATTAATAGATTAAACATCATGGTCCAGTGATGTATTTAATTACTACCATTACTTCAAAGTAATAATGAATAAAAAATAATATTTTAAAATATTTGCTATACGGGACCAGCAGTTAGCATAATGGCTATGTCGCTGGACTCCCATGTAGTCGACCGTGGTTCGAGTCCTGGACCCAGTGGCTTAAAACTCACGCCGGGTGTGTGTGCGTGCGTGCCCAAGATCCTGAGAGGAGAATGGAGGAGAAGGGATTGTGGCGTGGCCATCCCCCCTGGGGGGGTGATTTATCACTTTCTGTCTCTCTGTCTCTCTGTCTGTCTGGCGAGTGCACGCGCCCTATGGCAAAAACCTCTTCAAAAAAAAAAATATTTGCAACACCATAAAGTTAATTGAAAAATTGGTATTGCTGCTGCTGCTATGACTTATTTATTTATAAATTTATTTATTTATTTATAAATGAAGGAAAGCTAGTCTTCAATTAAAGGCTAATAACAATAAAGATACAATTTTTTTCCTCCATCTGCGTTCATAAAGCTATGAGGAAAATGGTATCCATCTTAACAGCTTAATGGTATCCATCGCTGTTCTGATAGATTTCACACTCGTTTTGTGGTTTGTTGTTGTTTTTTCTTCTGACCAGAGGGTGTAGCATGTGCACTCACTAGGGGTAGAGAGGGAATGTGACAGAGCATCACTGTTCCCCATGGGGAATGGTCATACCACAATATTTTCTCCTTCGCTTCTTCCTCCTGTTAGGATTTTGGGCATACATGCATGTTCACCCAGCATGTTTCTCAAGCCACCAGTCTGGGACTTGAACCGTGCAGTTAGTTATGTGGGATCCAGCCACCTTAACCAACATGCCACAGGCTGGTCTTCTCCCTCTTTTATTTTCATTGCCAGAGGTCACATGTACCAGCCAGAAAGAAACACAAAGATAAAGAGGGAGAGGGAGAAAACACTCCCCAAAGAAGGGTGGTTCATGTTGCAATTCCTTTTCCTCCATTTCTACAACCTGTTAGGATTTTAGGCACACATGCACACGTGCTCTGTGTGCCTGGAGTGTTTTATTTCAAGCTGCTGAGGTGAGATTCAACCTGCAGTAGGCCATGTGGGATCTGATTCCTTTAACCACTAGGTTATGGGGCCAGCCCGTGTTTTATTTTTGATTAGTCTCATCTACCGCCATTTTCTGTTCCTTTTTGTTATGCCCTCAGGGGCAGGCTTTGTGAGGTGATTGAGTGGGGCAAGGGCTATCTGTGAGTACAGAGCTCAGTTACTGGAACTGCTACTTGTCACCCTGGCCCCAGTTCTTGCTTCTCTTTCCCACACTTGGTGCTCTGCCTTCCCAGACCCAGTCTGCTCTTGCAAGCAACCCCAGCCAGAAAAGCAACCCTTGTCACAAGGTGCTTAGTTTCTACACTGGTTTCCCTCTGTGCTTTGCTGGTCTGTTTATGAGACCTACTTATGGCTAGTTGTTCTCTTTCGTGAACCTGAAAATTGTCATGTTGGGAAAAGTGTTTTGTTTCAGCTTTAGTTATCCTGAATCTGGGCAGGCCCTTTGGATTATGTGAGAATTCAAATTGTTTTTCAGTTTCAACTCCTATAGATCCTGGAAGATAAAAAACAAACAAACAAACAGACAAAAAACCCACACATTCAACTGTTATTCATAAAACAGAATATTAAAGACTTTTTTTTTAAAGAAAGATTTTTGCTATAGGGCGTGTGTACTCACTGGAGAGACACAAAGAGACAGAAAGTGAGAAATCACCACCCCGGGGGATGGCCAAATCTCAACCCCTTCTCCTCACTTCTCCACTTGGGATTTTGGACACGCACAAATACAAGCCCGGTGTGAATTTCATGCCACCGAGTGCAGGAGTCGAACCACAATCGACCACGTGGGAGTCCAGCCATGTAACTATTTTGCCATCTGCTGGTCCCTGAAGACTTTCTTATGGAAAAGGAGTATTTGCAGATATAAGTAATATACAAGGAGACTTCAAAAAAGTCTGTGGGAAAAAGGAATTAAAGTTCAGATATCAGTGGAAAATTTTTTTTGAAGTCTGTGTGTAGTTTTCACAATGCACATTTTCCATGAACTTTTGAAGACCCCCAAATATTGTTGGTACTGTGAAGCTAAACAATGAAGGCAACTATCTTATTAAAATGGGGTGACTATTTGGCGTCTGCAGCATTTTTCTCTGTTAACTTCCAATGCCTGGAGACAGGCAGTCCAGTGGAACTTGGTGGTGAGAATTCGATGTGTCTTCAGCCTTGGCGACACTGCTGTTTCCTTAGTGCTTTCTTGCTGTGAGACTCTTGTTGATTTCGGCCCTAGAGGTTGAGGGCAGAGCTGGTCTGGTTCTCCTGATGAGGTCCCAGGGGACGGGGCGTGGACTGGATTCTGGCCAAGGCCATTTATTCTTTTTTTTTTTTTTTTTTGAGAGGTTTTTGCCATAGGGCGCATGCGCTGGCCAGACAGACAGAGAGAGACAGAGAGACAGAAAGCGAGAAATCACCCCCCAGGGGAGATGGCCACGCTGCAATCCCTTCTCCTTCATTCTCCTCTCGGGATCTTGGGCACGCACACACACGTGCCCGGCGTGAGTTTTAAGCCACCAGGTCCGGGACTCGAACCGCGGTCGACTATGTGGGAGTCCAGCGACATAGCCATTACGCTAACTGCTGGTCCCAAGGCCATTTATTCTTGAAGAAATTAGAAACCTATGGGGGTATTGCTGTGCTTATTCAGAAGTATGGAATAAACGACTATGTCATAGGGCCAGGAAGTTTATCTCAGTCTAGACAAACTTTCACTTTTATAGGTCTATGGAGGTGATAACATTGAAGGCCAGGAGAGGAGAAATGACTGGTAGGAGAGAAAGAGAGATCGATAAGGCAAGTTTCTATCCAGCAAAGGTGGTTTGTATGTGGAGTTAGCTTTATTGCCCTGCATTTTCTCTTACAGAGCTTTCTTTTTTTAAATTAAAATGTACAGAAAAATACAGTTAATTATATAATAAGTGTCTCTGTACCCACTACTCAGATGAGACAAACATTACAGATAGGTGAGGAGAGAGGGTCTCGTGAAAAGTGGTACTGACCCAATGAAGATATCCACAGAGAAGGTGTCCCTGTTAGCCGTCTTTCTGGCCCAGAGAATGTGAAATCACCAAGCCAGGTTAGGTCTGGTCTATTCTTTTCCTCTACTCCCTGCCAAGTGCCCGCCACCTATGGGGAGAACAAAGCAGCAGTTAATGGTGGAAGAGGAAGCCAGGGAGAGTAGAGAGCAGAAGGCCCTGCCTTCCTTTCCTACTGCAGGCTTCCGGGCCCCCGATGGTGGAGGACAGAAGAGTTGCTACTACCGGAAGTTGTACGTGTTGGTTAGTTCAGGGGGGAATGCCTTCTAATTGCTAAACTGAGACTGTGCTTGTGACTTATAACGACTGGGAGCCTTCTCCATGATCTAAGAATGAACAGAACAGAAAAACCATGTTTTCCCTCAGGAGCGGGGAAGGTGATCCTCACTGAATCAATGTTTAAAGGCAGCAGTGGGAGACAAAGTCAAGTTGGGTTTTGATCGCCAGGCTCCATGCTTACTTCACAGCCACATGGAAAACGTTGAACCAAATCCAAGGCCCTGCTGACATCAAGCAAACTATAATTTTAGATGCTAAGAAGGAAAACATGGCCACATACGATACATCGAAATTAAAGCAAAAATCCAAAAATGATTCACTAAAGATAGGATCAGTATTACTCATTTTCCTGTTGCATCCTCAGGCTTCAGTGCACCTCAGCATGATAATGTCACTGACCCTTATTTAAAATTTTGATATTTTGTGCATTATGAATTTTTTTTTTCATTACAGTATTATTTATCTTTTCTTTATTTGCCAGGTGTGTATGCTTACCAGAGAGAGAGAGAGACAGAAAGAGAGGGAGAAAGCACTCCCCAAAGGAGGCCGGTTATGCCACCCACAATCCCATCTCTCTTTCTTCATCCTGTCAGGATTTTGGTCATGCATGCACACTCTTAGTAATCTGGAAGAGATAGGGATAGGGGAAAACATAAGAAGAAAAAATGAAACATGATCTTTTTGCCTCTTTTCTTGCCCATGTAATTGCAGTTGGAAAAAATAGCTGCATCCATTTCCCAAACAGGGATCTATTTAAAGTACTTGCTGGAAAATATCAGAGATGGTCTAATTGATAGCTCAAGACAACACTGAAGAGGGAGCTCTAGTCTTCTCTTTGAAAAGATTCCAGCTTACTGGCTGGGATGACAAAAGTCCACAATAAACAGCTAAATTGGTGTTTATGATTCTGTTGATATTAAAGTATGAAACGAAAATCTTGTCATGTTGATTTCCTCGTTTCTGCCATTTAAAGCAATTCCCTCTAGTACCAATGAAAGTGTAAAAAGAGATTTATGACACTTGTGTGTAATATAATATCTGGTATATAGCTCTCTCTCATTTTCATCATCTTACTTAATTCTCATAATATTTCTCACTCAGTATTCAAAACTACCACAAGGAGCAGGCAGGGGAGGTGTTGCCCCATTTTATGGAAAGGCATCAGCCTCATTTTTCAGACAAGGCTGACCCAAGTAACAGGACAACTTGCTACATAATAGGAACCAGAACTCTGTTCTTTTGACTTCAAGGACGGTCACACAGAGCAGTATGCCTCTGAGGACATGGAGAGACACTGTAAGTGGCCATGTTTGAAGGATTGCAGCTATAATCTGAGCCGGTTAGCAGCTGATCTCCCTGAGGCTATATTCAGTCTCCTAATGCTATTTCATATTAAACAGGTTTGGGAGTGAGTCACTCGGCTGGCACAGACCAGCAAAGTGATTGCTTCAGCCCTGCTTGGAAACTCTGGGTCCTCCCTTTGCCTGCGGGTAGCAAACTCAATGCAAACCTCAGCTATAATCTTGCAGATGCTTTGGGGCTGACTTTGTGTTTCACTGGTATAATTTCAGGCTTCATTTAGCATTCACTGTTTTCCCCTTCCATGCTCACAGGATTCGGTACAGAATTCTCTTACGATGACACCCTCAGTCTATACACATTTTCCTTTGTTTAGGTGATCTTGGAGTAGAAAAGAAGACACGCCCTGCCCAGGGAGATCTTAGTCAAAAAGAGAAAAGAAGTCTTCAATAGCTCAGATGGGCTGTTGCTTGACACTCAGGTAGGCCTTAGGGGTGACAAAATTTCAATTGTTTGAAGAGGGAATTTGGGTTTCTGCTTCCTTCTCTCTAGGACTGAGCCATAGGTTGCCCTTGGTAATTGGTTTGGAGCTGTAAAACTGTTCTCCTAATTTCTACTGGCTTCACTGCTGAAGGGCACCTGACTATCCTTGAGCTAGAGGTCAATCGGGTGACTTCTCCCTTTGTTGCTGCTCCCCCATGTCCTGATGGAGGTCTGACACAGAACTTGCAATGTTTTATTGTGTTATTTTGTGTCAAACGTCTGTTTACCCTATTTTACCTTGAGCACAAAGACAGTAGAGACCATGTATTATTTTGTAGTCCTCCAAAGTTGGGCTACCTTGTGGCCAATTTCATTGTAATGTGGTACCCAAGAATAAAACAATTCCAGTGTCAGGAAAATTCACTTGCCATATAACACACACACACACACACAATCAGCGATATTCTAGTTCTTCTGGCCTCCTTCACCGATGTGTCTCAAGTCCACTTGTTGACCCACCTACTCCCAATTTTCACCCTAACTCTAGCCTTATTCACTGTATTCCCTTTCTTTCTCTCTTTTCTCCTCTCTTCACCATCCCAAGACCTCCACATCTTACTTTTATTTCTGGATCAATTCTTTATGTTTTGGTCTCCCTTGACTTCTTTTTTAAATTAACCATAGAGCATATGCACTCACTAGAAAGAGAGAGACAGAAAAACAGGGGAAATTAAAATAAACAAATAAAGTTAAATAAAATCATTCTTTCTTCTTAAGAATGATTTTATTTAGCTTTATTTATCCTTTTATTTTTTTAAAAAATTTGACCAGAGAGGGACAGAATAAAAGAGAGAGAGAGAGAAAGTGAGAAAGTAAGCTGCCAGGTCTGGGACTCAGACTGCAGTCGGCCATGTGGGAGTCCAACGCCCTTAACCACTACGCCACCTGCTGGCCCCAATAAAATAATTCTTTTAAAACAACAAAAAAGAAAGATAGAAAGAGGGAGAAAGCACCTCCTCCCCCCATGGGGTGTGGTCATACTGCAATCCTTTCTCCTCCATTTCTCCAACCTGTAGGGATTTGGGGCATGTGTGCACAGGCACCCAGCATGTTTTTTTTTTTTTTTTTTTTTAGAGGTTTTTGCTGTAGGGCGCATGCTCCTGCCAGACAGACAGAGAGAGACAGAGAGACAGAAAGCGAGAAATCACCCCCCAGGGGGGATGGCCACACCGCAATCCCTTCTCCTCCATTTTCCTCTCGGGATCTTGGGCACGCACGCACACGCACCCGGTGTGAGTTTAAGCCACCAGGTCCGAGACTCGAACCGCGGTCGACTACGTGGGAGTCCAGCGACATAGCCATTAAGCTAACAGCATGTTTTTCAAGCTGCCTGGTTGAGGTTTCATACTGCATGGTCAGCCATGTGGGATCCAACTCCCTTAACCACTAGGCTACAGGGCCGGCCCTGCTGGGATTTCTTTCCATACTTTCCACTCATTTTTCCTGACTAGTACCACAAAGCTCCAGAAATGGAATACACAAAGAAACCTTAAAAGGGCTAGGAGTGTTGATAAAAGGGGAGGAAGAGGCTGTGAAAACATATATGTTAATAGTCTTGTCCTCATATTTATCTTTGCTTCTGAGGAAAGCAAAGCTCCATGTTCAGCACATGTTAGTTTTCTAGTAACTGATGATGAATGGGTCAAGAATAAGTAACCTTTACTACAACATATAATCAAAGCTATTCTTATGAGTGCCAACCCTTTCAATAGTTTTAGTCTCACACACATCGGGGGGGTTGGACATAAATTTTTGGCTGCTTTTAAACTTACAAGTGGAGGTGCTGGTGACCTGAAGCTAATCTCCATCATAGAGGAGGCTAATCTCTTTTAAGCCCACTTGTGCCCAGTGCCTAAATCACTGGCATCCTAGTGGTGTGGGAGGGTGAAAAGCCTTGTGTTTGTAGGTCAGTCAGGTAGATCGGGCTTACTTCATGCCTTGATCCTGCCGACTCTGTTCCCTGAGGCTGGGCCTGTGCTCCTATTCCCCTGTGCCTCAGTGAACATCATCTACTCAGTGCCCCCGACTGTTTATCCCAGTTCTTGAATGGGCTCTTGCTGTGGCTCCAAATTCCCAAGTCTATCGCATTTGGCTCAGATTTTTGTCTTTTATTGTTTGCCCCCTTTTGAGCTCACCTCTCCCATATCTATGGTGTTACTGCCCTATATTCCGATTCCTTTTTACAATCACTTAACAATCTCTTTCCTAACCCTTGCCTGGATACAATCTTTAACAGCTGTTTTTTTTCTAGAAGATTCTGGATCTCAGTTCTAGATAGCCATGACTCATAGGGGAGAAGTAAGTGGAAAATGTAATGTTGCTCACCTTTGAAGAGTATAAAGCCTGCTTGTCATGGCCAAAGCTTCCTACAGAGAGATGACTTGAAGGTTAGTATCAATACACTTTGGCAAGAATATTGGATATAGTAACTCTTTATAGTTTGATGTGAAGATGTATTTCTACACTATGATAAAAGAAGACAAGTGGTAAGATTGATGGAGAGTGAGGATGAAATGGAGATAATCACTTGAAGGTATTATAAGAGATGATTCTTTTAAAATGGCCTAGCTGTAGTGGCTAGGAGCTATAGCTCCACTACTTGGGAGGCCTGACTTATTTCCAGGTTAACCTGAACATACACTACTTGGGAAGATAGGGTGGAGAACCATATTACAACAAGACCCTGTCAAAAATACCTATCTCAAAAAAAAAAAAAAAAAAAGGGACCAGCAGTTAGCGTAATGGCTATGTCGCTGGACTCCCACGTAGTCGACCGCGGTTCGAGTCCCGGACCCGGTGGCTTAAACTCACGCCAGGTGCGTGTGCGTGCGTGCCCAAGATCCCAAGAGGAGAATGGAGGAGAAGGGATTGCGGCGTGGCCATCCCCCCAGGGGGGTGATTTCTCGCTTTCTGTCTCTCTGTCTGTCTGGCGAGCGCACGCGCCCTATAGCAAAAACCTCTCCAAAAAAAAAAAAAAAAAAAAAAAAAAAAACCTATCTCTGGGCCAGCAGGTGGCATGGTGGTTAAGGTGCTAGACTCCCACATGGCTGACTGAGGTTCGAGTTCCAGACCGGGCGGCTTGCTTTCTCACTTTCCCTTTGTCTCTCTGTCTCTTTCTGGGAGTGCACATGCCCTATAGAAAACTTAAAACAAACAAATAAATAAAATAAATGAATATTTTTAAAAGAAAAAAAAATACCTATCTGTATCTCTTTCTCTTTCTCTTCCTCTTTGTCTCATAAAGGAAAAAAAAGACAAAGTATCAGGGCAGTGCTGAGAGGGGAAATATTTTTTGGATAATCAAGTTTTAAATTGTGGCACACCAACTGGTGGCATGATGGTTAAGGTGCTGGATCCCACATGGCCAATTTTGAGGTTTGAGTCCTGGACCAAGAGGCTTGAAAAGCATTCTGGGTGTTCGTGCGTGCCCAAAATCCTAAGGCGAGAATGGAGGTGAGGGGATTGTGGTGTGGCCATCGTCCAGGGGAGTGATTTCTCACTTTCCCTCTCTCTCTCTCTGGCGAGCATCCATGTCCTATGACAAAAAAATCTAAAATACTTACTATTAATAATAAAGTTTTAAATTATTTCTGAATAGGATTCCACTGTTCCAATACTGTTCAAAATCTTAACTGGGAGATGATGTACATCTTTAGCTCTTTGAAATCTAGGCAAAATTTACCTAAAGGCATCGGATGTGTTTTTGTTCAGTTTTATTAGACACTAAACATTAGTCAGAGCCTGGTAGAAAACCTCAAAATGATTTTGATAATGTAGACCTTTGAAGTGTTATTTTATTAATGGGTCTTTTATGCAGAACACTGTCATTGCTTTCATTGTTCCATTTGTAGATAGACTCTCAGGTGTTTCTACCTTTGAATGGAATGATGAAAGGTAGCGGCGGGCTGGACAATGTGCAGTAGTAAAATGCCATGCTCTGCCAGGCTGCCCACGCGAGAGGGTGCCAGGCTGGTATCTAGTGACCTCCCTGGGTATGTCCAGCATGTGTGTGCCTGTGTTCTGGGCTGGCTGACACCAGATCACAGCAGCAAGATCCTGTTGAAGGTTCATCCTCTCTCTTTCTCTCTCTCTCTGACTCTTTCAGGAAGGTGACGTAAACTAACAAACAAATGTAGTAAATGCTGGTTAAATGCTGGTTTAATGGGTAGGACTTAAGTAGGTGAGACAATAAAGGAAGATGGGAAATTAATTAGGATAAATTAGAAAGAGCCATAGTGCTCAAAAGTAGTTGTTTCTGCTTGTTTTCTTTAAAGGAGAGAACTCGAAAATGGACTGGAAATGGTTTTTGTAGGCTATTAGCATTTAAGTTGACAGAGCAGAAATAGTTCTGGGTAATGATCACCTTCAGGGTGAAGCCACAGGAGTGGAGAGCAAGTGAAGTAACCTTGGCAGGACTAGTATAAAAGAGTTCTCTGAGATCCAGTGAATGCAAAAGTAATGACCAAGGGAAGTATAGATGGCAACACTAGCCACAAAATAAGGGTAGCAGGATTTTTGTAACCAAATGAAGAGTAAGAATTTAGGGACCAGCAGTTAGCGTAATGGCTATGTCGTTGGACTCCCACGTAGTCGACCGCGGTTCGCGTCCTGGACCCGGCGGCTTAAACTCTCGCCGGGCGCGTGTGCGTGCGTGCCCAAGATCCCGAGAGGAGAATGGAGGAGAGGGGATTGCGGCGTGGCCATCCCCCCTGGGGGGTGATTTCTTGCTTTCGATCTCTCTCTCTCTCTGTCTGTCTGGCGAGCGCACGCGCCCTATAGCAAAAACCTCTCCAAAAAAAGAAAAAAAAAAAAGAATTTGGATATGCTAATGTGGATCCAGAAAGGTAAACTTGTCCTTTTCCCTAAATACCCCTTGGGTGCATGAAAAATAAACATCTTCACTCCCAGGATACTGTAGGAAAGGCAGTGTCCTTCTGCTCGGCCCAATGGAAAAGTCTTACATGGCAAGGAAGGGAGTTTCCCAATGAATGAGAGCTCCAGAGGGCCAGCAAAAAAGAATTGGATCGTCAGAAGGGAGAGTAGGAAGATGAGCCAAGGGGAGTTTGGAGGTAACGGCAGCAGACTAAGATGAAGCACCAGAGGGGCTAGCATTTAGGCAAAGCCTCCCAGCAGGGGAGATAGCTAGAGCAGTATTAACCAGTCTGGAGAGTCTGGCTGGATTTCTGGCATTAAGGGCTTCTATGCCCATGCAGAGAGGGTTCCAGGTGATATCTGAGGCGAGGGGTTGCCCAACTCATGGTCTGGTGAGCAATGAGAGGCCTCCGTCCAAGGCTCCAAATGGATACAGCATTGTAAGGCTATTTTGTGCTCCAGTGTAAGCTAGCCTCAAGTTAGGAAAGTAGAACCGATAGACCTGAATCAAAAGGAAGATAATTATTTGTGCTCCACAGCCTCTTGCGAAGAGCATCTACACACAAGTCCTGATAATTAGCCAAACCTTTCCCCACCTTGGTGACATGCCCTCATCCTTTGATGTCCTTCCCACATCCCTCCTACCCCCAAACACTGAGCCTCAACTAGAGTCCTCAGGGTTAGGAGGGATACGAATTCAGCCTTTAAACTCCTTGGCCAAACCAATTTGACCTGGTGACCATAAATAAAAAGCTTTTCGGGGCCAGGAGATAGCATAGCAGTTATGTTGTTGTACCCTCACATCACTGACTGCAATTCAAGTCCTGAACACAGTGGCTTGAAAATCACACCAGGCATATGTGCGTGCATGTCCAAGATCCTGGGAGGAGAAAGGAGGAGAAGGGATTGTGGTGTCGCCATCCCGCCTGGGGAGTTGATTTCTCACTTTCCCTCTCTCTTTCTCTCTGGTGAGTGCATGTGCTCTAAGGCAAAAAACTAAAAAAAAGAAAAGAAAAAAAAAAAAAAGAAAAAGGAAAAAAATAAAAAGAAAAGAAGAAAATAAAAAGAAAGAAATAAAAAAGAAAGAAAGAAAGCTTCTCCCAGGGGTCTATATCATGGTGGCATTGTATCTCCCTGACACACTCCTCATTGCCAGGGTGACCACACCTCACCCAGCCCTGTACTGGGCAGGAGGCCAGTCACTGGGGATTTGGATATGAAGCTGGCAACACGATCCAGCAAGGAAAAAACTGTAAACTCAGGTTTTAGGAAAACTGTGATATTAAATCAACACAGGAGAAGTAGCAAGATAAATGCAATGCTGAATCAGTGAGCGGCTGATCTAGTCTTTATGTAACTCAGCTGTCAGTTGGGGTCACCCTGTTCCTTAGTGTCTGCCAAGACTGGTCGAAGCCCCATGCTGTGGGAACGGAATCCTCCTTGATTTAGGCACAGTCCCATGGGCTGACAGTTTTCCTGTTCACTCCTGTTCTCTCTTCTCTACCTCAGAGTGAACCCACTCATGGGTCTAGCACCTCTCTTGCTTGCTTCCTTAAAGCACCACTCACAGAGGTTAGCAGCATGTTGTGGCACTTTAACACTTGGTGGGAGCTAAGATCAGTACTAGATGGTGGATGACACAGGGTTAATATTGCACAACTGCTCTTAAAAATCTTCGCTGGGCTGGCCCCGTAGCACAGTGGTTAAGGAAGCTGGGTCCTACATAGCCAACTGCAGTTGAATCCTGACAGCAGAGTCTTTAAAAGCATGCTGGGGACATGTGTATTTGGGCCCAAAATCTAGATAAGATGAAGAAATGATAGAAATAGATTGTTGCATGACCCTGTTCCATTAGGGGATGCTTTCTCCTTCTCTCTTTCTCTCTCTCTGATGAGTGTAAACACCTATTGGCAATTAAAAAAAATTCAGGAGCTGGCAGGTGGCATGGTGGTTAAGGCCCTAGACTCCCGTATGGATGTCTACAGTTCACATCCTGGATCTGAGCCTTGCTTTCTCACTTGCCCTCTCTCTCTGTTTCTCTCTGGTCAAACTAAAATAAATAAATAAATAAATAAATAAATAAATAAATAAATAAAATTAAAAGAAATAATTCTTTAAAAAAAATTTCTTTTGCCATTTCTGCCAACTCAAACTCCAGACTCCTATTGTGTTGCCTAACTCTCTCTTTGCTCACCCCCATCTCTTTCCTCCTCCTTTCACTCTGTCCCATTCCAAGTCCCTTTTCATTTTAAGTGGGAAATTTAACTGCTTATTTTTTAACCCATGCCAACCCCAGTCTCAGGACTCACCCTCTTGTTCCACCTAGTGTTTCAAGATCTTTTCCTAAGAGATTGTTTCTTTTCCGGAGATAGTAGAATATTTTCTTTATCTATTAATATTTTCATTGCCCTTATCGAAAGATAGCTGGCTCCCAGAGTCTGTTATGGAGCTTAACTCGCAGCCACATTTTGCAATATGTAGGCCCTGATACAATGTGCAGAAGTGGATGGAACTAACTAGACAGCACTGAGCAGTCCCAGAGTAGAATAGTGACCTTAGGAATCCAGTTATTGGTTCTGAAGTGTTCCCAACATTGTGGCCCTCTGAGCTGCCTCTTCCTGTGAGTACTCTGACTTGTGAGTACTCTGACTACCCGTATGCTTGCTCTTAGAAAATGCATGTTTGTCCTTCATATGCTGTCCTTCAGATAACAGCCCAACCCTCCCTCAGCTCTCTCTCTGAACTTGAACTCCTGGTTCAAAGATAGGTTCCTTCCTGGGGGCCAGTAGATGGCGTAGTGGTTACATTGCTGACTCCCACATTGTTGACTGCAGTTTGGGTCCCGAACTTGGTGGCTTAAAACTCACTGGTTGTGCGTGTGTGTGCCCAAAATCCCAAGAGGAGAATGGAGGAGAAGGGATTATGGTGTGCTCCCCACCCCTAAGGGGGGTGATTTCTCCCTTTCTGTTTCTCTGTCTCTGTCTCTCTGGTGAGCACATGTGTCTATAGCCAATAAAAACCAAACCAAAACATAAAAACCTCTCTAAAAAAAAATAGGTTCCTCCCTTCTTTCCAGGTGGAAGATAGACACAAAACAGCTCTTTGTTGTAGAACTTGAAAACTCAGAGTCTCTTTTTACGTAATTAGAAGGAAGTATTTTTCCATTCACTGAATTTTCTTATTGGAATTTGCTAACTGGAACTGAGTAGCTTAGTTTATATACAAAGTCTGTTCATTAATTAACAGCCTCTAGGCCAGGTTGTCCTTATCAGGACTTAATATCTAACTTAGCATGGGCTAAACCAGAAGGAGCCATTGAATTGCTGCTAGGTTGTCCTGTGATGTGAATGGATCTCCAGAGTGGTGTAACAGCTCTCTTTGCTGGAAGCTATTTTTAGCACTAAGACCCTCCAAGGAGTATAACCTAAAGTATTTGGGGGTCTTTTTCAGAGATCCGAGATGCTACCACTTTGCCAAGCAGTTTCTTGTAATGATGAAGTGAGACAAATGACTTAGATTCTAAGAGACAGAAAATAATCAAAAGAGTGATTTTTTTTTGTTGTTGTTTTAAAAAAGATCTTTGTTATAGGGTGTGTGTGCTCTCTGGGAGAGAGACAGGGACAAAGACAGAGAGAGAGAGAGACAGAGAAAAAGAGAAGAAAGCGAGAAATCACTTCCCAGGAGGAAATGGCCACATCACAATCCTTTCTTCTCCATCCTCCTTGAGGGTGTTAGGAATGTATGGCATGAAGCCAAGGGCCCAGACTCACCGCAGAGGGGGCCATGTGGGATCCAGTATCTTCACCACCACCACCTGCTGGCCCTCAGAAGAATTTTTTAAATCACTTTTTTCGACAAGCCCATTTTATTTTCTACTCAAGAAGGCACTAAGTAACTACCAGCTGTAGTATCAGTGGCTTCTCCATTTTCTGCTGTCAGGTTGTGACAGGAGGGATTTTTTGGCTTCAAGATTTTTGCCCCTTTTTACTCCGTGGTTATATTAATAGGCAAAAGAGACCTGGCAGATGTAATCAAGGCTATTAATTGACCTTAAAATAGGGAGATTATCTGAGTGGGTTCAAAATATTTAGGTAAGTCCCAGTAAACAGAGCTTTCTCCTAGCTGAGGAGGCAGGAGGTCACCGGGGAGAGTCCAAGCATGAGATGAATGTGATGTGCTGTTACTGGATCTGCGACAAAGTGGCCATGTGCGAGAGCCAGATGAAGGCCTCTAGGAACTAAAGGCAGCCTTCAGCTGATAGTTGGCAAAGAAACAGAGACCTCAGTTCTATGACACAAGATCATGATTCTGCCAACAAGCTGAGTGAGCCTGGAAGCGGATTCTTCCCTGAGCCTCCAGAAAGGAACACGGCCCTGCTGATACCTCTGCTTGGGCCTTTGGAGACCCTAAGCAGAGAACTCAGTTGAGCTGTGCTATACGCAGACTTCTGACTAATATAAACTGTGTGATAATAAATGTGTTGTTTTAACCTTCAAAGTTTGGTAGTTTGTGGCAATAATAGAAAATGACAACACGGAGTTTCTGTCTGTGCCTGAAAAGGAGTGAGCAGTAGAGACCTCCATTCCCAGGAGGAACTGACCAAGCCAAGTTCCAACAGACTTTGTTCCTGAGTTCTGAGGGGTGAGGAGGCCTAACTTCCTCATGATCTAGGTCTAGATCTCTACAGGATCTAGGTCTGTGTAGTCTGATGTGGCAGACCCTAGCCACCCATTACTTAAATGGGAGTGAAATAAGATGGAAAATTCAGTTCCTCAGTTCCTCTGTTGTATTAGCTACATTTTAAGCATTCAGTATCCACATGTATTAGCTACATTTTAAGCATTCAGTATCCACATGTGGCTAATGGCAACTGAATTGGAGAGCACAGGTAGTATGGAACATTGCCTTTGTCGCAGAAAGTCCTATTGGACAGTTCTGGTCTGGGTGATCAATAGTGATGACATCCAGTTGCAACTGTTCTTTTTCTCATTTGAGGCACTGAGAAGTAGGATTCTTCTCCTTTCTAATAACTTGTTGCAAAGCAGAAACCATGCAAATTTCTCCCTGCTGAACAAGCAATATATGAATTTTGTGGAAATTTTCATGTCTCTACGTTCTTCCTTACCTCTTGTATAAATGATCTCCTGGGCCTTGCAGTAGGGCATTCTAGGAATACTAAAGACAGAATAGTATCAGGCCTTGCATTTTTTTCAGGCGGAGGAAAGAATCTCTCCATTTTAAGGTCAATTGATTAGTAGCTTTAATTATATCTGAGAAGCCGACTGCATGGTGTGTGGCCAATTCCCTAGCCCCATTGCAGAGTTTCCCAACAGTCACCTGCTACCTACATAAGATAAGTGTAGCCACTGGGGCAGGTCAGCGGTCACCTCCTGAAGCAAACCCAGACAGACTATGGCTGTTAGTCTTGCCTGCCCAGTTGGTTTCCAGTGCCCAAAGGGGACTCTAACCTAGAAAGGAAAATGAGGCTTATGCTTTCAGGAGACTGAAACATACAGGCTCAGGGTCAGACTTTTTGCCTCAGACTTTTGCTCCCGTGACAAAAGTTGAGACTGAGGACTTCTGGACAAACTTGCTTATAACCGGTGGCCATGGACTAAATCTTTCAGGTGATCCACTTGGAGAGGTATAGTGAAGGCCAAGGGAAAGATACTGGCCTTGGGATCAGGGGACCTGAGTTTGAATCCTGCATCTACACTGCATTAACATTAACCCTGAGCTAGTTAACGAAACTTTGTAAGCCTTACTTTTTTTTTGGTCTGTGATGCAGACAAAGCAATCTGAGGGCGATAATAATCTCTAATTCTTGGGATTGTTGTGGAGTTGTGAAACTTAAAGGAGACAATCATGCAAAATCACAGATTGCCTGGCATGCAAGAGACTCTTAGGAAACAAGTCGCTAATGTTACTCTCGTGTGTGTCAGCCTAAGGTCAAAGGCCATCCGCCCAATACACTGGCCAATTGTTTGTGCAGTGTGTCCCCATTCCCACTTCAAACAACATCTCCACCTAGCTATACGAGGCCTATCTTAAATTTATTATGTTTAAAAATAAATTGTTGATTTTAAGCCCTTAATCCCCAAATCTGCTCCTCCAGATTTGTCCCTGGCTCGATAAATAGAACTCTATTCTTCCATTTGTTCATGCTAAAAATCTTGGTTTCATTTTGATCCGTCTGTTTCTGTCACAAGCCTCATCTAGTCCATCTATCAATAGAAAGCTAAGGGACCGAGTCCTGGAAGTCTTTTAATTTTGGCCAGAGAAAAGTCCTGAGTCGCTTAAGAATACACTCCTCTAGTGACCAGAATATTTCATGATGTGCATTTATTCTTAGTTCAACAAGTATATTTGGAGAATTTGCCACATTCTAGGCAGTGTTCTGGGTGCTAAGGATACAACAATAAACAAAACCAGGTCAAATTTCATGGAGCTTACCTTCTACTCCAGGGAGACAGAAAACTTGTCAGATGGTTCAAAAAAAAACAAAAACAAAAACAAAAACAAAAAACACCAGGAAATGGGAACCAGCAGTTAGCGTAATGGCTATGTCGCTGGACTCCCACGTAGTCGACCGCGGTTCGCGTCCCGGACCCGGTGGCTTAAAACTCATGCCAGGCGCGTGTGCGTGCGTGCCCAAGATCCCGAGAGGAGAATGGAGGAGAAGGGATTGCGGCGTGACCATCCCCCCTGGGGGGTGATTTCTCGCTTTCTGTCTCTATGTCTCTCTCTGTCTGTCTGGCGAGCGCACGCGCCCTATAGCAAAAACCTCTCAAAAAAAAAAAAACAAAAAACAAAAAACAAAACACCAGGAAATGACAGAAAGTGACGGAAGGATGCTATTTTAGATAGGATTGTCATGGAAGTCTCTGAGATAAGATAACATTTAAGCATAAATATTTAAGCATTGAGCATAGTGAGCCATACATATATCTGGGAATGACTTGTTTGAGCAGGAGGGTTATGTATAGAGATCCTGAAGCAAAACATGCTTGGGGTGTCCAGAAGCAGAATGAAAACCTTTGTAGCAAGAATGGAGTGAGTGAGTTGGATAGTGGTGGGAAGTGAGATCAAAGAGAGCTGGGGTGGGACCAGCAGTTAGCGTAATGGCTATGTCACTGGACTCCCACGTAGTCGACCGTGGTTCGGGTCCCGGACCCGGCGGCTTAAACTCACGCCGGGTGCGTGTGCGTGCGTGCCCAGGATCCCGAGAGGAGAATGGAGGAGAAGGGATTGTGGCGTGGCCATCCCCCCTGGGGGGTGATTTCCTGCTTTCTATCTCTCTGTCTCTCTCTGTCTGTCTGGCGAGCGCACGTGCCCTATAGCAAAAACCTCTCCAAAAAAAAAAAAAAAAAGAGAGAGCTGGGGTGAGGTCATGCAGGCCTGGTGGACAATGAAAGGGATTTGTATTTCTTTTTTCTAATGGGTAGAGAGCCAGTGGAGGATTTTTAGCAGAGGTACATCACAATCTGACTTACAGTGTAAGAGACTCAGCCTGAGTGCTGGCTAAAGAACAGACTGTAGAGGGATGAGTGGACGCAGGAACACCAGCTAGGGCATGGTCCTTTGCTCTAGGTGTGAGAACACGCTGCCTGGATTCGACGGTTACTGTGCGGTAGTGTGAAGTACTGGGTTTACAGCTCTTTTGTAGGTGAACCTGACAGGGTTTGCTGAGCACATGGTAGGTACACAGTTTATATTAGTTGAGTGAATGGACATACAGAGAGAAATATTCTGGGGTGAGGCTGGACTCTTCCCTGGCCACGATGAAATCTCCTGCCACTGGCCTCGCTTTGCTCTTTCTGTGCTCACCTGCAGCTGTTTGATAACTAGTATTTGGTTGCACAAATTCTGACCCTGGGGAGGGTTGTCCTCAAGACTGAACATGAGCCTATTGCCACTGAAATACATTTGCAATTCTAATTTAGTAAATTGGGATTCTGGGTGATTTGTAGTTCTCTTGTCTAATTTTTCTGTGTGACCACCTCTCTTTACGGTGATTATGTCAAGCTCCAAATTTGAAAATGTGAGGCCTAAACTCTGGAACATGGTGGTCTCACAAGATCTCTTCATACCGTGGACCCATTCTGAGCTGTTCATTGAGCTCCTTTCTGAAAAATTCCTCTCATTTTAGTGCTGCACGATTTTTATTACTCTTTAACTTTGTATTGTAAAATTTCTAGTATGTGGAATTAATATAATTGGGTAGGAACCAGTTTTAAGAGTCAGAAGAGTCATCACTTTCTTTGTCTTTACTTCCAAAGTCCCTTTCTTCAATTCCAGTAATGAGAGATGACCACCTGGGCCAGGCCTAGGGTGCAATATTTAAGGAAGCACTCATTCTCAGAGCCACACAGGTGTATGGTTGGCACGTGAGGAAGAGTGCCTCCTTAAACGTTGTGTTCTAGCCATCTGCAGCCTCACCCTAGGCCTGACCCTGATGCTCACAGAGAAGCATTTTGGTTTATTAACCAGGCAGCTGTGGCATCAAGAGCAGGACCAGTTCCCTACTGTTTGGCCATGACTGTGCAACAGAAAGCTGCTCTAGGAGAAAGCAAATGGCATGGAGAAGAGCCATGTTCTGGAAAACTCTGCCAATTTAGAAATTAAAACCAGTGGGAAAATGGGGACAAACATTATGGAATTTTGCTTCATAATCAACTCGACAGCCACTGGCATTCCATTTGTGGACTCTGTGGATCAACTAATCCTATCTATAGCATTTCTACTTGTTTGCAATTCCTTGGATACAGCATTTTAAAGAGTGTTCATTCTCTATTTTCTTCTTCTGTGCCTTCTTGGTACATTTTACAAAAATTAACGGAACAAATAATAGCTGTAGTGTAAACGCTTTGGACAATCAGGTAGCGACTTATTTTTAAGGCTGGGTTAACAATTTCCATTTTCAAAATGAGCCCAAATTAACTGAGTGGTTCTAAATGAGCTCTTTAGTTTTTACCCTAAACCACTGATAATGCCACTATTAATTTCAATTATTTAGAGGCAACATTAATTCATGTGAAACAAGGACAGCGATAAAGACAGAATGGAATAAATTACTTGCTGCAGGACAGAATGACATTTTGACTGGCACAGATATTTTTTTTCTTTCACACACTTTGTGCTTTGACATTTCACTTGGCACAAACATTTCACAAATTCTTGACCTAATCTGATGTACTATTGTTTAGCAATTGCTGACATGACATGTTTTAACCTCAAGCTCGCTGGATTCCAAATGTTACCTTTTCCTATCAATCAGGGTTGGATGACCTCCAAAAAACAGTCCAAGCAAAAGTCTATGCACTTAGGAGGTTAAGTGTATTTGCCCAGCATAGAGAAGGAACAGCCTCTGGGGAGGAGTTGGGGGAGGGGCGATGATAGGGTGAAAAGAGGGCAAAAGACAGATCTCTGACAAACCTGACATCTTGAGAGAGACAACAACTCCAAACATAAGATACCTAGAAATAAACCCAACAAGAAATAAATGGAGCATACATGACAAAAAAAAAAACAAAAAATTTAGGGCTAGAGTAGATTTATAGAATGGAGAGACATACTCTTTTTTCTAAAAGGGGAGAATGTATTATATAAAAATACCTCTTCTCAGATGGCTTGTAGGTATAATTTGACCTAGGCCTCACTGCCTGTGGGTATGGACAAGGTCATATTCATATTAACATCCAGATTTTGCTAGTTTGTCAGCTTCTATATGCATCTTTGGCTTCCCAGTTCTTGATTCAAGAATAAGTCAACTCACATTGCTCTGGTCTGTTCTCCCTTCTTAGGACTGTATCAGTTAGAAATCTTCCAGCTGTAAATAATAAAATAACCCCACCAACAGTCATTTAAATGATAAAAACATTGAATTTTCTCCTATCATTAGTCCAGAGGCCAGTAGTTCCAGGTGTGATGCATTGGCTCACTGAACAAAATCATCAAGGTCCTAGACTCTTTTGTTTGTTTACCTCTTTAATTTTTGCTACAGGGCACATGTGGTCACTGGAGAGAGAGAGAGAGAGAGAGAGAGAGAGAGAGAGAGAGAGAGAAAGAGGGAGAGAGAGGGAAAGTGAGAAAGCACTCTCCAGGGGGCATGATCATACCATAATCCCTTCTCCCTTGCCCTCTCAAGATTGTGGGCAGGCACGCAGACATGCGTGGTGCGTTTTCAGTCTGCTGGGTTCAGGACTTGAACTGCTTAGTCAGTCATGTGGGGTCCAGCTGCCTTAACCACCAGGCCACTGGCAGACCCGGCCATAGGCTCTATCTATGTTTCCATTCTGCCAGCCTGGGAAAATTGCTTTTTGTTAGGCTAGTACCTTGTGGATGCTGGTCAGAGGAACCTCAGCTCCAGCATAATGTCTGTATATAACCATATTCAAGGCAGAAAAAGGGGCAAAGACAAAAGGACTTTCTTCTCATAGACTGTGTCTTTTCATACCTTCTCCCCAACAGACTTCTCCTTATGTGTCATTGGACAAATCTAGGTCATATTGCCTACCTCTAGATCAATCACTGGCCAAGGGGAACTGCTGCTGCCGCTGTGGGCTTTGACCAACTATGATTCATCCATGGGTGTCAAGAGCGTGGCTGCCAGAACAAAACTGGTTCTGTTAGCTATGAGGAAGGGGGTATTCCTGTTGGGTAGTCAACCAACGGCATTTGTCCAAAGATATAATACCTGCAGGTGTTTGAGAGAGACTCTCCACAAGACCCCTGCTCTATTGACTTCTCCCGACTCTTGATTTACAAGCACAGACCTCCTTCCCTTGTGGGTGTACCAAGTCCTCAGACTATCAAGACTCCTTGGCTTGCAAACAGGCGTAGCGAGTGACCTTAGCAAAGTGCATTGTGCTGTCTGAATCCCACAGCAACACTTCTAGTGACTGGTTTTGCAAGGGTGTGCAGGAAAACAGCTTCTGCATCTGACCTCTCTTCCATGGGGGTTTAGAGGCAGCCCATGTGAGTGGGCTCACTCAGCATTCATTTTATCTCCCTTCCCTCACCTCCATTCTGGAGATGAAAGTTAAACATCTTGCCACCTCCTTTGCAGGGGAGGGTAATCATATACATGACAACTTTGGTCAATCTTAGGTAAGCAGGGAACCAGAAGTTAGCGCAATGGCAATGCCACTGGACTTCCATGTAGTCGACCACGGTTCGCGTCCCGGACTCGGTGGCTTAAAACTCACGCCGGGCGCGTGTGTGTGCGTGCCCAAGATCCCTAGAGGAGAATGGAAGAGAAGGAATTGCAGCGTGACCATCCCCTCTGGGGGGTGGTTTCTCACTTTCTGTCTCTATGTCTCTCTCTGTCTGTCTGGCGAGCGCACGCGCCCTATAGCGAAAACCTCTCCAAAAAAAAAAAAAAAACAAAACTTAGGTAAGCAGAAATTTGCTAGAGGTTTATGGAAAAACACTTGACTTCCTGATAAAGGTCTTATCATCCACCTTGGATCACCTTGCTACTTAAATTTAATGTAATCCTAGTCAAATTTATTAATGGCACTTTCGGGGGGATGACAGCAAAATTATTATTATTTTTAATTGTCAGATGGAGACAGAAAAATGAGGGCAAGAGAGAGAAAGCTCCCCTTGGCATGGATATGGTCATGCTGCAATCCCTTATTCTCATTTTTCCATCCTGTTGGAATTTTGAGCATGCACACACATATGCCCGGTGTATTTTTCAAGCTGCTGGGGCCAGGATTTGAACTGTGGTCTGCCATGTGTGATCCAGCTCCTTTAACCACTGAGGCATAGGATTGGCCCTACAGCAAACTTATTCTAAAGTTTATCTGGAAGGATAGACAAATAAGAATAGCAAGTATCTAAGCCTTATCAGGGCATGGATTATATAAAAATAATATCCTTTTTGTGTCCTTCAATGCTTTTGTGCTTTGAAAAATTTTCCTCATTTTGAAATCCATTACATATTTATCTTTGTCTTTTTTCCTGGTTTCTTTTTTAAATTTTTATTTATTCATTCATTTATTGTAATTTCACCAGAGAGAGACACACAAAGAGAGAGAAAGAAAGTGAGAAAGCAAGCCACCAGGACCAGGACTCGAACCTTGGTCGGCCATGTGGGAGTGTCTAACACCTTAACCACCGCGCCACCTGCTGGTTCCATGATTTCATATTTTTGTACTAAAAAACTTTATGTATAGGTCCGGTTTCATGGCCTAGTGATTAAGGCAGGTGGATCCCAATAGCCGACTATGCAGTTCACGTCCCAGACTCAGCAACTTGAGAAATATTCTGTGTGTGTGTGTGTGTGTGTGTGTGTGTGTGTGTGTGTCTGTCCTGAAAGGAGGGAGGAGCGATGGAGGAAAGTGGATTGCAATGTGACCATTCCCCACAGTCTTCCTCTCTCTGGTGAGCATATGTGCCCTCTAGCAGAAAAAAAAGTGTAAAAATTCATCATAAGCAAACTTGAGTGGCAAGCACCAAACTGGGAAGTCTCCCTGTCTCAGCATAGCGACAGTGTTGAGATCTCCTTTATCTCACAAGCTGGTGATATATTATTATCCCCACATATAATTATCATCCTCATTTTTCCTGTGAAGAAATCAAGGAATAAGATATCTTGTCCAAGGGGCCAGCATGGTGGTTTAGGGCATTGGACTCCCACATGGCCAACCACAGTTCAAGGCCCGGACCTAGTGGCTTGCTTTATCACTTTCTCTCTCTCTCTCTGTCTCTCTCTCGTGCACGCATGGTGTCCCTCTCTGGTCAAATTAAAATAAGTAAATAAATAAAAAAAGTTAAATACAATAATTCTTAAAAAAAAAAAAAGATATCTTGGCCAAGATTAGGATGAATAAGAATCCAAACCCAGGTGTTTTCGATGATAAAAAGCTGCAGTCTGAATATATCCCACTGACAACCAAATTCTGAGAAAGGTAAAGTTTCCAACTGAATAGGAAAAATTAGAAGAGTAAGTTAGGAGAGGGTAATTTGAGAGATATTGAAGGAGAGGGATATACGCTGAGAAGGAAAGATGGAAATGAAAGGTATCTACAATACATAGATCTCATTGGGCCTAGGCTCACTGGGAGTGGGCAGGTGGAAAGGACGGACCTCTAATCCATGTTGTCAGTTACCTGAGAGAGAAAGAAAAATAGGAAGTCACCTCCCATGGGGGATGGCCATGCTGCAATCCCTTCTCCTCCAATCTCCTCTCAGGATTTTGGGCATGCACACACATATGCCTGGTGTGAGGTTTAAGTCACTGGGTCCAGAACTCAAACCACAGTTGCCTATGTGGGAGTCCAGTGACGTAAACATTATACCATCTGCTGGTCTCAGCACACGGATCTTTCATATTTACCAGGTCTCCTTTGATCCTGTTTCATCACTCACTAACTGCATGTCAAAATGAGGATAAAATGGAATCCTTAAGTAATCCAACTGCAGCCGCCACCACATTGCAATTTTCTCTCCTCCAAAATTACAGGCATTCCTTACTTAAGGACTGGGCTCCATTCCTATGATTGTGTCGTTAAGTGAATTGGTTGATAAGTGAGGAGCTTAAAGGTGGATATCTTGTGGTATGTTGTGGAGCCACAGGGTATATATTTTTCAATAGCTATTACGCAGTACTTCAGTAAAATAATGTAATTCTACCCATACAAAGGGCATACATTAGATAAGCTCTGGAAAGCCACAAGACACACTGCAACACAATAACATAAATTCAGCATAGTCATACATTTATTCTGAATACTACTGTAGGTGCACAACAAAGTACACATTTGTAAATGAAATGTGCAGTCTTCTGTGATTGTGAATGCTTTGTGTAGTGAGTACTAACTGACTGCAGGAGGAGACAAAGACCAAGAAGGGGGTCTCAAGACACAGACTGAAAAAGGGGATTCCCTACACGGAAGAAATAACTGGTCCTAAATCTGGGTAGTAGTTAAACAGGTAATTTGTTAAATGAGGATTAGTTTTACCGAGAGAGAGAGAGAGAGAGAGAGAGAGCCTGATTTCTGCCAGGTTGCACTCTCAGACACCAGAGGCATAGTGGTACTATCTCAGTGCTATGTTTAAAAAATATTGATAGACCAGTGAGACTTGATGGTTGGCAACAAACACCTGATAAAGCACAATTTTATTCTCATTGCCCTATTCACAAACAAACGCCGTGGATTTGCCACTCCGCACTATGTTTCCCAACTTGACATAGCATAAAGGTTGTACAATTGCACTCGCAGTAATCTAAGAGTGATGTTTTTTGTAGGTACATTATATTTAAACAGGAGAAGTCTTTGTGTATCAACAAAGATAAAACACAATTAAATAAAATTATTGTGCACACCATGGATAATTCCTGTCGGTTTTATTCGTATGGCTGAAATGGAATAGTTCTGCTTAAAGCTAACATGGCTCAATTTATAGCCAGTTTTTTAAAATCTTAACTTCAATCACTTTCTTACTCAATACAGTTATAACCACAAACAATTCAAACTGATTAAACTTGAAGACAAAATATTCAATTTATGAAAGTAAAAGTATAGTAAAATTTGGCACATTTCTATTTTTAAGTACAGATCAAAGAGCACATGGAACTAGGCTTGTTTTGTTGGCAAAGAAATTCTTATTTTTTTAGAGAGATTTTTGCTATAGGGTGTGTGCACTTGCTGGAGAGGAGAAAGAGACAGACAGACAGAGAGCGAGAAATCACCCTCCAGGGGGAATGGCCATGCCACAATCCCTTCTCACCCATTCTCTTCTCAGGATTTTGAGCATGCACTCATATGTGCCTGGTGTGAGTTTTAAGCTTCTGGGTCTGGGACTTGAACTGTGGTTGACTATGTGGGAGTCCAGTGAAATAACCATTACACCAATTACTGGTCCAATAAAGAAATTCTTAATACAAGTAACATGATGATAAAACACCAGTTTATTAATGTGATCAATAAACAGAACTGAAGATTATTATAATAATTTTTTTCGTAAGTAAAAATGACTGATATGAGACTTTATATTATTTATCCTCTTTAATAATGAATAAGAACACTAGATTAAAAAAATGGCCATATTCTTTTCCTAGTTTAGTTTATTTGCTTATTATTTTATAATTGCTCTGAGCTATTGCTTTGATCTCCAAAAAGCCATAACTTGCTGCAAAGATTGAAATTAATTTAGAAACAATTTGAAGTTCAATTTTCAGTAAACAAAGAAACAAGCAGGTAAAACTAATCACAATACATTAGTATGAACATATTTAAAGAGTGTGTGTGGGTGGAAAAAACCATATTCTTGCTTCAGATGGTTCTTAAATATTTATAATACCATTTTTGTATGTGAGACTTAGAAACATATCAAGGCCGTTCCTGGTACAAAGTAGGTGCTTAGGAAATGTTTGTTGAATAAGTGATCAACACCCTTCACCAAACACAGATAAGTGCATATCACTGTATTATAGACTCTCTAACATGATGGAATTTTAGACCTTAGAAAAGTCTATTGAAATGATATGTAGCATATTTCCTGGAGGAGGTAGGAAACAGCATCCCTCAGACAAACGTTCCCTCACATCTGTTTTGTTTGTTGCACAGCATGGCAATTTTAACTACCTTTTCCAGATCCCCTTCAATTTCTGCACCTGTGAACTTAAACTCAAATATTATTAGAAAGGTTCCATCCTTCCCCAAGGGAAGCCACAGTTTTTACTTCTTATTTTAGAAACAATCTCTGTTGGATTAGATGCACTTGTACAATTTTATCTAGCTTTTCAAAACTTATAAAAAATTCTTTCCTCATGGGCCCCTGACCTGAAAGAACATTATATATCAGATTCCACTTTCATTATCTAGTTTATTTTACTGTTTCTAAGTGGGTCATAACACTTTGGTTTCTTACATTCATTTTAAGTCTTTCCCAAATCCATATCATTTTGTTTCAAGCCTTATTCCAAAGGTTTAATGACAATCCAGTCAATCCAATGACATGTTTATACTGTTCAAGTTAAAAAAGGGTTTCTCTTACTAGCCACATTGGCCTAACAGGTGCTCTTATTTGAGGGCACAGAAGGCACCATTCCTGCAGGGAGTATCTTCAGGGGCCGCCAAGGACTCATGAGCGAAAGGGGCTCCAATGTGGCTGGGCTTGGGGTGGGGTACAAAGAGCAGGGCCTAAGCATCTAAGGGTTCATCCATACAGACCTTACACCAATTCGTTGAGCAGAATTTAACCCAAGACATTCATTTGTGTGTGTATTGTGAGTTGATCATAGGAGGTAGCACATTATGGAGTACTTGGCTCCTGCCTCTCAGCCTCTCTCCACTCCTCTTCTCTCATCCTAAGGACCTTGAAAACACCCAAGTAAGCACTCAGCCATTGCAAATGCAGTTTTGCTCTATCCAGCTCCCTTGCCCTGGATGCTGGGATTATCCACTCAGGGCATCCATTTCCTTGTTCTCCCTTCCTAACAGATCCCCTTTGATGTAGTCGTCATTTCTCCTCCATCTCTCCCCTATACCTTACTGCTTTGAGGAAAGCCAACCCTCCCTCAGTTTTAGGGCTAGGCCTGATTACTTAAGGGAATGGGATACTCCTCCTTGTCAAGGATTGGATAGTGAGTGGCCATGCAGCCCAATATGAAGCAGTGAGTTGCGAGGAAAGGTCTGCTGGGACTTCTGGGAGGAACTTCAACTTCTGTTTTCCTTTCTTTGTTTCTTTCTTTTCATTTTAAAATTTTGTGGAAGGTGCATGTGCTTACCAGAAAGAGACAGAGACACAGAGAAGAGGGAGAAAGAATCCCTTAATGGAGCATGATCACGCCACAATCCCTTCTCCATCTCACTGGGATTTGGGGTATGCATATGCATACACCCAGCATATTTCTCAAGCCTTGTGGAACTTTCTGCCTACACGAGCACTGTGTGCTGCAACCACGGTCAGCTCTCCCTGCTTGCAGAGAGGCTGAAAGGCTTGATGAAGGACGACAAAGGACCAGCAGTTAGTGTAATGGTTATGTTGCTGGACTCCCATGTAGTTGACCGTGGTTCGAGTCCCGGACCCGGCGGTTTAAACTCACACCGGGCACATATGTGTGCGTGCCCAAGATCCCAAGAGGAGAATAGAGGAGAAGGGATTGTGGTGTGGCCATCCCCCCTAGGGGGTGATTTCTCACTTTCTGCCTCTCTGTCTCTCTCTGTCTTTCTGGCAAGTGCACGCGCCCTATAACAAAAACCTCTCAAAAAAACAAAACAAAACAAACTAAAAAAAAAAAAAAAAAAAAAGGACAGCAACACTGCAAAGAAAGGGCGCCTGGATAGGGAAGAAGCCAGAAGGAAAGCCTTTCTAAGAGAGGAAGGGGGCTTAATCCAATTTCTAGAGGCTTGATAGGAAAAGCGGTGTTACACCAGGGGCTGGCAAAGGAAGAGTTCTCTCTCTGCAGACTAGGAGGGAAGCTTTGCAGACTTGCCCAGCAGCACCTCACACTCACCAACTGTCAGGGTGCATGGCCAGCCGTGGCGGGCTCTGGCAGGTGAGAGCAAAGCTGTTCCTGCCCAGTGAGAGAAAGGTGAGTCACGGAAGTTGGTGATCAACTCCCTTCTAGGGAACTCTGACCTGACGCAGGCACCAGTGGTGAGGTATTTTGCTGGAGCACCCAGGCAGGCAGGCTGTGGCCGACGCCCACCAGAATATAATAATGCTATTGATCAATACTCATACCTATAGATTATGTATGAAGAAGTCAGTGTTTGAGGCAGAGGAACCCTGCCATACAGTTTTAATGGCTTGGGAGGCCCTTATTAAAAACATGGAAGGCTGAGGAGCTGTGGACCAAGGTTGTATGTGTGTCACACACCATTTTAGAGGTTGCCACTTGTGAAGAATAACGAGGAGTGAAAATTGACTTACTGGATACATCCAATGTTGACTAGCAGGCTTTGCTTTTCTAGATTGTGGCTTTTGATACCAGCACTTCTGGCAGAGGTTACTGAGTGCTTAGCACTAAATCTGGGAAGACCTGTTTGACAGGAAACACCCAACTAATGAGAGATTCCACCCAAAATGTGAAAGGTTGGGGAGAAATTGGTCTAATAAAACAATGAAATGAGGTATCAATGGAGAGTATCTATTACAATATAAAAGAAATATGAAGACAGAGACACTGCCAGTGGAGGCATCTAGTTAATGGGTTAGAAAGAGTGTGCATAGGCGTCAAAATGTGTACAGTATAGAACAGAATCTGGTGAACAAACAAAAAAGATTTAACATTCTTATCCAGGGAGGTAAACTTAATCCCATAGGGATGGAGTACAATGGGAGCCAGTGTCTGGCCCAGGCCTACCGACCGTGAGAAGAGTGTCAGGAAGCCTAAAGCTTAGAAAAAGCCAACATTTGTGGGGAAAAAAGGGGCTAAAGACAAGCAAAAGTTTTTCTTTTCTTTTCTTTTTTTGGAAAGGTTTTTGCTATAGGGCACGTGTGTTCGCCAGAAAGACAGAGACAGACAGAGAAACAGAAAGCGAGAAATCACCCCCCGGTGGGGAGGGGATGGCCACACCACAATCCCTTCTCCATTCTCTCAGGATCTTGGGCACACATGCACATGCACCCGATGTGAGTAAGACACCTGGTCCGGGACTTGAACTGTGGTTGACTACATGGGAGTCCAGCAACATAGCCATTATGCCATCTGCTGGTCCCAAGCAAAAGTTTTTTAGGAAGTTCTGTTTGGAGCAAGAAATACATAGACGATGTAGGCCTACTGTTTGGGAAATGTTTGTGCCATTTTTGCCGATGATAAAAATCAAGAGAGAATGGGACTAGCAGTTAGCGTAATGGCTGTGTCATTGGACTCCCACGTAGTCAACTGCGGTTCGCGTCCCGGACCCGGTGGCTTAAACTCACGCCGGGCTTGTGTGCGTGCGTGCCCAAGATCCCGAGAGGAGAATGGAGGAGAAGGGATTGCGGTGTGGCCATTCCCCAGGGGGGTGATTTCTCGTTTTCTGTCTATCTGTCTCTCTCTGTCTGTCTGGCGAGCGCACGCGCCCTATAGCAAAAACTTCTCAAAAAAACAAAATAAACAAAACAAAACAAAATAAAAAAAAACAAACAAAAAAAAAACCCAAGAGAGAACGATACCATTCTGATGCTGCTTCTACCTCTTCCGGCAAATGAATGCTTCTGATGATCCATACAGCTCAAAAAATACACAGAGGAGAAGGAAAGATAGGAGAAGTGATCCAGACTCCAAATATTTACTTGTCAGGGATGTGGTTGTTGAAAAAATGTTGTTAATTAACTTGGTACAAAAAATGAACAGTGAGGAGATAAAAGAGACCTTTATGCAAAGGGATTTAAGTAGTTTAGAAAGATCTTCTTTATGTAGACTATCCTTTCTAGCACTCCAAGGAGTGTCTAAGCTTAATGGGTCATCCTTGCTCACCCACCTGCAAACCCTCTTGCTGCTAGGTTACAGAGAAAGGGCATCATGGAGTTAAATCTGCAGATTATAGATCATGGTCAAAAGCTTGGCCAGCTTCCCATTCTCAAAGGTAGGAGTGTGATAGGAAGGGTAGAAGGGCAATAGGAGGTCTTCTGGTCCTGGGGGCAGGGGAGGGAGCCACCATGTCATTCTCTGCTAAAGTGACACCTGTTCCCAGCAGGTGACTTAATCACTAATCCCTTAAAATAGCAGCTTATTCCCTACTTACTCTGGGTTCCTAGTTAAAAAAGGCACTTCATTGGTTTCTTTTAAAGAGCAATACCTAGTCATAGCATACAATTTGGTAAAATATTTTGGAAAAAAAAATGGAAAAACCCAACTTTGACCTCATTTCTTAGAGCTAGCATCTGTTAACATTTTAAAAATAATATTTTTTAAAAGTTGGGATAGAATATTTATTATAAATTTGGAATAGAGGAAAAAAATAAAATTGTCTGTAATTCTACCCCACTTACATTTTGATATTTTGACTTCCAGTCTTTTTTCTTTGCATGTACACACAATATACATGCATATATAAGTAAGTTTTTCATAAGACACTAATCATATTGCATATGCAGTTTCATATCCTATTTATTTTTTAATTAAATTATTATTATTATTGTTATTTAAAACATTCAATCGCTTTACATCATTTGGCTTGTAAAGATAATTTACCCAATAGGAAATGCACCTCAGACCAGTCCAGTTGAGAATACTATACAACTTTTCATCAACAGATGATAAACCATTTTTGTGTCCCACAAATGTCCTGCCTTTCTACTTTTTTCTCCCTGATTTCCTTCCCTTCCTTTTTAACTTAACATTATGAGTATGTTCCTTATCATTAAACACTGTTCAAGAGCATGATTGTAATTGGCCACCTGCTTTTTTACTGTGCCACAGTTCATTTCACCATGACCTTGGTATTGGATTTTGGCTTGTTTTCAGCTCTTCGCCTTTTGGAAATAATGCATTATAGACATTCTTGTATGAAAATCTCCACTTAGGGTGGATTTCTAAAGGTTGAATGACCAAAGACCATGAATGTCTTTAAGGCTTTCAATACATAATGCTGCCTTGTCCTCCGCTTCACATGTCCCTAAGGGGCAAATGTGTGCCATGCCCTGCCGGCTTCGGTTACGGTTTGCAGTTTCTGTCTGATGCTTCAAGGCCTCCCTGCTTTGTGCAATCCCATTGCACCACTGCCATCTTGTGTTCTTCCTCTGTGGCTTTTCTAGGAGAGAGGAAGCCCTGGTCCTTGGACTATTTGAAATTTTCTTCCTATATTCCTATAAAGTCCTTTAGTATCACCAGATAACTTTTCATTTTTGTCTTTTAAACTTTTTTTTCCCTGATTCCCTCTCTTTTCACCCGGTTACCTTCCCCCTCCTATAGTGTCTCTAGTATCTATAGTTGCCCTCTCAACTTTTATACCTTCCAACTTCTCAGTTTCTGCCACACAGTACAGATATTCAGGATATATTAATGAGACATAAATGACTCTATTTCAGAGTCTGGCTTCCTTTGCCTAGCAATAAATCTTGTATAGCTGTCCACTTCGTATCTAATGTTAGGGTTTTATTGTTTTTTAGGTTGAGTAGTATTCTACAGTATATATGTGCCACATTTTTTCCAATCCATTCATCTGTTCCTAGACATTGGTTGATTCCATGTCTTAGCAATTGTGAATATTGCTGCAATGAACATGGATGTGCAAGTGAGTGTTTTACTATCTTTTGGGTAGATACCTAAGAGTGGAATTTTTGGATTGTATGGTAGCTGTATTGTAGGTTTTTGAGAAACTTCCATATTGTTCTCCACAGTGGCTGCACTAATTTACATTTCCATCAATGGTGTAGGAGGATTCCCTTTCACCACAGCCTTGCCAGCACTTTTTGTTCTTTATTTGTTTTTAATCTTAGCCATTCTGACTGGGGTTTAGTGTATCTCATTGTGGTTTTGATTCTCATCTTCCTAATTATAATTTTTTTTCATAATTTTGACCATTTGTATGCCTTCTTTGGAGAGTTGTCTGCTCAGCTTATCTGCCCATCTTTAATTGGATTGCTTATTTATTTAATTTTTATTTTATTTTTTGTGTGAAAGCTGCTTGAGTTCCCTGTAGATTCTGGTTACCAGACCCTTATCTGACGCATAGTTTGCAAATATATTCTCCCATTCTGAGGGTTGTCTCTTTATTCTAATTATTGTTTCTTTTGCTGTTAAGAAAATTTTTAGCCTGAGATAGTCCCACTGTCTATTTCTGGGATTATTGCCTGTGCTCTGGGAGTCTTGTTTTAAAAGCCTTTGCCTAAATCAATGTCTCCAAGAGTTTCCCCTACATTTTCCACCAGTAATTTTATAGTCTGATGTTTTATGTTTAGATCTTTAATTCATTTTGAGTTGACTTTTGTTAGTGCTGAGAGATGGGGGAACAGTTTTATTTTCCTGCAGATAAATATCCAGCTTTTCGAGCACCATTTGCTGAACAGATTTTCTTTTCCTCACTGGATTGTTTGTACCCTTTGTCAAAGATCAGTTGGCTTTGGTTTGGGGTTTATGTCTGGGTTTTCCTGTTTTAGTGCCAGTACCATGCTGTTTAAATTATCACAGCTTTTTAATATCTTTAGAGATCAGAAAGTGAAATGCTTCCTACTTTTTCCTTTTTGTGTGATATTGCTTTAGTGATATGGGGCCTTTTATGATTCCAGACAAATTTTTTGATTTTTTTCTATTTCTGTGAAGAATATCTTTGGTAATTTTATCAGAATTGCATTGGATTTGTAAATTAATTTGGGTAGAATTGACATTTTGATTATATTAATTCTTCTAATCCAGGGACATGTGTCCTTCCATTTTTTGTGTATATTTATTTATTTATTTATTTGTAGTTTTTCATAGTTTTCCTTATAGAGGTCTTTCACTTCTTTGGTTCAGTTTATTTCTAGGTATCTTATTTTTTGATGGCTATTGTAAATGGGATTGTTTTCTTCAATTCTACCTCAATTCATTGTTGGTATTTAAAAATGCCATACAGTTTTGTATCCTGACACTTTATTTATTTATCTTGACACTTTATTTATTTATCACTTTCATGCATTTTCTTGGGGGATTCTTTTCTATTTGCTATATATATGCATATATATATATATATGTATACATATATATATATATATGCATATATATGTCATTTGCAAAAAGAGATGATTTCACTCGTTCTTTTTCCATTTGAATGGCTTTTATTTTAGTCTCTAGTGGAAAAATTGTCAGCTTTTCCTTATTCAGTGTTATGTTAGGTATGGGTTTCTTTCTTTTTTTTTTTTAGAGGTTTTTGCTATAAGGCATGTGTGCTTGCCAGAAAGAGACAAAGAGACAGAAAGTGAGAAATCACCCCCCGGGGGGTATTGCCACGCTGCAGTCTCTTCTCCATTCTTCTCTCTGAATCTTGGGCATGCACAAATCCACGCCTGGCGTGAGTTTAAGCCACTGGGTCTGGGACTCGAACTGCGGTCAACTATACGGGAGTCCAGCGACATCGTCATTATGTCAACTGCTGGTCCCGCTATGAGTTTCTTATATGTGGCTTTTGTTATGTTGAGAAATGTCCCTTCTATGCAGACTTTATTGAGAGTCTTAATTAGGAAGGGATATTGTATTTTATCAAATACTTTTTCTCCGTTGATTCATATGATCATACTGTTTTTATCTTTTCTTCTGGTAATATACTACATTTATATTGAACCATCCTTGCATCCCTGGAATAAAGCCTACATGGTCATGGTGTTTAACCTTTTTAATGTGTTGTTGGGCACAATTTGCTAGTATCTTGTTGAGAATTTTCACATCTATATTCATCAGGAATATTCGTCTGTAGTTTTTTATTTTTTATTTATTTATTTTTCTTTTATGTTCTCATCCGCCTTTGGGATGAAAGTAATGGAAGTTTCATAGAATGAATTCAGGAGGGTTTCTTCCTTTTGGATCTTTAAAAATAGTTTGAATAGAACTCGGGTTAGCTCTTCTTTAAAAGTTTCATAGAATTCAGAAGTAAAGCCACTGGGACTGGGAGATTATTTATTATTGATTCTATCTCATTGTTTGTTATTGATTACTTTAGGCTTTATATGTCTTCCCGACTCAATCTTGATTGATTATATCTATCCAGAAATTTGTCCATTTCATCTAGGTTTTCTGGTTTGTTGCCACATAGTTGCTTATAGTATTCTCTTATGATCTTTTGTATTTCTGTTATGTCTGTTGTAATACTGCCTGTTTCATTGCTGATTTGATTTATCTAATTCTTTTCTCTGTTCCTGATCAGTCTAGTTAATGGTATGTTGATTTTGTTTATCTTCACAAAGAACCAGCTTTTGGTTTTATTTGTTTTCTGTATAATTATTTTATTCTTCATTTTATTTACTTCTGCTCTAATCTTTATTATTTCTTTTATCCTGGATTTATTATTTTTTTGTTACTGTTTTTTCAGTTCCCTGAGATGTGTTCTTAGGTCATCTATTTGCCACCTTCCCATTTTTTTCTTGTAAGCATTAATTGCTATGAACTTCCTTCTTGGGACTGCTTTTGCTGTGTCCCATAGCTTATTAAAACTCATGTGCTCACTATCATTGGTTTCAAGGACTCTTTTTATTTCAATCTTAATTTCTTCAGTGGTTGTGAAGTCATTCAGCCATAGGTTGTTTAGTTTCCATGTCTTTGTGTATTTTCAAGGATTATTTCTGCAGTTAATTTCAAGTTTAATTTCTTTGTGGTTAGAAAGATGCTTGATATAATTTCTATACATTTATATTTGTAAAGGCTTGTTTTGTGCCCTGTCTTGTGGCTAATCTTCAAAAATGTTTCATGTGGGGGTGAGAAGAATGTGTATTTTGTGGTTGTTGGGTGAAAATTTCTATAGATATCTGTCCAGCCCATTTGATTTATGGTATTGTGTATATCCTCTCTCTCTTTCTCTTTTTCTTTTCTGTTTAGATGATTTGTCCAGAGGAGATAGTGGGGTGTTGAGATCTCCAACAATTGATGTGTTCCAGTCTATCTTCTTTTAGATCTAGCAGTCTTTCTTTCACATATTTGGGTGTTCTGATGTTGGGCACATAGATATTTATTAGTATTATGTCTTCTTGATGGATTAGCCCTTAAAAGGGCTATATAGTATTATATAGCATTCTTGTATCTTCTCACAGTTTATGTCTTAAAGTTTATTTTGTCTGATATCAGTATCATGACTCTAGCCCTCATTTGATTTCCATATGCATAGAGTGTCTTTTTCCAGCCATTCACATTCAGTCTATGTATGTCTTTATCAGTTAGGTACATTTTTTTTTTTTTTGGAGAGGTTTTTGCTATAGGGCGCGTGCGCTCGCCAGACAGACAGAGAGAGACATAGAGACAGAAAGTGAGAAATCACCCCCCAGAGGGGATGGTCATGCCGCAATCCCTTCTCCTCCATTCTCCTCTAGGGATCTTGGGCACGCACGCACACATGCCCGGCGTGAGCTTTAAGCCACTGGGTCCGGGACGTGAACCGCGGTCGACTACGTGGGAGTCCAGCGACATAGCCATTACGCTAACTGCTGGTTCCCCAGTTAGGTGCATTTTTAAAAGCAGCATATAGAAGGCTCCTGTTTTGTTTCTTTTTTTCTTCTTCTTCTTTCTTTTTTTAACCCATTCAGCCAGTCTGTGTCTTTTCATTGGAGTGCTTACCCACTAACATTCAGTGTTATTATTGATAATTGCAGATTTATCTCTGTCATTTTGTAAACTATTTTCTTGGTTATTTTGTGTTCTTTTATCTATTTGTCTCTCTTTTGATTTCCTGATATACTGGTTGTCAGGAAAGTCATGATTTTTTCTATGTTTTTCTATGCAAAAATGTGTCATAACTGTTCTGATAACCCAATAGTACTCCTTTTAGTATTTCTTGGAGAGCTGGTCTATGGTTGGTTAATTCTTTCAGATTTTGTGATAAACAAATTGTCAGATAAGAGAAGGATTCAATTTGTTCTTCCCATTTGAAGGATAATTTTGCTGGGTATAGTATTCTTGGTTGAAATTGTTTTACTTTAGTTTTTTGAATATCTCTTCCCATTCTTTCCTTGCTTGCATTGTTTCAGTCATGAGGTCTGTTGTTAGCCTAATAGGAAAAACTTTGTAAGTAACTTAATATTTCTCTCTTGCCATTTTTAGAATCTTGTCTTTGCTTTTGATTTTTTCAATTTGGTTATAATGTGCTGGAGGAAGGATCATCTTATATTGATTTTTTTTTGATACCCTTTGTATATCCTGGGTCTGGATAGCAGAATGTTTCTCTAGGTTTGGAAAGTTTTAGGCAAGTATTTCACAGAACAGATTTTCTATGCCCTTATCAGAGTCTTCACCTTTTGGAATAGCTAGTATTAGTATATTTTGGCATTTAATGGTATCTAGTATTTCTCATATGCTGTCTTTATGCTGTCCTTATTTCTTTTCTTTTCTTTTTTTATTCTTTTGGGTGTTTCTCTCTCTCTTTCTTTTCTTTTTTTTTTTTTTTTTTTTTTTTTTTTTTAAGAGGTTTTTGCCTTAGGATGTGTGCACTCACTGGAGGGAGAGAGAGAGAGAGAGACAGAGATAATGAGAGGGAAAGTGAAAAATCACCCCACAGGGAGGATGGCCATACTGCAATCTCTTCTCCTCCATTCTCCTCTCTGGTACTTGGGCACATATGCACCCATGCCCAGTGTGATTTTCAAGCCACTGGTCCAGTACTCGTATCATGATTGGTCCTGTGGGAATCCAGCAATTTAACTGTGACACTATCTGTTTCCCCTTAAGTGTTTTTTCTAAATCAGAGGCTTTGTCTTATAGATCAGGGAGTCTGCCTTCTTCATGGACTAATCTGCTATTAATACGTTCAAGGGAGGTTTGTTTGAGTTCTTGCATTACAATCTTTATCTCTAGAAATTCTATTTGATTCTTTTTTGGAGTATCTATCTCTTTATGTAGTTCTCCCTCCAAGTTGTGGAATTATTTTCTCATCTCCTGGAGTTGGTTGTCTGTTTTCTTTTGCATCTCATTTAGTTTGATCACTATGAATATTCTTAATTCTTTTTCTGACATTTCTGTGAATTCCTTTGGGTTGCCTATAGTTAATGAAGAGTTATGTGTTCCCTTGAGGGTGAGGTATTCCTAGTTTTCTCATATTTTTTGTGCCTCTGCACTGGTTTTTAGCTATCTAAAAAAGTACACGTTACTTCCTGCTTTTCGGGAGTATATTCTGTAGCATCAGGGGAAAGAACAGTTCTTCCCTGATGTGTTCATGATAGAGGACCACATCTTCCAATCAGAGCAGAATGTGGATAGGTAAGTTTAGGTGTGTGGATCCTCTTCTAACCTCTCAGGACCAGTTGTACTTGGGGCTGGGCCGGAGATATATAAACTGGTGGGTCAAAATATACAAGTAGGCACTTCAGAGCTTCCCTCCTTTTGCAGCTCTCTCCTCCCTCCCTCCTGCCCTATGGCTATTTTTATGTTGCTCTTTTGAGGCAATGTGAATTTTTCTCAGTTTAACAAGCTGAATAACTCCTACTTGTCCTGTGGACTCAACTCATACCTTGTTTCCTTTGCAAAGCTTCCTCTGACATTGCAAGGTGGTTTTAGAATCTCTGCTTTGTGCTGCCCTTGACTCTGACAATCCTTCTCCATGAAAACTACTTATTACACAATACTGAGTACACAGCTATCTGCTCTCCCGTGGGCTCCTTGAGGGTAAGAGTATATTGGTTTTTTCTCATAGTTACTTCAATATTTGATGTGATTACTCAATAGATAATCAATGTTTACTTTAAAAATGCTTAAATGGGGACTAGCAGACGAGTAATGGTTATGTCACTGGGCTCCCACGTAGTCAACTGTGGTTCAAGTCATGGTCCTGGCAGCTTAAAACTCACTCCAGGTGCATGCATGTGCATGCCCAAAATCCTGAGAGGAGAATGGAAGAGAAGGGATTGTGGTATGACCATCCCCTTTGAGGGGTGATTTCTTGTTTTCTGTCTCTCTTTCTCTCTCTGTCTCTCCAGTGAGCACATGTGCCTGATGGCAAAAATATCTCTAAAAAAACAGATGAAAGGTTTATCACTATTTTCATATACTGCATTTCATCCCATCTCACCTAATTATTTACTGGGCGTTTTTCTGATTAGATAGCATATTATAGTTCTTAATCCTTGCTTGGTAACCTAGAGTTGACCTTGAGATGCCACAAAAAGGAGAAAGGAAAGGAAAAAGAATTTTAAAAAATAGGAGAAATAGGGACCAGCAGTTAGCGTAATGGCTATGTTGCTGGACTCCCACGTAGTCGACCGCGGTTCGAGTCCCGGACCCGGCGGCTTAAACTCACGCCGGGCGCGTGTGCGTGCGTGCCCAAGATCCCGAGAGGAGAATGGAGGAGAAGGGATTGCGGCGTGGCCATCCCCCCTGGGGGGTGATTTCCTGCTTTCTATCTCTCTGTCTCTCTCTGTCTGTCTGGCGAGCGCACGCGCCCTATAGCAAAAACCTCTCCAAAAAAAAGAAAAAAAAATAGGAGAAATAGATGAGAACATAAATTATTACAATCTCTCTCTCTCTCTATGTGTGTGTGTGTGTGTATATACATATATATATATCACAGTTTATAATATTCTTTCATAGATTTTATTTTGTCATGCTACTTTAAGCTCCTTCCTGGAAAGGACAGACCCTCAGGCAATATGCTATTGTAGCACTCTGTATCATCTTCCTCAGCACCTCTCACAATCACTGGCATATAATTATTAGTTTTCATTCATGTATCCCCAATGTCTAACATAGTGCTTGGTGCTCTATAGCTATTCAGTAAGTATTTTTTCAAAAATTTGCCAGAAGATATGTGTTCTTGCCAGAGAGAGACAGGGACAGGGAGAAAGCACACTCCCCCCACCCCCCCGTATGGAAGGATCACACCACAGTCCCTTCTCCTCCATCTCTCCCTTCTTTCTTAAGCTGCAGAGTCTGGAACTTGAACCATGGTGTTGATCATGTGGGATCCAGTTGCCTTAACCATCAGGCCATGGGCTGGTCTGCTATTCAGAAAATGTGAACTGTGAGCAGAAAGTGTTACTGTCTATATCATAGACAAGAAAATGATGTTTAGAGAGTTGACATTTCCACCTTGGAAGTTTAGAATCTAGCTTTTCCCTATGTGTCAGCTAATGTAATATACTTCTGCACTGGGAAAATATGGAAGTGTGAAAAAGAGGAGAGTAATAGATGGGACAAAGAGAAGGTAGGAGGGGAGAGGAAATCAGAGAGAAGGAGAGAACAGAGAGATGAGACTTGATGATGAAGGGAGGATAGAGAGCTCTGACTCCATCTATAATGTGGTGTTTTATTGCTTCATCCAAACTGAGCAAACCAAGATTCCACTTAGAACTGTCATACTTTTAAAATTAGTCAAATCTAAGAATCAGATAGTACTTTTGCCCATTATAGCTGTTGGTATTCTCAGGCCAATGACTGACTATATTATCATGGCTTTGAGAATACAGAGTTGACATCGGAGAAGAGGTTACTGCAGTGATAATGTCCAGAGAATCCATGGGAAGGATCAGGCTGCCTCTTCCTGGCTTTACACAACAGAGTGTAGAGGATTTAGGTGAAGGTTTTCTGTAGATGAGATGCGCCTTCTGGAGTGGTACAGATGAAGACCAATGAATGTGATGTAGATGTCACCTTATTTCTGTCTGCAGTGCCCTCAAGAGCATTAATAAACTTTTGGGAGACAATGAAACATAGACACTAAAAGTATAGTCTATGGAACCAGACTTCTTGGGCTTGAATCCTGGCCTGATTACTTTCTTGTATGATCATAGCAAGTTATCTAACCTCTCTGAGATTTAGTTTCCTCATTTGTAAAGTGAGAACAATAAAAATACTTAACTCATTGGAATGTTGTGAGGATATGTGGGATAATACATGTAAAATTCATAAAACAGAATTTGGCTCATGATCATCACTTCCTAAGTGTTGGCTACCTTCATTAAGATTGCCTTCAAGACCCAGATAAGGAAGATTGTGTCTGTAGTTTTGTCTAGTAAGCAAGGGGTTGGTACAACTTTTCATTGCCTAATGTCCTCTAAGAATTTCTAGACACCTAAAGGACCTCCACAGAACAATACCTCAGGGTGTCCTACTCTTAGTCAAAGCCTTTGGGTAAGTGGATGGATTCTTTGGAGCTACTGAGCCTTAGGATTCTTCACCTTCTGCACCCACTTTAGCGGCATTCCAGAGGTCACATGGCATTCTCTTTTTCAACTTGCCATTTATATTCACTTTAAGATGGCAATGACACAAGGCAAGAGAACTATTACACCCAGAGAACTACTTTAGAAGCTAAGGCCTAGAAAATTCAGCCTTTGTAGTTTACTGCTTTTTAAAACACACTAATTACAAATAGTTTATACTAGAGCCAGCAAGTAGTTTGTTTGCCTAGAATGGTATTCATTTAGTATCTATCTATCATCTCTCTCTATATATCTAATCTCTCTCTCTGTCTCTCTTTCTCTCTCTCAATCATCTATCATCTATCATCTATCATCTATCTATCTGTCTGAATTTAAAAGCCCTTAGTCACGGCATGTACTCCTAATCTATTCACACACTTACATTACCGACTAGAGCAGACAGGTATACCTATTCTTTTTTTTTGGAGAGGTTTTTGCTATAGGGCACATGTGCTCGCCAGGAAGACAGAGAGAGACAGAGAGACAGAAAGTGAGAAATCTCCCCCCAGGGGGGATGGCCACGCCGCAATCCCTTCTCCTCCATTCTCCTCTTGGGATCCTGGGCACGCATGCACTTGCGCCCTGCATGAGTTTAAGCCACCGGGTCCAGGACTCGAACCACAGTTGACTACGTGGGAGTTCAGCAACATAACCATTACGCCAACTGCTGGTCCAAGGTATACCTATTCTACATGATCTAACTCAATAGCAATTATACTTAACACTGCTATTTGTCATTGATGAATTTTTCAGTTGTAGTGGGTCACATGCTTCTTTGCAACTTGAGTTCCCCATTATATACCTGGTACTATCTCTGTTTCTCATCAGGGCTTACCAGGCCCTCCATGACCTAACTCCTGATGATACCTCTATTTTTCATTTCTTGCCCTTGTCCACCCCCTACCCACATCCCCACATTCCCAACCAACCCCATAACTTTAAGATATAGTTATATGAGCCAGGATGGTCCTTGGCATTCTTTATGCATATACTTACTTCCTTGTTTTTGCTCATGCTGTCTCTCCCCACATCACCTACTCACTTGATGAATCTCTCCTTATTTTCAGAGATTTAATTCAGATCCGACATCCTTCTGAATGCTTTCTCTGATTTCCTTGTGCTTGGTCAGATTCTTCCTTTAATTTTTTTCATAATACCCTGACCAAATCTCCATCCTAGTTCTTACACATTGTATCATAATTTATGTATTATTTTTTTCCCTCTCAAGAAACTTATACCTCTTTGACAATAGAACTGATGTCTATCCATTTTCCAATGCCCACAATAACTGTTATATGTTGGGACCAGCAGTTAGCGTAATGGCTATGTCGCTAGACTCCCACGTGGTCGACTGCGGTTCGAGTTTTGGACCTGGTGGCTTAAACTCATGCTGGGTGCGTGTGCGTGTGTGCCCAAGATCCCGAGAGGAGAATGGAGGAGAAGGGATTGCGGCATGGCCATCCCCCCTGGGGGGTGATTTCTCACTTTCTGTCTCTCTGTCTCTGTCTGTCTGGTGAGCACATGCGCCCTATAGCAAAAACCTCTTCAAAAAACCCCCCAAAAACAAAAAAAACCCCTGTTATATGTTAGGCTCCCAATAAATGTCATTGAATGAATTCCTAGATGATTATGATTAAAGATATTTTTAAAAACAATAAAAACATGAGAAATTTATGAAACACGGTCTAAAAACACAGACAGAACCAAAAGACAGAAATAAATATACATTCTAGAAATGACAACATCATTACTGAAATTAAAAACTTAGAAAATTAGATAGAACTGAAGAGAAAACTGATGAATTGTAGTAGAGAGAAGTTAAAACTTAGAAACCGTGGACAAGAACTTAAGACACACACACACACTCATCCAGGCATAGGAGAAGAAGAGAAAGAGAAAGTAAAATGAACTGTAGAAAAATAATATTTGAGAAGATAACGTCTGAGAATTTTCTAGTGTTGATGAAAGACAAAGGTCCTTTGATTCAGGAAGTTTGTCTTGAGATGGATAAACAATAAGGAAAATTCACACCTAGAACATGAAGATGTTCTAAGAGAAATGTTTCTAGAGAAAAATGGACTGGCTTTGTAACTCAACTGTTAAGGAGTTGGATCCCACATGATTGACCACAGTTCAAATCTCATCTCTGCAGTTTGAAAAACATGCCGGGTGTGTGTGTGTGTGTGTGTGCATGTGCGCGCATGCCCAAAACTCTGTTGGGATGGAGAAATAGAGGAAAAGTGACTGTGGCATGACCACCCCTCATTAGGAGGTGCTTTCTCTCTCTCTCTTTGGAGAGTGCACACACCCTCTGGTAACAGATAGAAATAGAGATAGATACACAGAGAAAGAGAAGTATCATAAAAGCAGCCATAGAGAATAGACTTTACCTAGAGGGAAATTATAATTAGAATGACAACTGTCTTCTCAATCATTTCCATGGAAATCAGAAAACATTGAGGGAAGAAGAGCTTAAAAATGCTGAGAGGTTCAACTACAGTGGCATATTCTGCTAAGACACTGCTATGCAGGCTGAGATCACATGGGAAGGCCTTGCTTGATTCCTGGTCCACCCTAAATAGCTTGGTGTGCACTTGTAATCCCAGAATTTGGGAGTATGAGGCAGGGGGATTGCAGCTCAAGGTTAGCCTGGGCAACACAATTAGACTCTGTTTGAAAGAACTAAGAGTGGTGACCCATGTCTGTAGCCCAGGTACTAAGGAGGCTTGAGGCAGGATTTTAAGTAATACAGAGAGACCCTGTCTTAAAAAATGCTGAGAAACAACCCAAGTGTCCATTAATAGATACATTGATAAACAAAATATGGAATGCACACACACACACACACACACACACACACGCACAGAATATTATCTGACCATAAAAGGCAAAATTCTGGTTCATGATATAACATGGATGGATCTTGAAAGCATTATGCTAAGTAAAATAAACTAAACATGTACGGACAAATATTGTATGATTCAACTTCTATGAGATACCCAGAATAGCCAAATTCAGAGAGACAGACATTAGAATAGAAATTATCAGGGGCTGAGGGAAAGGAACAAGGGGAAGTTATTGTTTAATAGGTACAGAGTTTCCAATTGTGATAATAAAAAATTCTATAGATGGCTATGTTACATATACGTATGTATACAGTTAATACAACATTGCAAATCACCAAATTGAGCACTTAAAATGATAAATTTTATATGTATTTTACCACAGTAAAATATATACTGAAAGACAGTATAATATTAATTTAGAATTCTTTGTTCAGATAAATTACAATACAGGGCAAAATAAAGATACTTCAGATGAAAAAGTTTGAAAGAATTTCTACTAATAGACCTTTGATGAAAGAAGTATATATAGAAAAACTTGAGGAGGAAAAACCTAAGAGGGAGGTATGAAAAATAGGAAGGAATGTAGGCAAGATATTGGTAAACATGTGACTAAATCTATGTAGGCAATAGCCAGGATCTCACTGTTTTATTTATTTATTTATTTACTTAAAAAAATCTTTCTTTTTAAAATTTATTTAATTTATTTTTTATTAAATTTATTTCTTTTTGTATATACATTCAATTGCATTGTTTAGCTTAAAATGTGAACATTTCAATATGTGAACATTTCTCCCCAGTCCCGTTGATCAAAATATCTTCAACCGATAACACCACACTTCCCCATCACATCAATGCTCTACCTCCGTATCCCTTCTCCAAATGTCCTTCGTTAGGCCCCACTCCTCCTTTATTTATTTACTTTTATGACCGAGTAGTGTTCTATAATGTATATGTGCCACATTTTTTTCAGTCCATTCATTTGTTCTTGGACATTTGGGTTGATTTCATGCCTTAGCAATTGTGAACAATGGGACAATAAACATGGCTGTTCAAGTGTTTTTCCAAAGAAGGGTTTTCCTATATTTTGTATAGATACCCAGGAGTGGAATTGCTGGATCATTTGTAGGTTTTTGAGGAACCTCCATATCATTCTCCACAGTGGCTGTACTTATTTACATTCCTACCAGTGGTGGATGAGAATTGAATTTTCACTGCAGCCTTGCCAGCACTTATCATTCTTTGTTTTTTAAATCTTAACCATTCTGACTGGGTTAAGTGGTACCCCATTTTGGTTTTGCTTTGCATTTCCCTTACAGTAAGAGATGTTGAACAATGAAATCCTGACATTTAATACAAAATAGACAAATACGTAAAATTTAATGCCTACCAAAGCAAGTCAGACTATGAAAGAGAGGCATTGTATATCCCTCCTTAATATATCCTGAATGTCTGCACTCTATAACAGAAACTGAGAGACTGGAATGTATGAAAGCCGGGAAGACAAGTGGAGTTACTAGAGACAGTATGGGAGGGGTTGGGTAATGGGGGTAGGAGGAAGGAAATCAGGAAAAAAAATTTATCATTTATTTATTATTTTTACATTTCCCCACAAACATTTAGTTTACATATCAAAAATTTTTTGCTCATATTCCATAGTTCTTGACAGTTAATAAACAACTTTCAAAATTTCAAAAAACTGAATTTTAAAGATAATGTTCAAAATATCTGTTATAGTTTTGTTTGTGACTCTATAACAATTGAGACAGTATGGTTTTAAATATTTTTGAAAAAGTATTTACATGTTAATCACTCAAACTGTTGAAAAGCAAATTCTCAACACACAAGTTCACACATAAAACTTCTCAATTCAGTCTTGCCTACCAATTATTCTGTCATATACCATCTGCTAGCAAAGATCAGTCTCTTTTTCTTCCTTCAAAGTCTTCCTCAAGATAATCCTCTGGTTGTGGTTGCTCTTTTGCAATCTCTACTGATTACAATGGACTGGAAAAGACCAAGTTATTTTATGGTATGAATTATTTCAAATAACTTCTCTAATCCTCTCTGCCAGGCAGAAATGTTTATGGTACCAGGCCATCTTTCCAAGGGCTTCTGTTGGCTTACTTGAGATCTACCTTAGATCTGTGATTAATCTTCAGATATGACATTCCAGTCAAAGCCCTGCCCAATAATGAATATTTCCAATTACTAATTCAATGCAACAGGTATTATTGAACTTATGCAAATAACCCTTTTGCCACAAAATAAGAATACTTCCAAATATTTTCCAATTCTAGAGGGGTCAGGAAGGAAGAAAAGTTTTTGTTTCCATTTCAAGAAACAAGAAAAAAAAATACTTTAACAAACTGTTGAAACTATTAACAGCTCAAAAGAAAGCAAAATCCTTAAATTGGGGAAACAAAGCATAGTAAAAAAAATCAGTTATTTTTTTTCAAAAGTCATAAAATTCTATTTCACCTGTTCAGTCTTATGTTCAATCTTTTTTTCTGTTGAATTTGCAGTGTTACTGTGGTCTGATCTTTCCATTTAAATCCTAGAAGTTAACATTCAATGCTATTATTGATATTTCTTGTTCCTAGCATTAAGTTGGTCATGTTCTTGATTGCTTTTTGTTCTCTATTTCTGTATGTGTGTCTTTAGTTTTCCTGGTAGAGCTCTCCTTTCAGAACTTCTTGAAGAGTGGATCTGGGGGAACCAGCAGTTAGTGTAATGGCTATGTCGCTGGACTCCCACGTAGTCGACCGTGGTTCGCGTCTACTTGTCTGAGTATTTCAGGAGTCTAGGAAATGGAGTTTAGACAGACAGAGAGACCATAGCTTCTCTGAACATGCCAGGACACAGCACAGATTTAAAATGGCTTCTTGTCTGAGTATTTTGGGAGTCTCAAAAAAAATTTTTTTTAAAAGACATAAAACCAGGGACCAGCAGATGGCATAATGGTTATGACACTGAATTCCCATGTAGTTGACTGCGGTTTGAGTCCCGGCCCCAGTGGCTTAAAACTTGTGCTGGATGCGTGTGTGTGTGTGCCAAACATCCTGAGAGGAGGATGGAGAACAAGGGATTGTGACATGGCCATTACCCCTGGGGGTTGAGTTCTTGCTTTTTGTCTCTCTGTCTCTCTGGTGAGTTCATGTGCCCTATAGCAAAAATCTCTCTCTAAAAAAGAAAAAAAAGAAAAAACACCAAAAAGTTATCTGATGATGATAATGTATGTGGTAATATCTTTGACTGGAATAATATACACTCTGTTCATTCTTTGAAAACTGTTCTGTGTGCTAAACAGATGTACACTGATTAAATGTAAATAAAAATTTATTGTAAGGAAAAAATAATAAATAGGCAATAACTATGTAGAATAATAGTACAATAATATTAATTACATTTGAGTATAAAACAAAGAGGGATATAAAATATTGGCCAAACTTAACATGTAAAATAAAAGAGGAGATCCAAAATTAAATAACTTTCAGGTCTTTGTATTGTTTGGGATGAAGCTATTTATATTGATTAATTTTAGACTTTAAGTACATTTGTTTAAAATTTAAAGGTGGCTCAGCTGCAGAGGCGGAAGTGGTAGGGCAGTGCTGTGTGATCCTGGAACTACAAGGCAAGTCTGTGTTTGCATTGGGTTGATCAGAATATGCTGAGTGCTTAAGCACGCTGATGATCCTGGCTGGCTAGGATGCTGAAGAGAGGATTCCCATATGGTAAGAACCTGTCAGAGATACCTGTCTCTATCTCTTTCAATAAATAAAATAAATTTTAAAAACTTAAAGAAAGCCACAACAAAATTAGAAGTTACAAAATAGTAGTGGGAGAAATAGAGAATAAATGTCAATCCAAGAAAAAGCAGGAGAGGCTAAAATTTGGGATAGAAAAAGTTAAGGTAAGTAGAAATACAAAATAAGGCCAGCCATATCAATAATCACAATAAATATAAATAGACCAAGCTTGTTTAAGATATTTTTAATTGCTGTTAAAATTCAGCTATACTGTTTGTTACAGGCTCACCTAAAGCGTAAGAGTGGAGAAAGGTTAAAAGTAACTTAAATTATTCTAGACAAACAACTAACCAAATAGATTTTAAGAGAAACATACTCCTACAATTAGAACTACTACAAAACCCCATAATCCCACTCTTTAGTATTTACCCAAAGGATAGAAAAACACTCAATCAGCTTGAAACCCCTCTATTCTCTTGTTAATACCTAGCTCTGCCTCTCTCCACAGACTCTCCTTGCCTGCCAGCAGGCACAAGGTCCACCTACAGGCTTCTGGCCAGCAAGGGATATTGAGGGAGTGTCACCTCTGACCCCCACCCTACTTCCAGACTCCCCAGCCCAAGACTCCACCTCCTAGGTAGGTAGATAGGATCTCCCTGCAGCGGCTTTTTTCTTGAAACCCCTCTATTCTCTTGTTAATACTAACTCTACCTCTCTCAACAGACTTCCTTGCCTGCCAGTAGGCACAAGGTCCATCTACAGGCCTCTGGCGAAATCGCGCCGCGCTAACGTGCGGTGCATGACTTTTTCTTTATTTTTCTCTGTTGTCTTTCATTTCATTTCATATTATCGACTCCTCCTCATTTTTTACCCTGCCAGAGGGACTAGACAGGTCTGGAATCATATATCTGAAATTTCCTAGTAAGGTAAGTGTCTCTGGGATCCTCCCTCGTACTGATCCACCTGTGAAAATGGATATACTGCTTTTTAGACACCTCAGTAGAATTCCCCTCTTGAGAGCACATTGGTAAAAACAACAGAAGAGAGACTTCAGCAAACATCTATTCCCATCCATAAGGAAACACTCTTACTCCTAGTGAGAGAAATGTTCCCTCAAGAGGTTTTCAAAAGGGAATTAATCTTCCAATGGCTAGAAGTAGAAAAAGAGCCTCAGGTCTGAATAAACAAGGAAATATGTCTCCAACAAAGGAAAACGCCCCTCCATGTCTCGCAAATATGGAGGACATTACCAAAATGACAGACACAGAATTTCGAACATTCATGGTGACCAAATTCTGTGAATTGGAACAGAAAAGAGACAACAAACTGCAGGAAATTAGGAAGTCCTTCCAGGATATGAAAGTAGAAATGGATACTCTGAGAAAGAATCAGGTGGAACTATTAGAGATAAAGTCTATAATACAAGAAATCAAAAACTCTCTGGAAAGTATTAAGAGCTGATTAGCTGAAGATTGAATCTCCCATGTAGAAGATAAAACCTCTGATCTAGAAAAAATCACCAAAAAGATCGAGAAAATAACTAAAAAACACGAGGGTAATATACGAGAAATACTAGACTCTATTAGACGCCCAAACATCAGAATAATTGGCATCCCAGAAGGTGAAGAAACTAATAGTGGAATGGAAAATCTATTCCATGAAATCCTGGAAGAAAATTTCCCAAGCCTAGAGAGGTACCGAACCATCCAGACCCAAGAAATACAAAGGACCCCAAATAGAATCAACCCCAGAAGATCTTCCCCAAGGCACATCTTAGCCAGGCTGTCTAACACCACAGATAAAGACATGACACTAAAACTGGCAAGAGAGAAACGAGAAGTAACTTACAAAGGCCATCCCATAAGGCTAACACCAGACCTCTCATCAGAAACAATGCAAGCAAAGAAAGAATGGGAAGACATATTGAAAGTGTTTAGAGAGAAACAATTTCAGCTGAGACTATTATACCCTGCAAGATTATCCTTCATTTGGGAAAAAAAGATTAAAATCTTCTCAGACAAACAAAACCTGAAAGAATTCGCCAACACCAGACCAGCTCTTCAAGAAACCCTGAAGAAAGTACTGTTCCAGGAAAGCTAAAGAATCAACAGCCAGAAACAAAGAAATAACAGGCAACTAAGACAATGGCTAACTTAAATGTCGGTACAGATCCTGTAACATGGATAATAACATTGAATGTTAATGGTTTAAATTCTCCAATCAAGAGATACAGTCTGGCTGAATGGATAAAAAAAACAGATCATAAATCAAATGGACTTAACAGACATCTATGGAACTTTCCACCCAAAACCCACAAGATATATATTTTTTCTCACCCCAACATGGAACTTTCTTGAAGATTGACCACATCATAGGACACAAAACAAGCCTCTGCAGATTCAGAGGCATAGAAACTATTTCCAGCATCTTCTCTGACCATGATGGAATTAAACTTGAATTTAATTTCAAGAGAAATCCTCAAAAATACCTAAAAACATGGAAACTAAATAACCTACTCCTGAATGACTCCACTATTACCGAAGAAATAAAGACTGAAATAAAAAGATTCATGGAAGCCAATGACAATGAAGACAAGAGTTTCCATAATCTTTGGGACACTGCCAAAGCAGTCATGAGAGGGAAGTTCATAGCAATTAATGCCCATAAGAGGAAGACAGAAAGAAGGCTAATGGATCACCTAACATCAAGCCTCAGAGAATTGGAAAAGGAACAGCAAAAAAATCCAAAAAATTACAGGAGAAAGGAAATAATAAAGATCAGAGCAGAAATAAATGAAATAGAAAATAAACGTACTATACAGAAAATACATGAAAGTAAAAGCTGGTTCTTTGAAAGGATAAACAAAATGGATACACCACTAGCGAGACTTATTAAGAAAAAGAAATAAAGGAACCAGGTGAATCAAATTCGAAATGAGGCTGGTAACATAACAACAGACATAGTAGAAATTCAAAACATCATTAGAGGATACTTTGAACATCTATATGCTAAGAAACAAGACAATCTGGATGAGATGGACAAATTCCTGGACAAATATAATCTACCAAGAATGAGCCAGGAAGAAATAGAAAGTCTGAATAGGTCCATAACAAGCCAGGAGATTGACTCAGTAATAAATAACCTTCCAACAAAGAAAAGCCCTGGCCCTGATGGATTCACCTCTGAATTCTACAAAGCTTTCAAAGAAGAGTTAACTACCATTCTGCTAAGTTATTTCTAAAGATCCAAAAGGGTGAAACTCTCCCTAATTCATTCTATGAAGCCTCTATCACCCTCATCCTTTTTTTTTTTTGACATTGGAAAAGTAATTTATTGTCCTTAACTGTAAAACGCAGTCTTAAAAGAAAGTTTTCCTTTTGATTGAGTTATGATTACATTTAATACTGAATAATTGATCAAAGAATTCTAAACATGCTATGCTTTGTAATAAATTAATAAAATATATCAGATTTTATCAGTTATGCATTTTTAATATGATCTTTGCAGGGTTATTTGTTTATTTTAAAGAGCATTTTTGCTATAGGGTGCATGTGCTCACTGGAGTGAGAGAAAGAGAAAGAGACAGAAAGTGAGAAATCACCCCCCAGGGGCGATGGCCATGCCGCAATCCCTATTCTTCCATCAGGATTTGGGCACACATGCACACATACCCAGCATGAATTTCAAGCCACTGGGTCTGAGACTGGACCCTCAGTCAACTACAGGAAAGTACAATACCTTAACCACCACACCGCCTGCTGGCCCCTGCAGTTATTATTATTATTATTTAATGTTCAAAATATGTCTTATAATTTTGTATAATTTTATAACTCTATGACAACAGAATCAGTATGGTTTCAAATATATGTATATATGTGTATATATATATATATATATATATACACATATATATATATATTTTAGAGTGCAGATGCTCGGTATATATTAAGTGGGGACATACAATGCCTCTCCTTCATAGCATGGCTTGCTTCACTCAGCAGTAAGTCTTCCATATTCATCCACTTCCTTTCAAAAGCCAGGGTCTTGTTGTTTTTTATGGATGAATAGTATTCCATTGAGTATATGTGCCACAGTTTTTCTAACCATTCATCGGTTCGTGTGCATTTAGGTTGTTTCCATGACTTAGCAATCGTGAAAAGTGCCGCAATAAACATCGATGTGCAAGCACTTTTTCGATTAAGTATTCTTCTGTCCTTCGGGTAGATACCAAGGAGTGGGATTGCTGGATCATATATGGTAGTTCTATTTGTAGATTTTTGAGGAATATCCAAATTGTTCTCCACAGTGGTTGGACCAATTTACAATCCCACCAGCAGTGTAAGAGAGTTCCTTTTTCACCACACCCCCTCCAGCACTTATCATTTTTTGTTTTTTTAATCTTAGACATTCTGACTGGGGTTAGGTGATATCTCATTGTTGTTTTGATCTGCATTTCTCTTACAATGAGGGATGTTGAGCATTTTTTCATATGCCTTTTAGCTATTCGTATGTCATCTTTAGAGATTGTTTTTTTCAACTCATTCTCCCATCTTTTAATAGGATTGATTGTCTTTTTCCAGAACAGCTGCTTGAGTTCCTTGTGAATTCTGGTTATCAGTCCCTTGTCTGATGCATAGTTTACAAAAATATTTTCCCATTCTGGGAACCAGCAGTTAGCGTAATGGCTATGTCGCTGGACTCCCAAGTAGTCGACCGCGGTTCGCGTCCCGGACCTGGTGGCTTAAAACTCACGCCGGGTGCGTGTGCGTACGTGCCCAAGATCCCGAGAGGAGAATGGAGGAGAAGGGATTGCGGCGTGACCATCCCCCGTGGGGGGTGATTTCTCACTTTCTGTCTCTATGTCTCTCTCTGTCTGTCTGGCGAGCGCACGTGCCCTATAGCGAAAACCTCTCAAAAAAAAATTTTTTTTTCCCATTCTGAGGGCTGTCTGTTCACACTAATCACTGTGTCTTTTGCCATGCAGAAACTTCTTAGTCTGATGTAATCCCACTTGTCTATTTTAGTGATCATAGACTGTGTGTTGGGAGTCTTATTTAAGAAGTTTTTCCCTACCCCAATGTCTCCCAGATTTTCCCTGGTGTTTTCCAGGAGCAGTTTTATAGTTTGAGGTCTTAGATTTAGATCTTTGATCCACCTTGACTTTATTTTTGTCAGAGGTGAGAGGTAGGGGTTCAGATTCATCTTTCTGCAAGTGGAGATCCAGTTTTGCCAGCACCATTTGCTGAAGAGGTTTTCCTTTTCCCACTGAATTGACTGGTACCCCTTGTCAAAAATCAGTTGGCTGTATGTTTGAGTATTCATTTCTGGGGACTCTATTCTGTTCCATTGGTCCACCTGTCTGTTTCTGTGCCAGTACCATACTGTTTTGATTACCACAGCTTTGTAGTATATTTTTGAGTCAGGTAGTGAGATGCCATCCACTCCACTCTTCTTGTGCAGAACTGCTTTGGCAATACAGGGTCTTTTATGATTCCAGACAAACTTTATGATCGTCTTTCCTAGATCTGTGAAGAATGTGTCTGGTACTTTGATTGGCATTGCATTAAACAGGTAGATTAATTTGGGTAAAATTGCCATTTTGATTATATTAATTCTTCCAATCCAGGAACATGGGCTGTCCTTCCACTTTTTTGTGTCATTTTCAATTTCTTTTTTTAGCTTCTCATAGTTTTCCTTGTGGAGGTCTTTAACTTCTTTAGTTAGATTTATCCCTAAGTATCTTATACTTTTTGTGGCTATGGTAAATGGAACAACTTTTTTCAGTTCTATCTCAGTCTGCCTGTTGTTTGTATACAGAAATGCTATAGATTTCTGGATATTAATTTTGTATCCTGCAACTTTACTGTATTCATGTATTACTTTCAGAAATTTTTTTATGGAAACCAGTGGGTCTTCTATGTATACAATCATGTCATCTGCAAATAGAGAGAGTTTCACCTCTTCTTTTCCTATTTGAATGCCTTTTATTTTTTCCTCTTTTCTGATTGCAATGGCCAAGACTTCTAGTACTATATTGAAGAGGAGTGGAGAAAGTGGACATCCTTGTCTTGTACCCGTTTTTAGTGGAAAAGCTTTCAGCTTTTCTCCATTGAGGATGATGTTCGCTATGGGTTTTTCATAGATAGCTTTTATTGTGTTGAGAAATGACCCTTCTATGCCGATTTTGCCAAGGGTCTTGATCATGAAGGGATGTTGTATCTTATCAAATGCTTTTTCTGCATCAATTGATATGACCATGTGGTTTTTATCTTTCTTCCTATTAATATGGTGTATTACATTTATGGTTTTGCATATGTTGAACCAACCTTGCATTCCTGGGATAAAGCCTACCTGATCGCGATGTATAATCTTTTTTATAAGTTGTTGTATACGATTTGCTAGTACCTTGTTGAGAATCTTCGCGTCTATATTCATCAGGGATATTGGTCTATAGTTTTCCTTCCTTGTCCTGTCCTTATCTGTTTTAAGGATAAGGGTGATAGAGGCTTCATAGAATGAATTAGGGAGAGATTCACCCTTTTGGATATTTAGAAATAACTTGAGCAGAATGGGGGTTAACTCTTCTTTGAAAGTTTTGTAGAATTCAGAGGTGAATCCATCTGGGCCAGGGCTTTTCTTTGTTGGGAGGTTATTTATAACTGATTTGATCTCCTGGCTTGTTATGGACCTATTCAGACTTTCTATATCCTCCTGGCTCAATCTAGGTAGATTATACATGTCCAGGAATTTGTCCATCTTATCCAAATTATCTTGTTTCTTGGCATACAGATGTTCATAGTACCCTCAAATAATGTTTTTTATTTCTACTATGTCTGTTGTTATTTTGCCTGCTTCATTGCAGATCTGATTCACCTGGTTCTTTTCTCTCTTCTTAATAAGTCTCACTAGTGGAGTATCAATTTTGTTTATCTTTTCAAAGAACCAGCTTTTACTTTCATTTATTTTCTGTATAGTTCATTTATTTTCTATTTCATTTATTTCTGCTCATATCTTTATTATTTCCTTTCTCCTGGAGTTTTTTGGATCTTTTTGCTGTTGTTTTTTCAATTCTGTGAGGCATGATGTTAGGTGATCCATTTGCCTTCTTTTCATGTTCCTCTTATGTGCACTAATTGCTATGAACTTCCCTCTTATGACTGCTTTAGCAGTGTCCCAAAGATTATGGAAACTCGTGTCCTCATTGTCATTGGCTTCCATGAACCTTTTGATTTCAGTCTTTATTTCTTCAGTAGTTGTGGAGTCATTCAGGAGTAGGTTATTAAGTTTCCATGTATTTGAGTATTTTTGAGGATTTCTCTTGAAATTAAACTCAACTTTAATTCCATCATGATTGGTGAAGATGCTGGGTATAGTTTCTCTGCTTTTGAATCTGTAGAGGCTTGCTTTGTGCCCAATAATGTGGTCAATCTTCGAGAATGTTCCATGTGGCGGCGAGAAAAAAGTGTATCTCGAGGTTTTAGGATGGAAAGTTCTATAGATGTCTGTTAAGTCCATTTGATTTATGATATCATTTAGATCCTTTATCTCTTTACCTATTTTTTGCCTAGATGATCTGTCCAGAGGGGATAGTGCAATGTTGAGGTCTCCAACAATTAGTGTGTTGCAGTCTATCTCCCCTTTCTGATCTAACAGTCTTTCCTTCACATATTTGGGTGCTCCTGTGTTAGGAGCATAGATATTAATAAGTGTTATATCTTCTCGATCTATAGAGCCTTTTACTACGATATAGTGCCCTTCTTTGTCTCTTTGAACGGTTTTTGTTTTAAAGCCTATTTTGTCAGAAATTAGTATTGCAACTCCAGCTCTTTTTTAGTTCCCAATTGCATGGAAAACCTTTTCCCAACCCTTCACTTTCAGTTTATGTATGTCTTTCTCCATGAGGTGGGTTTCCTGTAGGCAACAGATAGAGGGTTTTTGTGTTTAAACCCATTCAGCCAGTCTGTGTCTCTTGATTGGAGAATTTAATCCATTAACATTCAATGTTATTATCGATGTTAATGGATCTGTCCCGACGTTTAAGTTGGCCATTGTCTTAGTTGCCTTTTACTCTTTTCTTTCTGGCTGTTACTTCTTTAGTTTTCCTGGAACAGTACTTTCTTCAGGGTTTCTTGGAGAGCTGGCCTGGTGCTGGCAAATTTTTTCAGGTTTTGTTTGTCTGAGAGATTTTAATCTTTTTTTTCCCATACGAAGGATAATCTTGCAGGATACAATAATCTTGGTTGAAATTGTTTCTCTCTTAACACTTTCAGTACATCTTCCCATTCTTTCCTTGCTTGCATTGTTTCCGTTGAGAAGTCCAGTGTTAGCCTGATGGGGTGACCTTTGTAAGTCACTTGTCGTTTCTCTCTTGCCAGTTTTAGTATCTTATCTTTATCTGTGGTCTTAGCCAATCTGGCTATGATACGTCTTGGGGAAGATCTTCTTGGGTTGATTCTATTTGGTGTCCTTTGTATTTCTTGGGTCTGGATGTTTGAGTGCCTCTCTGTGCTTGGGAACTTTTCTTCCAAGATTTCATGGAATAGGTTTTCCATGCTCTTATTAGTTTCTTCACCTTCTGGGATACCAATTATTCGGATGTTAGGACGTCAAATGGAATCTAGTAATTCTCGTATGTTATCTTCATGTTTTTTTGTTATTTTCTCTATCTTTTTGGTGGTTTTCTCTAGGTCAGAAGTTTTATCTTCTACATCAGAGATTCGACCTTCAGCATGGTCTAATCGACTTTTAATACTTTCGAGAGAGTTTTTGATTTCCTGTATTTCAGACTTCACCTCTAATAGTTCCGTCTTATTCTTCCTTAGCATTTCCTCCTTTAAATCATTGAAGGACTTTTTCATCTCCTGTAGTTCATTGTCTCTTTTCTGTTCCAGCTCATTGTACTTGTTCAACATGAATGTTCTAAACTCTATCTCGGACATTTTGGTAACGTCCTCTATTTTTTCAAGAAAAGGAAGGGAGTTACTGCATTCCTTTGATGGAGACATATTTCCTGCTTTATTCAGGCCTGAGGTTCTTCTACTTCTAACCATTGAGAGATGTGTTCCCTTTGAAAAACCTTTTACGAGAACGTTCCTTCGAATAGGAGCAAGTGTGTTTCCTTTCTGATGTGGAATGGAGATAGCCAAAGTCTCTCTTCAATTGTGTTTAGTAATGTAATCCAAGAAAAAGTATTCTCTCCAGGTGTCCAAAGAAATGTATCTCCTTCTTCTTAGGTGGTTCAGTGAAATGGAGGATTCTAGAGAGTCTTAAAATGCTAGAATATTTCAGAATTGTAATTCTAGACCTATCTAGACAGCTAGCGATGGTGAAGATAAAGGAAGTGAGGACTGAATAACTGGGAAGAAAATAATACTTAGAATAAAGAAAACGTCATGCACCGCGCGCTAGTGCGGCCCACAATTTCGCCAGGGGTCGAAAGCTGGGAGTGTGGTGTGGTGGAACTGAGGGCATTCCTATGTGTTAATCAGAAGAGAGAAATTTACAAATGAAAGACGTGGGTAAGGGGACAGAAAAAGAAAGGGGAAGGGGGAAAAAAGTGTACCTGGCTGAAAGAGGGGTGTCTGGCTTGGGGGTCCCGGGGCTGAAGCTATTGGAGGCAGTCCTCCCTAGAAGATCCTGGCCCAGGGTTCGAAAGCTGGGAGTGTGGTGTGGTGGAACTGAGTATCACCCTCATCCTTTAAACAGATAAGGACAGGACAAGGAAGGAAAACTATAGACCAATATCTCTGATGAACATAGATGCAAAGATTCTCAACAAGATACTAGCAAATCGTATTCAACAACTTATAAAGAAGATCATACACCATGATCAGGTAGGCTTTATTCCAGGAATGCAAGGTTGGTTCAACATACGCAAAACCATAAATGTAATACATCATATTAACAGGAACAAGGATAAAAACCATATGGTCATATCGATTGAGGCAGAAAAAGCATTTGATAAGATACAACATCCCTTCATGATCAAGACTTTCAGCAAAATGGCATAGAAGGGCCATTTCTCAATACAATAAAAGCAATCTATGAAAAACCGATAGCGAACATCATCCTCAATGGAGAAAAGCTGAAAGTTTTCCCACTAAACACAGGAACAAGACAAGGATGCCCACTGTCTCCACTCCTTTTTAATATAGTACTGGAAGTCTTCACCAACGCAATCAGAAAAGAGGAAAAAATAAAGGGCATTCGAATAAGAAAAGAAGAGGTGAAACTCTCTCTATTTGCAGATGACGTGATTATATACATAGAAGACCCAATGGTCTCCATGGAAAAATTGCTGGAAGTAATACATGATTACAGTAAAGTTGCAGGATATAAAATCAATATATAGAAGTCAATAGCATTTCTATATCCGAATAACAGGCAGACTGAGATAGAACTGAAAAAAGTTACTCTATTTACCATAGCCACCAAAAGTATTCGATATTTAGGAATAAATCTAACCAAAGAAGTTAAAGACCTCCACAAGGAAAACTATGAGAAGCTAAAAAAAGAAATTGAAAATGACACAAAAAAATGGAAGCACATCCCATGTTCATGGATTGGAAGAATTAATATAATCAAAATGGCAATTCTACCCAAATTAATCTACATATTTAATTACAATGCCAATCAAAGTACCAGACACATTCTTCACAGATCTAGAAAAGACAATTATAAAATTTGTCTTGAATCATAAAAGACCCCATATTGCCAAAGCAATTCTACACAAGAAGAGTGGAGTGGGCAGCATCTCACTACCTGACCCAAAAATATATTACAAAGCTGTGGTAATCAAAACAGTATGGTACTGGCACAGAAACAGACAGGTGGACCAATGGAACAGAATAGAGTCCCCAGAAATAAATGCCCAAACATACAGTCAACTGATCTTTGACAAGGGGTACCAGTCAATCCGTGGGAAAAGGAAAGCCTCTTCAGCAAATGGTGCTGGCAAAACTGGATCTCCACTTGCAGAAAGATGAATCTGAACCCCTACCTCTCACCTTTGACAAAAATCAAGTCAAGGTGGATCAAGGATCTAAATCTAAGACCTCAAACTATAAAACTGCTCCTGGAAAACACTGGGGAAACTCTGGGAGACATTGGTGTAGGGAAAGACTTCTTAAATAAGACCCTCAAAGCACAGTCGATCATCCCCAAAATAGACAAGTGGGACTATATCAGACTACGAAGTTTCTGCATGGCAGAAGACACAGTAATTAGTGTGAATCGACAGCCCTTAGAATGGGAAAATATTTTTGTAAATTTTGCATCAGATAAGGGACTGATAACCAGAATACTCAAGGAACTAAAGAAGGTGTTTGGAAAAAAGATGATCAACCCTATTAAAAAATGGGAGAAGGAGTTGAATAAAACACTCTCTAAAGATGACATACGAATAGCCAAAAGGCATATGAAAAAATGTTCAACATCCCTCATCGTAAGGGAATCACAGATAAAAACAATGAGGTACCACCTAACCCCAGTCAGAATGTCTAAGATTAAAAAAACAAAAAATGATAAGTGTTGGTGGGGGTGTGGTGAAAGGGGAACTCTTTTACACTGCTGGTGGGAATGTAAATTGGTCCAACCACTGTGGAGAATAATTTGGAGATTCCTCAAATAGATCTACCACATGATCCAGCAATCCCATTCCTTGGTATCTATCTACCCAAAGGACAGAAGAATTCTTCATTGGAAAAGTGCATGCTCATCGATGCTTATTGTGGCACTATTCACGATTGCAAAGTCATGGAACCAACCCAAATGCCCCCGTATGGAGGAATGGATTGAAAAACTGTGGCACATATACTCTATGGAATACTACTCAGCCATAAAAACCAACAAAACCCTGACTTTTGACAGAAAGTGGAAAAATATGGAAGATTTACTGCTGAGTGAGGCAAGCCAGGCTATGAAGGAGAGACATTGTATGTCCCCACCTAACATATACCGAATGTCTGCACTCTATGACTAAAACTGATTGACTAACGATTGTACAAACACAAGAGATGGGTGCGAATGTCAGATGAGGTGTATGTGGAGGAGTGGGGCCTAACGAAGGACATTTGGAGAAGGGATACAGAGGTAGAATATTGATGGGATGGGGAAGCGTGGTGTTATCGGTTGAAGATATTTTGATCAACAGGATTGGGGAGAAATGTTCACATATTGAAATGCTCACATTGTAAGCTAAACAATGCGATTGAATGTATACACAAAAAGAAATTAAAAAAAGAGAAAAAAGAAAAAAAGAAAAACACTCAATCAGAAAGACATTTGCACATCCATGTTTATTACAGCATTATTCACAATTGTAGAAATATGGAATGAACCCAAATTATCCAAAAGCTGATGACTGGGTTGAAAAATTGTGGCACACATGTACTATGGTATATTACTCAGCTATAAGAAATATTGAGTCCCTATCATTTGATTTAAAGTGAATAAATGTAGAAGACTTAATGTTGAGTGAAGTGAGTCAGACTCTGAAAGATGCAACTGTATACCCTCACTCAATTTGTACCAAATATCTGCACTCTATGACAGAAATGGAGAGATCTGAAGATATGACAGTAGAGAGAATAGTGTAGATACCAGAGATTGTAAGGGAGGAGAGTAGATGATAGTGGGTGGTAGAGGGTGGGCATGAGGTGCAAAGAGAACAAACTTTTTAAAAAATTTATTTTTATTTTTTGGAGAGTTTTTTGCTATAGGGCGCATGAGCTCGTCAGAAAGACAGAGAGAGACAGTGAGACAAAAAGTGAGAAATCATCCTCCAGGGGGGATGACCACGCTGCAATCCCTTCTCCTCCATTCTCCTCTCGGGATCTTGGGCATGCATGCACATGCACCTGGTGTGAATTTAAGCCCCCGGATCCAGGACTTGAACCACGGTCGACTACATGGGAGTTCAGTGACATAGCAATTATTCTAACTGCTGGTCCTGAGAAGAAATATTTTAAAAAATAACTATTTAATTTTATTTGCTATTATTATTATTATATAATTTGATCAGAGACAGAGAAAGGGAAAGTGAGAAAGCAAGCCGCTGGGTTTGGTATTTGAACTGTAGTCGACCATGTGGGAATCCAGCACCTTAACCATGACACTACCTGCTGGCCCAAGGAAGAAACATTTAACAGATAAAAAATGCAGAATTCTCTGTTGAAAAAAATTTTATTTCAAAAAAGAAAACATACAATTACAAGGCCACTGTATAGGGATGAAAGAAAAATTAACTAGGAAAAAAACCTCTAAATTTATGTACCTAGTAATATAGCTTAAAATGATATGATTCAGGAGGACATAGAAAACCTGAATAGACCCATAACAAGCCAGGAGATTGAATCAGTAATAAATAACCTCCCGACAAAGAAAAACCCAGGTCCAGATGGCTTCATTTCTGAATTCTACAAAACTTTTAAAGACGTTAATCCCTATCCTACTCAAATTATTTCTAAAGATTCAAAAGGAAGGAAACTTTCCAAATTCATTTTATGAAGCCTCCATCATCCTCATTCCCAAAACAGAGAAGGACATAACAAAAAAGGAAAACTACAGACCAATATTGTTGATGAGTATAGTTGCAAAAATTCTCAACAAGATACTTGCAAATTGTATCCAACAACATATAACAAAGATTATTCATCACAACCAGGTAGGCTTTATTCCAGGGATGCAAGGGTGGTTCAACATACACAAGACCATAAATATAATATGCCATATTAACAGAAAGAAAGATAAAAAACATGATCATTTCAATCGATGCAGAGAAAGCATTTGATAAAACACACCATCCTTTCATGATTAAGACTCTCAGTAAGATTAGTATAGAAAGGTCATTTCTCAACACAATAAAAGCCATCTATGAAAAATCTACAACTAACATTATACTGAATGGGGAAAAGCTAAAAGCTTTTCCACCAAAAACTGGTACTAGGCAAGGCTGCCCACTTTCTCTACTGCTTTTTTAATATAGTGTTGGAAGTCTTAGCTAATGCAATATGAAAAGAGAACAATATAAAAGGCATTTGAATAAGCAAAGAAGAGTTGAAAATATCTTTATTTGCAGATGACATGATGGTATACTTAGAAGACCCAAAGGTTTCCATGAAAAAACTTCTTGAAGTAATAAGTGAATACAGTTGAGTGGCAGGATATAAAAATCAACATGCAAAAATCTATAGCATTTCTATATATAAACCACAAGTTGAATGAAGTAGAGCTGAAGGAAGGAATTCCTTTCACCATAGCCACAAAATGTATAAGATACCTAGGGATAAACCTAACTAAGGAAGTCAAAGACCTTTACAAAGAAAACTATGAAAATCTTAAAAAAGATATTGATAAGGACATAAAAAAGTGGAAGGACACCCCATGTTCCTGTATTAGAAGAATTTATATAATCAAAATGGCAATTCTACCCAAATTAAACATGTAGATATTTAATGAAATTCCAATCAAAATACCAGAGATATCCTTTACAAATCTAGAAGAGACAATTATATAATTTGTCTGGAATCATAAAAGACCTCATATTGCCAATGCAATCCTGCTCAAGAAGAGTGGAGTGGGAGGCATATCACTCCCTGATCCCAAGATATACTATAAAGCTGTGATCATCAAAACAGCATGGTATTGGTACAAAACCTGACAGGTGGACCAATGGAATAGAATAGGTACCCAAGAGATAAACCCCAAAGCTTACAGCCAATGGATTTTTGACATAAGATACCAGTCAATCTACTGGGAAAAAAGAAAAGAAAAAAGAAAAGAAAAAAAGTAAATGGTGCTAGAAAAACTGAGTATCCACCTGCAGAAAGATGAAACTTTTGCCATTAACAAAAGTCAACTCAAAATGGATCAAATATCTGAACCTAAGACCTCAAACTATAAACCTACTAGTGGAAAATACTGAGGAAACTGTGGAAGACATTGGAGTAGGCAAAGACTTCTTAAATAAGACTCCGAAAGCACAGGCAATAATCCCTAAAATAGACAAGTGGGACTATACCAGACTAAGAAGTTTTTGCACAGCAAAGGACAGAGTAACAAGTGTGAATCAACAACCCTCAGAATGGGAGAATATTTTTGTAAAATATGTCTCAGACAAGGGACTGATAACCAGAATACACAGGGAACTCAAGCACCTTTTGGAGGGGAAAAAGATGAACCCAATTAAAAGATGGGAAAATGAGCTGAACAAAAATCTCTCTAAGGAAGACATACAAACAGCCAAAAAGCATATGAGGAAAAGCTCAACACCCCTCGTCATAAGGGAGTTGCAGATTAAAGCCACAATGAGATACCACCTAACTCCTGTCAGAATGGCAAAGATTAAAAATATAAAAAGTGGTAAGTGTTGGCAGGGATGTGGTGAAAAGGGAACTCTCCTACACTGTTGGTGGGAATGTAAACTGGTTCAGCCACTGTGAAGCACAATATAGAGGTTCCTTAAAGATCTACAAATAGAATTACCATTTGATCCAGCAATCCCCTTCTGGGTATCTACCCAAAGGACAGGAGATTGCTCAGTCAGAAAAGCGCTTGCACATCAATGTTTATTGCAGCATTATTCATGATCGCTGAGACATGGAACCAACCCAAATGTCCACAAACTGATGAATGGATTGAAAAAGTATGGCACATATACTCTATGGAATACTACTCAGCCATAAAAAAACAACAAGACCCTGGCATTTGATAGAAAGTGGTCGGATATGAAGGATCTATTGCTGAGTGAAGCAAGCCAAAATATGAAAGAAAGATATTGTATGAATCCACTTAATATACACCGACTATCCACACTTTATGGTAGAGATAGAAATATTGGAGGGCATAAAAGCAGTGAAAATAATTAGCGATGATGAAGACAGTGTGGAATGGGATGAGAGAAGAGTATGGAGAAGGATAGTAAGAGAACAAATAGAGAGGCATGACATTAGTGGGACACAGAAATGGTGTATTACCTGTTGATGATGACGTGTATAGTATTTTCAACTGGACTGGTCTGAGAAGTATTTCATGTTGGGTAAAGTCTTCTTACAAGCAAAGTGCTAAATAGTGATTGAATGTTTAAAAAATAATTGGAATAATAATGATAATCTGAAAAAATAATGGAAAGCTATTTGATGATGATGATGGGGATTTTAATGTCTTTGTATTGACTGATATGCATGGTATTCCTTTTGGAAAAAGAAATGTAATACACTGTAAAGTTATATGTGATTCAATGTGATATAAACAAGATTATGATAATAATAAAAAATAAATAAAAGATATGAATTATATACTTTCAGAATTATAAGAAGAGTGTGATAAAACTGCAATTGCAATAAGTTTGTTTGTTTTTGCCATGGGTCATGTGTGCTTGTGGAAGAGACAGAGAGAGCAGGAAAGTGAGAAATCATCCCCAAGCAAGGATGGTCATACTTCAGTCACACTGCAATCCCATCTCTTCCATTCTCCTCTTGTGATCCTGGGCACACACGTACATGCGCCTGGTGTGAGTTTAAGCCACCAAGTTTGGGACTCGAACTGTGGTTGACTACTTGGAAATCCAGCAACATAGCCATTACGCCAATTGCTGGTCCCAACACAATGGGTTTTAATAGTATTTTATAGATGGAATACACAGCAATTTAGTGAAGGATACAGAAAAGTTAAACTTAATAACTTAATCCAATATATGTTATGAATCTAATATATAATAACAAGAAACTCAATCTAATATATATTATTAGGTCTTAGCTAGGTCACAACTCTAAAATACCCAAACTTTACTGGCAGGCAGACTATACTTTCTGATTATAATACAATTCAGTTAGGAATCTGTAACAGTATGATTGACAGGTTTCATACATTTGGGAATTTAAAAAGCATACTTCTAAGTATCTTGTAAATGGCAGAAGAAATCATAAGAGATATAGAAAATATTAGAACTGAATAATAATGCAAATACAGTGTGTCAGAAATGATTTAAGGATGAGCTAGCTAGCAGGCAGAGAGATGCCCTCTCCTATGTGAGCGGGTTCAAGACCCACAGTGATTCAGAGGGACGCTCAGCAGGACTGCCTTGATGCCCTGGAATGGACATGTAGTAAGGAGGACTACAGCTGCAGTTTCCATTCTGGATTCATAAACATGCACCGGTGATCACAAAATGTGCTCTGCCCTGCGTTTTTGCTGGAATAAGTACGATAGCAGACAGTCTTTTAAGGGCAGGAGAACCAAAGGGTTTAGGGTTCAGTTAGTATGACAATATCGGACTTCACGTTGCCGAAAGCTCACTCCAATTCTTACTGCTGGTGCATAGTTTCTCTGCTAAGAGAAAGGGAAGCTAACCTAGTGGTTAACATGGAACAGGATTAAGTAACCAAGCACAGATCTGAGATCTTGGAAACAGAAAATGATATGGATATAGCTTCATCCCTACTCCAGAAGACATCTTCAATTGAGCTCACCTTTGGGTGAGTCTAAAGACTCTCTCTCTCTCCCACTTCAGAGGCAGCTTAAGGTCTGGACTGGAAACTGTATCGCTCTAATACGTCTCTTATGTGGTAGAATGGGCCACTGCTTGGATTTAGCCTGAGTCTCGCTCCTGGCGTCTAAAGCTGGAGTGTGGGTGAGATAGACCCAAAGTTGGAGTGTTTGGAGATAGTCTCACATTTACTTCCTCTATGAAAAACAGGGAAATCTTGTGACTATTTGTCGCCAGGCATGTCTTCCTCCCCATAATCCAGAGCTGCCCGATGCCTCCAGTAGAGATCGCCTGGTGTTTACCCCAACGTGCTTCCAAATCTCTCATTTCCCTCGTGAGCCATAATGTGCAAGAGCCCATGAGACACCACCCACGCCAAGACTCTTACAGGGAGGGGTTGAAGTGTGACTGTTGACATGTCTTTGCCTGGGAGACTTTGTTTCCTAGTCCCAAGATAAATTTAAAGAGGGAGATGGATCCAGTCAAATTTACTTGGTAGCACCCCTAGAGGCATGGGAAGAAAGGCTCTCAAATGTGTTTGGCCCAGTGATTCCTAAAGTTTAAGTCTTGGAGGACACATTGAAACAGATTCCCAGGCCCCTTTCTTAAAGATTATGATTCAGAAAGGTGGAGTGGAGTTCGCGAATTTGTGTTTCTGGTAATCTCTAAACTCATCCAATACTGCTGGTCTGAGGACCTTGCTTTTTTTTTTTTTGGAGAGGTTTTTGCTATAGGGTGCGTGCACTCGCCAGACAGACAGAGAGAGACAGAGAGACAGAAAGCGAGAAATCACCCCCCCAGGGGGGATGGCCATGCCGCAATCCCTTCTCCTCCACTCTCCTCTCGGGATCCTGGGCATGCACGCACACGCGCCCAGCGTGAGTTTTAAGCCACCGGGTCCGGGACGTGAACCCCATACATGGGAGTCCAGTGACATAGCCATTACGCTAACTGCTGGTCCCAGGACCCTGCTTTAAAATGACTGAAGAGGGATGGAAGAGAAGCAGGGAGAAAAGGGAGGGAAGCACTGACTCACCAGAGGCCTGGGATCCATTTGTATATGGAGCAGTCCTTTCTTGGGGGAGAGGGATGGCAGATGATTCTATGCAAATGGCCAGCTTTTACTTCTCTCTGCCACTTAAATATTGTTTCGGCTTTGTGTATGCTGTTTCTGGTTCTCTATACAAGAGGACTCCTTCCTTAGAGGTTTTAGGGGCAGCAAATGCAGACAGGATGGAGAGAGAGCTGGAGAGGTGAGCAGAAAGAGAAAGGTAGGAAAGACAGGGGGCTCAGGGCCTAGTGAGGAAAGAAGAGTTTTCCAGTCAGCAGGCGCGTTAGGGAGTGTGAGAATGGCTGTAGGGCATGAGGAAAGTGGAAGGGAGAAGAAAGAGTCCTTGGAGTTCTGGGGTAGGACCTGATGCAGCCCAAAGATATCTGAGAAATGTAAGGAAGAATTCAGGGTATTCTGAAATTGCTTTTTGATTGTTGGACAGCACGTCTTAGGGGGTGACATTGCTCTCAGACTCTGGTCTTTGGCTTCGCTAGTGTTAAAATAGAATGATAGTTGTACGTGGGAGACAATGGGGCCTGTGTGGGACTCGCCCAGTCCTCCATCCTGTTTCTCACTGAGCCAACTGTTGCAATGGTACTGTTTTTTTCTGCTCTCTGTTGCTCAATAACTGAATACCAAAGACTGTGTAATTAGAAAGAATGGAAATTTATTTAGCTTAGGGTTTTGGAGGTCCAAGATCAAGGGGCTTTATCCAGTGAGGTTCTTCTTGTTGATGGGGACTCTGCAGAGTCCTGCGGTCAGGCAGACCTCCACACGTGAGAGGCAGGAGCAGAGCATATGTGTGTCCGTGTGCCTGCTCTTCTTGTAAAGCTAGCAGGATCCAGTCATGGGAATCCCACCCTGATGACTACGTCTCAGTCATCTCCCAAAGGCTCACCTTTCCACATCGTAGCTGGATTACGTTTTTCTCCTCTTAATCCCATCACAACAAATCTCAACTCGTGAATTTGGGGGGACACATTTAAACCACAGTAGGTACCCTACCAATACTTTGCCTTGGGGATTCTTCGACTGTTCCTGACCCCTTGGGAAACATGCTGGTGTTAGAACAGGCTTTTTTTTTTTTAAAAGAATTATTTTGTTTAACTTTATTTATTCATTTGTTTATTTCAGAGAGGGACAGAGGGAAAGAGAAAGACAGAGAGAGAAAGTGAGAAAGCAAGCTGCCACATCCAGGACTCAAATTGCATCAATGTGAGAATCCAGTACCTTTATTTTATATTTTTTAAAGAAGTATTTATTTAATTTTATTCATTCATTTTATTTTATTTTAATTTGACCAGAGTGAGACACAGAGAAAAAGAGAGAGACAGAAAGTGAGAAAGCAGAGTCAGCTCCATGGCTCCTGCAATCTAGCCATTTTGGGAGAAAGGAAGATGTTCCACTGCTAACTGGGCCTCCAGCATACAAAACCCGTGTGATTGAACCTCCAAGTTCTGGAAGAAACAGACCATCCACCAGATGACTAGAAATCGCTGCAGGACCACAAGATATATGGGGAAGCAGGAAAATACTTCTTCCACAAGGGAAATGGATAGCTCCTCTTCATCCACACACAGTTCAATGAAAATCATGGAAATGTCTGATAAAGAATTCAGAACATTCATAATGGCCAAGCTAACAGAGATGGAAGAGAAGAGAGACAAGGAATTGCCGAAGAGGAAGGAGAAAGGAGTTGAAGAGTTCCAGGAGGTGAGGAACTTCATGCAAGATCTAAAAGAGGAAATTTCACATTTTACAAAAGAATCAGATGGAACTGTTAGAGATGAAGGCTATTATACAAGAAGTCAAAATCTCCCTTGAAAGTATTAAAAGCAGACTAAATCATACAGAAAATAGAATCTCTAATGTAGAAGAGAAAATGGCTGGCCTAGAAGAATCCACCATGAAGACTGAGAAAATGACCCCAAAATTTGAGAATAATATGCGATAAGTACTAGATACAATTAAACGTCCAAACATCCGGATAATAGGCATCCCAGAGGGTGAAGAGACTCATAAGGGCATTGATAATCTATTCCATGAAATCCTGCAAGAAAACTTTCCAAACCTGGAGAGGCACTCAAAGATTCAGTCCCAAGAAATACAGAGGACCCCAAATAGAATCAACCCAAGAAGATCTTCTCCAAGACACATCATAGCCAGATTGACCAAAACAGCAGACAAAGACAAGATACTAAGACTGGCTAGAGAAAAAAGGCAAGTTACCTACAAAGGGTATCCCACCAGACTAATGGCAGACCTCTCATCGGAAACAATGCGAGTGAGGAGAAAATGGGAAAATATATTCAAAGTATTAAGGGAAAAGCAATTTCAACCGAGAATTCTGTACCCAGCAAGATTATCATTCATTTGGGAAGAAAAGACACGAACTTTCCCAGATAAACAAAACCTGAAAGAATTTACCAGCACCAGACCAGATCTCCAAGAAGTTCTTAAGGGAGTGCTATGTCAGTAAAATTAAATGCAGACACACAGAAATAAGAGCTCAAAAACTAAGAAAATGGGCAACTTAATTGTAGGGACAATGTTTAGAGATGAATATCATATCCCAGAATTCAATCTGGAAGATCGAACCTTAACAGAAGAAAGATTAAGTACATGAGACTGAACCGATAAAACAACATTCTGTGACTTGACTAAATTATCGCTGCTTTTCTTCTAAGCTTTGTTTTCCGGTTTTAAAGGATTTTTGTCCTGTCTTGAGCTGTTGATAGGTGCATGTACCTACTATTTGAACAGAATACTAACCTGTTTCTAGGCTTTAAGTTTCAAGGAAATATCATTACCAGTTCAAAACTACTCTTCTCGAAATTACCTGCTGAAAGTAGTTAGATTACTTATGATATTGTGTGATCAACAAAATGTTGGGGAAAAAGGAATGGAAGACAACTGTATATAGCAGAGATAGTGTAATAAGAGAGTGGGAAAGGGCAGAGGGTCAAACATCGGGTAAAAAACATATATACGTATACATGTGTATGAAAGTAGAAATGGAATATTATTGATGATAACATGCATGATTAAGCCACTATGCAGTTTATTCTAGATGGGAAACCACATTTAGTACGTTGTGATGATGCTCAGGGAATGAATGTTAAGTAATTAAAAAAAAAAAGTTGCAGGAGAAAAAAAACCGGTAAAACTGTTCATATCGAAATTAAAAAAAAATGCATATTTGATGACTGCAGTAAGCTATATAGCCCCAGCTGGGTACTACTTTATAATATGTTCATTCTACTCACTGGGGTTTATGCCTAAAGTCAGACTTGGGTTCATGTATAGGTATATATCAGCTGTGCTAGCTATTGGATATATTTAGACTAATTAAGTTCATTAGCAAATCAATTAAATGGAGGGGGGAAAGGCATAGAAAGCAACCATGGATACCAGAGACAATGTGGGAGGAGGGTGGGACATGGCAGAGGGTAAAGGATAAGGAATCAAGGATGGCAAAACAAAAACCAAAGTATATAAGACATAAGAATTGGAAAATTATTTGGTGAAAACATGTATGTTGATATGCTTGATTGAGCCAATACACAGTGTATTTTGGATGGAAAATTCATTTGTATGCTATAATGATGTATAGTGAATTAATGTAAAAAATAAATCAATTTAAAGAGAAAAAAGAAAAAGAAAGAAAGTGAGAAAGCAAACCACCAGGTCTGGGACCTGAACCGTTGTTGTCTATGTGGGAGTGTCCAGCGCCTTAACCACTACACCACCTGCTGGTCCCCTAGAATCCAGTACCTTTAACCACCACTCCACTTGCTGGGCCCCTAGAACAGGCTCTTATTTCCCTTCCAAGCCTCTTTTACTGGAGGGATTGTTGCAGGTTCTACTGTCTACTGATTTAGCCAAAGTACCTTTCAAGGCATTCAAGGCTTCATAGTCATTGCTTCCAATCTGTTTCCTGTGTTATCTGCAGCCTCCTGTTGGAGACACTCCATCCCTCTGTTTCATGGACATTTTCTTCCAGTTTTCCCCACCTCTGTGCATTTGTGCATGCTATTCCTGGAATGCTCTCATTACCATTTCTGCCTAATAAGATTCAACCCATTTTTCAAGGCTTCATCCAAATGCCTTCTCTTCTTTGAACCTTCTTTGATCAAACTTTCTCCTTCCTCCCACCATGGCACTTTGCACCTGCTCATACTACAAATTCTGCTTACATTGTAGTTGTCTGTCTCCCTCAACCTGAGCTATGCAATACGGTAGCCTCTAGCCACATTTTTAATTCAAGTGAAATACAAGTAAAAATCCAGCCTCAGTTTCACTAGCCACATCCCAAGTGCCCGAAAGCCCATGTAGCTAGTGGTACTGTATTAGACAGCACAGGTATAGAACATTACATCACCACAGAAGTTCACTGCACAATGCTGGGACCACATGCTATTCACCTTCTTTTAGGTTTATTGAATACAAATTAGTCATATTGAATTAATTAGAATTCTACTGATTTTTTTGTATTTTTAAAAAATTGCCTAAGAGCATGTGCGTCCACCAGAAAGAGACAGAGAGACAGAGATAGAGAAAAGTAAAGGAAGAGGGAGAAGCACCCCACTCTCCCCCAATGGAGTGTACTCACACCACAATCCTTTCGCCTCCATTTCTCTATCCTGTCAGGGTTTTGACATGCATGCATAACATTCAGAGCATTTTTCCAGTCAACAAATTCTGAACTCCAACTGCAGTTGGCCACGTGTGATCCAGTTCCCCTAACCACTAGGCCACTGGGTTGGCTCTCTTTTGTGTTGTTGCTGACCCAGCACTGGTTATTTAAAACACGCATATGGTGGGACCAGCAGTTGGCATAATGGCTCTGTCGCTGGACTCCCATGTAGTTGACCGCGGTTTGAGTTCCAGACCCGGTGGCTTAAACTCACTCCAGGTGCGTGTGCGTGCGTGCCCAAGATCCCGAGAGGAGAATGGAGGAGAAGGGACTGTGACATGGCCATCCTCCCAGAGGGTGATTTCTCACTTTCTGTCTCTTTGTCTCTCTCTTTCTGGCAAGTGTATGTACCCTATAGTAAAAACCTCTCCAAAAAAAAAAAAAAAAAAAGGCATGTGGTAATGATCCTCCCTTACCCGTTTTTTGATGGCTATGGTTTTTTGAGGCAATGCCTCATCTCCTCTTTCTGTGGATTTTCTTCATTTCAGGGCCTTTCTTGAGAGTTGTTTGGTTCAGTATCTTCCCCCAAGGCATGTACCAGGTCACCTCCCGTGGCCTAACCCCTGAACGGCATACCTTCTTAATGAAGCCTGCCTTGGAGGCAAGAGCAGAGACCTGTAACCCTCAGGGTTATGCTGCCACTCAGAAGAGGTTGCCTGTCCTTCTAGACAGAACCTCATGCCTGCAGGGGGCAAAAGACACAGACACAAGGACACCCATGACAATTAGCAATGGCATTTCGAAGTATCCGTTCTTATTAACCTCTTGCAAAATCAATTGTCTAAGAGGCTTCTGGGAAGAAAATCACAAGGCTCAGGTGACCACAAGAGGGCATGAGTGTACCTTAAACAGACTTTTCCACCAAAATCCCCAGGAAGGTTTATTTCCCTGTATTGCAAGAGAAGGACAGAATGAACACACATCGAAAAGGCATAGAAAAAAAGAAAAAAAAGATCCTAATTTTGTTATATGTAACTGGAAGGCCAGCTTACCATGGATTTATGCATCTATGGTCTCCTTAAATATAGGAATCACAAGAACTTTAGACAATAATAGGTAGATAAGGGATTAGATTGAAAATACTTCAAATAAGAATGTGCATAGGTCAGTAGACTTTAAAACAGAATAAACCTCACTTCGAAGCAAGGTAGCTATGGAAACATTACCAAAATTATTCTGTTACTTCATGGCTGCAGTGGTTTCTGTAGCCCGGAAATGCTGTCAAGGGAGGGCAGAATATTATTTTCTTATAAATAATACAACACAAGATCCTATATGGAAAGTTGCAAGAAATTAGATTTCAGAGGTAGAGATGTTTCAACAAAAATACCCAACAGCTTTAATTTGGTTTCTGATAACTGAGCTCTGGGTTTGCAGTTGTTAAGTTTTTCTCTGTTTCTGTTTTCAGTTGCAGAAAGGCAGCCAGCAAGAGATTTATTTCCATGGCTCTGGCTGTGTCACATATACACGGATGCATGCACGTTTAGCATGGCTGATGGAAGTCACCTGTTTGCCCCAGGTATGACCCACATGAGGGCAAGCAACCTATCTTTAGCACTCCTGCAAGGGGCTTACTTTCTTCTGGGAACAGGCCTGGAGCTTTGCTGCCCAAGGTCACAGGGTTTTCCCACTGACTCTCAGAGCCCCTAGACCAGCTGCCTATGCGTTGATCTCCCCAGCAAACCGTGGTGAGCACATAAAGGCCATATATGGCTACCCCTGACTGTGCTGATTTTGTAAGTGGATGTGTGGGTAAAGGACGCAGATTGGTAGACAATTGGTAGGTATTTGGTAAGCAGTGAGGTAAGCCCTACAGAGATGATAAATGCCATGCTGGTGGGTGCTGGGGTTAAGAGTAAGGTTTGATGCTGATATGGTTATTCAGGGAAGGTCCCAAAATGCTCCCATCTCAGCCTGACAAGCACTCCTTTCTCCCTGGAAGTATAAGGGAGCTATAAGCCCACGGGACAATAACAAATTGGGAATCAAATTGCTAATATGCCAGTGCAATGTGCTCTGGCAAGGGAATGCATTGTCCAAGTGTCCAAGGTCTCAAGGCTGCGAATTGGGGTCTCCTGGCCTCCTCTGAGCCTAGGTATTGGGATGTCACCTCTACAAGGCTGGCCACGCGGAGAAAGAAAGTCAGAGAGGTGGGAGTGGGTTCCAATACACAGAGCGGGCCATTGCTAATCGCACGTGTGGGGGAAGAATAGACACGTAGTAGAGAAGCTGAGTATTTTAAAATAAAGTTGTGCCTGTTATTTAGTAAAAAAGAACAGGGCCTTTTTGATATCTTAAGGGGTGGGGTAGAATTTTGTACAAACTCGTCTCAGAGAAGAGATCTTCTGTTCCTCTTTGTCTGGAGAACTGTTTCGGTGATCATCCGAGTCTCTGGGACGGTTTATGAAACACATGTTGCTGGGCCTCACCCTAGATTTCCTGATCTGGTAGGTCCAGAGTGGGGCCAGAGAATTTGTTAACATGAGCAAATTCTTCTCCTTCTTCTTCTTCTTCTTTTTTTTTTTTTTTGGAGGGGTTTTTGCGCGTGCACTCACCAGAAAGATAGAGACAGACAGAGAGATAGAAAGAGAGAAATCACCCCCCTCAGGGGGTGGCCACGCCGCAATCCCTTCTCCTCCATTCTCTTCTCGGGATCTTGGGCACACACGCACACGCGCCCGGCGTGAGTTTAAGCCACCGGGTCCGGGACTCTAACTGTGGTCGACTACATGGGAGTCCTGAGATGTAGCCATTACGCCAACTGCTAGTCCCAACATGAGCAAATTCTTGTGGTTTGGAGACCATGCTTTGAGAACCACAGTCCTAGGATCAGCCAATGGCCTGGGGATTAAGGCTGCTGGGCCTCACATGGCTGAGTGAAAGAACTGAATCCAGGACCTGGAGGCTTGAGAAACATGCTGGGTACACGTGTGTGTGGGCCCAAAATTCTGAAAGGAGAAATGGGGGAGAAGGGATTGTGGCATGACCATGCACTGTGGTAAGAGGGTGCTTTCCTTCTCTCTCTTTCCCTCTGTCTTCCTCCAGTGAGTGCACGTGTCCTCTGGCAAAAATTTAAAAAGAGAGAGTTACACAGAGAGGGCACACCTCAGTGGTTTAAGTGAAATATCAACAATGTAGATGCCATAGGGATTTAAATTCTGTCCCTGAAACAGAAACCGAACAAAGGGCCCAGTGCGTTTTAAAATAATGAAGGTATAATTCACATACCACTTGCATATCTTTGGAGAAATGTCTACTCAGGTCTTTTGCCCATGTTAAATTTTGATGATTAGACTTTATATTGTTGTGTTGAAAGAATTGTTTTTATATTCGAGGTACAAGTCCCTTATCAGAAATAGGATTAGCAAATATTTCTCCCAGTATGTGTGGACCGTCTTCTCAATTTCTTATGGAGTCCTTTGAAGAACAAAGGTTTTAACATTTTTGATTAAGTCCAATTTATATATATTTTTCTTTTGTCACTTATACTTTTGGTGCTGTTTCAGAAATTGTTTCCTAATGCTAACATCAGAAAGATTCGCTCTTTTGTTATATTTGAAGAGTTTTATAGTTTTAGTTCTTACATTTATGTCTATGATCCATTTAGAGTTAATTTCTGTGTATGGTGTAAGAAAGAGATCCGATTTCATACTTTTGCATATGGATCTCTAGTTTTCACTCATGATCTTTTAAAAAAGAGAAAGAAAGGCTAAAGCAACAAAAGCTATTTTGTGTGGAACTTTTTGAATATTAGTGTGATTTGAACAGTATTTATGTCAATGGCTTTGCTCATAGTCAATTAAATATGTTTATTTATCCAACAAATATTACAGAGCATCTCCTTTGTGCTAAGTATGTCTAAGTTGCTGGCAATACAGCAATAAATAAACCCAAGTCCTTGCCTACATGGAACTTACATGCTAGAGAAGAAGATGGGCACAAGCAAATCAATGAAAACCAGATTTCCAAGAGTTTTTTGATCATCTGCCTGGCAAGAGTTTTGGCCTACCTATTTCTCTGACCTTGAACAAAGATTCAATATCATCCTTTCTCACTCTTTCAATCTAGTTTCTGTCTCAAAACTTTGAGTAGGCAGATAAAGAAAAAAGAATACATATAAGTATGTGAACATAATTGTTAAGAGAAAGATTAAAAAACAAAAACAAAAACACCTGCCAAAATAAGTCAAAAGAAAAAAATAACTCAGCCTAGCTGCAGCGGTATAGGCAGGAGGGTGTCACTCTTCAGTGTTGGAGCGACATGGGAGGCCATGGTTTGGACCCTGGGGTGACCTGAAACATGTTGAGCTTGCAAGCATGCACCCACAATCGAATTGGCAGAAAGGCTGGGGGTGGTATGGATGTCTTGGTGTGACAAGACCCTATTGAGGGTACCTGACTCTGTTTGCCTCTCCTTGGAAGAAATAAAATAAATAAATTTAAAAAATGTTATTCAAAGCAAGACTCTTTCAGAGTCCTTTTTTTATTTTCCTGGGTCCTACATAATTTCCATTAACCAAAACTTCCCCCTTTCTTTGTGTAAGGTCCATGGCTAGCCGCCCACCCAAACCTGCTCTTCTCTTTTAGTAATGCGAAGCAGCTGCTCAGCCAGGGGCAACACTCCCATCTTCTCTTGCAGTACCTGGGGCCATGTGACCAGTTCTCACTAATGGAATGTGAGTGGACTGATGGGACCACTTTAAGCTGTGGCCTTTAAGGGGCAGGTGGGCCTTGTTTGATCTTTCTCTTCTTGCCAGCTGGATGCAGAGGATGATGGAGCTCTGGTGTGGATGATGTAGCTGCAAATTGGAAGGTGCCGGGATCCTGCATCGGTATGTAAAGAAGAGCTGCCCGCTTGGCCAGAAATGGCTTGGACTATTATATGAACAAATTTATACTTCTTTTGTGTTTGGAGTATTACATATGTGGATGTTTGTTATGGCACTTCAGCTTCCTGTAACTAACACAAGCTGAACTTAACCTGAAAGACATACACATGAATGCACACAAGACAAAACAGCAACAACAATAAATTACCTGGAAGGACTGAAGGGAACTAGGATGAGCTCAATGCTAGATTGGGACTGAGGAGGTCTGGGATTGAATGGCTTCTCCTCTCTGGTTGATACGTTGTTATTGTGTAAGAGTTCCATTTTCTAGTTTTTATACCTTTGGCAGTACAGGTGAAGTGGTGTGTGCGGGTGTAGTGGGAATGTGGCAGTGGTGATAGGGTAGGGGATGAGTCCTTGCATATGTGTTCAGGAGCACCTGCACAGGTGGCCAGGAATGCTGTGTGACCCAGGGAGGATGCGGTAGTTCACTGGGCCCTGGATGTATTTACCATCTTTGTTCCGCCAATAATCTGAGAGCTGTAGTCCCCTCTATAGACCATAAATGGAGACTTACTGTTTCTATGACATTTCAATTTCTTTTTCTTTCTTCTCTTTTCTTCCTTTCTTTTTTTGTTTCAATTTTTGCTATATGGTACATGCACTGGCCAGAGACAGAGGTTGGGGAGGAGAGAGAGTGAGAGAGGGAAAGTGAGAAATCACCCCCCCCCCCCAGAGGGAGTGGCCATGCCACAATCCTTTCTTCTCCAGTTTCTTCTTGGAATTTTGAGCGCACACACACATGCACATGGTGTGATTTTCAAGCCATCAGGTCTGGGACTTGAACTGCTCAGTCAGCCATGTGGTATCCAGTGCATTAACCTCCACGCCACCTGCTGGGTTGGCGTGCTGACATTCTTTAATTAAAAAATAAGGATTTTTGAATCCTTTGCATTCTTTATTTCCAGCTTAGACCCGACAGAATGGCTACAAAGAAGGGTGGCTAGAAGAGGAAGGGCCGTTCTGCCATCAGCGAGGTGGTGTCCCGAGAATACGCCATCAGCATTCACAAGTGCATCCATGGCGTGGGCTTCAAGAAACGTGCCCCTTGGGCACTTAAAGAAATCCTGAAATTTGCCATGAAAGAGATGGGGACTCCAGATGTGTGCATTGATACCAGGCTCCACACAGCTGTCTGGGCCAAAGGAATAAGGAACGTCCCATATCGAATCCATGTGCGGTTGTCCAAAACACAAGACGAGGATGACGATTCACCCAACAAGCTCTACACTCTGGTCACCTATGTACCTGTTACCACTTTCAAAAATCTACAAATAATCAATGTGGATGAGAACTAACTGCTGATTTTTAAATAAAGGTATAAAACCAAAAAAAAAAAAAGATTTTTAAAATTGAGTGCTGTAAGTAGCATTCAATAATCCTTCATAAAATTTTATCTACAATCAATCAGACTTAATTCATTCTTGCCCAATCTATGAGTTAGGACAAAAGTGCCATCAATTTACATTAAGAAATTAAGGTACGAAGAGACTTCTCATCAGTGTGATTTTGCGGCGTGTGTGTGTGTGTGTGTGTGTGTGTGTGAGTTTTTGGTAAACCATGGCTAAAAGCTTATGGGGTAAGTTGGAAAGGATGATACATGCTGAAAAGAGAAGAAAGTGGGGGCCAGCAGAAGGCACCTGTTTATGTTGCTGGACTGCCACGTGGCTGACCATGGTTTGAGTCCTGGACCTGGTGCCTTAACACTCATGTCAAGTACATGTGTGTGCATGTCCAAGATACTGGAGAAGAATGGAGTAGAAGGGATTGCAGCATGGCCTTCCCCTTTGGGAGGTGATTTTTCACTTTCCCTTTCACGGTCTCTGTCTCTCTCTCTCCTGTGAGTGCACCCACCCTAAGGCAAAATCCTCTCAAAATGAATAAAAATAAAAAAAAGATAAATAAAATTCCCCAAAGGAGTTCAACAGATTTAAAAGTATTCTCAAAGTAGACAGTGATGTTTTAATAAAAGATGTTCAAGAGAGTGTTACTGTGGTGGTTCCCAAATATTGCCAATAGAAGATGCAATGTGATGTGAATGATGATAAAGATGATATGAAAATGGAGACTGCTATTAAGAGAAACAAAAAGAGTCTTCTAGACCAGCATGGACGGTACTCAGTATGGAAGAACTAGAGGCTAAGAACAAGATTGAAGGCGGAGCAAGAGAAAGCAAAGGGGAAAGGCACAACAACAGCAATGAAGGCAGTGAAGGGTTCAGCCTGGTGGACTATGAAAAATGTAAAAATTCCACACGGGACAATTTGATTCATATATATATACAGTGATTTCATCTCCCATCAAATTAACTTTAATTTGAGCTGAACTTAATTTCTCACATTTGTTTTAGGAACTTGAATAAAATATTTTCTGTAATAAAAAAAGGAATTAAGATGTCTATTTAGTGGGCAGGGAAAGAAGAACTATACCTCATTTATGATCACAGGTGAGCACACCAACTTTTAGAGGAAAGAACAGTCATTTGTATGTGACAGAGAATTTGGGATTGATGGCAAAAGCCATAAATGTCATGTGGTCACTAGTAAACCTGAGCCCCAACTTAGCTTAAAAACATAGGTGGAGATGCATTAACTTTGGGTAAGTCAAGTAAGTCATAGGTGAGGTGAATTTAGGTGCAGTAAGTGGTGCTGGCTAAATAATTTCGTTGGGACCAGCAGGTGGTGTGGTGGTTGGGGTGCTGGACTCCCACATGGCTCACTGTGATTTGAGTCCCAGACCTGCTGACTTGCTTTCTCTATCTCTGTCTCTGTTTCTCTTTGGTCAAATTAACAAAAATAAATACAATTAAATAAGTAATTCTCTAAAAAATAATTTTGTCAAGTTTTTAGTAATTAAAAAAATTATTCTGACAGAGAGATCTTTTGGTACCCTCGCTTGTGTTTTTACTTGTACTTTCTATTTTTGTTTTGTTTCTTTCTCCCTATATTCCCCACCCCACCCCCCCCATTTAAAAAAATTGCCAGAGTATGCATACGCTCACCAGAGAGGAGAGAGAGAGAGGAGAAATTAAGTACCTCTGTGAGGCATGGTCACACCCCAACCCCCTTTCCTCTATTTCTCTCTCCTTTTGGGATTTGGGCATGCACACACATGTGTTCTGTGTGTTTCTCAAGCCATGGGGTCCAGAAATCTAACTGAGCAGTCATCTACATGGGATCCAGCTGCCCTAGCCACCACAGCACCAGCTGATACTCCTTCCCCCCTGTTTTGAGAGATTTTTGCTATAGGACTGGTGTGCTTGCTGGAGACAGAGACAGAGAGAAAGTGAGAAATCACCCCCCTCCATCTCTCCCCCGGGGGATGGCCATGCGGCAATCCCTTCTCTTCCATTCTCCTCTAGGGATTTGGCCATGGCTGCATATACTCCTGGCCTGAGTTCCAAGCTGCCAATTCAGTACTCGAACTGCAGTTGGCTATGTGAGAGTCCAGTGCCCAAACCACTATGCCACCGGCTAACCCAGCCCTTCCCCAGGATGACAGGAAGAACTAACTGCTGCCAAAAACAGTTGTGAGGGTGGTGGTGGGCATTTCTCTTTGAAGAGTGAGGGGCTGAGGTAAATGAAGCAGGGGCCAAAACATGGAAGGGTTGAGGATGGAGATTAGTGGGACTCCCTTAGGGTTGAGGATGGAGATAGTGGTACTCCCTTACCTCGTGGAGTTGTGTGTATGTGTTGTCGTTGTTGACTTTGTACTTGGAGATAACATAATCTTACATAAGAGTGGCTAGAATAGAACACAGAACACACATATGTTCTTCTCTTTATTTACTTATTGTTAACATTTTGCAGGGTTTGTTTTATCATTTGTGTGTGGTCATGCACTGTCTCTCCTGGTACATATATACACACATGTACACATATGTACACATACATAGTTTTTTTTTTGGGGGGGGGAGAGGTTTTTGCTATAGGGCATGTGTGCTCACCAGAAAGGCAGAGAGAGACAGAGAGACAGAAAGCGAGAAATTACCCCCCAGGGGGGATGGCCACGCCGCAATCCCTTCTCCTCCATTGTCCTCTTGGGATCTTGCGCCTGCCATAAGTTCAAGCCATGGGGTCCAGGACTCAAACCATGGTCGACTACATGGGAGTCCAGCGACATAGCCATTACACCAACTGGTGGTCCCCACACATACTTTTTCTTGTGAGTGATGCAAATGAAGGTTGTATACATCATGGCCCTTTACCTCTGACTTGCCCAGTGTGTATTTCCTAAAAATATGGATATCCTCTTCATCGTAATAGTCACAATTTAGTGACGTTTAAAAGCGATACAATACCTTGATGTAATTTTCCTTCTGTATTTCAGTTTTTTTCAGTTAACCCCCCAATTTTTTCTGTATCATTTCCTCCCCGCTTCAGTAATAGATGCAGTCTAGGATCATGTGTTACATTTAGTTGCTATATCTCTTTAGGCTGGAATATTTCTTTAGCTTTTCTTTGTCTTTGAAGATATAATTTTTTTTTTTTTAAGAATTGAGTTCTTTCTTTTTTTACATTGCTGTTCTTCATTTCAGGTTTGTCTGATGTTTTCTCATGGTTAGATTCAGGTTAGGCATTCCAGGCATAACCTTCAGAGGACGACACATCTGGAGGCATCCCAAGTCCATCTGTCTTTCATTGACAATGTTAATTTCGATCACCCACATTTCAGGAGGCCCGTTAAGACCATCCAGGTATTCTGCTCACTGACATCTCCCCCAAGATTTAGCAGCCATTGCTGATTCTGCTTGGACCAATCCTTACCCTGGTGGTTGCAAAATGATGATTTTCTGACTGCAACATTCCCCACATTTGCCAGCTGGCATTTGGCATCCCCTGTGGTTTTGATTTTGTTATAAGAGCAACTTTCCTCACAAAACTCAGGAAAAACTGATTTCCATGATGTACAAATTTGGATTCTATTTCTGTGCATAGGAATAGGATGTTTTATCCTTCTATCTGCCAAACTACAAAAATGAAGCATTGTAGAAAAACTTCTCTCAGTCTTGGTTTAAAAATATAGCGTTCTATTTAAGTATTGTGATCAGAGAGAATAAGGACTCGACGTGAGCTGGAGGTCTCTAGTTCTTATTAAATAAACAGGTAGGCAAGAAAGAGAAGAAGCAAGCCACGGACTGTTTTGGGTGGATGGGACGGTTCCTTAGAGGGGGTTCCTTTGCATCACATCATCCCTTTTGTTAGAAAAGCAGAAAAGTCACGTGTGTGTGCATGTGCACGTGTATGCATGTGTGCATGTGTTTCACGCCATGAAGAGTACGTGGCTGGGCTCTAGTCACTCTCTCCTTGGCTGTTGGCAGTGGTGTGGAGTGGAGGTCAGTGTCTCCCATGTAGAAGAGCAGAGTGATTAGACAGCGAGACTGTTAATTAGGATGCTAAGACTGCAGCAAGGCACCTTCTCACCGATAAGCTGTGTGGAGGGAGCTAAAATTGTGAAAAGCTGGAGAGAAACCATGTGGAATAGTTGTTGATGCCAAAATAGCTAATACCCTGAATAAAAAGAGCCAAGTATCAACCCCATATAGGACTTTAACTCCAAGAAAAGACACAGGGTGAATTCTAGTTTAAGTGTCGAGCGAGTGCCAAAGCTACATGAAGCAGTGAACGATTGGGGGGAAGGTAGTGACCAGGTACCTGCATTTCTTTAAATCTTGCTCTAAATGCTGTAATCCATTTTTATCTGTGATCATTTGAGATGAATTGTTATGCTTTGTTAACTTAATAAAGTATTCTATTTTTAGGGAAAGATCACAGCGGCATGGAAAAGCATGTTAACGTCCCCTTCTCCTGTGGGAAGCCTTTTGTTCCAGTCTCCAGTCACTGATCTGCCCCAGGAGCGGCCAGCACAAATGGTAGTCATGATTCTAAGGGAAGGCAGGAGGGAAGAGTCCATATGTGCAAATTCAAAAACCCAAGCCTACCAAAGAAGGTAGCAAGCAAGCTTCTTGGGAGAATGAGAGGGAAGAAGGGTCACCATGAAATGCCAGAAGCCCACAGAACCAGGGTCCCTGCCCTGCATTCCTGGTAGACAGATGGGCCTCTGAAGTCGGAGAGATCATTTCCAGCATGGACCTCCACTGGAAAGTTGGTGAGGGGCCGGCAGGTGGCATAGTGGCTAAGGTGCTGAGCTCCCATAGGACCCACCGAGAGTTGAGTCCCAGATCCGGAAACTTGAAAATCATGCTGGGCGTGTGTGCATGTGTGTGTGTGTGTGTGTGTGTGTGTGTGCCCAAAATCCTGAGAGGAAAATGAAGGAGAAGGGATTGTGGTGTCGCTATCCCCCTAAGGGGGTGATTTCTTTCTTTCTCACTTTCTTTTTTGTGTCTCTCCTCTCTGGTGAGTACACACACCCTATGGCAACACACACACACACACACACACACACACAAGGGAAAAGAAAGAAAGAAAGGAAAGTAGGTGAGGACTTGAATGCATTTGCCTCTTTTCTTTTTTTAAAGAGATATTTTTGTTACAGGGTGTGTGTGCTTGTCAGAAAGAGAGAAAAAAAAGTGAGAAATCACCCCCTAGCCTCTTGGCCACACCGCAATCCTTTCTTTTCTATTCTCCTCTTGGGATCTTAGGTACTCATGTACATGCACCCAGCATGAATTTTAAGCCTCTGGGTCCTAGACTCGAACCACTGTCGACTACATGGGAGTCCAGTAAAGTAATCATTATGCCATCGGACGGTTCGTACGCCGACCACTTTATATAGATGCTTTTTATTCATACTGTGGGGCTAATCTCTGACATTTTCCTAACTGCTCCTGCCACTTTTTTGGTCCTTTCTTGTGCCATACATTCTAAACTACTGAGGAACCCCTGTTAAGACAGTATTTTTCCCTAAGCTAAGAACAAGGTAAAGGAATTTCCAGAAGCGATGCCTTAGAAACTGAATTTGCACTGGGAAGGGTGGAGGCAAAAGCCCTTCCTAATTAAAAAGGAAAATGATTGGGAAACAGGGAGTATGAAAACATAAGGTGAAGGTGTTAGTGACAATGGTATTGGTTTGAATCATGGTCCTGCATTTCCATCCTGTGTGACCTGGGGCATATTACCTAAATTCTTCAAACATACATTTTTTAAAAAAATTTTCATCATAGTTAAAAATACCTTCTGTTGCTATGGGTATTAAATGTAATAATTTATGTTTAACAATGTATATAAATCTCTTGGTACAAAGATTGAAATACAATAAACATTAAATAAGCAATAGTAGTTATTATTTTCATGTCTACATTCTATGCCAGATACTGAAATTCTTATGCAATCTGCCTTTCCTTGGCCTACTTATCTTGTTTCCTACCTATTGTGGTTTGGACAGTGGTTTGTCCCCCACAGTTTCATCTTTTGGAATTTAGTCTTAGTGGACAGTCGTTGTTTAATGTTCCCCAGAAATTCGTGTGTTGGGGTCAATCGTGTTATAAAGATGTTAAGTGAAAATTTAATTCACTCCTAGTGTTCCAGGATGGAGTCTTTGGGTGTGATAATGTTATTAGGATGGGGCCTCCGTGATTGAGTTCTGGTTGTCTTATAAACAAAGGTTTTGAACCAGAATGGCAGAGAGAAAGCAATGAGGATTCAGACCACGCTCCATTCTGCTTGAAGTTCTGCCTTCTGATGTTTTGTGATGTCTTTGGACTTCCTAGCTACCAGACCTGTGAAACCTCTGTTCTCTTCAACGCACCCAGTCTCAGGTCCTTCTGTTGGCAATGCATAATGGACTGAGACTCCCGCTCCTTCATCCCTCCATTCCTGCAATCTGTTCATCATGAACATGTACCAGGCCCATTTTCTTCTCAGCTTTGATCCTACTATGACTTTTGAATAAAAAGTCCCTTTCCACACTATCATCTCATATCCAGAGGCTCACCTTAAGTTCCAGTTCTTCTACGAAGCTCTTTGTGAAAGATTTCTGCTCACACTGGGCTCTTCCTGTCTTCAAATCACTGTTGTAATTACTGTTTGGGTCACAGACTTTAGTGCTGGATTCTATTGATAAGAACTTGCCGTGATGGTAGAAATACTCTATAGCTGTGTTGCTCAATATAATAGCCACTATCCACATGTGGATAAAGAGGTGAGGTCATAGTTTCATTTCATTTGAATCAAATTTTAAATTTGAATGGCCACCTTGGCCCAATGTGTCAGTCATACACTTTTTTTTCTTTTTTTTGAGAGGTTTTTTTTTTTTTTTTTTTTTTTTTTTGTTTGTTTTTTGCTATAGGGCGTGTGCGCTCGCCAGAAAGACAGAGAGAGACAGAGAGATAGAAAGTGAGAAATCACCCCTAGGGGGGATGGCCATGCCGCAATCTCTTCTCGTCCACTCTCCTCTTGGGATCTTGGGCACGTACACACATGAGCCCAGCATGAGTTTAAGCCACCGGGTCTGGGACTCGAATCACGGTCGACTACGTGGAAGTCCAGCAACATAGCCATTACGCTAACTGCTGGTCCCTCAGTCATCTACTTTGACCAAAGCTCTTACGAGAGGCAACATGCATTGGTCAGTGGGGCCAGCACCTATCTTCTCTTATCACCGTATCCCCTCTGCCCATGGGAAATCAGTGGATGCACTTGGGGAAAGAGGAAATGAAAGCTAGGCCTCATTAGAGGGAGTGGAGTGTGGACTAGACTGAAGTTGGTGTGAATGAGACTTAGCCTAAGTGACTCCCTTCTGCGTGTGAGTAATCCTGCAGAATTAGACGTACTGTTTAGTGGGATTTATGGGAGCCCTACCCTGGTACCTCGGCAGGCCTTGCAGCTCTGCATGTGGGTGAGGCCTCTTTTGGGAATTCCTGCGTCACTGTGACTGGTCCATGGATCTGACCCTTGTAGAGAGGGGCTTTTGGAGTCAGTGCTGTGGCATCCCTCCTGACCTGGATCAGCCACTGTTTGATCCCTTTTCCTTCTGAGCATTCTTTGTGCGTCATTACCCTATAACTCAGCTCCGGCTCCCCAATCTCAAGTCTAAGAGGTTTTGGACTCTTCAGAGCTGTATTGAACTCCTTGTTCCTTGTTTTGAGTCTATTTGCCTGTGTTTCCCAGCGGTTCGTGGATGCCTGGAGATCACCTTTGAGAAGGTATGACTGCTATGGACACTCTTTAAAAAACGAGCATGTCCACACTCATATGCAGCTTTCCATATAATTTTAGCAAGGTCACAGATTCTTTGAAGCCCAGACTAGGTTTGAGACCCTTGATTAAAAATACTTTCTTTGGGAGCTGGCAGGTGGTGTGGTGGTTAAAGGCGCTGGACTCCCACATGGCTGACCACGGTTTGAGTCCTGGACCTGGTGGCTTGCTTTCTCACTTTCCTTCTCTCTCTCTCTCTCTCTATCTATCTCTCTCTCACATTCTGTCCCTCTCTGGTCAAAATAAAATAAAAAATAAAGTTAAATAAAATACTTTTTAAAAAAATGTTAAAAAAAATTGCTTTCTTTAGGGCCAGTGGATGGCATAGCGATTACATTGCTGGACTCCCACATGGCCAACCATGATTTGAGTCCTGGACCTGGTAGCATGAAACTCATGCTGGGCACAAGTGCGTGTGTGCCCAAGATCCTGGGAGGAGAATGGAGGAGAAGAGATTGCAGCATGCAGCACTCTGGGGGGTGAATTTTCACCTTACCTCTCACTGTCTCTGTCTCTCTTTGGTGAGTGCACGTGACCTATGGAAAAAAGCCTTTAAGAATGAAATAAAATAAAGAACGCTTTCTTTAATCTGACCTTAGACGTTCCTTATGCTATTTCATTCTCTCTCTGCACCTCCTCAGGTCTAATTCTGTATTCATTGGGTAACATTTTGATGACTGGTTCAGGGCTCTAGTTACCTTAATAACAGAGACAGTCACTCTAAATAGCTAGGAGGAATATTTCAGTACCTATAAATATCTATCCCCATTAGGTCAGTTAATAGATTGGCATTCTGGCATACATATCTGTTCCCCCTTGCAAAAGAGTTTTCAGAGCTTGGCTATACCTAGATGAAATTATAAAATTCATGAAACAGCAGTATTGAGCTCCAGACTGGGGAGTGGAGAGTGTCTCCTACCCCACTTTACCATCTCCAGTTAATTAGAAGTCTGCAGCCCTGGCTCTGTCGTGTAGTACCAATTTTATCCTCATTTGAACTTTGAATTTGCACTTCTTTAACTCGGCAGGGCTTTATTCTGATCTGACCTGATCCTTCATCTCACAGACCACAAATTAAGAGCTGGAGGAAATACTGGAACCATTTGCTGGAGGCCCAGGGAAGAAAGTGGCTGGTCCAAAGTCACAGCTGGCTGGTGACTAGAACCTACATAACTTCTATTTCAGTTCAGCCTCTCACTTTGTCTATGCTCTGTGGGCTTTGAGCTTTGCATAAGATGACTTAGGAAGTTGAGCCTATATCACATGTGTAGGGAAACCTCATCTTATGCCTTGGATATATTCGCAAATTTGATAATAAAGTGAATTTCAGCAAATTTATATCTTACTATGTTTTTCAAAGATTAGAGATGTAGTCCTATAAAAATTTTGGGTTTTGGATATATATTCAGTTATAATAGAAAACTGTATGTTTAGATGGAAAAGAATTTTCTGGTGAAATATTAAAATTGTGTTTGGAATAAAACAACAAATATTAAAGTGTTTTTGGCTAGAGGAAGATATAGCCTGTCTGTTTCTTTAAATTTAATGGATATTTTTCTCTATCTTCAGGTTAGTTTTCTTGGAAAAGCTTAAACTTTTATTTTTTTCTTTGTGAAGGGTTTATCTTGCATGATCACTATGAATTGTTTATTTAACAGCCCAGATTAGCTTGCTGCAATGTTTGCTTAGTATCTTGTGTAAATTCTTTATCATTAAAAGTCAGCTTTTCTGATAGCATTATTAAGATTTGTTATTTCCGTAAGTATGACTTTCTCTGTAGTGGGATTTCTGTAAGCAGAATAAAGAAGTAGCTCTCCCAACTTTTTTACTAGTCAAAGGATACTCTATAATTTCATTTAAAAAACTCTAAAAGGTTATGTGAGATAACACGAAGTTTGGAATTTTTTAGAAGAAAATCTGACATCAGTTTTGTTTCCTCAGTTACAAGGGGACTTCAAAAATTCATGGAAAAATGGAATTAAATTATGAATTTATTTTGGTGCAAAAATTTGAAGTTGTGAGTTGGCCTGAGCCTAGTGATTAAAGAAGGCTTTATCCCACATGGCCAACTGTGGTTCAAATCCTGGCCCCAGATGGAAAAACATCTCAGAGTGTGTGTGTACACCCCAAATCAAGATAGGATGGAAAAATGGAGAGAGATAGTGTGACCGTGGCCCATTTGGGGCTGTTCTCTCTTTTTCTGTATTTGTCTCTCTCTAGTGAGTGTATGCACCCTCTGGCAATTAAATAGATATTTTGAAATCTGCATAGTTTTCTCATGTGCATTTTCTATGAACTTGGGGAAGACTCCAGTACTTGCAGTGATCATTTTGTTCTGGTCAAGATGATCATGTGACTGTGTTAGCCTAGTCCAAGGCCAGTACATATTGTACTATAGATGATTTCAAGAGTAAGGGAGAGCTTAAACGAGCTGCAGAGACAGCCCTCAAACTTTATATTAATTAATCATTTCAGCCAGCTTTCCTACTAAACTTTTAACTAGAGCCGCTAATAGGGAGCAAACGAATGGGTTTGAATTTCATCTTCTTTTGTTTTCCCTGCTCACTCTCTGGAAAAGGGACTAATGAGCAGTGAAATGGCCAGACGTGAGATGCCAGAGGAGAAGAGAGGATCTGCCTGTGGAGTCTGCTGGCTGTGTAATCGGCACCTGAATTATCACAAGGTGTCCCACGGTTTTATGATGGTGGCTGAAATATCCAGACTCCAATGTTGAGGGGAGTAAGAAGAAAAGGTGGCATTTCAATTAGCATGATGTCCATTTTGCTGGTTGAATTGGAGATGTACCCCTCCAAAGAAGGCACTTTAGAGAAAAAATAACAGAAGACAAATGTTGGTTTGCAAAGTGTAATAAACCTGTTAGTGTTTACAGTACAGATGCTGACACTGTTTAACCTAATAGCAAGCTGTTGCCTAAGCATCTTTCGGAGGGTAATTAAAAGGCTCCTAGATGCACTGAAACCAATTATATTAAAATTTTATTTGTTGGGAGTGCTCAAGACTTCAGGTGAAAAAAAATCAGAATTCATGACCCAACTAAAGATGTCTTCCTGCCGTGGGCAATGGGGATGCTGCTGAGGAGGTCCCAATTAAAGACCAGGGCTTGGTTACGAAGGCAGAGACCTCAAATCCGCTTTCCTCTGACCCAACCCAGCACTACTTTAATGAGGGAAAGAAAAAATTCACTGCTGCAACATTATTTAGTAAAAATAAGAAGAAAGAACCAGTTTTCCACTGGAGAAAAAAAAGACTAAAGAAATGCGTTGACTCATCTAAAGAAGATTCAGTAGTAGCAAGACTAGAAAAATCAGCGCTGAGAGGTCTCGGTGTAGATGCTTTTATCTGGAGAGCTGTGTTCTTCAGGCATAATGAATTGGTCGTGTTTGCATGATTGTGTGTTTTCTGTTCCAAAAAAAAAAAAAAAAAAAAAAAGAGACCACATCCAGCTGGGTGTCCCAGCAGAGTTCCAGAAGCGATGTGCCAAGAGATTGGTTGCTCATTCTGAGTCTGCTGCTGACAGGCTGTCTGACCTCAGAGAAGTCACTGACCTGCTCTGAGTTTTGGCTTCCTAGGATCTATAAAGAGAAAGGAGCTCTTCCAGTTTAAGAAGGGTTAGAGGATATCCTCATTAAATACTGCTGTGTCAGGAGTCATGACACATTTTTGCATAGAAAAACAGAAAACTATGTCATAACTTTTCTGACAACCTAATACTAATACAACCTAATACTAATAATACATTCCTAATACTTAGATGGAGAAAATGCCTCCCCTTCTAACCTCTCTTTGGAAAATAGTATCAGATTTTTTTTTGGGGGGGGGGAGAGTTTTTTTTCTTTTTTCCTTTTTTTTTGCTATAGGGAGCGTGCGCTCGCCAGACAGGCAGAGAGAGAGAGACAGAGAGACAGAAAGCGAGAAATCACCCCCCAGGGGGGATGGTCACAATCCCTTCTCCTCCATTCTCCTCTCAGGATCTTGGGCACGCATGCACACTTGCCCGGCGTGAGTTTCAAGTCACTCGGTCTGAGACTTGAACCACGGTCTACTACATGGGAGTCCAGCGACATAGCCATTACACTAACTGCTGGTCCCAGTAGTATCAGATTTTTAAAAAAGTTTTATTTATCTATTTCCTCCATGGATGAGAGAGAGAGATAGACAGAGACAGAGAGACAATACCACTAATAAGATCTTGACACTGCAATCCACCCTCAGTCAGACCCAAGTCATGGGCATATACTTGTCTGGTATACCCAGGGAAATCTTTGGATGAGAACCTAGAACCTTTCCATGTGAGTCAGCCTCTTATAGTGCTGTGGTAACACTCTGTCCCATTGTCCAGTTCCTTGGTCCCATTTTCTAGACTCTGTCTTTTGTTATTTTTGATAATAGCCTTCCTGACAGGTGTGAGGTGTTAACTTTGTGCTTTTGATTTGCATTTCCCTGATAACTAATGATGCTGGGCATTTTTTTTTTTTCATACGCTTGGTGACCATTTCTATGTCTTTTTTGGAGAAATGTCTATTCAAGCCCTTGTTCCATTTTTTTTATTGCGTGTTTTTATTTTAATTTTGAATTTTTTTGCTATTGAGTTGTATAAATTCTGAACAGATTCTGATATATCTTATCAGATATATGGTTTGCAAATATTTTCTTCCATTCTGTAGGTTGTTTCTTCATGCTGTTGATTATTTCTTTTGCTGTGCAAAAGGGTTTTAGTTTGATGTAGAGCCATTTATTTATTTATTTAGTTGCCTGTATTTTTCATGTCCTAGCCATGAAATCTCTGTAAAGACCAGTGTAATAAAGATTTCCCTCTGTTGTTTTCTAGGAGTTTTAGGGCTTTAGGTCACATGTTTAAGTCTCCTATCAGTATATAGTTTATTTTTGTTTATGATATAAGATAAGGGTCCAGGGTAATTTTTTTGAATTTGGACATATAGTTTTTCTACCACCATTTGTTGAAATGCCTATTCTTTCCCTGGTGTGTTTTCTTGGCACCCTTGTCAAAGATCATTTCATCATTTGTGCATGAACTTATATCTGGACTCTCCATCCCATTCATTTGGTCTATGTCTGTCTTTATAACAATGTCATGTTTTGATTACTGTAGCTTTGTTATATATAAATTATATACATACATATATATTTATTTGTATTTTTATTTAAAAAATTTTTTTATTTTATTTTTTAAATTTAAATTTATTTATTTACATCCATTCACTATACATCATTACAGCATACAAAATGATATTTTCCATCCAGAATATACTGTATATCGGCTCAATCAAGCACATCAACATACGTGTTATTGTCAACAAATAGTTTTCCATTTCTTGTATTTTGCTTTTATTCCCCCATTCCTTGATTCCCTATCTTTCACCCTCTGCCATGTCCCACCCTCCTCTCACACTGTCTGTGGTATCTATGGTTGCTTTCTATGCCTTCCCCCCCATTTTATTGATTTGCCAATGAGCTTAATTAATCTAAATATTTCCAATAGCAAGCGCAACTGATATATACATATCCATGAACACAAGTCTGACTTTAGGCATGAACCTCGAACATACTATAAAGTAGCTCCTAGCTGGGGCTATATAGCTTGATTTTATTTATAATTTTCTTTCAATTTGCTATAGGGCACATGCACCCACCAGGGAGAGACAGAGATAGAGAGAGTGAAAGTGAGAAAACAAGCTGCTGGGTTTGATACTTGAACTGCAGTTGGCCTTGTGGTACCTCAACTCCCATGCTACATGCTTGACCTTTGTAATATATTTTGAACCAGAAAGCCTCCAGCTTTGTTCTTTCTCATGATTGATTAGACCATTAGTGGTATTTTGTGCTTCCATACAAATTTTGGAATTGTTTTTCTATTTATGTAAAAAATACCATGAGGTTTTTGTAGGAGATTGTACTGAATCTGTAGATTTCTTTGACTAATACAGACATTTTAATGATAGTAAGTCTTCCAATCGACAAATATGAATTTTTTGGAGAGATTTTTGCTATAGGGTGTGTGCGCTTGAAAAAAGACAGAGACAGACAGAGAGACAGAAAGTGAGAAGTAACACCGCCCCCCCCCCCCCGCCCCGGGGGATGGCCACGCTGCAATCCCCTCTCCTCCATTCTTCTCTAGGGATCTTGGGCACACATATGCATGTGCTCGATGTGAGTTTAAACCACTGGGTCTGGGACTCGAACTGCAGTTGGTTACATGGGATTCCAGTGACATAGCCATCACACCAACTGCCGATCCCAATATGGAATGTTTTTATTTATGTCTTTTTAATTTTTTTCATCAATCTTTTTACTTTTCAATATGTGAGTTTTTCAAATCCATAGTTTATTTCTAAGTATTTCATTCTTTTAATATTATTGTAAATGGGATCGTTCTCCCAATTTCCTTTTCAGATAGGTAGTTGTGAGCATATAGAACTACAACTGATTTTTGTATGTTGATTTTGTATCCTGCAACCTTAATGAATTACTTTATTCTAACAGTTTTTAAAATAGAGTCTTTGAAGTTTTGTATATTTAAGAACATGTCTGCAACAGGGATATTTTTAGTTTTTCCTTCCTAATTTGAATAACTTCATTATTTTTTTTCTTGTTTAATTGCTGAGTCAAGGACTGCTAGTACTTTGTTGAATAGAAGTAGCAAGAGTGGAGATTCATGCATTGTTCCTGATTTAAGCGAAAAAACTTTCAATTTTCTCCATTGAACATAATGTTAACTGTGGTCTTTTTTACATATAGCCTTTATTGCATTGAGGTAGTTTTTTCCATTTCTGTTTTTTTTAAATAGTTACAAAAATTATATTTAATCACTATATATCTTTACAGTATACAAACTGGTTTTCCCTAGTGAGAATACAGTGCATATTAGTCAGGTCATAAATATTACCATATACATTATCATCAATAGATATTTTTATTTTTATTTCTGTTAAGTGTTTTCCCACCTAACTCCTTCCTTAACTCCCTCCCCTGTTATACATCTCCTTGAGTACTGTTTCTAGCATCTTCAATTGCCCTTTCATTTATTTATTTATTTATTTATTTATTTATTTATTTATTTTTGGAGAGGTTTTCGCTATAAGGCGTGTGCGCTCGCCAGGCAGACAGAGAGAGACATAGAGACAGAAAGCGAGAAATCACCCCCCAGGGGGGATGGTCACACCGCAATCCCTTCTCCTCCATTCTCCTCTCGGGATCTTGAGCACGCATGCACACGCGCCCGGCGTGAGTTTTAAGTCACCGGGTCCGGGACGTGTACAGCAGTCGACTATGTGGGAGTCCAGCGACATAGCCATTACACTAACTGCTGGTTCCCCTCATTTATTTATTTAAAAAATTTAATTATTACTATATGGCCAGAGTTTTTCTTTCCTTTGTTTTTTTTGGAGAGGTTTTTGCTATAGGGCATGTGCCCTTGCCAGAAAGATAGAGAGAGATAGAGATACAGAAAATAAAAAATCACTCCCCCCCCCGAGAGGTTGGCCATGCTGCAATCCCTTCTTCATTCTCCTCTTGGGATCTTGGGCACACACGCACACGCGCCCAGCATGAGTTTAAGCCACCGGGTCTGGGACTTGAACCACGGTAAACTACATGGGAGTCCAGTGACATAACCATTATGCCAAATGCTGACCTCACTCTTCCATTTATTAAACCTTCTGATTCTTTAAGTTTCTGTCATTGAGTGCAAACATTCATATATTAGGTGGGACATACAATGTCTTTCATAGTCTGGTTTGACTCACTTAGCATTAAATCTTTCATATTTATGCACTTTATAACAAATGTCAGACTATCATTGTTCTTAATGGCTGAGTAGTATTCCATAGTGGATATGTGCTACATTTTTTCAATCCACTAATCTGTTCTTGGATATTTGAGCTGATTCCAAGTTTAGCAATTGTGAATAATGCTGCAATGAACATGAATGTGCAAGTGTTTTTCCAACTGAAGATTTTTCTACCCTTTGGGTAGATACCCAGGAGTGGAATTACTGGATTTTATTGTAATTCTATTTATAGGTTTTTGAGTAACCTCTATAATGTAGTTCTATTTATAGGTTTTTGAGTAACCTCTATAATATTCTCCATAGTGGCTGTACTAATTTACATTCCCACCAACAGTGTAGGGGGATTCTCTTTTCACCAGCATTTATCATTATGTATTTTATTAATCTTAGTCATTCTGACTGGGGTTAACTGGTATCTCATTGTGGTTTTTGATTTGCATTTCCTTTATGAAAAAAGATGTTGAGCATGTTTTTATATGCTTTTTGGTTATTCATATGTCTTCCTTAGAGTGTTATCTGTTCAGTTCATTTGCCCATCTTTTAATTGGATCAATTCTCCCCCCTCCCCCCCAGATAAGATGCTTGAGTTCCCTGTAAATTCTGGTTATCAATCCCTTATTTAAGGCATAGTTTGCAAATGAGGGTTGTCTCATCACTCTATTTTTTATTTTGCTGTGCAGACAATTTTTAGTCTGATATAGTCCCATTTGTGTATTCTTGAGATTATTGTCTGTGCTTTGGGGTTTTATTAGTTTTGCTTACTTCAATATCTCTGAGTTTCCTCTATGATTTCTACCAGCAATTTTATAGTTTGAGATTTTACATTTAGGTCTTTGATCCATTTTGAGTTGATTTTTGTTAGTGGTGAGAGGTGAATCCAGTTTCATTTTCCCTGCAGGTGTATATCCATATTTTTCCAGCACTATTTGCTAAACAAATTTTCTTGTCCCCATTGGATTGTCTTGTGCTCTTTGTCAAAAATCAGTTGGCTTCTTGTTTTGGGATTAATTTCTGGGTTCTCTATTCTGTTCCCTTGAGCTATATCTCTATTTTTGTGCCAATACCATGTTGTTTTGATCACCACAGCTTTGTACTATATATTGAGGCCAGAAAGTGAGATACCTCCTACTTTATTCCCCTTGCACAGTATCACTTTGCCAATACAGGGCCTTTTATGATTCCAGACAAATTTTATGTTTTTTTTTTTCTATTTTTGTGGAGGATATCTTTAGTAATTTGATCAAAATCGCATTACATTTGTAAATTAGTTTGGGCAGAACTGATGTTTTGATTATATTAATTCTTTCAATCCAGGAATATGGGATGATTTTCCACTTTCGTGTATTGTTTTCAACTTGCTTTTTAAGTTTTTCAGTTTTCCTTGTTTCATAGTTTTCTTTCATTTATTTGGTTAAGTTTATTCCTAGTAATTATTATTATAAATTTTTTGGTGGCTCTTTCAAATAAGATTTCTTGCTTCAAATCTACCTCAGTCTGTTCATTGTTGGTAAATGCTATAGATTTTTGTATGTTGATTTTGTATCGTGCCAACTTTACTGTATCCATTTATCACTTCTAGGAGGTTTTTTTCTCCCCTGTGTGTGTGTGGGTTCTTTGAGGTTTTCTATGTATATAATCATGTCATCTGCCTATAAAGACAATTTCACCTTTTTCCCTATTGAATGTCTTTTATTTTACTCTCTTGTCTGATTGCATTGGCTAAGATTTCCAGTACTATGTTGAAAAGTTGTAGAGGAAGTGGGCAGCCTTTGTTCTAGTTTATAGTGGAAAAGCTGTCAGCTGTTCCCCATTCAGTATGATGTTAGCTATGGGTTTGTTATATATGACTTTTATTATGTCAAGAAATATTCCTTCTATGCCTTAATCATGAAGCAATGCTGTATTTTATCAAAAATGTTTTCCACAACAGTTGATGAATCATACGGTTTTTACCTTTCTTCTGTTAATGCAAAGTATTACATTATCAGAGACACTGGTCTATGATTTTCTTTTTTCATTATGTCCTTATCTGTTTTTGGGATTAAGATGATGAAAGCTTCATAAAATAAATGTGGAGGGGTCCTTCCTTTTGGATCTTTAGAAATAGTTCAGAAATAGTTGGGATTGGCTCTTCTTCAAAAGTTTTGTAGAATTCAGAAGTGAAGCCATCAGGACCTTGACTCATCTTTGTTGGGAGACTATTTGTTACTGATTCAATCTCATTGCTTGTTTTTGGTCTGTTTAGGCTTTTTATTTCATCCTGTTTCAGTCTTTGTAGATTATATGTGTCCAGAAATTTTTCTATCTCATTTAGGTTTTCTGGTTTATTGGCATATAATGATTCATATTATCCTCCCATTGTCTTTTGTATTTCTGTTATGGCTGTTGTGATATTATCTGATTCGTTGCTGATTTTATTTATCTGGTTTCTTTCTCTGTTCTTTTATTTATTTATTTATTTATTTATTTATTTATTTATTTGCATTCATTGTCTGAACATCATTACAGCATACAAAATGAGATTTTCCATCCAAATTACACTATATATTGTCTCAATCAAGCACATCAACAAGCATGTTATTGTCAGCAAATGATCTTCCATTTCTTGTCTTCTGTATGTTTTGCTTTTTTCCCCCCATCCTAGATTCTCTCTTATCCTCTGCCATCTCCCACTCTCCTCCCACAGTCTCTGGTATCTATGTTTGCTTTCTATACTGTTTTCTCCTCACATTTTATTGTAACGCCAAAGACCCTAATCAATCCAAATACCCTCATAGCAAACACAGGTGATACCCACATTTCCATGAACACAAGTCTTACTTTATGCATCCTATAAAGTAGCACCTAGCTGTGGCTACATATCCTACTGCAGTCATTGAATATATATATATTTTTTTTTCTGAAACTTTTTTTTTGTAACTCAATTTACATTCCTTCCCTAAGCTTCATCACAGCATACAAAATGCAATCTCCCATCCAGTACACACTGCATAGTGATACAATCATGCACATTACAAAAAATTTTCCATTACTAGTTCCTAGAATTACTTCCACCCCTCTTTCTGACCCTCTGTCCCTTCCCACCCTCCTCTCACACCACCTCCGGTGTCTACAATTGTCCTTCATTCCCTTCCCACCCACGTTGCATTGATCACACAATTTCCTACATAATCTAACTACTTTCAATGGTGAGTTCACTCATTACCACTAAGAAAACCAGTTTTAACTTAACTCAAAGAAATGCCAAGGAACTTTGCTTAAAGCCAGGAAACAAGTTAGGATTCTGTTCAAATGGAAGGTGCATGAACCTATCAGTCTCATGTACTTTTATCTTCTGTTCTGGTTCAATTTTCCTGATTAAATTCTGGGATATAATATTCAAATTCAGACTTGTCCCTCTGATTAAGTTGGCCACTTTCATAGTTTTTGGACTCTTATTTCCGTGTGTCTGTGTTTAATTTTCTTGATACAGCACACCCTTGAGAACTTCTTGGAGATCTGGTCTGGTGCTGGTAAATTCTTTCAGGTTTTGTTTATCTGAGAATGTTCTTGTCTTTTCTTCCCACCTGAAAGATAATCTTGCCGGGTACAGTATTCTTGGCTGAAACTGTTTCTCTCGTAACACTTTGAATATATTTTCCCATTCTCTCCTCGCTCGCATTGTTTCCGATGAGAGATCTGCTGTTAGCCTGATGGGATGTCCTTTGTAGGTAACTTGATGTTTCTCTCTTGCCAATCTTAGTATCTTGTCTTTGTCTGCGGTTTTGGTCAACCTGGCTATAATGTGTCTTGGAGAAGATCTCCTTGGGTTGATTCTATTTGGGGTCCTTTGTATTTCCTGGGACTGGATCTTCGAATGCCTCTCTAGGTTTGGAAAGTTTTCTTGCAGGATTTCATGGAATAGATTATCAATGCCCTTATGGGTCTCTTCACCTTCTGGAATGCCAATTATCCGGATATTTGGACGTTTGATGGTATCCAGTACTTCTCGCATATCATTCTCAAATTTTTGAGCCATTTTCTCAGTCTTCGTGGTGGACTTTTCTAAGCCAGCCATTTTCTCTTCTACATCTGAGATTCTATTTTCTGAATGATCTAGTCTGCTTTTAATACTTTCAAGGGAGATTTTGACTTCTTGTATTATAGACTTGATCTCTAGCAGTTCCGTTTGAGTCTTTTGTAAAGTGTGTAATTCCTCTTTTAGATCTTGCAAGAATTTCCTCATCTCCTGGAACTCGGCAACTTCTTTCTCCTTTCTCTTTAGCAGTTCATTATCTCTCTTTTCTTCCATCTCTGTTAGCTTCGACATTACGAATGCTCTAAATTCCTTATCAGACATTTCCATGACTTTCACCGAACTGTTTGTGGATGAAGGAGAGTTACTCTTTTCCATTGGAGGAGAGGTATTTTCTCGTTTTCCCATATTTCTCGTGATCCGACGGTGATTTCTTGTCATCTGATGAATGGCGTGTTTCTTTCAAATTCTTGAAGTTAAGCCTCAATGTTCAGGAGCAAGCAGACAGAGGTGTTCTAGAATCGGATTGCTGTTCTGTAGTGATCGCTGGTGCAGCAGATTCAGTAGATATTGGGTGGAGAGACAAGAAAAAGGAAAATGAAAAAGAGAGAGAGAAACAACAACAAAAAGAGAGAAAAAAGACAAAAAAATAAAAAATTATAATTGCTTTTCTTTTTTTTTTTTTTTTTAAAAAAAAAATCACAAAATAGAAAACCGCGCGGCGCGCTTTTTCCCAGTATCCATGTGGAATCTTCTCAGAGGCTCAACTCTCCTGCCTGGGAGAAAGGAGCAGAAGGGCTTATTAACAATACAAAAGATGGAGCTGAGAGCCAGAGAGAAATTCTACCTTTAAAAAAATCGTAAAAAGGAAAAATTACCAAAAAAAAATGAGGAGACAGGAGCAGAGAGACACAGAGACCTCAGAGACACAGAGACAGGGATAGAGGCCAGAGGGGCTCCCTACCACACTAGCTTTGCTTGCTGGAGGCTGAATTATGAGTAGAAAATCTTCATTTCGCCTGTGCCCTGAAATATCTAGTTCCCAGTATCCATGTGGAATCTTCTCAGAGGCTCAACTCTCCTGCCACACTAGCTTTGCTTGCTGGAGGCTGAATTATGAGTAGAAAATCTTCATTTCGCCTGTGCCCCTTTCTCTGTTCTTTTTAATTAGTCTAGCTAACAGTGTGTCAATTTTGTTTATTCTCAAAGAGCCAGCTTTGGGTTTTGCTTTTTTCTGTATAGTTATTTTAGTCTCTATTGCATTTATTTCTCTTTTTTCAAAAGATTTATTTACTTTTATTATTATTATTTAAATTTGCTATAGGGCATGTGCACTCACCAAAGAGAGACAGAGAGGGAGAGAGAGGGAAAGTGAGAAAGCAAGTCACTAGGTCCTGGACTCGAATTACATTTAGCCATGTGGGAGTCCATCGCCTTAACCACACCCCTATTTTATTTATTTCTGCTCTATTATTTATTTATTTTTTCTCCTGATGTGTTTGGGGATTTTGTTGTCTATTTTTCAGTTCCCTGAGATGTATCATTATGTTGTTTGTTTGCCACCTTTCCATATTTTTCTTGTGTGCACTAATTGCTATAAACTCCTCTTATGATTGCTTCCACCATGTCCCATAGCTTATGGAAACTTGTGTGTTCATTATCATGGATCAATGAATCTTTTGCTTTCAATCTTAATTTATTCAGTGGTTATAAAGTGATTCAGGAGTAGGTTGTTTAGTTTCCAGGAGCTCGTGTATTTTTTTTGGAGAGGTTTTCTTGCTATAGGGTGCGTGCGCTCGTCAGAAAGACAGAGAGAGACAGAGAGACAGAAAGCCAGTTCTCCGTTCTCCTCTTAGGATCTTGGGCACATACGCACACGTGCCCAGCGTGAGTTTAAGCCACTGGGTCCGGGACTCGAACTGCGGTCAACTAGGTGGGAGTTCAGCGACATAGCCATTATGCTAACTGCTGGTCCCAAGCTCGTGTATTTTTGAGAGTCCTTTCTGTAGTTTATTTCAAGTTTAATGTTATTGTGTTTGAAAAAATATGCAATGTATAGTTTCTAGATCTTTGCATTCACAAAGACTTGTTTCGTGCCCTATCGTGTGGTTGATCTTTTTTTTTTCTTTTTTCTTTTTTCTTTTTTGGAGAGGTTTTTTTTTTTTTTTTTTTTTTTTTTTGTTTTTTTTTTTTTTTTTTTTTTTGCTATAGGGCGTGTGCACTCACCAGAAAGACAGAGAGAGACAGAGAGACAGAAAGTGAGAAATCACCCCCCAGGGGGGATGGCCATGCCGCAATCCCTTCTCCTCCATTCTCCTCTCGGGATCTTGGGCATGCACGCACAGCCTGGCGTGAGTTTAAGCCACCGGGTCCGGGACATGAACCGCGGTCGACTGCATGGGAGTCCAGTAACATAGCCATTACGCTCACTGCTGGTCCCTCGTGTGGTTGATCTTTGACAATATTACATGTGGGGTGAGAAGAAGGTGTATTTTGTTGTTGGGTGAAAAATTGTATAGATATCTGTCAAATTCATTTGATTTATGATTTCATTTAGATCCTGTAATTCCTTGTTTATTTTCTGTCTAGATGACCTGTCCAGAGGAGACAGTGGGATATTCATATCTCCAACGATGTGTGCTGCAGTCTATCTCTTTAGAGCTAGCAGTCTTTATTGCACATATTTGGGTGCACCTGTGTTGGGTGCATAGAATTTATGTATTATATCTTCTTGGTAAATTAATCCTTTTAGTAGTATATAGTGTTCTTTGTCTCTTGTCTTCAAATCTATTTCCTACATTATAACCTTGATCTCCAGAAGTTCTGTTTGATTCTTTTTTAGGGTGTCTGTCTCTTTATGGATTTCCTCCTTCAAGTCATGAAATGATTTCTTAATGTCCAGGAATTGGCTCTCTGTTTTCTCATTTAGTTTTGTGGCTGTGAATATTTTGAAATTCTTTTTCTTACATTTCTGTAAATTCTTTGTGATATCTACCGTTAGTGAGGAGTTGTTGTGTTCCCTGGGGCGAGAGGTATTTCCTTATTTTCTCATATTTATCGTGCCTCTGCTCTCGTCATCTGGTGATGATCATGCGTCTTCTCCTTTTGTTTTTGTAGTAAAATCTGTGGTGTCAAGAGGGTGAGGAGAGCTCTAGTTCTCAGGTATTTTCTTGGTAGAGGGTTGTGTCTTCCAATTAGAGGAGGGTGTTTGTAGTCAACTTCAGGTGTTTGATTCCTCTCTCAATCTCTCAGGACCAGATGCACCTAGGTCTGGGCTGGAGAGACTTAACTACAGGAAGGAGCACAAGTCACGTGCATGCTCTGTGGGTGCACAGGTCTGAGAACAGTAGAATTTAAAACTTGGCTTCCAGCAGATGGCATGGTGGTTATGGCACTGAATTCCCACATGGATGACCATGGTTTGAGTGCCAGACCCGGTGGCTTGAAACTTACGCCAGGTGTATGTGAGTGTGCCCAAAATCCAGGGAGGAAATTGGAGGAGAAGGGATTGTGGCATGGCCATCCTCCTGGGAGATGATTTTTCACTTTCCCTTTCATTGTCTCTGTCTCTTTCCTTTCTGGTGAATGCATGCATCCTATGGCAAAAACCTAAAAAAAAAAAAATTACATCCAGGAGGTCAGGATATGAGCAAAAGAGTCAGGACTGGAGCCCTGGCCCAGCTATTCTGGAGCAGCTCACTCTTCCTACTTCCCTAATCTTGCTGGGTCCTGTATTTCTGGGCTTCTTGAATCTTAAGAAATTCTTTCCTTCCTCAGATTTGGGAAGTTTCACACATTATTATTATTGTTTTTTAAACGAATTTTCTGGTTCTTTCTTTCTCTCGTCTCCTTTTTGCCTTCCATAATGCAAATATTGGTCTCCTTGATGGTACATCATAAACCCCTTAAGTTTTCTTCATTCTTTTATTCTTGCTTCTCTGGCTGCATTATTTTCAATGACCTGTCTTCAAGTTAATTGATCCTTTTTTCTATTTGATTTAGTCTGCTGCTAAACTGCTCTAGTGACTTTTTCATTCAGCTATTATGTTCTTCAATTCCATGATTTCTGTTTGATACTTTCAAGTGTTTTCTATCATTTTGTTGAAATATAAAGAAATAACTCTTTCTTGTCTCTTGACCTTGGTGAGCATCTTTATGATAGTTATTTTGAATTCTGTCAGATAAATCTTACAATTCTGTTTTGTTAGTATTGGTTTCTGGAGATTTATCTTGTACCTTTGCTTGAAATATAATCCCCCCTTATTCTTCATTTTCCTCGACTTTCTGCGTCAGTGTCTATGCATTAGGCAAAACAGGCACCACTCTCAGTCTTTAATGACTTGTCTCATACAGAAGGCTCCCATAAATAAACCCAGCCAGAGATTGTAGAGACCTTTATAAACTCTCCCTCTCCAAGGAGAAAAACATAACTGCATTTTATTTATTTATTTTTGGTCTGCTTGCTCTGTGTTGAGCTGGGTTGGGAGGAGCAGAGGGGCTTGGCATCTGCAAGTCCAAACTGCTGTCTCTGTTCTCTGACAACTGGTTAAACTGCTACTTGGACTTGAAAGACATAAGCCAGTTTTTCTGGGGAATCCCCTTGGAAAAGTTGGGGCACTGGATGTGCAAAACAACTCCTTTCCTACCCTGAGAGAAACTGAAAGGTAAGGTTCTCTTCCTGATCATATGACACTGCATCAGGGCTAGGGGTTCTGGCAAGATGATCTCCCAAATCTCCTTACCAGCCTCAGTGAGTCTGCTTTTGTGTTTGTCTGGGGTGTAGGACATGCTCAGTGCCTGGATTTCTTACAAAGAAAATTTGTCTTTCTATTGTCACTAAATCGATATGTCTATGCAGGAAGGAGAGTCTAGGGCTTCCTACTCCCCATCTTTTTTATTTTTATTTTTCATTCATGTTAGAGTATGCATAAAAGAGAGGAGAGAGAGAGAGAGAGAGAGAGAGAGAGAGAGAGAGAGAGAGAGTCCACATGACTCAGTCATGTCACAATTCTCTTCTTCCAGGATGTGCAAATGCTCAGCTGTTTCTAGGCCGGGGACTCAGACTGCAGCCAGTTGTGGCTTTCAGCTCTGCAGCGTGATGGGCTAATGACCGGGCATAGAGACTGGACCTCCTCTGCCATCTTGCTGATATCCTGTGACCCATCCCTTTATTTACTTATTTACTTTAAATTTCACTGCCAGAGGGTACATGCACTTGCGGATGCATGTGTGTATGCTCGCACATGAGAAAGAGCGAGAGAAAGAGGAGCTCTCTCTCATAGCCTCAGTGGGTTGTGATTACACCACAGTTCTTTTCCTTCTATTTTTCCATTCTGTCAGGATTTGGGGCATATATACACACACATACCCAGTATGTTTTTCAAGGCACTGAGGCCAGGATTTGAACTGTGGTTAACCATATGGGATCTGGCTCCCTATGCACAGTGATTAATTGCTGTGCTATGGGGCTTGCCTGGCCCATTACTCGTAAAACAAATTCCTATACCTCTTCTCTCTTTTCTAAGAATAGGACTTACTCTACAGGGTCCTTGGTCTTGTATGTGAATAGACATTTCACAATTAAATGTTCAGATTCAAGTGAAGTCTTTGCTTCAGTGGATTCTAAATATGGGATTAAATCTGGCCTACAAACTTTGATAAGGAGGTCCAAGACATCCAAAAGCAGAAGGAAGACCCGTCAGGTCAGCTCACGCTCCCACAGGGTGTGATCTCTCATATGGGGCAGTGGAGAAAAGAATTTAAAATCCAGGTCTGCAGTTCTGATGTCCCATAACACAACCAAAGTTCCTTTTGACCAAGTGAAAAGTGAAGAACTTACCTTTGATATGAGCCTCTCTTTTTTCTCTGCCCCCCACAACTCTTGAATGCCTGATACTGGAGACGCCATGTGTCCTTAAGCTTACCTGCCTACTGAGATTCTCCATGGTGCTGCTTGATCTAGCTTGACCTGTGCTTTGAGCGTCTCTTCTTTTCTTCCCCATCAAAGCTTACCTGTTCAGAGTGCTATTCCTTCAAGAGCTGATCTCTTTTGAAAAATGATAAACTACCCTAAGCTGCAATATTGAATAATTATAGTGACTTTGGCTTACCTCTTAAGCAAGCTGTTCCTGATTGAATATGATCAAAACTAGGGTGATGCTCACTTCTTGGGTCATAGGACTACATACGAAGGGCCTTGGTATGAACATAAAAATAACAGCTCACCCGGGAATAAGTGTGACCCCTGCTTGTGGAGACGATATATCCATGTTATTCTTCATATACTTCTTCATCATCCTCCAGGAATACTTACAACCAAAACTTGTGATTACCTGACTATTTAGATCCAGAGCATGTTGTACTTCTGCCTGATATTTGAAGATAATATACCACCATCTCTCTGCTAGAGTAAAAAAGGCTGACAGGAGATCAAATCTGGATCTTCATTCAGTAAACAACAGAGGAGTTGAAGGTGAATACAATAGAGTTAAAATGATGACCCATAAAAGCCAGGGAGGAACAGACATAAGTCAGATACAACAGAAAGAAGAAGACATTGAAAATATTTGACCCGGTTATTTTTAGGGAGATTGTGGTGATGGATAGAGAGAGACTTAAGGAGCAATAAGGCAGGCAAGTGGAGGGAAAGGTACTGACTAGGTTGGCATGAAGTTCTCCTTGGATGAGGCTACAGTCATTGCTAATGATAACAAGGGCAGTGGTCCTTCTCTGTGTGCTTTGGTTGTTCACGCCCACAGCAGTCCTACTGAGCAGATGGGAGAAAGGGTGGCTGGGAGAATGAATGAATACTGCCAGCATCCTCGTATGTCTCTGAGCTTACAAAGACTCATTGGGTGAGTCAGAGTTATTAATATAAATAGTTACACTGGCAACAATATGTCCTGGTGACAGTCCTATTTTAAAAACATTAACTTTGAAATCTATTTTGAAATGTTATTCTAAATCCTATATACATTCTCCTTTGCATTCCTTTGAGGGTTTGAATCTGTTATTTACAGTGTTTATTACTTTTAAACATATGAGAGTACAGATGATGGCTGTCCTCCTTTTCCTCGAGCTAGTAAACAAACTGGGAGCAGGACCAATATGATCACATGCGCTCTGACATTGACCCTGTCCAGGATCTTCAAGGTCAGTCTCGGGGGTTGCATTTTTGTCAGAATTGACTTGTTTTGAGCAGGAGCTGGGTCTCCTGCCTACTAACATTTGTAATCTTTCCTTACTATCTAGCCTGCTGTAAAATTACTAGTACAGTTTCCCCAGGCAATGACTTAGTGATTTTCTACTTTTTTTTTTTATTGATCAATAAACAGTTTTAAACCAAAAAACCCCACAGTGAGAATAGAAACTTATTTGGTACTTGTAACTACCTGCCTTGGAGAAGAAAGAGGAGTTAGAAGGGTAAGTGCCTCTGGCGCTGGCTGCCTTCTCGATGCCAACACCACTAGATGAAAACAGGAAAACACAGCTATAGGTTACCACAACATTTGTCCCCACTATGCTAAATCACTGATTGTTTCCCCCAGGAACTAACCCATTGTGTCCATGACCCATGGATGTATGCATCACCCTCTGTAAACTCTGAAAGGGTGGGCTTTGGCTGTTGTGTTCACTCTTGTTTTCTTAGTGCTAATGCCAGTGCCTGGTGTTGAGTTAGTACCCAAGAAATACCTGTAGAATAAGTGATTGAATACATAACATGGCTACCAGGCTTGACACTGAAAGGGTACAATTACTCATATATTTTACTGAGGCTGTTTTCGAGTAATTTTCTTACATAAATCAGATCTCTCCAGTTAGGCTTAAGGAGAGACCGTAGGCTCTATGCGCTTTCTGTTCTCTGTCGCAGCAAATTTAGTTTATGATCATGGAATCACCTCTGGTTAGGAATGACTCTGTCTCCAGTGGTTACAGCTTCCCATTGTCCTATTTGTTTTCTTTTTGCTTTGTCTTTGGGTAAATAAATTTTGAAAACAAGTTTAGAAAATTAAACAATTATTTTCAGGAAAACCAAATCAATAGCTAGCTAAGGAGAGTAGATAATGTGTGATTTGAATTAAAAATTGTCCTCAGGGTTACATTTTGAAGCCCGGGGAGAGATTTCTTCTCATATTTGCATTATCCCAGGAGCATTTGGAAGCTTTTTTTTTTTTTTTTAAAGCAATGTTTTGTCATTTTGGTTTTCTGATAAGAAGTGTTGAGAAATAGTAGACTTGCACTTCTCTTGTTTTCCTTGGTGGCATCAGATGACCAGGATCTATTGTCTGTGTGATGTTTGTGACCCAGATATGGCAAATTCGGTGATGACGTGAGCAGGAGATCAGAAAAAATGGAAGGATAGAAGAGAATATTATTTTCACAAATCTTTAGATAAAAAATGCACTTTTATTCACCAGAAATGGAATCGCAGGGGTTGGGACCTGGAAGAGCCTTGGAGCCTCTGTTTCAGTCTGCCCATTTTACAACCCAGGGAACTGACATCCTGACAGTTCCAGACTATCTGGAGTCAAGTAATGAATCACTGGCATCTCCCATTCCACCTGTGGTGCTTTCTGCTGCTGTGCTGCCCCCAACTCTTATGGGCTGTGACTAAGGATTATGACCCTTTGATTTTCCTCTCTTGTTCACCCACAGGAAAGAAACACGCGTTCTAGTTGCTAATGGGAGCGCACATAATCATTTTTTTCAGTGCCTTTGCTGGTTTATTCTCTTTCAGGTGCCTTCTCCTGGTTTCTTTGGCCACAAGTGGGGATCTTTCTAGGGTATAGAGCAGAGGCCTGGGGATGCAGCCAGGAGGACTCATTTCCATGAGGAACTTGACCCACTGCCTACATCAGGAAGGTTATCACACACCTATGGGCTAATCTGTGAAGGATCCAGTCCAGCAGACCTCAGTTTCAGCGAGACAGAAGGCTTACGCTCAGCCAACTGATGCAATTGATAGAAGCTCTGTCCTTTCAAAATGTCCCAGAAAGCCAAAATAACTCATATTTTCCACACGACGTTAGAGCAGATTTATTCCCCTTTAAGAACACATGTGGTGTAAAAAGAGGAAGGGAGAGAGGACCTGAAGCTTTACATATGGCAGCAAGGTAGTTGTAGCCGAGTTGGCTTCTCTGGAGTGTGCCTGCGGGGTATAATTAGAACAGAGCTACCCATCCCAGCAGATCTATACTCAAGTAAGTCGTGGCTAAGACAAAATGGGAACCAGGGCTAAATTTACCAATAACAGGGTTTAAAAAAAGGAAGACAAATGAAGTTGAAATTTCTCCATGTTTATTTAAATGTCCAGAACAATTCCTAGCTGATTTATGCCATGGCTTCAGTGTATTTTTCATTTTTTATTTATTTTGCAGTTAATTGGATTTCCAGGTTTTGCAGCCAGTCACTCCAATTGATCCCTGAAAAGATGGATTTATTGCTTAGCCAGGCAGAATTCTGACAATCTTCTGAGGATGGGAAATAAAAGAAAACAACCCATACACAGAGCACTGGGGGTCATCATTGGGTCATACGAGCAAGATATGTTACAGCTGGCAGGTTTATGCCCAAGCTTCAGCACGAGTAATCTTGCTAAAAGGGCAGCACCAGAACCCAGTAGAATATTTTGTAGGATATTGTCAGTGATCCATGCTTAGGGAGAAATGTAGCCCAGAATAGAAACCCTGAGGCAATGTTGTATCGCAGACAGGTTAGACCAATGAGTGGATAATTGACTAAATTTGAAATAGCTCACACCTTTACTGGCTCAAGTGCAAAGGGAACCTTAGTTTGCCTGGTGAATGACTGTTGGAATGACATAAAGGCTCAGGGGGTAGAACTGATACAGAACTCATGCCTTCGGCTACTCTTTATAGGAGGTCCTAGAAATTTGTCAGTGGAGAAGCAGCAATACACTGTCCTCAGCTCTGCAAAAATCTGACATCCATCCAAATAATCACCTATGCACCCATCCATCTCTCCATCCCTGTAAGAACCTTACTGAGGCCCTATTATATGCTAAGCACTTTGGAGCTTAGCTGGTCTGATACTAAGCATGAAGCCATGAATAATAAGAAAAAATATAGTTCCTGCTCTTGTGCAACTTGCATTCTATTGGACAAATTATTGCAAGTTTGCTGAGCATTAGAAAAGAGAAATTTGGGAAACTCCAGGAACATTACAGAGGGATCTATTCTGGTCTATAGATTGGGGAAAGAGAAAATGCTGTGAACTGATACCTGAGAGACTGAATATACAAATAAATAATGGTTAAGACTATATATGAAATAGAATTCTTACCTACAACCTGCAGCAGCAGTCCAGGAAACCAATTCATTATCTGTAGTAACCAGCATAGGACGCCAACCTACTAGCCATAGGTTAGACATACAGGGAGTTGGAACATTTTCTCCTGCGAACAGCCCAGGAAACCAAACAATAATCTATGTAACATTTGACCTCAAATGGCCACGACTTGATTAATAATTAACAGACTCCCTAAGTTTTGTTCCCACTTTCAATTTAGAATCAATTGGAGAAAGCTAAATATATACCCTTGACTAGTCACATAGGAACCCTCTTCTGGTTATCCCACCTACTCCTTCTCATGTCAAGTCTCCAATTGAGGCATACCTGAAGTCTTTTCTTTTCCCATTAGAAAGCTTTTCCACTTCTCTGCCTGCTACTGAGTCTCTGCCAAAATACAAGTGATAGTGGCTGCTGCCCTAGCTATAGCAAGCTCTGAATAAATGGTTTGTCTTTGTTTAGTCCACAAATCTGAAGAATGTGTAGGCCAGACAGTGGTGGGAAAAGGGTCTTCTAGGAGACAGAACAGCACATGTGAAGGCTCTGAGACAAGAAATACACAGGAAGTACACTTTCAAGCTGAAAAGAGTTGAAAAATTTTTGAAAACACAGTGATTTTAAAAATAAAAGCATTTTGGGACCAGCAGATGGTGTAGTGGTTATGTTGCTGGACTCCCACATGGTCGAATGTGGTTTGAGTCCTGGAGGCAGAGGCTTGAAACTCACACTAGGTGCGTGTGTGTGCATGCCCCAAATCCTGAGAGGTGAATGAATGAGAAGGGACTGTGGTGTGGCTATCCCCCCTGGGGAGTGATTTCTCGTTTCCCTGACTCTCTGTCCAGTGAGCGCACGTGCCCTACAGCAAAAATCTCTCTCTCTAAAAAAATTATGTTTGTATGTTTATTATTATTTTAATTGCCAGAAGACATATGCACTTACCACAGAGACAGAGAGTGACAAAGAAGGAGAAGAAGAAAGCATCTCTCAATAGGGTGTGGTCATGCCATAATCTCTTTTCATTCATTTCTCCATCCTGTTGGGACTTGGGGCATGAATGAAATGTGGAGAGTGAGGGGTGATTGGCATGAAATGCAGCTAAAGATGAAGGTTGGGGATGGAATGGGTTTGCGGCCATGCAGAGCATCGTGAACTGTATCAGTGACTTGTGCTTTATTCTAACCAGAGCTTCATCTGTGTCTGGTACTTGGCAATTTTCCTCTTAACTAGTACGTTCCATTGTGATTGATCATCAGCTCCTGTCTGGGGCTCCCTGTGTGAACTTCTGTTTTATATCTGACAGCTGCCTGCTTCGAGACCACCTTGTTTGAGGCAGGTGCACAGGCCAAGATACCTTGCTGTGTGAATTCTCCTTGCCAAAATCAGCTCCCTTAGCTTTTGGGCAGTGGTGAGGTAAGCCCTGGTTTGCCCAACACCTTTTATGGGCCTGTGCCCTGCAGGGTCTATGAAAAGGGCAATATAGCAGAGAATGGGAATTAACACCATATCTGTTCTCACCACCTTCTCCGTGACATAGCGTATGGCCAACCAGATTAAAGATATTTCCCAGACTCCTTTGTAGCTCAATGACTTCAGGCTTTTGTCCAAGGGTGAGCTGTGGTATGCAAGAGAAAGGATATATACAACTTGTACATGGATTTAAAGGAACAGGCACGCCCTCCTCTTCTTGCTGACTGGAATGTAGAGATGGTATTGGGGAGCCATTCTGGACCATGTATCCCTGAGATGGCAGAAGGTTGCCATGACTGATGGCTGTGCTGACTTCTGGAAATTAGGCCACAGGGAGTTACACTCTTGTCTTATTCAAGTCACTGTTACTTCAGTCTTTGCAGCCACAAATGGCCTACATCCTAATTTAGCAGTCCTAAAAGTGTGGTTCTGGAACCCTTGGGGGAGAGTCT